>OW240921.1:59608628-59681234 GCA_933207985.1 Pelobates cultripes | reverse complement strand
TGTGGTTACTTATTACACTACTTAAGTAGCGTGTGTTTACTTATTTTGTAAAATCTTTCCACCTTTTTGTTACACTCTGCTATTCTCCTGACCGCTCCTGGAGGTGCCGCTGTTCGGCTATATACAGACATAGCTATCTTGGAGGGCAATTGTATCCACCATTATTTGTGTTTTTTTAGTTAGTTATTATTAAAAGCTACGTTTTATATTTGGGATTGTGCTATTTAGACACTAACGGTTCCCGCCAATTTTTCCCTTTTCTCTAAGGGAAACCCACTCTACTAGGACTATTGGTACTAGTCTGTCCTATTTTTCTCCTTTTTTCTTCTTTCTTGTGCATTTTTGGTGAAGCTATTCACTAGGGGTTATTCCCCACATAGGAGATGTTTATTTAAATCACCCCCCCCCCTTTTCTCTTTCTTGTTTTTTACAATATCATTTAATAATGAACTAATGTTTGCTTACTAAGTCTTCACTGCTTCAAGCTACTGATTATATGGAGGACAACTCCCATCATGCTTATTGACTATGACCTGTTTCTTGCTTTGCAAATATACTCACTGCTTCAAGCTACTAATTATATGGAGGACTACTCCCATCATGTTTATTCACTATGAACTGTTTCTTGCTTTGCAAATATTCTCAGCTACATGTTTAAAGTTACTATAGAAGATTATTCTCATTAACCTAAAGAATGTTACTTAATGCCTCTTGGAGGAAATACTTATTAATGAACTTTGTGTTGTTGATTTCTTGCACTTCTTCTTATTGGATTATTGCCTAAATGCAATTCATTTAACACTTATTAAAACTTCGGTTGAATCAAGTTACCAGTGATTCTCTCTTTTCTTAAAGCTACAGTATTGATACTTTAAAGATTCTCAGTTTCTTCACAATTGTTATTAGGGAGTTTTACAAGCTGCAGTTGAGTTCCAATCCAAATCACCCAAGTAGCGTAACAGCTAATAATAAAATATAACATTTTGGCCATGGTCCCCCTCACTTCTAACCCCCCCAGGGTAACTAAGTTCTCCAAACCACTTGCCAAACAGAATCAAAAAAACTGCCTATCTCCCTGACCCTAATAAAAGTGATAGTGAGCCCAATAAATCTAATGACCTTTGAAAAAATGATATACTTACCATCAAATGTCTTCTTTCTTCTAACGTCTTCTTTTCTTAGGCCCCCAACGAGGCCAAAAAAGTACCATTACATCACAAACTTACTATTGAAATTCAAAAGATTTCAGGGAAACCAACCACTGCCAGATGGCTCAAATTTAGATCCGGATTGTTAAATTCCAGACACAGATGCTTTAAATGTGAGCCTGAATTTAAAAAAAATGACATTTGCATACTAGCAGGCACTGAGCAAATAGTTAAAAAAAACTTTTCCCCCCAAAAAGCATGGAAAAGTCTTTATAGAGGTGTTTACCACCTTGGATCTCATTCTGCTTTGAGCCCTCAAGGGGCTTACTTGGATCTATTTTCTTTTTTTTTTTTTTTTGACATTCTTTATTTAAGTTTTTCAATATTCAATCACAGCATGTATATCCAATATAAATTAACATGTGGTAACATATAAACTGGTCAGTTATGTGTATTACAGCATCAAGATAGTTTCATCTACTGGATAATAAATTGTATTTGAGTATTTGGCTTCATTATAACAGTGAGCGTTCTTTTGTGTTGTGTTCTGTCGTTAGCCCTGTATGGGGTTAATCCCCTCTGTGGTCGGGTGCGAATGGAGTTTGTGGTTGCTCCTCAAGATTCGTGTGAGTTTTCGGGTGGGTTGTTTCAACCGCTCTGTGTTGTGCTCGTGGGTCAGAGGGTGAGTTGTACAACCCTGCATTGGTATCTGAGCTTCCTCATTTGTAGGTAGGACCCTAATAGAGAGGTTGGCTCAGTGCAAGGTTTCCCCTCACTTACTTATTGGGTCTAGTGTGACCTATGGTACTTAAGAGGTGTGGTAGTCTCCGTCTATGTGTGGTGCAGTTCATCTTTGTCCCCAGCCTCGTACATGGTGCTTTGTTCGTGTTTCTAGTGCCAGGTTGATGGATATAGAGCTTTGTCCCAATCCGTGTTATGTCTGTCTACGTGTGTCCTTCTTTGGGGGGGTACCGTCTGGGGCTTTGTATGGGGGTCCAGTCTGGTTCGTGTTTGATTTGTGTGTTGGTTTAGGTCGTAATGAGCCTGATGTGGATGGGCTCAGCCTTAAATCATGAGGGGGCCAATTATTTTGCCCCTGTGACCGTGAAGTTACCCCCTAGTTTCCCTGAGTCGATCTGTTTTAGGTTTTCCCTGGGGGTGGTTGACCTGGGTTGTCCGTAGGCGCAGCTAGTATATGTAGGGTTATCCTGTGATGTCTTGTTCTGTCGTTGTGCGGTGAGTGGGGTCTGTGTCAGATGCCGTTTCATCACCTCAGGCCCCTGGTTTGAGTCGCTCGTGTGGTGGGTGTGATCATATCATCCCTGGGGCATGTAGCACGGTCCCCGTGACTCTTCTGGATACCTAATTCTAGGTTGTTATCTCTTATCTTGGGTCTCGCTGGGTTCGGTGTGTGTGTGTGGGGTTATGTATGCCACCTGCGGCAGCCCCAGTTGTTAGTTGGCGTGGTCAGGGCCGGGTGCTACTGGCTCCGGTCGTGGCTTCTTGTGTCTGGGGTGGGGGTGAGTCCATGTTCCTTGCGTCCCGGTCTCTCTCTTCCCTCCGTCCCCTAGTGTATTGGTCCATATGTCGCTCTAGCGGGTCACTCCTCCCCTCCCGTGACCCATGGTCCTCCGTCTCTGTCTCTGCTTACTCATTGATTCCGCTTTGTGCGGAGCCTTAAGTCGGTCTGCGTGCCCCCGGGGGTTGTGTCCCTCCGGGTCTTTTGTGTGTCTATGTGTCATGTGGTTGGAGGGGTGGGGGGTCGCGTAGGAAGTGTGTCTCCGTCGTGCTGAGGGTGCAATCTACTCGTCTGGCACTGCCTGTGTCTGTGCAGAGCTCTGTTGGGTGGGTTGTGTTGGTGCGGGGGCGCCGTCCCTCTCCACCGGGTCTCGTCCTCCCGTCCGTTTTGATGTGTAGTCTATCCATGGGTACCACGCCAAAGCGCATTTTTCCTGGCGTCCCTGCAGGGAGGCTGTCATCATCTCCATGTTATATATCATCTCCACCCTATCTACCCATTGTTGCAGGGTTGGAATTGTCGAGCTTTTCCAATGGAGTGGGATGAGCGACTTCGCTGCCGTGAGTAGGTGTATGAGGATTCCTCTCTTGTAGATCTTCACCGGCGTACGCGTGTGGTTGAGAAGCAGTGGCATGGGTTGGAATGGGACGTCTGAGCCCGTGATGTCTTTGGTCGTCTGATGTATCATCCTCCAGAACGGTTCGATACGTGGGCATGTCCACCAGATGTGAATGCTGGTTCCTATTCCTGTGCCGCATCTCCAACATTCGTTTGAAATTGACTCATGCACGTGCTGCAGGATATCTGGCGTCCGGTACCATCCTGTTAGAATTTTGTAGTTGCATTCTTGGAACTTGGAGCTGATGGTCCCCCTGTGTGTTAGTTGAAAGATTTTGAGCCATTCCTTTTCCGTGAGTTCCATCCCGGTCTCTCTTTCCCATCGCGATGTGAAGCCTAGGGGGCTCTTATCACCGTCGCTTAGCAGCGCGGTATAGAGGTGTGAGACTCCATGTGAGAGGTGTTGTCTGGCCGTGCATAGATGTTCCATCATCAGCAATGGGCGGTGTAGGTGGCCTTTACCCGCAATGCCGTCGAGGTATGTTTTCACTTGGTGATATCGGAATGTGTCTAGGCCACTGGGCCTACGGTCCTGCATCAGCGTTGCCAGGGGTTTGAGCGTCGTCCCGGAGTTCCATTGGCTAGCGTATACCCAGTCCGTTGCTCCGAGATTTTTCAGGTCTGCCGTGCTTAGCCCTCCCGCTAACCTCGGATTGTGTGTTATTGGTGTGAGTGGGTTGGGCGATGACGTGAGGTTTTTGGAGTAACGTATCCTACACCACACCTTCAGCGTGGCGTCGATCATTGGGTTCCCGGTAAGTAGTTCCTTGGGTGGTGCGTCTCCCAGCCATAGCATAGCGGGGATTCGTCCCTGGGCTTGGTGTTTCTCCAGGTCTACCCATTGCTTTGTACTGGGGTTTGCATGCCAATCAACCAGTCTGTGCAGATGGGTAGCGTGGTAATACGTGAGGATGGACGGCAATCCCATACCTCCTTCTCCTCTAGGGCGTTCAAGAATCGCTCTTCGGATACGCGCTGGTTTTTGGTTCCAGACGAAGTTCCTGACTGCGGTCGTCAGGGTCTGAAAAAATGCCCTCGGGAGGTACGTTGGTAGTGTCTGGAACAGGTATAATAATCTGGGCATAATGTTCATCTTTACGGCACTGATGCGCCCAAACCACGAGATGTACAGAGGTGTCCAGCGTTTCATGTCTTGCTGTAGGGTGGTGAGCAGGGGCGCAAAGTTCAGTCGGTAGATGAGTGTCAAATCTCTCGGGAGCCACACCCCAAGGTAGTGTAGCTTGGCTGTGGAGATCTTGAAGGGGAATTGTGCTTGGATGTGTCGTTGGAGGATGTTGTCCTGTGCGAGCAGCAATATCTCTGACTTATCTAGATTAAGCGTCAAGCCGGATACCTCCTTATATTGTCGAAACGCCTCCAGGAGATGTGGGAGGGAGGTTCTGGGTTGCTCCAGGAAGAAGAGCATGTCGTCAGCGTAAGCCGCTACCCGGTGTTCTCTTCCTCCTATGCTGCACCCCGTGATACCCCTGTCCTGTCTGACCGCCTCCAAGAAGGGCTCCAGGGTGAGGGCAAACAGGAGTGGGGACAGGGGGCAGCCCTGTCTCGTGCCGTTATGTATATCAAACGGGTCAGTCAGTGCTCCGTTTATTCTTATGCGGGCTGTGGGCGAGGTGTATAGAGCCGTTATCCAGGTCCGCAGGTGTGAACCGTATCCCAAATGTCGTAGGGTTTCCGACATATAGACCCAGTCCACCCTGTCGAACGCTTTTTCAGCGTCAGTGGATAGTAGGACCATTTCTTTTTTGCCCGTTTTAGCGGTATGGATGGTGTTGAGGGCTCGAATAGTGTTATCTCTGGCTTCTCTTCCGGGGATAAACCCCACTTGGTCCGGGTGCACCAGATCCGGAAGCGTCCGGGCCATCCTGAGTGCCAGTGCCTTAGCGAAGAGTTTGATGTCCGCGTTTATCAGAGAGATGGGCCTGTAGCTGGCGCAGATTGTTGGGTCTTTACCCTCTTTGGGTATTATTGCCACGGTTGCTCCCAGGGTGTCTCTGTGGAATTGGCCTCCATCTCTGATTGAGTTGATGCCTATCAGAAGTTTGGGCAGCAGGGTGTCTTTGAAGGAGCGTAGGTACGAGACTGGTAGACCGTCTGGGCCCGGGGCCCTGTGCGCTTTAGTTGATTTCAGTGCGCCAGATAGTTCCTCAATCGTCAAGGGCATTTCGAGTTCCGCCTCCTGGTCCGGGGTAAGCTGACGGGTGATGTGGTTCTGAAGGTATGTGGTTATCCGTTCTCGATGGCTACCTATGTCTCTGTCGTGGTGGAGTCGTGGTTGGTTATATAACGCCGCGTAGTATTCCCGGAACGCTGACAGTATGCCGTCTGGGAGGCAGGTTGTGTCTCCACTGCTCGTGCGTATCTTGTGAACGTGTTGCGCTTTCCTTCTGTCTTGTAGCATCCTAGCTAGCAACCTACCACTTTTGTTCGAGTGTTCATAATAATACCTGGAGGCCTTCCTCGCGGTGTGTAGGAGTCCTTGTGATAGTATGGCTTTCAGCTCCCTTCGTGCTTCCGTCAGGCGGAGGTATGTGCTGTCTGCGAGGTCCGTCTTGTGTTCCCCTTCTAGGTCAGCTATCCGGTCTAGCAGTGTTGTGATACGTCGTGTTCGTTCCTTCTTGCGTTTGGTGCCTATGGCGATGAAATGTCCCCGTATGACGCATTTGTGAGCTTCCCATATCGTTAACGGTGGCGTCTCCGTATCTTCGTTGGTATTAAAGTATTCAGTTAAGGTTTGAGCAGTCACCCTCTTACACTCTGCATCGTCCAGTAGGGATTCATTCAGTTTCCAGTGTCTTTCGCGGGGTTTATATAGTGGGGAGCTTGTGCGGATCGTCAGTGGTGCATGGTCTGTGTGGTCCATTATGCCTATTCGTGCGTCGTGGAGGAGGTTGAGGTATTCCTGGGCCAGGAATATATAGTCTATGCGACTGTAATTTTTATGGACTGTCGAATAATGGGTGTAGTCTCTACCTTCAGGGTTACATGCCCTCCAACAATCCACCAGGCCGTGTTTATGTATAGCTCGTAGTGCTGCTCGTATGCAGTGCGCCGGGATCGCGGTTTGTCCTCTGGAGGTGTCCGTGCGGGGGTCCAGTGGTAAGTTGAGGTCACCTGCCATGACCAAGAGGCCGTCTCTGAATTTCTCCAATTTGGCTAGCGTCCGAGCCAGGAATGTATGCTGCTTTCTATTCGGGCCGTAGAGGCATGCGAAGGTATACATGTGTTCCATGATTGTACCCTTAATGAAAAGGAATCTGCCGTTCGGGTCCGCCTGCGTTGCTATATGTTGGAACGGCGTCGTCTGTGCAAAGAGTATTGCCACACCAGCCCTCTTAGCGTCTGGGTGGTTCGCGTAGAATCCCTGCGGGTAGCGTCTGTTCTCTAGTTTGGGGGCGTCCAGTCCTCGGAGATGAGTCTCCTGCAGGAACGCCACGGAGGCTCTCACGGCCCATAGGCGCCTTACCAGGTGCGCGCGCTTTTCAGGTGTGTTAAGCCCCTGAACATTATTGGACCAGTATGTCAGTTGGGCCGGGACAAATCCTCGCGAGGCGTCCATCCCGGCGGCAGGGCGGCGTCCCCGCAGCGTTGTCTGTATGATGTAAAGGTGGTGAGTGTGGGGGGGTCTGTCTGTCTGTGGTGGTGATGTGAACGGTCTGGCGTGTCTTCTAGGTGTGCGGGTGTGACTCTGACCCTGTACCGGGTGTATTCGTTCTCGAGCCTGGTGGGTAACCTCAGCGACGAGAACGCCGGTGTAATGTACAGTGTGGGTCTGTCTCAGTGGGGGTTCCGTATGGTCACTTACAGTGAAGTCGGTCTCGGATCTGAGTGAGGTTGGTTCTCTCCCCTCTCCATCGGCACCCAACCTGTAAGGGTGTGTGCAATCGCCATGTTTGCCTACTCTAGCCTAGGGGTCCGCAGTAGTCGCCCGGGACTTAGAGTGTCGGTCGGGCTGTGGTGTCCTGTACCGCAGTCCCGAGGTCTGGGAGCGGATAAGCCTACCGGTCCTGTCGGCATTATGGTCAGTGGTACCCGTGGGTCCCCCCGTCACGGTCGGCTCTCCTGGCTTCCCGGTCTTAATGGCCGGGTGCTGTCAGGGGATTCGACTGGTTTTGTCTGCCGGACACCCCGGGGCCCTCCGTGTCTGCCCTCCCCCGCCTGGCAACTTACAGTTCGTTGGCTACAAGTCGGCGTGTCTTGGGTGTTAGGGCGCTGTTTGGGGGTAGTCAGTCCTACAAGTGTTGGGCTGCATTGTGAGGCCACCCTATGGGCGTGGCTCGCCAGCTCCCACGTTTGCGTCCCTTCAGAGGGGCTGGTTTGGGACGTGGTCTCTCCCTGCGCCCAGAATTTCCGTCATGATAGTTATCTGCGTGCCTGGGCTTTCGTAGTGGGGAGTACCAACATGGCGTCTTGCTTGTCTCAGTGAGGCAGATTGTGTGTGGTTGTCCCCTCATGTGAGTGGCTGTGATGTGTGTTGGGTGATATAAACGGAACCGTGTATAACTAAACAACATGAACAAGAAGTGCCCAGCTTTGTCCCAGCCCCCCTCCCAGCTCTAGCCCCGTGTGCCCGCATGTCCCGTTGCCCTCGCCCTCCCGCAGCCCCCCCTCAGCTCTGGTCCGTGAGCAGCGGTGTGCTAGAGCAGCCTGTTCAGTTCAGCAGTCTTGGCCCAGGTTGTGACCCGGGTGATGGTGTCGGTGTCCAGACCCTTTGTACCCTGCCCATCATCCCCTCCCCACCTACGGGGTATGTCCCCCTTTTTGCCCCGGGTGTGTGGGTTTGCTGATGGGGCCCTAGCTCCCGGCCGCTCCCCGAAAGTGGCTTCATTTCCCTCCCCACCTGTCTGCGGCCTTCCTCCCTGTCTACTAGCTAATGCAAGCTGGCAGCGGACTTAAAAGTACATACCCCTGCCGTGGTGTCATCGGATCTGCATGGCGTCCATAATCATAGCTGGGGTAAGCTCAGGAGGCAATGCCCTGATCTGGCATGGGATGACCCAGGGGGGGCCACTGGTCCGTGCGGCGTGGGGGCCTCTATTCCTCAGGGCCTATTGGGCCGCCTCTGCGTCTTGGTGGTCCAGGCTCCAGGTGGATGTTGTGTGCCACTTCAGATGGGCCTGTGGCTCGCGCCGGGGGTTCCTCCAGGATCCAGTTTGGCACTGAGATAGCAGGTAAGTTGGCGGTTCTTAAAAACCGTGGCACGTCGTTCGGCCAGCGGATGATGTGCCATACGTTTCCCATCCGGGCCTGCAGGCTAAATGGAAATCCCCATTTGTATGGAATTCGTCGCTCCTGAAGTGCTCGGGTGAGAGGCCGCAGGGCCCTGCGGGCATCTAGGGTGATGGTAGATAAGTCCTGGTAAAGGGATATTTGTGCTTCCATGTAAGTGATGTGCTGCTGTGCACGTGCTGCCCGCATTATAGATTCTTTTAGCGGGAATGACAGGAGGGCGCAAATCATGTCTCTTGGCTGGCCGTCTCTTCTGGGGGCGCGGAGTGCCCTGTGGGCCCTTTCGATGCCGAAGTCGCCAGGAGCTGCATCTCCTAGTAGTTGCGCAAATAGGCCATTCAGGATCTCCTGCGGTACCTCGTCCTCGGATTCAGGCAGGCCTCTGACTCTGATGTTGTTACGCCGGCCGCGGTTATCAAGATCCTCAACCTGCCGGCGGAGGTCCAGGAGGATGTTGCCCTGCCTCGTGGTTGCCAGTTCCGCTGCCTGTCTGTGCTGCTGGGATTGTATGCGCTCCTCTTCCAACCTGTCTACTCGCTGCTCCAGCGCCGTGAGGTCGGTGCGCACAGCCGCTATTTCCTCCCTTATTATGGCCCTCAGCTCAGCCACCATTTCACCTTTATCCTTCCGGGTCATCATGCTCGCGGAGATCGCGGCAAGGTCCGCGGATATTTGGGACAGGGTGCCAGGGGTACTGGATTCCCGCGCCGAGCCCGCTATGCTGGAGCCCGGGGAATCGAGGGCCGGTGTTCCGGTCTCGCCCGTGTCGCGGAGGCCATGCGGCGTGGCCAGGAACTCGTCCATCGGGCCGGCTGGCGGTCGGGAAGGGGCCGGAGTGACCTGGGCTGCGGTAGGTAGCCGTCGATTTTTCCCCCCCATGGAGGTGCGCTTTCTGCGGCGTTGCTGTGCTGGTTAATCGGGGCAAATCAGGTTGGGGCCTAGGAGCTCGGAATGAGTGCGTCCTACTCCATTGACTGTTAGGCCACGCCCCCTACTTGGATCTATTTTCGTTGTAGTGATTTTTTTAAATTTTTTTTTTTTCTAATTAGAATTTTGCAAATCGGATTATTTTAAAAGGAGAAGAAAGGAGCATATCGGATTATTTTAAAAGGAGAAGATAGACACCTGGATAGTGTTCCTGTCCACTTAACCTTCAATGTAAAACATTGCAGTTTCAGAGAAACTGCAATGTTTATATTGCATTGTTAACCCCTTAAGGACGGAGCCAAATGTACACATTGTGAACAAAACAAAATGTAAACAAAACCTGGCATTTGCGCTACATGTCTGTCCAACCGTAATACACCCCTTTCATAGTAAATGCACCCACCCTTATTATATATCATTTTATTCAGGGGAAACAGGGCTTTCATTTAATATCAAATATTTAGCTATGAAACATAATTTAATATGAAAAAAATGGGAGAAAATACGATTTTTTTGATTTTTTTTAGTTCTAAATTGCATTTTAAAGGTCAGTGTCATAATACTGTTTGCTTTTACTGCAATAAAATACACATATTTATATTCAGTAAAGTCTCACGTGTAAGACAGTACCCCCTATGTACAGGTTTTATGGCGTTTTTGGAAGTTACAGGGTCAAATATAGCACGTTACATTTGAAATTGAAATTCGCCAGATTGGTTACGTTGCCTTTGGGACTTTATAGTAGCCCGGAATGAAATTTACACCCATAATGGCATATCATTTGCAACAGTAGACAACCCAAGGTATTGCAAATGGGGTATGTCCAGTCTTTTTTAGTAGCCATTTGGTCACAAACACTGGCCAAAGTTAGCGTTAGTATTTGTTTGTGTGTAAAAAATGCAAAAAACGCCAATTTTGGCCAGTGTTTGTGACTAAGTGGCTACTAAAAAAGACTGGACATACCCTATTTGCAATACCTTGGGTTGTCTACTATTGCAAATGGTATGCCATCATAGGGGTAATTTTTATTCTTGGGCTACCATAGGGTCTCAAAGGCAACGTAACCAATCTGGCGAATTTTAATGTGAAAAAACTGTAACGCAAGCTTTATATTTGACGCTGTAACTTTTGAAAACACCATAAAACCTGTACATGAGGGGTACTGTTGTACTCGGGAGATTTCGCTGAACACAAATATTTGTGTTTCAAAACAGTAAAAAGTATCACAGCAATAATATTGTCCGTGTAATGCTGTTTGTGCGTGAAAAATGCAAAAAACGTCACTTTTACTGGCGATATCATTGTTGTAATACATTTTACTGTTTTGAAACACTAATATTTGTGTTCAGCGAAGTCTCCCGAGTAAAACAGTATCCCCCATGTACAGGTTTTATGGTGTCTTGGAAAGTTATAGGGTTAAATATAGTGCTAGCAAATTAAATTCCCTTTACTTTCGGCATGGGTTGTCAGGCAGGTCCCGCTAATTGTAATTAATTAAGATACCTAATTATGTAAAAATATTACATAAATATATGTAGAATTTACATATATATATATATATATATATATATATATACACACACACACGTATGTGTATATATATGTATATAATTTTTTACAAATATTTTTATTTATATATAGGTATATATATATAGTGATATATACGTATATATTTATGTATATAGATATATATATTATTTCGTTCTACATGTATTTTGATATATATATATATATATATATATATATATATTAATTTCACAATACAGTTAGAACGAAATAACACACATCTATATATTTTTAATTATTTATTTTTAATTATTTTTTTAATTTTATTTTTTAACGTATTTACATATTTTTTTTATATTATATATAAATATATATATAACAATAATTATATATATATATTTAATCAGTATCAGTCTATGTGTAATTTGATATTAATATATATATATAATTATATATATATTAATAGTAAAATACACCTAGACGGTGTATGTGTGTGTATGTATATGTGTATATATATACTTAGATCATATATATATAATATATATATATGATCTAAGTATATATAATAATTTTTTTTTACACCATTAACTTATTTTACTTTTATTTTCAGCCAGCAGGGGGACCACCTGTCATTACAGGCAGCCCCCTTGCCGGCAATACAGAAGCCAGCTATACCCGGCCATGTGATTGTGGGGTCCTCGCTAGGACCCCACTCTCACATGGCCGGGGGGCTTCAACGAGGACGGATGTGCCGCGGGGGGCTCCCTGGGAGTCCCCCCAACCGCGATCGCCGGCGTGGGACCGCCGGCGACCGGGTAAGTTAACAAAAACCGGAGGGCGTACAATTACGCCCGGCGGCGTTTAGAGCCGCCTATTAGAGGGCGTAATTGTACGTCCTCCGGTTTTAAGGGGTTAAGACTGCTTCTAGTGGCTGTCTTCCAGACAGAGTTTAACTCAGTGAAATAACACTGGACCTTCTCACACTTTGCATGAGGATGTCCAGCATCTTGAAAATCCCCATAGGAAGAACTAATATTACTTAGGACCTAGGACTAATCCCCATTAGTCAATACTTTCATATGGGGAATGCCTAATTCACCTTGGAGCCCGCTGCACATGCGCATTTGGTTCCCTACATCGCTGACCTTTAAGGAAGCGGAGAGCAATCCAGCAGAGAGGGACTGGAATCAGGCAAGTGAAAGAAAAGGTTTTTATTCATTTCATGGTCGGGGAGGAGGCGCAGGGGCAGAGGGACACTAGAGTGTAAGGACTACAGTTTGGTATTCCTAACACTACAGTGTACCTTTAATAGTAATGTCGAGGTGTAATGGCTTTTTTGGCTTTTTTTTGCCATCTGATGTTAAGTATACTTTTTTTGACAGGTTATTTGACAGAGGCAGCATGGGTAGCAACTCAAACTAAAACAAAACCTGGTAACGAAGCCCATAAAATTAACTGTATTGCTGATATAATATCTAGAGACATGCACATTAACTAAAAATCACTTATTTAAGTGGAGCTGGTGAAAAAGGTACTGTATGGGTTTCTTGGGGAAGAGGAGAGGTACAAATTAATAAGATGTGAACTGGGTGAATGCTTGGGTAAACTGGTCTATATGATGGTCCACCTCCACCATATGGGCATCCAAGAAGCTGCATTTCTTTAGCTGACAGGTCAATTTCCCTTTGTAATATCTGGATCAGGCTACTACCAAACTCATAGTTGAAAATCTAAAAACAGAACCTAACTAAAGACAAAGGTGGTCCTTGGAATGGGTATGCTTAATGAAAAAAAGGTGTTTTGCTTGGTAAGACAGCCATAATAAAACATAAGCTGTTTTATAGGATTCTGTATATTTTACAAAAAAAAAAACTATTTTAATATGAGTGGGAAGAGTTTATTGATCCAATGAGAAATATGCTTATTGATGACATTATGCATCGTTGTAATTTTTCTTTGGGACTGATGCTGTAAGAGGACAATTTGATATGTCATGTACAGTGGCGTACACATAACCCATGGGGCCCCAGTGCGAAAATTGATCCGTGGGCGCTTACTCGGCGCGGGTCAGGGCCGCAACACATGGCGGCGGGCACCTGGTCGCAGGGGTTGCAGGGCTGCGACCCCGCGACCGCGGTATGCACACTCCCTTAAAGGACCACTATAGTGCCAGAAAAACATACTCGTTTTCCTGGCACTATAGTGCCCTGAGGGTGCCCCCACCCTCAGGGACGCTCTCCAGCGCGGGCAGGGAGCTTTCCTCCTCCTCTCCTTCTTCCTAGCGACGTCATCGGATGCATGCGCGGCAGGAGCCAATGCTTTCCTATGGATGTTGGCGTCTTCTCACTGTGATTTTCACAGTGAGAAGCACGCAAACGCCTCTAGCGGCTGTCAATGAGACAGCCACTAGTGGCTTTAGAGGCTGGATTAACCCTCAGTGTAAACATAGCAGTTTCTCTGAAACTGCTATGTTTATTAAAAAAAAGGGTTAATCCTAGCTGGACCAGGCACCCACACCACTTCATTAAGCTAACGTGGTCTGGGTGCCTATAGTGGTCCTTTAAAGGACCACTAGAGACACCCAGATCACATCAGCTCAATGAAGTGGTCTGGGTGCAAGTCCCTCTAGTTTTAACCCTGCAGCTGAAAACATAGCCGTTTCAGAGAAACTGAGGGTTAATCCAGCCTCTGGTGGCTGTCTCATTGACAGCCGCTAGAGGAGCTTCCACGATTCTCACTGTGAAAATCACAGTGAGAAGACACTGAACGTCCATAGGAAAGCATTGAGTAATGCTTTTCTATGGGCGGTTTAAATGCACCTTTTGCCGCACATGTGCATTCGGAGCTGAGATACAGAGGGATCCCCAGTGCCAAGGGAGTCTGGCGCTGGAGAAAGGTAAATGCTGAAGACACACACACACACTCTCACGAACAGAGAAATACACACTAGCTAACAGACACACACATTTACTGACAGACACACACTAACACACACACCAACACTAACACACCCACTAACACAAACACACACACACACACACACACACTAACACACAAACATTTTTTTTTTTTAATTTAATCCCCCCAGCCTCCTTACCTTTTGGAGTGCTGGGGGGATTCCCTGGAGTCCAGTGGTGCTGCTGGGCTCCTGGGCGGCCGGTCACTGGGTGGGCTGGCTATCTGTCTGGGTGGCCGGCGCGCGAGGGAGCACTCTCCCCTCAGTGCTTCCTCTTCAGCTCCCTCGCACGCCACGTAGGGATGCCGGAGCCGGAAGATGACAGCAGGGCCAGCCTCGGGGCCCCTGAGGTGGCCGGTTCCTGGGCCCCCTGGAGAAGAGGCTGGCCCTGTGGGTACATAACGGGTCACAGGGGCGGCCGGGCCCCCTGGTGGGCCGGGCCCGGTCGCAGCCACGACCCCTGCGACCCTGGTATGTACGCCACTGGTCATGTAGCGAACACATTAATTTGTAGGGGAAACAGTTATTTACAGAAGAAAAATGTATTACAGTGTTATTCTTACTCATTATCGCTGCAATAGCGTAGTGCCAAGAGGATGACATATATATTTAATTTATTTTTTCTTTCAGATAATATTCATCATAACTTCATACTCACAGTCAATAGTCCGAAACATTCAGCAACATTAGGTAAGTCTTGTCTCTAAAGTATAATTTGTATGAATAATAATGTATCTTTATAAGCGTATGGCAATATTATTAATTCTAAACACTATTTTTTTACATGTATTGCCCCAACTATTTAAGTATAGTGCATAAAATGGCAATTTACCTATATAATATATAAACTATTGCTACTGTTCAGATCACATTTTACAATTATTTTATTTATCTGCTTAAACATACATTTATTTCAGATTCATCAAACACAGCTACTGTTGATTTTGAACTGACCCTATGCATTGCTTTTTAAATGTAAATATTCTTAGCTAAATTACTCTTCTTTGAAAGCCCTCAAAATTGTACCTCAAAAGCTCATGTATACTTACAATAAAGTTATAGATGAGAAAAACTGAATATCATTGTAGCGGATGGCACTGTGGCTGTCCTTAAAAGACTGCAATTCGTGTGTTGTTTCTGATTTGTATTCCCTCTAAATGGCATTCGTATTTTTGTTCGGTAGTTTCCATCTGTATTTCTTTGTCAATCTCTTTTTTATTGAAACATTTATGAAATGGGGTACAAAATGAGGAAAAGGGAGTGTACGTTTTCCAACACATTTGGGGTCTCATATTACAGTTTAGCTTTTTCGACATGGTACATCCTCAGCTTATGGTAGATGCGCCTATCGCTACAACACAAGCCATGTTTCAAGCAATGGTATAAGAGTTAGTCCGTGTTTGCACCAACTTTAATTTACATGCATACAGTATAACTGAGTAGGTATGCTATTAAAAAACAAAGCAGGTATGGTAATAATACATCCAGACATAGCATGTTAATCTCACCACATTACAGATTCAGTGAACGTGAGGTTGCGATAGGGTAACAGCTGTCCGACTAACGTGTACATGCTAAGCTTGGCTGTCGAATTTTGCTGTTAGAAAGTAGTCTGTCTACGCGTGTCTGAGGTCTCATATAGTGGGTTGCAAGTGTGGTGCTTGGTAGTCGGACTCGTTGTGAACTCACTGACGTGGTTAAGCAGCGTATTAAGCATCGTCATGTCCTGTTATGTGCTTATCGAGTAATCATATGGGGTCTTGGTTGGTTTAACTCTGGGGGGATTGGAAGGTACTGCTCTAGGAGTAGATCTCAATTGTCGGTGCTATCAGTAGGCCTTATTAGGTGTACTGTCTCCGGTCCGTCTGGGTTCAATAACGGTGGGATTTGAGATCCTAGTCTGGTGACCGGTATGATGTAGATTAAGTACCTAGGTGAATTTCTAGGGTCCATCTTCCGTCAGCCACTTGAGTGGTCTAGGACCCTTTATGCCTCCCATTATGCGCCCGTGGACATCCTATATTCCCATATCTCTCCTTGTATTGTCAGGAATTAGCTACCAACTAGACTGGCCGATCAGAGATGTTTGACTAAGGGTCGGGGCATATCTGAGGGGGGGAGAGGGGGAGGGAAGGGGTAAAGAGGACACATTCGCCACCGGGAACGCGGCCTCCCCACAAAACGATCCGACATCCAGCCGCACGCCTCCTCGGGGCCAGGAAATAATCCCTCACGGTCCCGTCACCCGGTGCGGCCCATGTTCCGGGTCTGCATCGGTCACTGGTGCAGGCTGCAGGGTCGGTCCACCCGATATGTGTAGTATCCACGGAGTCCATACCTGCATGTATTTTTCTGTAGTGCCACGTAATGCGGCGGTTAGTTGTTCCATTCCGTGTATTTCCTCTACCTTGTCCATCCAGTGCTGCAGGGTGGGTACCTGTGAGGTGCGCCATCGCGTAGGGATGAGTGTTTTAGCTGCATTCAGTAGGTGTTTGACTAATGTCTTTTTATATTTTGAGATGGGTAGCGGTGTGTGGTGAAGAAGCATCTGGAGTGGTCGCATAGGAATGTCTGTGTCTGTGATATGTTTGATCTGGGTTTGAATTTGATGCCAGTATGGGATTATCTTCCGGCAAGACCACCAAATATGGAGGGTTGAGCCAATCTCGTTTTCGCAGCGCCAGCAGGTCGCCGAAGCGTCTGGTATCATTCGTTGGATCCGCTCGGGCGTCCTGTACCAATTGGTCAGCAGTTTATAATTGAGTTCTTGTTGTTTGGAGCTTAATGAGCTTTGGTGGGTCAGAATATGAATGTTTGTCCATTGAGGGGCTGTCAGCGTGACTCCTGTGGCTTCCTCCCAGCGCGCTATGTGTTTCAGTGGTTCCCGCGGTGTGGAGGTTATCAGCATCTCGTAGAGGTGTGAGATTCCTCTGCAGATTTGCCGTCTCTGTGTGCATATTTTCTCAAACTTGGTTAGGGGTCTGTGTATCAAGTTTTTTCCCGGGAGGGCCTGGTAGTAAGATTTGATCTGAAAATATCTAAATCTGTCTAGCCCCGTCGGAGTCCGATCAGGTATTAGGTCGGGTAGTTGCCTCATTGTGTCGATTTCGCACCACTGTTGCATATACGTCCAGTCCATGGCCCCAAAAGCCTCGATGTCGCGTGGCGTGAGACCGCCAGCCAGGTCTGGGTTGTGCGTGATCGGTGTCAGTGGTCCCGGGGTAGTCGTCAGTGCCAGTCTAAACCTGATGGAGTACCAGACTCTCAGGGTGGCTCCGATAAACGGGTGCCTGTGGGTTCTTGCTTCGGTCAATGGGCCCCCTAGCCACAGCGTCGCTGGTAGTGCGCCGTTTAATTGGTTCCGTTCCATATGTATCCATTGCTTCTGCGTTTCCAGGACATGCCAGTCAACGATCCTGTGGATGTGTACTGCTCTATAGTAATCTAGAAGTGATGGTAGACCCGCTCCCCCTTGCGATTTTGGCAAACTGAGTTGTGTCTTCTTTAGTCTAGGTGCCTTGGATAGCCAGATGAACCGTGTTATGGCCGTGTCCATGGCTCTAAAGAAGGTCTTCGGTATAGCGATCGGTATGGTCTGAAACAGATAGAGGAGTCGGGGCAAGAGATTCATTTTTATTGCATTCATTCTCCCGAACCACGAGACACTAAGTCCAGCCCATTTGGCTAAGTCCGAGCCCAGTTTTGTTTGCATTGGTGTGAAGTTGTGGGCGTACAACTGGGACAGGTCTGCGGACAACCAGATACCCAAATATCGTATTTTGTCTCGGCACCATGTAAGGGCATATTGGGTTTCAAGGTGGGTGGTCATCTGGTCTCCTGTGGATATGGGGAGAGCTTCTGATTTGTCAGTGTTCAGTTTCAAGTTTGATAGTTGTCCATACTCCGCAAAGGCCTTCAGGAGATTCGGCAGCGAGACAATCGGGTCGCTAATGAAGAACAGCATATCGTCGGCGTATGCCGCCACCTTATGTTCTTGACCATGCATCATAAAGCCCTTCACGGCCCCGTCCTGTCTGACCGCCCCCAGGAAGGGTTCCAGGGAGAGGGCAAACAGAAGGGGGGATAGCGGACAACCTTGCCTTGTCCCATTGCGTATGTGTATCGGGTCCGATAATGCACCGTTTACCCTAATCCTGGCCAACGGTACTGTATACAGGGAAGAGATCCATGCTAAGATGTGGGGGCCGAAGCCCATTTCCCGGAGCGTCGCCAACATATAACGCCAGTCTACCCGGTCAAAGGCCTTTTCCGCATCGGTAGAGAGGAGAAGGACCTTCTGGGCCGATTGTTTCGAGGCATGTATGACATTCAGGGCGCGGATGGTGTTGTCCCTCGCTTCTCTTCCCGGGACAAACCCCACCTGGTCGGGGTGGATCAGTTCTGGCAGGACCCAGCCTATGCGCGTTGCCACAACCTTTGTGAAGAGCTTCAGGTCTGTGTTCAGCAGCGAGATTGGTCTGTAGCTTGCGCAGTTGGCTGGGTCCTTGCCCTCCTTTGGGATCACTGTAATCGTTGCCGACAGGGTATCTCTAGGGAGCGAGCCACCCTCTAGCAGTGAATTGAGACCTGTGAGGAGCTTAGGCATGAGTATGTCACCTAGTTATTTAAAGTATCGCACAGGAAGGCCGTTCCATCTGTATTTCATACGAATGGAAACTACCGAACTAATAGACCTCCCCAGAGTGAAGTGTGTTCCCAATTAAGCTGTCGAAAATGTGTACTAATAGGTGGTTTATTGACGTATCTGGGTGGCCGCCATTCGGCATACGAACACGTGGCGGCGGCCATCTTACGCACAAAAGACTCAGCGGTGTTTGGTCGTCGAGTGTCTGGAACTCAAATCGGACACTCGATTACCCGAACACCGCTGACACCTCCAGAGCTCCATAACTCCAGAACGGGAAGACGAATCAGCCCCCCATTGGGTGAGTTTGGAGTACCGAACAAGGGCATTCAGGCGAATGACAGTTTAATCGTGGATGGCATGTATTTCTATGTATTTTACCTCCCGAACGGAGACCGACCGCAGGGCCAAAATGCATGGAACCCGTTTCGGATACCACCTCGTGTGCGGTCGGTCAAATTTCACCCTCCACCTAACTCCCGAACCCCTGGTCTGATCTGGGTGAATTTTGGATATGTTGGTCACCCAGATCAGGGCTACCAGGGGGTTCCCTAAGTATGGGTGTACCTGCTTGGGGTATATCCAGAACTTGGGGAAAACTGTGTCTTGTATAATGGGATTAGGTGTCATACTAAGGGGAGGAGATGGGTGGGAGGTAACTACTATGCCATTGGGTACTGTCCTAATGAATGTGAATCCCTCCCTTGCATGGGAGAAATGCTTAAAAGGAATAAAAGTCTGCTCCTGATGCTGTGTGTCGTCCAGTCATTGGGATCTGTATGGGGATATTCTTGGATTGCATTGCTTATTGGAATTATTGCTTCATGGGATTTTTCATCACTTGTTCCTGAGCCTCACTGGGATCTTATTGGAGTTAACCTGTGAAATACCAGGCCTCCGCTACATTGATGGCAGCGGTGGGATCCAGACTCATACAGGAACAAGTACCAATGGAGTACGGATGGAGATTGACTATTCTCCACTAAAACGCTCTACACTAAAATACCTCCTGGAAGCAAGGGGTATTCAAGCCAGCAATAAAAAGAAAGCGGTACTTATTACCAAACTCATGGCAGAGTACCGAATGGATGGCGGTTCGGTTCCCGAACAAGGGGATTCGGCAGAAAGACCGGAACAAATGGAGTTCCAGAGACAGCTACAATTTAGGCTGTCTTTTTATGGAGAAGACCCACCAGCGGAAATTATTTCCAAGACCATGACAGAGGTCCAGGAATCTATACTGAGGCAATGGATAACGACAGCCCCAGAATGCAGCACTGCAGTGAACATGGCACAAGAGGGTAAGCCTAAAATACCATACCAGGCATTCAAAATGTATGTAGAGGAAGAAGACATAGATGCCTTCCTGCAGGATTTTGAAAGACTGTTTGCCCTGCATAGAATCAGTACAGAAGACTGGGTGCCCATTTTGGCGGGACGTTTAACTGGGAGGGCAGCAGAGGCATATCGTACTGTTCCGGACGAGGAGATCAGGGATTACAGTAGAGTGAAGGAGATTATACTGGCCCTGTATGCTATAACACCAGAGGCATACCGGAGGAGATTCCGGGACTTAAAGAAAGCAGAGACTCACATGCAGAGTGGGTTTGCAGATTACAGCGGGCAGCCCTCGGGTGGGTGCAAGCTAGCAAGGCACGGTCCATAGAGGACGTGATACAAATGCTGCTAATGCAACAATTTTATCATGGGTTATCGACTGATGTCCAGGAATGGGTAAGGGACCGTAACCCTGCATCCCTCACAGAAGCTGCTAGGAAAGCAGACGAATATCTGGATGCACGCAGGCAGCAAAAACCAGTAGTCCCAAAGGTCACATTAAAAACCTTTGGGGGAACAAACAACCCCCCAGTCTCACCGAGACAACTACCACCACCACCTGCTGCACAACCACGATTTCGCCAGCCGAGCTCTGGGCCCTGTCACCACTGCCAGAAATGGGGACATTATAAACGGGAATGCCCACAGCTGCGGTATCGATCCGACCAGGTCCTCCACCACCACCAAGAGCAGCCGCAGCCCACTACTACCAGGACATAATCCCAACACCGTATGGTTCAGCAGTGCCCATTACCACCGTGGAACAGTGGGAAGTACTGCACGAGGCGGATCCTGTACAGGCAAATGCTGATAACCGACAGCATCACAGACAGACAGTATACCTAGAGGACAAAGCTGTACAAGGGCTCTGCGACTCAGGAGCCACGATCACTTTGATCAAAAGCCACCTTGTAGTGGATAAAGCTAAGACCAGGGTAAAGCTAAGACCAGGGTAACCGGGGGAGCCGTATACTGGCTACCTACAGCAAGGGTTCACCTACATTGGGGAGCAAGGTCAGGAGAGGTGGAGGTGGGGTTAATGCCACAGTTACCAGCGGAAGTTTTGCTGGGCAATGATCTGGGAAGGCTCACGTCTGCTTTTGAGCCCCAGACCCCAATCACCGGAGAAGCCCATCCTGTGGTCACCAGACAACAGGCCCGCACCCAGGTTCCACCCACACTGCCGGAGGTTCAGGTAAGAGATCCTTCCCCTTCACTAGATTGTGTCCCCTGGGCCCCTCCTAACGAATTTGCAGCCAAGGTGATAACTGACCCCACGTTACAGGTATATAGGGACAAGGTCACAGCAGACCCACCTTGGTGGGAAGGTGAGAGGTTTATCTGGGATAAGCAGCTGTTATACAGAGAGTCTGACAAGCAGATAGCCGGGTCAGACCCGATAGTTATGAGGCAGCTAGTGGTACCCCAGCGGTACCGAGCGGAGTCGGATAGCACATGATATTCCACTATCCGGACATTTAGGGGTCAGTCGGACCAGGCACAGACTGACCCAAAGTTTCTTTTGGCCAGGGATCAGCCAGGAAGTGCGCCGATATTGCAACACTTGCGATACGTGCCAGAGGGTAGGGAAAAGGGGGGACCGGCGGTAGATTTAATAGGACCCCTCCAGAAAGCGAGCCCATCAGGAAAGAAATATATCCTGACTGTGGTGGACTATGCCACTAGATATCCAGAGACGGTGGCTCTGACTAATATTCACGTTGAAACGGTGGTTGAGGCCCTTATGCAGATCTTCTCCCGGATGGGATTACCCAAGAAGATCATCTCAGATCAGGGTACTCAATTCAACGCCGAAGTCACTCAGCGCCTCTGGAAGTTCTGTGACATTAAGCCGATCATTAGTGCCCCTTACCACCCCTAGACTAATGGGCTCTGCGAATGATTCAACGGTACATTGAAACAAATGCTCCGAACCTTCGCAGAGACCCACAAGGACTGAGAACAATTCCTGCCCCACCTCCTCTTTGCTTACCGAGAGGTGCCGCAGGAGTCCACCGGGTTTTCCCCGTTTGAATTGTTATTTGGGAGAAGGGTACGGGGGCCATTGGGAGCATTGGTAGGGAGAGCAGAGCACCGACGGCACCCCCATCATGTGGGGCATACCCTATGTGTTGGCATTCCGAGACCGCCTAGAAGCATTAACTAGGACGGTAAGGGAAAACTTACAGGCGGCTCAGACCCGCCAGCGCACATGCTATGATCGGAGCGCCAGGGACCGTAGCTTTCAGATCGGACAGAAAGTGTTAATTTTAAAACCTGTCTGTCATAAGTTACAGGCCGCCTGGCAGGGCCCTTATAGGGTGGTGGAACAGAGGTGTGACACCACTTATATAATCGGATCTTGCGTTGGAACTGGAGGGCGCCGCATGCTCCATGTGAACATGATGAAACCCTACCAGGAGCGCTCTGAGGAGGTGACCGCAATATGTGCACCCAACTCGGATGAGTTCGACAGCTTGCCTCTCCCAGACCTGCTGGGAGATGGTCAGTTGTCTAGAGATTTAAGGGAGGTTGCACTGGGAGACCGGCTGAGCCCTCAGGAGCGGATCGAGGTACAACAACTGTTAAGAGAGAAGCAAGATACCTTCTCTAATGTACCTGGATACACTCCTCTGGCCACTCACCGGGTAGAGACCCCAGGACAACTTCCCATGCGCCAGACCCCGTACCGCATCCAAGAAGCGGTGCAGGAAAATATGCGCAAGGAGATCGATGAGATGCTCCAGCTGGGGGTGATTGAACCCTCAGACAGCCCCTGGGCCTCTCCGGTAGTTCTAGTACCAAAGCGGGATGGTACGACCCGCTTTTGTGTAGATTACCGGAGGCTGAACGAGAAGACCGTGTCTGACGCCTATCCCATGCCCAGGATAGACGAACTGCTGGACAGGATGGCTAGGGGCCACTACCTCACCACTATTGACTTGTGTAAGGGGTATTGGCAAATCCCCTTGGCCCAGGACGCCATCCCTAAGTCGGCCTTTATCACCCCATTCGGCTTGTACCAATTTAAGGTCATGCCGTTTGGGATGAAAAACGCTCTGGCTACCTTTCAGCGGATATACCTGTGCATACTTAGATGATATTGCCATATTTAGCAATACCTGGCAGGAGCACTTGGCCCATATAGGAGCGGTCCTAGACAGGATTAGAGAAGCTGGTTTAACACTGAAACCAGCCAAATGCAGTATAGGGATAGCCGAGGTACAATACCTGGGCCATTGAGTAGGATGTGGGAAACAGAAGCCAGAACCAGCCAAAGTAGAGGCCGTAGCCCAATGGCCTACTCCTAGTGCTGGCCTTCTTAGGAACGGCAGGATACTATCGGAAATTCGTCCCGAACTATAGCGCCCTGGCCAAACCCCTTACTGACCTGACCCGTAAGAACCTTCCCCGCCAAGTAGCCTGGACCCCGGAGTGTGAGCACTGCAGCCCTTTGACTTTAACATTCAGTACCGCCCGGGAAAACAGAATGGGAACGCTGACGGGTTGTCAAGACAAACCGACCTGGAGAAATGATCCGTGAGCATCCCCGGACATCCCCAAGCCGATCCGAGTTGGATCAGACTGTGTATGCCGGCTTGTGGGCAACGGGGAGCAGTGTAGCGGATGGCACTGTGGCTGTCCTTAAAAGACTGCAATTCGTGTGTTTCTGATTTGTATTCCCTGTAAATGGCATTCGTATGTTTGTTCGGTAGTTTCCATCTGTATTTCATTCGAATGGAAACTACCGAACTAATAGACCTCCCCAGAGTGAAGTGTGTTCCCAATTAAGCTGTCGAAAATGTGTTAACCGCAGACTAATAGGTGGTTTATTGATGTATCTGGTTGGCCGCAATTCGGCCTATGAACACGTGGCGGCGGCCATCTTACGCACGAAAGACTCAGCGGTGTTTGGTCGTCGAGTGTCTGGAACTCAAATCAGACACTCGATTACCCAAACACCGCTGACTCCTCCAGAGCTCAATAACTCCCGAACGGGAAGACGAATCAGCCCCCCGTTTGGTGAGTTTGGAGTACCGAACAAGGGCATTCAGGCGAATGACAGTTTAATCGTGGATGGCATGTATTTCTATGTATTTTACCTCCCGAACGGAGACTGACTGCAGGGCCAAGACGCATGGAACCCGTTTCGGATACCACCTCGTGTGCAGTCGGTCAAATTTCACCCTCCACCTAACTCCCGAACCCCTGGTCTGATCTGGGTGAATTTTGGATATGTTGGTCATCCAGATCAGGGCTACCAGGGGGTACCCTAAGTATGGGTGTACCTGCTAATCTTGGGGTACATCCAGAACTTGGGGAAAACTGTGTCTTGTATAATGGGATTAGGTGTCATACTAAGGGGAGGAGATGGGTGGGAGGTAACTACTACGCCATTGGGTACTGTCCTAATGAATGTGAATCCCTCCCTTGCATGGGAGAAATGCTTAAAAGGAGGTTGTGTGTAATAAAAGTCAGTTCTGATCCTGATGCTGTGTGTCGTCCAGTCATTGTGATCTGTATGGGGATATTCTTGGATTGCCTTGCTTATTGGAATTATTGCTTCATGGGATTTTTCATCACTTGTTCCTGAGCCTCACTGGGATCTTAGTGGAGTTAACCTGTGAAATACCAGGCCTCTGCTACAATCATTTTAGCAGAGAGCTGCTCTTACACAGCTTATCTCCACTTTAGATCCCAGTAAGGCTTCAGAAACAAGTATTATAAATCCAGGAGGTAATATTTCCAGCAGGCAAAACACTCCAACAATATCCCAACCTCAATCCCAATGACTGGACGACACACAGCATCAGGAGCAGAACCTAACTTTTAATCACATCGTTTCCTTATAAAGGTTTCTCCCATGCAAGGGAGGGATTTACAATAATTGGGACAGTAGCCAATGGAACAATAGTTACCTCCCATACATCTCCTCCCCTCAGTGTGACACTTAATCCACTTATTTCGGTTACTGTTTTACCCGGTTTTTGGATGTACCCCAAAACTGTGGGGTACAAGGGTCTAAGTGGCATGTGTGTTTTGGCCCTGCGGTCGGTCTCCGTTCGGGAGGTAAAACATCCACAAATCTTTGCCATCCACTATTAACAACGCATTCCTATGAATCCCCTAGTTCGGTACATTGAGCTCACCGAACGAGGGGCTAATTGGCCCCTCCGTTCGGGAGTTATGGAGCTCTGGAGGTCTCAGCAGTGTTCAGGTAATTGAGTGTCCGATTTGAGTTCCAGACACTCGACGACCAAACACCGCTGAGAGTTCGTGCGTAAGATGGCCGCTGCCACGTGTTCGCTTACCGAATGGCGGCCACCCAGATATAGTAATAAAGCACCAATTGACTGCGGTTAGAGAAGTGTGAAAGCCTAATGAGGCACACACTTCTCTCTGGGGTGGTCTATTGATTCAGCAGTTTTCATTCGTATGAACTACGGATGAAAACTACCGAACAAACATACGAATCATACATACAAGTTTAATTACACAGGAAAACAAACACACGAATTGTCTTTTAAGCATAATCCTGGAGGCCAGTCCAGTGCTATCCGCTACAATCATGTTATAGGCTTGGTCGTGGGAACTTAACTGCTTTCCATGAAGAACTGAGAAGAAATGCACACCATATGGACAAAAGTATTGGGAGACACCTCTTTATTATTGAATTCAGATGTTTCAATTAGACATTTGTGAATAAAAATGGGTTGAAGAACTCAGTAAATTTAAGCGTTGTATTGTGATTGGATGCCACCTTTCCAATAATTCAGTTCATGACATTTCTTGGTAAATCCAATATAGGTTCTTTGCATAGGCTCATAAGAAGGGTAAACCATGGTCTGTGTTGCTAATATGGGACTATCAGAATGATGGATACTGATTCATGCCATAACCGTCTCAGAAGAGGAAACAGGAAAAGAGTGTAGCGGATTGTGTTAAGGCTGTCCTTAGGAATTCGCATTGAAAATGTATTCAGTTAATTGTTTCCTGTATGTCTGTAAAGTATATGTAGGTTTAATATGATTGTTCGGTAGTTTCATACGAATGAAACTACCGAACCCTCAGACCACCCCTGTAAGAAGTGTGTACCTCGTTAAGCGTTTACACTCTGCAAACCGCAGCTTAATTGACTCGTTACATGTACATATGTGGTCGCCGTTCGGCATACGAACCACGTGCGACGGCCATCTTGCGCATGAAAATCTCAGCAGTGTTTGGTGGTCGAGGGTCTGGAACTCAAATCGGACACTTAAACAACCGAACACCGCTGAGACCTCCCGAGTTCCATAACGCTCGAACGGAGGAACAAGTCAACCCTCAGTTCGGTAAGATCAATGTCCCGAACAAGGGGATTGATGCGAATAGAAGATTAGCTGTGGATGGCAGTTATTTCTATGTCTTTTAACTCCCGAACAGGGACCGACCGCAAGGCCAAAACACATGGAGCCTTTTTCGGATACCACCTCGTGTGCGGTCGGTCAAATTACACCCTCCACCTAACTCCCGAACCCCTGGTCCGATCTGGGTGATATGTTAGTCACCCAGATCAGGGCTACCAGGGGGTACCCCAAGTATAATTCTAGCTGCTTGTTTTGGGGTACATCCAGAACTCGGGGAAAACTACAGCATGATTAATGACATTAAGTGTCACACTGAAGGGAGGAGATGTGTGGGAGGTAACTGTTACACTATTGGATACTGTACTGATTAAATGTGTATAATGTGTATACCAGGTTAAGAGGCCTCCTGCAGAGGACAGAGCTTCCATTCCTGAGATCAAAACTTCTGGAGAAGAACCTGATCACTTTCTTTTTCTTGCCGAGAATGTCCATTTCCCTTGAGCAAGGTTGTCTTGTAGAAATGATTGAGTCTGTCCTATAATCATAGAACAGGAACAAAAAGACGGAGTATGGGAGGGATAGGAGGGCAAAAGGGTGAGAGGGGTAGGATGGGGTATTTATACATTTTCTCTTAATTAGGTTCCTGACTAATTTTGAAATATATATTGATTATACAGGTGCTCTTCTATGTAAAGCTAGGCAGACAGACAGATCATTTTCTATATATGTATGAGGATGCAAATTAAAATAGCTTTTTAACACAATTCCCAACTTGTTGATTAACTTATCTTGTTTGTTCTTTTTAGACTACCGAATGAACAATATTCAGTTTCCAGCTGCATCCACAAAATACAACACTATGTCCTTTTCTCGCTCATTCCATAATCTTTCCCACCTGCCACCCTCTTATGAATCTGCAATCAAATCTGACATTAGCAGATATTCTTCTCTCAAAAGACTTGGTAAGCATATTCAGTGCTGATTATATATAATGAAAGTTAAATCATGTTACCAGCACAACAATTCATTCCTCTACTGTTGAACTTATATAAATAATAATGTGAATACAGACATCTCTGTTAAGAAAAACATCATAATTATTGTAATTACAAAATTTTAAAAGGTGTTAATTGTATTATATTTCATGACTTAGAAAAAATGATGTAAAGACAAAACGTGTCCTTTTTAAATATTGTATACTAATAGCCAAAAAAAATATTAAAGGGATACTATAGTCATCAAAAAATTTTAGCTTAACACCTTAACACCAGCGGTCATTCAATGTTGTAATGCAAATTGTGGGCTTTAACAACACTGGGGGGCATAGTATGCCCTGCAAATCACCCCCTTTGGGGTGATCCTGACAACCCGAGCAGTTTATTACAAATATACTTGAATTATATATATATATATATATATATATATATATATATATATATATATATATGTGTGTGTGTGTGTGTGTATATATATATATATACACCCACATACACACAATTTCATTCTAAGTGTTTTTTGATCTTTCTTTATTCTCAAGACAAAAGCATAACAGGCAATACATGTGAAAAAGCACAAGACAAAGTATACATAGCATTGGATGTATACCTAACGTGGGAAATAGATGGTTTTTGGCTTACAGGTTTTCTTTATTTAAAAGAGGATAAAATAACATAAGATACCATACAGATAGGGCATCTCGCTCTGGGTGAAGATATTATCATATTTTCAAGTAGATACTTATTTTATTGGTAAGATATTTGTGTCTCACAGGCATGCCTTTGAGACACAAATATTTAACCAATAAAATAAATAAACAAACCTAAACGTAGTTGCCAGAGACTATCACCCACTGTGCGAAGGATTGACAAACAATTGAATGCAGGGGCTAGTGGTCGGGGGAATGATAATATGTGGAGGTGAACCCCACATGCCAGCAGGTACAGACCAGTCTTTGTGTCTATAAGAGCACTCAACGTATCAGGTAGTACTTTAAGTGAACTAAGATAATAAACTAATTAACATAAAAAAGAAACAATAATAGACAGTGAAAGTTGCAGTCTAGTTGCTCAAGGTATCACTGCAGTTGCTGGGTTTCCCCTCTGAGCAGTCAGAACAAACGGGCGGACCCGATAAGGGTCCCACGAACTTTGTTGCTGTGGTTTTGGTGGAGGAAGTGGTTCCAGCATCGGTCATTAGCCCAAGTTTC
Source organism: Pelobates cultripes (assembly GCA_933207985.1). Lineage (NCBI taxonomy): Eukaryota > Metazoa > Chordata > Amphibia > Anura > Pelobatidae > Pelobates > Pelobates cultripes. The sequence continues at coordinate 59,652,777 of OW240921.1, read as the reverse complement.
TAAAGGGTGCTTGTAGATTCTGAGGCCTCATAAACCTTTCACATTCCTGAGTCTCTAGGGATAATTAGGTATTGTGAAGTACCACATTGTAGGACACTTTATGTGAAACTAGTTTCTTAGTTAAGGGTCGCAAGAATCTCCACCAGTCCTCCATGGCCTTCGACGGATCTAAATAAAACGTATGGTATGGAGACTTGTGATGAACCGCTGCTATAAAAACCATTCTATCTTGCACATTCTGATAAACAGATGATGACATCCCTGCTGGCCCCCACAGGAGTTTTTTGTGACACTGGTAATCTGTATCCAGCAGCATAATTCTAGCAGTTTGGCAGCAATGAAGAGATTCACAAGTATTCTCCTTAAGAAGTGTGGGATTTCAGCAGTCTCCATTGCATCTGTTAGGTCGCGCACTTTCACGTTTTGCCATCTGCTCCTGTCCTCTGTAGCTTCCATGCAGTCTTGAGCCTGAGTTTGGTCGCGCTGTAACACCTGCAATTTCTGTTCCAGGCTGGTAAGTCAGACTTCATGGGCAGCAGTGTTCAGTTGAAGATGCACAGACACCCCTCCAATCTCCTCTCTGGAGTTAATCCAGGGGGCCTCTCAAAGTGCCCTCCACCACTGGTGTACCACAAGTAGTCGTGGGAAGGAGATTGCGCCCCTTCACTGTACACTGTTTTATTGTTCCCATATCATCCAAGGATGCCTTGCTGGATGATCGGGAAGGCCCATCAGTGGGAGACGCCATGACAGGCCTCTGCGGGATCTGCGGCCTCCGATATCGGTGGTCAACTGAGGTTTTTCTGGTCAGTACTTTTTATTTTTGCGCCCCATTATACGAAAGATCTTTCCCCCTCCTTTCAGAGTCATAGTTACATAGGTTGAATGGAGACCTGTTTCCATGAAGTTCAGCCTTCCTCACATTTCCTTTTTGCTGTTGATCCAAAAGAAGGCAAAAACACCCAGTTTGAAGCACTTCCAATTTTACAACAAACTAGGAAAATAATTCCCTCTTGACCCCAGAATGGCAGTCAGATTTTTCCTTGGATCAAGAAGCTATTACCCTACAGTTGAAAAATTATACAATTGAATATTCTGTTTTTAGAGTATGCATCTACTTGCTGTTTACAAATCTGTACAGAATCTGATAAAACCACTTCTTTAGGCAGATAATTCCATATCCTTAATGTTCTTACAGTAAAAAAATACATTTCCTTTGCCTTAAACTAAATCTTTTTTCTTCCAGTCTAAACATGTAACATCGTGTCTTATGTAAAGTCCTATTTGTGAATAGATTTCCACACAATGGTTTGTATTGGCCCTGGATATATTTGTATAATGTTATCATATCCCCTCTGAGGCAACGTTTTTCTAAACTAAAGAGGTTTACATTTTTTAACTTTTCTTAATAGCTAAAATGTTCCATTCCTTTTATTAATTTTGTAGCTCGCCTCTTTCTAGTGCCATAATATCCTTCTTTAGAACAGGTTGCCCAAAATTGCACAGCATATTCAAGATGTGGTCTTACCGGTGATTTATAAAGAGGCAAGATGATATTCTCATATCGAGAATTAATGCCCTTTTTCATGTATGACAATATTTTACGGTCTTAGCCACTGCGTGAGTCACTGGGGTAAGTAGAAGCTAAAGTAATTAGCAAGATTACACTGCTGGAACAGAGCTCCTCTGAGACATGTCTGCTCAGTATGGCTGCTATTATATATTAACATCACAATACACTTAGAATGAAATGTGTACAATTGCCTTAAGGGGTTAATAAAATAGTTTTTGTGTACAGATCATGCCCCTGCAGTCCCACTGCTTAATTCTCTGCTATTTTGGACTTAAATTAAATGGTTTCTGCGTATGCATCCCTAGCCACAATTGCCCTGGATTTGACTCAAACAGCCTACATGAAATTTTTTTTTATTAATTTTCAATGAGAAGTTAACTTGTTTTAGAAGGTTTATGTTTTTCTCTGAAAATGTAACTGTAATCATAGTTTACAATATTTGATCTTTCTTTACAGGAAGTGTTGAGGAAAGCTGTGCAAGTGACATGCAGGGAGGTTTGACTAGGGCTGCATAAACAAAGGGATTTAACTTCTTAATGCAGAGAAATGAGCACTGATACTGCAGGACATGATCTAGACACCAAAACTGCTTCATTAAGCCTAAGTTATTTTGGTCCATCTATCAGAAAAGTATTATATTACTTTCATAGTATTGTGATTTGTATTTGTATTTCAGTGTGTTGTGGTAAATTTACTATAAATTTGCAAAATATGTTAAGCTATGTTAAGTTCACTACCGTCAACAGTTTCATTAATGAAGATAGATAATAGAAAATACTGCACAAGTTAAGAGAAACTTAATTCCATTAGCATTTGTAAAATAATGGAACTAGTTAGTGTCATGGTACATGTGCAAGTGTAGCTTGATGTTTGGCTTATAGCTGCAGCAAATGTTGCTATTATCATTAGTCATTTGCCAAAGACAAGCGACAGTAACACAGGAACTCCTGCATTATATGCAGACTATAAGGAACATATCGAGCTTAAAGTTTCACATTAAAGAAATATTGGATAGAAACTAATATGGAAAAATGCCAATTATGAGTACATATAATAAGCTTTTGTTCTGTGTAGAGTGAAATTTGTAAAAAGTGTGGATATCATTTGATGTATTTCAAAATATATTAAGGGATTTTCAATATGTCAGTACTCTTTCCTTTACTCATAATTTATTAAAAGCATGGTAAAGGTCTATAAATAAATTTTCACTGTTTTGTGTTTAATTTCTTTTTGAAGCAGAGAAAGATATGGATGATTTTTACCTAAAGAGGAAACATTTAGCAGAGTTAACACGTGGTACCCTCCCTCTTCAAATTATGAAGATGAACTATGATCAAGATGGTTACCTTGAAAAATCACAGACACCAAGACGGGTCATGTCACAGGAACACATTCTCTCAGACAACCATTACACAGTACATCATGACTATACCATACCTAGAGATCGTCTAATCTCCCAAGAGCGTCTTCTATCCAGAGATGTTCTACATTCAAAGGAGCACCTGCTGTCTCCTGAAAGAATACACCCTCGTGGGCCAAAACCATTCCAAGAAATGCGCCTTGGCCACCAGAAAGCCTTGTCCCACACCAATGTCTGTGCTAGTACCCCAGTGCTTGACCGTCACCACATGATCAAAATGAATTCTCACCCTACATCATCCAACTCACCTAGCACCACTTGGGATATAAGCAACCATACGGCCAATCGTCGACAAGCCTTTGCTACTAAGCGTCAAAACACCATTGAGCAGCTTCAGTTCATCCCTGGTCATCTCCCAAGCCAGCACCTGCGCACAGGGAGCAAAAATGAGGTTACAGTTTAAAGGGCATTAATTTAATGCTTCAATTTCCATACTTTTGAAAAAGAGGCAGTTGATTTTTACTCTGTGTTTTTCTTACATTTTTCTTATTGCTTTTTTTTTTTTTTTTTTATCAGCCGTTACTGAAATAAATCAAAACAAAACATTTTTCCTGGAATCATAACAACAACATTTTAAGTTTCAATTTCCTTAATTTGTATAAAACTTTATTTGAATTAGAGTATACAGCTGCCTCCAGTGCCAAGATATTGACGTGGTAAACTATAATTGATGTCAAAAAGTTCTTAAGTGACAGAAAAGTTGGCACAGATTGGTAACAATGAGCTACATGGTAATGGGGATTTAACCTCGGGAAATCTATATAAACTGAGCTTGAAATATCCATTAGAAAAATGTATTGTCAATTAAGAGATACAGAATTGACATGAAAACAACTGGATGTCTGTGTATTAAGAGAGATATGGTCAAGTTGATTTCTTTTATTTTTTATTTTTTTAATTCAAGACATGGAACTGAGAATGAACATTGATGACACAAATATGTTAATAGAAACCTGTGAACTTATCCTTATTTTACACAATCTACATCTTGTTTAACAAGAATTCAATCAAAGTTAGCAACAGACAAGCTTGATGGTTGATAAAGATCATTAGGATATAGTGCAAAAATGTAGCATGATAAGTACATGAACACGTTTTCAAATCTGAAATCAGTTGATGCCATCTTTGTGGCACCAACAGAGAAATTGTTAAGATTGACTTGAATTGTAATGGTTTGTTCAACAAAAAAATTCTTCATGAAGTATTTAGTTTGGATAATTTTAAGAAGATGTCATCCACTTTTCTTATCCCTCTAATTAAGGACCTATAAAAAAGCCATTGGATTTTTGACATTATAGTATTGAGAATTGTGTTTGGTCATGAGTGAAAAAAATATGGATTGTGCCATAAAAAATATTTATTTTATTATTATATTTTATTTTTTTGACCTCATGCTATTTCAGTCAACCTTGTATTTCTGTGTTATTATTCTGATAGCTAGCAAGCTGAGATGTAATTCACAAATTTTATACACTTCCATAGAGCTTGCTCTGACACAGATGGCCTTAATCTTTCCAATAATAGTTCTCCTCAGGCAGTCTTTCAAATTAATATACTAATTATAGATTTTATGTACACTACAGGTACAAAATTATAGGTATTCACTTTTTTTGCAATATTCATGATGTGTATGACATCCATCTTGAATATAAAATTACTAGAACATTTAAATTTCAGTTAATTTTACTGATAAACTGCCCGTACTTTTTTGGCAGAAATACTTAAAAGATACATTTTTTTTTTTTTTATTAATGGTCTGATAGATTTATTTACTTGAATTATAAAATTTCATTTTATTTCTGATTGTGGATTTATGGTAAGGTCATACCTTTGTTGATTAGTGAAGTGTGTGTGTTCATTTGAAATCCTTCACAAAACCTTTCAATTACATATTTAGGTATAAACACTCTTCACTGGGATTGAAAAGGAATATAAGACATATTTCACTTCTTCACTTTATTTACTGCAGTATCAATACAAATCAGCACATTCTACTAATGTGATGAAACAGAATCATTGAGTGTACTTTATTACATTGATCAGTAAGGCCCATAAAATGTGAAATTTAGATTATCTCTAAATTTATCTCTCTTATATAAAATTTATCTCTCTTATATAAAAATGCAATGTGCCACTACAGTATGTAAGCTAATGGTTCCTTGACAGAAGCCCACATGAAAAAAATCCCACTTGAAAATTCCCCATGGCAAAAAGGTCACGGTGATAAATGCTCAGTTGAAAAATACTCACACGGTAAATTGTCATCACAGAAAAAACATTTACTTTTATATTTTAACATAAAATAAAGTCTATATTTTACCTCTACTTGTGATGTATTTTAATACAACTTATTTTTGTGTCAATCTCTTTTTTATTAAGTTAAAAACATAACACACATAATAGGCATTTGTCAGATATGTCAAAGAAAGGTCATTAATATCACATTGGCACAAATATGGACAGTACCTCATTTTTAAAGGATGGTGAAAGAGGAAAGTGATATAGTCTCGGATAACTGCTCATGAGGAAGATTCATAGAAGCAAGAAAATGTGTCCTGGAGTAAGCAGGAATTATTACTCAAGAAAGAAAGGCACTTATGGTAAAGGCATATTCAGTGGGGGTAAAATCATTGTGTTAACATAGAGCAATAACTTTTGGAGCCATATCAAGTGCGACTAAAGAAATAACAAGACCAAACAAGAAGTAGTAGCCAGTCTTAAACAAGTTGCTCAGCCATCGACCAATTTAACCAATTTAAGCTGGAAGATGGAAGAGATTCCACCAACAAGCCCAACAGTTGAAGGAAGATAGGTGCTTGGGATAGCTGAGAGAGGAGAAATGTATCGCCACTTTTTCTGCTTGCAGGCAATAGGGGACTCATTTATTGGCTATACTGTTGCCTTGAGCAATTTAGTAATATGTCAGATGAATTGTTGCCAAAATATGGTAAGCCTGGAAAGGTAGCTGGGATTCTTTTAAATTAAAGGGTAGATGATCCTCTGGTACCACCTAAAGCATTGCCCTGTCAGGGTCTATTTAGAACTTAAACAGGAAGTCCCTAAGAGTCTCCGAGGGGGCCCTAGAGTCCTTGAGTAAGTGAAAGCAGCTGTCAAAAGGTGTATGCTTAACCTGCTTAGGGGACAATATTATAGAGATCTGTGGCAATTTGTGCCACCAAATTGCACCCAAGATCTTCTACCTAACATTGCTGCCCCTCCGCATAGCCAGCTGCTTCATAACCAATATCATATTCTACTAGAAGATGAAAAGGTGAAAGCACCGGTAGGAATATCTTCTGTGGTAAATGAGAAGGAAAGGATGTGGGCACTGTGATGAGTCAGGGTGAGAAGGGCCAGTTTAAATTAACCCTGTTACACTTAGTTTAAAAAGACTTCAAATTCCTTCCTGTGTTAGGTCCCCTTATAGTCTGCCAGTAGGAGACTATGCAGTACAGTGGACTGTACTTCTTACTTAATAGTAAAATAAAAATATAGTCAGGCAGCTTCTCACCTTAGTGTTGGACCCTCACACCAAACACATGTAACAAAACAAATCAAATATACTTACAATGGTTGGGCACCATATATATACCTTAAAGGATCACTATAGTGTCAGCAAAACAAAACCCGTTTTCCTGACACTATAGTGCCCTGAGGGTGCCCCCACCCTCATGGTCCCCCTCACGTAACCCCTTCAGCAGCTTATCTTATTCCAGTGCCGGGCTCCCTCGGCGCTGGTGACCTCTCCTCCCCCGCCGACGTCAGCTCCCCCGTCAGCAGAGCCAAATGCACATGCGCGGCAAGTGCCACGCACGCATTCAAAGTGTCCATAAGAAAGCATTTCTCAATGCTTTCCTATAGACGCTCTGCTTGATGGAGGTGAAATGTGCCTCCAGCGTTGCAGATGCGCCTCTAGTGGCTGTCCGGAAGACAGCCACTAGAGGCTGGATTAACCCCAAATGTAAACATAGCAGTTTCTCTGAAGCTGCTATGTTTGCATCTGTAGGGTTAAAACCTGAGGGACCTGGCACCCAGACCACTTCATTGAGCTGAAATGGTCTGGGTAACTATAGTGTCCCTTTCCTGACAAAAACCGTAGGATCACATAAAAGTAGAGAAATTGTAGTCCAGGCACACAAGGATCAATTCAGCAGGTTTATTGGAACAAAGTGCAACGTTTCTAGAAAGATCCCTTGTGGGATCGAAACGTTGCACTTTGTTCCAATAAACCTGCTGAGTTGATCCTTGAGTGCCTGGGCTACAATTTTTGTTCAACTGTTACAGGAGGGATAGGCAACCTCAGGTCTGGTTGCACCAATATTACAAAAAGTGTGCGGTATTCCTCTCTTTTTGAGGATCAAATGTTATTGTTTAAAAGACAAAGGTATTCCCAGTGAATATCAAAATATATACTGTGAAGACTTTATAAACGCACAGTCACATATGAATAGAGATGGTAGATTGTATCCAAATATTAATAAAGTTAAACATCAGAATTTATTAATATACAACATAGAAAATGATAAGCTAAAAAAGCATTCTAATATAACAATTAAAATGAACATAAAAAGCACAGTATTATGGCAAGTATGGCCCCTTACAGGATAACAAAAGGTAAGTAAATATAGAAACATAGAATGTGATGGCAGATAAGAACCATTTGGCCCATCTAGTCTACCCAATTTTCTAAATACTTTCATTAGTACCTGGCCTTATATTATAGCTAGGATAGCCTTATGCATAACCTATGCATGCTTAAACTCCTTCACTGTGTTAATCTCTACCATTTCAGCTGGAAGGATATTCCATGCATCCACTACCGTCTCAGTAAAGCAATACTTCCTTATATTGTTTTTAAACATTTGTCCCTCTAATTTAAGACTATGTCCTCTTGTTGTGGTAGTTTTTCTTCTTTTAAATATAGGCTCCTCCTTTACTGTGATGATTCTCTTAATGTATTTAAATGTTTCAATCGTATCCTCCCGTCTCGTCTTTCCTCCAAGCTATATATGTTAAGATCCTTTAACCTTTCCTCGTAAGTTTTATCCTGTAATCCATGAACCAGTTTAGTAACCCTTCTCTGAACTCTCTCCAAAGTATCAATATCCTTCTGGAGATACGGTTTCCAGTACTGCGTACAATACACCAGTGTTCTATACAATGGCATGAGCACTTCTCTCTTTTTACTGCTAATACCTCTCTCTATACAACCAAGCATTCTGCTAGCATTTCTGCCGCTCTATTACATTGACTGCCTACATTTAAGTCATCTGAAATAATTACCCCTAACTCCCTTTCCTCAGATGTTGAGTGCTGCTACTCACAAGCGCCTCTGTTGCCAACGCAACTTGGTAGCTCTTGCTGCTGGGGATCGAAGTCTGTAATTCCTCCGAAGGGAAAGCAGATTTCAGACCACACGATCATTTTAGCACAGTGCTCCAAAACGTGTGTTTACGCATAGCTTGAAAATATATACTTGCCACCGGTAATGCACCCCCTGCAGCCTTTGACACAGATGCTGCATAATCCCCTATGCATAACAGGGAACTCCACCTTTTAGATCCCCCACTGGGACTTAGATGTGTTCTGTGACTGGGGACCCCTGACTCATATTTCTGGAAGTCAGGACCCCTGAATTTTTCTGTGTGAACATTTATCCATGTGAGTATTTTTCATGAAAGCATTTACGACAGTGGAGTTTTTATCTATGTGAGCCATTTTGCATGTGGGTATTTTTCTTGTGAGCATTCATGACAATGGGGGTTTACTGTAGGGAATTTTCATGTGGGTTTTGTACATGTGGCCACTTATACATTTCTTTGGCAAGTTGGCTTTGCCTGTACACAACAGTTTCTTAATGCTCTGACTAAAATTACTGTAATACGTTTGTCTTCCATACAGTAATGGAAAAAGATTTTATGAGTAATGGTAACATTAGGAATTGTTGTTTTTTTTTTACCATAAATACATGACTTCAAACCAATAAACCTCATTACACCACTACTATAATGAAGCCAAATATAACATAATGCATGTTCTATGAATTAAAATGTTAGTGTGTAAATGTCACACAAATACACACATAAAATATGGTTTGAGGTAATAGGGAATAGAAATGCCAATTTCTACCAAATCTATGAATTATATGATTATTATTAGTTGTAACTTTTGTAAAAAAAATTTCAAGGATTTCCCATTACTGAATGCTGCTCTCAGCATTAGCAAAGATGGCTGCATCAGCCATATAGTAGGGACCAGCAGCAGTTTTTAGGCAAGTCTTTATTTAAATCTGTACATTTGTTAAACATCTTGCTAACATAATGTATGGATTAAATTTGAATATGTCGTACTTGCGTTTTGTGTGGGGCGGGTAAACTTTATAAATTAATGAAGTGCACATTTTCAGTTGAAATTTTATGGGAATTAAAATAATTTAATTTTTTTTAGCAGAGCTACTCGTTTTTATGAGAACATATTTTAGTTCATATTCCAAAATTCCATATTTTCATGGTCTTAATTATTGGTGCAATAATAGGTGTAAAAAACTATTTCTATTTACAAGCAGGTTGTCAGACATGGTTGATAGTTTGAGCAGGATATGTTCAAACAAGCACTACCTAAGGACAGCAGTAGATATAATAGACTTTCTAAACTTTGCTGTTCATATTTTCTAAGCAGCAAGTTGCACCACATGAGTTGTCTGAAGTGAAGTTGTGTAAAAACAATACAATAAACATGGTACATAGATCGGTGATTGGGGCATTGGATTGTAGTTGACAATTCCTAAAGTTGATAAATGTACACAAAAATGATGAAACAGTAACATCCACTGAGCACTAATTGTCTTATCTTTTTGGTCCTATGGTCTGGTACAGAAATGAAGCTTGACCAAGCACCATGTAAAATGAAACATAAAATACATCCATGCTAATACGTGATAATTTATCTTGTTAATGTTGATAATACTACCCAGGATAAACAATACACAGTGACACAGAGCATGCCAAAATGGCAAAAAACAACAGATAACCATTTGAGTGATACTGAGAAATATTTTGGTTTATGACAGTGTCTTATGAATAATGTCATTTTGAAATTAGTCTGAAAAGATTGAAATACCACTACTTTTTTGATGATGTGTAAATTTGTTCTGCACTCCAATTAATTTATTATAATCCATATCAGTAAGTCTTGTTGCACAGTTGCAGATAATGGATAGCTACCCGCTTTAGAGAAGTACTGGACTAGTTTTCTACTTTGGACAATTTAACTGGTCTTGTCACCTCATCAGTATTTAAGTGTGTTTTTAGTACTATTTCAGTTCATATTAATTGATTTGGAATAACATTTGATCTGGTGATTGTTCTAGCCATTTAATAGTAAATATAGGGCTATTTAAGAATTCCAAGTGAATTTAACCGTTTAAGGACCAAACTTCTGGAATAAAAGGGAATCATGACATGTCACAATTTAGCCAAATTAAAAAATACACTTGGAGAAAATGTTAACAGCTTTTTTGGACTAGAAATACACATTGAGTTCACTCTTTGGTGAATAATATTAATAGTTTAACTATTATCCCCGTTATTCCATCTCCCTCATATCTCTTTCTGCTAAATATTTACATAGCCACTTTGTCTCAAAATTATTTCTGTCATGAGGCTTGTCAGGTCCCACCTTACACTTTTCAGTGCCCTATTCAAAATTTAAGAATTATTCTGCCCCCCTAAACATTATTACTTATTATTATTTAATCTAAAAATGTAAATGTCCAAAATGATTCTGTTATATATAGTTATTTTCTAGGGCATTATATAGATAACTCATTGTAATCATCCAAAAAAAGTATATAAAATATACTTCCCTTGGTGTGTGCTTTCCAAACCAAGTGGCTAAAACATAGACAAACCCAGTCCTTTATTGTATATCTCGTCATGCCCCCTTAAGCTGCCCCTCTACATCCCCACTTTATGTGTGCCTCTTAAAGGGATTCCGTAGTTTAGGAATACAAATCTATATTCCTAATACTATGTCCCTTCTGGTCACCCCATCCTCCATTACCATGTGGGACATAAAGTGTCTCTTCCCATATCCTCATATCTTGTACTAGCCGGCTCTGACTGTCCCTTGCTTGACATTCTTCACCCTCTCAATGTGTGGGAACACAGCATAATGTAGTGTCCTCACCTCAGAGTCTCATATATTACTGTGCAATGGTCTTTCCTACCTACTTTGGGCAAGCAGGCTTTGTTAATCAATGACTGCAGCACTCACTTGTTAGTAACAAGTTACAGCAGTACCCATGATTTGACTGAGCTCTGAAGCAGTGTCCTCTCTCAGAGTGAGTACTATACAGTCTTGCAGGTAACACAACCCTAAGGCCTGCCTGCATAAGATTAATGTGTAGCTGCTTCCTTAAAATTGTAAGGGCACAGTGATTGCATGCATAGCTGCTATAAACATTGCAGTAAACAAGTTAAGAGAGGTGGAAACAATATTTAGGTAAATATAGTGTATTTTTTATCTATATTAGCACGTTACCTTCACCATGTATGCATTACATGTACCCTAATCTGAAAATACATTTGTATCCACATATTTTGTGGAAGAAAGACCCACTCTTACCAATAAACAATCCATTGATTAAATGTTTGACACGCCATGTTCTAATTTATCTCTCCACATAGTTTCTCATCGGTTAGTATACTTCAAATCATTAATGATGTGTTTTTAGTTATATTGTGAGGGCTATTTATCCACAGAATTACATTAACACTTTCATCCCCTGTTCACTTCCCAAGCACATAGTAATATTAGCAGCACAGAATATATATGTGCATTTAATCTTTATGTAGTAAGAGCCTATTTAAATTTATTTAGGATTTAGAATATACCATGATACAAAAGATTACATTTAAACAAATAATTGCCAACAGACACAAAGGTTATAGTGGAAAATTTCATTTAAAATATGGATTGTAGTTATGTAACATTTTGCATTACATATGTTCAAAAAATACTGTGGTTTGCTTGCAAACAAAGTCAAGCAATTTTAATTTATATATTCTGTTGTCTCGCTCAAGAAGGGCTTTTAAAAACAAGTGCAAAAGCAATGTTCCTCCACCAATCTGATCAATTATAGCGCTTATTTTTTTCTAAAACCAAAGTTTTGTGGAGGTATGGAATCTTAAGCATGTACATTTGTAAATTTTGCAAAGTGCTCTTTACACAGTTCAAGTATGCTTAATAGCTATTTTTATGTTTGCACTTACATGGGTTAACCCCTTCATTGTCAAGTGTTTTTGTTTAGAAAAAAAATCAGTGTAACATTTATTTTAAAAATAGGATGAATAGCTAGTACAGCATACAGGACAACATGTGGGTGTAAATAATGTTAGCATTTACAGTACCTCTCTAATTTTTTCTAACTTTTTCCAAAGTGCATGGAAAGGTATTTGGGACCTGATGGGCTAAATACAATTTACCAATGAAGGGTTAGGGGTAAGGAGCTGCTGTAGAACATTATAAGACCTGTAACAGTACTATATTTTCTTTGATTTTATTTCACTATATGTTGTTTATGTGTATGTAATAATGTATGTGGGAGAAAATAGAATTCACTTAGATATAATCCTAAATGTTTACTGCAATCATTACTTTTAAACTCTTTTGTTTGAAATATAACGTGACTGAAATTAATGTGTGAGTTTAATTTCAGGTAGACCTCAATTACAGACTGTATCATAGAATAGTGATGGTGACAAAAAAAAGGGAAATATTTGGTGTATTGTTTACAAAATTGTTTATAATTGATTCATATGAAGTTTAATTAGTGTGCAAAAGAGAGGCCTTTAAATCTGGCACCCGTGATATAAATGTATTATGAAATTTGCAGTTTACATTCAACAATTCTTTACAATTTTCCTATATTGTTTGAATTTATAATGTTTACATACACATATTCATGTTCAAAAGATTGCTTAACAATTCCACTGCCAGGTTTTGCTAGAATTTTCCTTCCTTTTTTGCACTAAAGGTTTTAGAACAAGAATTTTTTTTACTAACCTTGTTAGTGTCAAAGTGTCAAATTATTTTTAAATCTTCATTAGAGACAGTGCAAACCACTGTTCATTCCTCTAGTCCTATATCAACTCATTAATCAAGTGGAAATAAAGTTATTTTATAACCTTATTGATTAAAATGTTTTGTTCATATTGCATATCGTGTATACTCCAGCTTAAATTTGTTGTGAAACATTAATGAAATATTAATATTTTTACAGAAAGCTTGTTTTTCTTTGCCTATTTCCCAATACTTTTTGATATATAATTCTGGTGTTTTCTTGTAATATATCAAATGATTTGCACCATTAGTTTGAGTACCCACTATCTTAATGTGTTTATTATATAACTGGTTATATTAAAAACTGTGCTGTTTCTATATTCCCTTTTCAGATGTGAATCTAAGATTGGTACTAAATACTATTTGATATAGCACTTTTTATAACTGAATTAACACAAAAATACAATCTTCCAGACCAGTAGGGCAACTTTTATAGAAATTACCTAACAAGTAAATAGAAAGGCATGATAAACTAAATTTACAAAAATGGTGTGATTTAAAAATGCTTTAAATATAACAGGATATAATAGAATGAGAATTAGATTGTCATTGAGAACTAAGGTAAGAAAATGTTTGTACATATGTGAAGTATTCTGCGTAATAAATACACTACAATAAACACCTCGTACGGTAAACCTCCTATCTCAAAATAAGTATTGTACAAAGTCTCACAAAGCTGGTATCACAATAAAAAGGAGCTTTATTAAATATGGCTCTACATACAAACTGTCATGCGGTAACACTTCCGGGTTCGGCACTGCGCTGAGCGGAGCCGGACCCCGCCCCCCTCTGACGCGGCTCTAACGGTATTTAGGGAGACCGCGCCAGAGAGAGGGTGCTGGGTGATACTGGGAGCTACTTTCGCCAGACTTACCTCTCCACAGGGTCTGGCAATGTGGGTCCGACTTCCGAGTGTACACGCCAGCTCCTGAGACGCCGGCTCTTCAAGCTCTGATGTTGTCTTAGCCATTGCTTCATGTTATAGAGGAATGCTGGAGAACGGAAACTCACTTTACAAGTGGACCTTATCTCTTTACTATTGGAGGACTACTAACCTTAAGTATACCTCACATCTAATTATCTGCAATCTCATTTAATAATGAACTAAGTCTTACTTACTCAAATCTTCACTACTACACGCTACTAATTATTTGGAGGACAACTCTCATCATGCTTATTCACTATGCTCATTCACTATGAACTGATTCTTGCTTTGCAATTACACTCAGTGCTTCAAGTTACTAATTATATGGAGGACAACTCCTATGATGCTTATTAGCTATGAACTGTTCTTGCTTTGCAACTATTCTCAGCTACTTGCTTAATATTACTATTGAAGATTATTCTCATTAACCAAAGAATGTTACTTAATGCTTCTCTGAGGAAATACTTAATAATGAACTTTGTGTTGTTGATTACTTGCACTTCTTCTTATTGGATTATTGCCTAAATGCAATTCATTTAAGTTTAACACTTATTAAAACTTCGTCTGAATCAAGTTACCAGCGATTCCCTCTTTTCTTAAAGCTACAGTATTGATACTTTAAAGTTTCTCTGTATCTTCACTAATGTAATTAGGGAGGTTTACAAGCTGCAGTTGAGTTCCAAGCCAAATCACCCAAGTAGCGTAACACAAACACACGTCAACCCCTGTGAGAACAATTGATGCAGCAAGGAAAGAGAGGCTATGTAGTCTTGCTTTTTGTTTTGTCACTGGGCATTTTATTTTTCACTAATGGTTAGCATGTTGCTTTGATGGTTCACTTACTTTGATTTTTACTTCTGATCTTTCCTCCTATGTCTGTCTAGCAAGCTTAACAGGGAGAGAGGCTTTGATAGTTTAACTTTTTGCCAGTTTTTTTTTTACTGGTTATAGAATTTTTCATCTTTCTCTAATAGGCTATACCTATGTGGCCACCTGGCCACCCAACAGGCTTTATTTGACTCATTTAAATAGCCCTTCATGCCTCATACAGGCTGACATTACCTTGACTCTTAGGTACATTTGTTGCTATATATACTGATTGACTACATAGCCTCTCTTTCCTTGCAGCAATCAATTGTTCTCACAGGGGCTGACGTGTGTTTTTATGTAGAGCCATATTTAATAAAGCTCCTTTTTATTGTGATACCAGCCTTGTGAGACTTTGTATAATACTTATTTTGAGATAGGAGATTTACCGTACAAGGTGTTTATTGTAGTGTAATGTATTTATTTTTTCTTTTAATACTGTACTGCAGAATCTCAGAGGACAATTCATTCGCTACAGGTTAATTACTTTATATTTATATTTAGCAATACTACTATCTATATCTCCAGGAAGCATTGTATGTTCCCTTGTGGTGAACCTGCATGCTCTGTTTTGTTTTGTCTTTCTTGATTATCTGGGGTTATGCCCTGAGAGACCCCTGGAGTCTCTCTTTGGTGCCTAGGAGCACTGGGAACAGTTAGACACATTTCACTTAGAATTGTGTCTATAGTTGTTTCCCTTTGGTATCCCATCGCTATACTAAATAATTATTTAGCCAAAACTGCAAGGAAAGAGTCTTGAGAAAAGTCTATTGTGACTGAAACGTCGACATTTTTGTATTCTGCACAATAAAGCAGTATTTATTTTGATATAAAACGAAGACTCCAGAGTGCTCTCTACTTGGATGCTACATATATAAATATATACGTATATATCTCTATATATATACCTATATGTAAATAAAAATATTTAAAAAAAATTATATATATATACACATATAGATTCACATACGTATATATATATATATATACATATATTAATTCTACATATATATTTATGTAATATTTTTACATAATTAAGTATCTTAATTAATTACAATTAGCGGGACCTGCCAGACAACCCATGCCGAAAGTAAAGGGAATTTAATTTGCTAGCACTATATTTAACCCTATAACTTTCCAAGACACCATAAAACCTGTACATGGGGGGTACTGTTCTCCTCGGGAGACTTCGCTGAACACAAATATTAGTGTTTCAAAAAAGTAAAATGTATTACAACGATGATATCGCCAGTAAAAGTGACGTTTTTTGAATTTTTCATGCACAAACCGCGCTTACACGGATGATATTATTGCTGTGATACTTTTTGCTGTTTTGAAACACAAATATTTGTGTTCAGCGAAGTCTCCCGAGTACAACAGTACCCCTCATGTACAGGTTTTATGGTGTTTTCAAAAGTTACAGCGTCAAATATAAGGCTTGTGTTTCATTTTTTTCACATTAAAATTCGCCAGATTGGTTACGTTGCCTTTGAGACCCTATGGTAGCCCAAGAATGAAAATTACCCCTATGATGGCATACCATTTGCAATAGTAGACAACCCAAGGTATTGCAAACGGGGTATGTCCAGTCTTTTTTAGTAGCCACTTAGTCACAAACACTGGCCAAAATTGGCGTTTTTTGCATTTTTCACACAAACAAATACTAACGCTAGCTTTGGCCAGTGTTTGTGACCAAATGGCTACTAAAAAAGATTGGACATACCCCATTTGCAATACATTGGGTTGTCTACTATTGCAAATGGTATGCCATTATGGGTGTAAATGTCATTCCTGGGCTACTATAAAGTCCCAAAGGCAACGTAACCAATCTGGCGAATTTCAATTTCAAATGTAACGTGCTATATTTGACCCTGTAACTTCCTAAAACACCATAAAACCTGTACATAGGGGGTACTGTTTTACACATGAGTCTTAACTGAATACAAATATGTGTATTTTATTGCAGTAAAAGCAAACAGTATTATGACATTGACAGTTAAAATGTCATGCAGAACTAAAAAAATAAAAAAAATCTTATTTTCTCCAATTTTTTTCAAATCAAATTATGTTTCACAGCTAAATATTTGATATTAAATGAAAGCCCTGTTTCCCCTGAATAAAATGATATATAATAAGGGTGGGTGCATTTAATATGAAAGAGGTGAATTACGGTTGGACAGACGTGTAGCGCAAATACCAGGTTTTGTTTACGTTTTGTTTCGTTCACAACGTGTATATTTGGCTCCGTCCTTAAGGGGTTAATGCAAATCAGCATGAGGTTGGTTACTGGGTAGCTTTGAGGCTTGGAGGTACTTGCGAAGCAACAACCAAAACATTTATGGTGGGGAAAAAATTGTGATTGAAAACCCCTTCCACCTGAAGTCTGTGGATAGTTAATACAATGTTAAACAAAAATCTGCACACCAGTCAAGCAACAACCAAAATAGTTATGGTGGGAAAAAATGTGATTGAAAACCCCTTCCATAGTTAATACAGCTGTATTAGTTGTATACAGCAAACACAGACTCAGAGGAATCCATGTTTAAAATGGAATGAGGCAAAAACTTGATTCTTTGTTGAACTAATTTGTATATGCCCACCCAGAATCCTTTGTGGTAGTAACATCACTGCAAATTTGTAATTTCTGTGGGAAAAGCAAGTCTTATGGATTGACTGGATTGTTCACCCTTCAGGTGGAAGGGGTTTTCAATCACAATTTTGCCCCCACCATAACCTTTTTGGTTGTTGATTGATATATATAAATATGTCTATATATATATATATATATATATACATATACACACACACATACACACTTTGGCTTGTGGATCTCTGTTTGTGCGATTTTGAGATTGATTACTGTCAGGTTTGTTTTCAGTTCTGTTGTAGCTATTGACAAACAGTTAAACTGATGAAACCTGGTGGTGAGAACATAATCACTGGTTTTCAATTTTAGAAGTTTATCATCAGTAGTGGGTGTTTAAAAGATTTGTCTACTGTAGTGCCTAGACAACATTTCTTTAGCTTTAATGAACAAAGAATTAAAATTAAGGTGCCAAATTTG
Organism: Pelobates cultripes; assembly: GCA_933207985.1. Lineage (NCBI taxonomy): Eukaryota > Metazoa > Chordata > Amphibia > Anura > Pelobatidae > Pelobates > Pelobates cultripes. Next base: position 59,634,806 of record OW240921.1, on the reverse strand, counting down.
CAGTATCTCCAAACGAGAAGTATCTGCATGTAAAAATGTCCACTTGATAAACATTGCAACCATCTCTCTTCCCAGTTATATCCATTGTTAGTTCAATCTAAATCGTTACTACACAAACAAAGCTCTGTTCCATTTACTGTACTTAAATCACACAGCTCAATATTGGCAAGGAAATTATGTGTGTCAGCCTGGCATGCAAATGAAACAGACAGAATGCCAATCATGTTGCAGACTCCTCATCATTGTTCATTTAGAGCAGGCGTGCCCAAAAGGTAGAACCCCAAATTTTTAAAACTACAGCTTCCTTGATGCTTTGTCATTATAAATGCATTCTAAAGGCCTGCAAAGCATCATGGGAGTTGTAGTTCTACAACATTTGGGGCTCTACCGTTTGGTCACCCCTGAATTAGAGAGTACACTTGTTTGTTTTACTTATGGGGCTTTTCTCTGTTCCTCCAAACATGGGATACAAAAAAAAAAAAAAAAACCCATAAACTTTTATTTAATATTATTTTATTGCTTTATTTGGACCAAATTTTGAACTATTTCTCATAACCCTGAGTTTATTTGTATGGCCTAGGGTGTGTCTTCCATATTTGTTTCATGTAAAATAAAATAGAACATTTTTAAGAGACCAATGCCAATGTTATCCTTATTCAGTTCACTGATATAGGCATTTACAAAAAATAGCAAACCCTCCCACACAAACAGTCCTATCCAGTATCAAAAAGTGCAAGAAAAAATAATCCACAAAGATCAGTTTTTATGCTTTAAATGATCTCTCCTGATTTTTACTTTGAAGACTGTTAACCAAGCACATTTCTTTGTATGTATATTGAGAGACATTTAAGTGACACGGTCACTTTTCTAGTTGCAAATCATTTAAATTGCAGAATAGAAATCACTTTTAAGTAGGCTTGACATTGTAAAATATTGCACTGTATTATATTATTGTATCATATTAACTGTATTAGTATATTTTTTATTAAATGTTTATTTATTTTACTTAACCTGAGTCAGATAACGATCTTGTTCTCATAACTCTGTTTTTTCATGTCCTAAACAAGTCTAATCAATGTTGCCTATCTAGAATCTCACTGGCCAAAGTTGCATCTCACAAGGGCTTATGGTTATCCATCTCTGTGGAAAAGCCATGTAATATATTGCTACTGTTATTGTTTTTACCAAATAGCACACTTTTAACAGATGAGCTCTCAATTTATGAAAAGACTTTTTTTTGTTGCGAGCAGATATTTTAAAAACAAAGAAAAAATTAGTGAGATATGTATATCCCAACGAAACAACATCTTTTATTAAATAATTGTATTTAGTACTTTAATTCATATATCCTGATACTAGCCTCTAAATGCTAATGCAGTGTGTAGTGCCTTGCAACAGAACTGAAATGCTAAGCTTTATAATATTTAAAGTGAACCAGTCATAACAGATTCACTTTAACAGAAAACAGTGCATTAAAATTTGATTGATCATACATTTATGTGCTTTCAGAGCTATTATAGTGTCACTTACCTGCAGCCCCTCACTTCAGCACTGTCTTCTCAGAGGATGACAATAAATTAAAAATTTTTAGTGATATGCAATTTAAATCATGTCATCACTTTGGTTACAATGCATGCCAATTAAGAAAGTCATCTGGGTGAAATGCATCTCAGAGCTAGCTACCCACTGTAAGACTTAATGTAGCAATTGTTTTTGTAGTTTGTAATAAATATTTCTGTACATCATGATTTTCAGGATTGTTCCAATGTGTCAATAGGGTGGTGCCACCCTATTTTAGCACTGAACTTTTTAACTAGACTGTGATCATTTTCTTTTATTATTATTAATTTTATTATTATTATTATTATTGCCATTTATATAGCGCCAACAGATTCCGTAGCGCTTTACAATATTATGAGAGGGGGGATTTAACTATAAATAGGACAATTACAAAAAAACTTACAGGAACGATAGGCTGGAGAGGACCATGCTCAAACAAGCTTACATTCTATAGAATGTTCTTCTTAACATCCATTATATTTCATAGCTGAGTTTCAAACAATACTGCACTAGAGAGGTTTTTACTGTCTATTGTTTTTTTTTTGGAGATTTGTGGAGGAAGCTCAGTAAAGAAAGGTGATGTGCTACCCAAAATCACAAAAATGCCATATTGTCATAGTATTGCACGATTTTGCTTTATTTGTTTTTATATTTTACATGTTGTACACAAAACTGCATCCCCAACATACTGTAGGTGTAAGTTCACTGAGCAATTAGCTCACCACTCATTGGCTGCTTTAGGTGTTTGTCCCTAAAAGCAACTCTTTGGTTATTAACTCAAAGCTTTTAGCACCAGGAGGACAAAAGCTGTATTTATTGTTAACATAAGTATTAGTGTAATATTTATTTGACACATTGGATTTGCAGCTAGTGCATAGACGCATGATAAAACAGCAATTTTGTGTACAGGTTGCTCAGGAAATACAGTAGAAAATAGTAAAATTATAGAAATTTCCAAAATTGTAAATTTCACTTAATAATGTATCAGTTCTAGAAATATTGGGGGATATAATTTTTTTTTATTTTTTTTAGATTACACATATTCATTGCTTTACCAATTTTTAGAAAATGACTGAAATATCATTCAAACAGACATATCACTTTTGCCATATACCATAAGTGTGACAAAAATAGAGCAATACAAATAGACTAATATCCTGCTTATTGGTATAAGTATAGAACATATTTGCATGGTACAGTAAAACTAAACTGTTGTATTATATAGGTGTTTCCAAGATGTTCTTTGCATCCTATTAATTATTCATTTTTCCATACTTTATTATTCATATTGAACCTTCCCTTCTCCCCCTAACTGACTTTTAGAATGCATGAATAAAGCTCCTGTTTCATGCATGCTTAAAGGGGGAAGAGGAGGAACTGGGGCCTACCACTTAAGTCTCTTGACAGAGAAATTTGTTTCTCTACGCTATTAACTTCCATTCTACTCTTGAAAAGGAAGATTTGTGAGGCTGCATGGATTCAATTTTGTTTGCATTGCTTTGCATACTTTTGGTAATAAGAGTAAGAGCTGTAAATATTTTTGCCTACAACATATGTCTCCATTTTTTCTATTTCATTTTTTTTCCCCATCAGATGAGACTTAATGAATGTACTATGTGACGCTATTTAAACAGAGGACCACTAAATTTCAGAACTTTAGTTTAAAGCAGCACTGTCACCGTCTGATGACTTTGCCAAATTTGCTGTTTGTGACATCGCCACTGGTGATCCGGTAGCTGTGGGAAGGGAGCAGGGGGGGAGATGGGTGGTAAAAGTGAGATTACTTACATGAACCTGTCCCTCATAAACACGCTAATTGAAGTATATGGGAATCCTGTGAGTTTATGAGAATCTCCATAGACACAGCCAATTCCCTGCAGCCGTCACTAGTGACGGCTGTGGGGACCGACTCTTAGAGTCCGCCTTGAATCTAATAGAAAGCAGAAGAAAATATATATATATAAAAATACTTAACTGAATAAAAAAAGACAGCCTTCCAAAGTAACCCTTTTCCCACTGGGTCACTGACAAATGGGTATATAGAATATGGAACAAACTGGGTTACGGCTGTATTGCTATAAAAATACAAAACAAAATAACATAGTGTAGTATCCTAAGGTATGATATGCGACACACCAATACAGCACACTCACAAGATATCCAGATAGTAAGCACCTGTAGGGTGCCTCCACCGATAGCAGTGGGGGGCTCAGAGGTATCCTCCTATCGTCCCTTTTGTAACCAAATCAGGATATAAATTGGCACAGGAACCAGGAAAGTGGTAAAAAAAGGATATTCATTGAAGTAAGTAAAAAAGGTATGAAATACCACTGTAAGTCAGTCCTACGCGTTTCGTTCCCCGTGCAGGAACTTCTTCAGGGTCTTAGTAAAAAGTAACAAAGTAACAATAAAATCACACAATACAGAATACAAAATAACATTGCATCCGCCTAAAAAACCACCCTCCCCCTTCCCTCTTAAATAGGAATGTCCTCTGAGTGTTGATTGGATCGCGCACACAATGTTTCCTTACTCTAGAACTTAATGTACTAGCAAAGGGCTTAAAATTTGCCCCTAATCAAGGTATCAATGATTTTAATCTATATATTGACCTCAAAAAAAGCATTAGAAATCTGACAGATAAGAGACACTTTGTAAAATACCCCGCAATTAATACATCAGATCCAGAGCATACATACGATCATTTTAAAAGGAAGTCACATTTTTACCCCACATTCAGTAAAGGTCCATATCTGGAAACATTCGAAAAAATGGTGGAGAACGATTTTAGAAATATAGAGAGGAAAAAGAGAAAAGATAATTTAACTAAAACAGAAAGAACCTGTCTAAAAAAGCTAAAAGAGAAAGAAGACATTGTCTTTAAAGAGGCAGACAAAGGAGGGGGCATTGTGGTAATGACCAAAGAATACTATATTAAAGAATCATCCAATATTCTGTTTGATACAATCATATACAAGGTGATGAAAAAAGATCCAACAAAACATTTCAATGAAGTGTTGAGGGTGTTTTTAACACAGGCAGTAGAAAGCTGTATAATTTCTATTAGAAATTTTGATTATCTATTTGAAAAGAATCCCACCATTCCAATTTTCTATTTTTTGCCGAAGTTACACAAAAATCTTTTATTCCCCCCTGGTCGTCCCATCATTAGCGGCATTAATGTGATCACTGCCAACCTCTCAGCTTTCATTGACTTCCACCTGCAAAAATATGCACAACAGGCCAGTTCTTATGTTAAAGATACGAAATCTTTGATCCAAGAGATGGAAAATATTGAGTGGCAAGAGGGGTACAGCTGGGCCACTTTGGACGTAACATCGCTGTACACGGTCATCAGCCATGAATTAGGCCTATGTTACAAACACATTACAGACAAGCATTATGTTGTTTCGTTGTTATAAGATTACTTCGGTACTTGAATCCTATACCCAACTCACGAACGGATTACTTACACCAATTCGTTAAACGAATAACGGACCACCCGGTCCATGGCGTGTGCCGTCACTTAACCCCAGTCACCTTTCAAACAACCGAACAACTGACCACCCTGCGAGGGGAGTGTGTTACCACTGGATCGCCCAGAGAGTTGCGGTCTGCGGTTAACTGCAGGTTAATTGATGGCCTCCGGGCATTCTCGTTCGTGCCTTATCTCCCGATGGTCTAACTACCAAACGGGTCACGAACGGGGACCACCTACAGCCTGGCGTGTGGCTTCAATTAGAATGTTGAGTGTTGGCGGTCTACGTTTGTCTCCCGAACAGCTGAAACATTCAGCCAGAGAGCGGGGATTCTTGCACAACTCTGACCGTTAATCGTTCCACAAGTTTGATGCCGAGGTCCCGCTGCCTATTGACTCACTCAAAAACATGGCCTCGGGACCAAATATGCGAACGGACTTTGCAACGAAGAAACCAAGCATATGGTTCGTGGGTTTGAGGCGCTATTCGGTGAAATATTGCACACAGACCTGGGCTACAGAATGAATGGTAGAAGTCCCGAACTTTTGGTGAAAATGTTGAAGTTATATATTTTTAACCTGTTTTTGATGTGTAATAAAAACGTGGTATTTTGGGCGCTTGGAGATAATTGTATTGGCATAGCCGTTGGGTTCATTATCTCCAAGCTGGGCGGTAACAAATTTAAACAATGCATTTCATTCTTATTGGTTGATCCCTTGTAATATTCCTGTATCCCATCAGGTCCAGTGGGGGCTATCCCTGGACCTGAGATTTTGCATAAATATCGATCCCTGTGTGCCATTAAAAGCAGTTCTTGTTTGACCTTCAAATCGCAGCCTCGATTCGTTTTGTGGGGAAAAGAGTATCCTAGCTGTACTATAGCTAGTGGGATTGTTCTACATTTACAGGATCCTTTTGGTCGTCTAGTCGAAGCGGCTTCTCTCTCCACAACAGGAACCAGATCGTCCAAGCGGTCTAGCGTCCAGCTAGCCTGGGGGTAACCGTAACATTTGGTGGCAGCGGCGGGATTGTCCTGGATTTCCTTGGAGAGATACCGAATGGATGGAGAGCGCTTATGACAAATTGAAACGCACGACCTTAAAGGACTTACTCGAAAGCCAAGGGGGGAACGCCAGCAACCGTCCGAGGAGGGAGCTAATCGCAGAATTACCCAAACTGGATCAGAGCTTCACGATGGCAGAAACCCCAACCACGAGTAGTGACGAAAAGACCAGGATTGTTCGGGAGAGGCTTTGACTATATGGGCCGAACCCCCTGTCGTAGGGGATTCTGTCCGGGTGTCTCGACCTTGTGTACAGCCAGTGGCGTACACATGACCCATGGGGCCCCGGTGCAAAAATTGATCCGTGGGCCCCCCCACGCTTACTTGGCGCGGGTCGGGGTCGCAACACATGGTGGCGGGCACCTGGTTGCAAGGGTTGCAGGGCTGCGACCCCGCGACCGCGGTATTCACACACACTTAAAGGACCACTACAGACACCCAGATCACATCAGCTCAATGAAGTGGTCTGGGTGCCAGGTCCCTCTAGTTTTAACCCTGCAGCTGAAAACATAGCAGTTTCAGAGAAACGGTTATGTTTCTCTGAGGGTTAATCCAGCCTCTGGTGGCTGTCTCATTGACAGCTGCTAGAGGAGCTTCCACGATTCCACTGAACGTCCATAGGAAAGCATTGAGTAATGCTTTCCTATGGGTGGTTTAAATGCGCGCGCGCGCCTCTTGGCGCGCATGTGCATTTCGGAGCTGAGTGGCGGACAATGGGGAGTCCGACGCTGGAGAAAGGTAAATGCTGAAGACACACACACACACTCTCACGAACAGACGCATACACACTAGCTAACAGACAGACACATTTACTGACAGAGACACACTCAGCGACAGACATACATACACACTCACTTACAAAACATACACTTTCACTGACAAACACACACTCACTAACAGACATCAAACACACTCAGTAACAGACACACACAGTAACACACTCACTAGCAGACACACACCCAATAACAGACACATTCACTGACACACACTAACACACGCACTAACACAAACAAACACTGACACACTAACACACACACACACTAACACATACACTAACACACGCACTAACACACACACTGACACGCTAACACACACACACGCACTAACACACACTCTAACACACACACACATACACTAAGACACACACACACTCTAACACACACATACACTAACACACACTCTAACACACACACACACTCTAACACACACACATACACTAACACACACACACACACACTCTAACACACACACACACACTCTAACACACACACACACACACTCTAACACACACACACACTCTAACACACACACACTCTAACACACACATACACTAACACACACACACACACACTCTAACACACACACACTAACACACACACACACACACTAACACACACACACACACTAACACACACACACACTCTAACACACACACACTAACACATACACTAACACACACACACACACACTTTTTTTTCAAATTTAATCCCCCCAGCCTCCTTACCCTTTTGGAGTGCTGGGGGGATTCCCTGGAGTCCAGTGGTGCTGCTGGGCTCCTGGGCGGGTGGCCGGTCGGGCAGGCGGGCACGCGAGGGAGCACTCAGTGCTTCCTCTTCAGCTCCCTCGCGCGCCGCGTAGGGATGTCGGCGCCGGAAGATGACGTCATCTTCCGGCTCCGGCATCAGTGCGGTGCGCGAGGGAGCTGAAGAAGAAGCACTGAGTGCTCCCTCGCGCGCGCGCCTGCCCGACCGGCCACCCGCCTGCCGGGTGTCAGCAGGGCCAGCCTCGGGGGGCCCTGGGGTGGCCGCCTCCTGGGCCCCCCAGGGGAAGAGGCTGGCCCACTGTGTACATACCGGGTCGCAGGGGCTGCCGGGCCCCCTGGTTGGCCGGGCCCGGTCGCAGCCGTGACCCCTGCGACCCTGGTATGTACGCCACTGTGTACAGCTAGGGTAGTGTAGCCGGGTTCTTGGGAGAATGTCGCCTGCTTCTCCCACAGAAGCTGTCTTGCCTGTACCTTCTCTGTGGGGCTTAACCGATCCCCTAGCTGTACAAGACTAGTGTGGTCAGTCTGGGGATCCTTCTCTAATAAGTCGGGCAAGGGTAAATTCTCGGGGTCGTCGGCAGCCGGGGCACATACTGCCGCAACATCCTCTGGTCTCTCCTGATACTCCTTAAGCATGTTCACATGAAAGGATCGCTGAATCCTTTCATCTGCACAGCTGGCTATTAGATAGGTAGTATCACACACCTGAGCTAACACTTTATATGAGCCCTGCCAAGATGCTTGCATCTTGTTCGTCTTCACAGGTTTGAGCACTAGAACCTTTTGCACAACCTGAAAGATCTGCTGTCTGGCACCCCGATCGTACCACCTCTTCTGTCTCCCCTGGGCCGCCTGGAGATTCTCCCTTACCATCAGGGACAGTTTCTCCATGCGGTCCCGGAGTTCCAGGACATATGGTACTATGGGGGTTCCCTCTTGCTCTGTCTCTCCCTCCCAGTGTCCTCTAAGGAGATCTAGGGGTCCGCGGACCCTTCTCCCATAGAGTAGCTCAAAGGGAGAGAACCCAGTAGATTCCTGGGGCACCTCTCGGTATGCAAATAGCAGATGAGGCAGGAATCACTCCCAGTCTCTGCAAGTGTCAGTAAAGGTCCTCAACATCTGTTTGAGGGTGCCATTAAATCGCTCGCAGAGACCATTAGTCTGTGGGTGGTAAGGTGAGCTAAGCAGCGGTTTAATGCCGCACACCTTCCACAGCTGCTGGGTAAGCACAGCGGTAAACTGGGTTCCCTGGTCAGAGAGGATCTCCTGAGGGAACCCTACCCTAGTGAAAATTTTAACCAGGGCATCAGCAACCGTCTCTGCCTCTATATTAGACAGCGCTACTGCCTCTGGATAACGTGTGGCATAGTCCACCACGGTGAGAATATACTTCTTACCGGATGGTCTAGCCCTGCCCAGTGGACCCACAATGTCAACGGCTATGCGGGAAAAGGGATATGAGCCTAGCCTTTGGATGATCCCCCCTGTTTACCTACCCGTTGACATGTGTCACACGTGCTACAATAAACCCGCACATCTCGGTTAAAATTAGGCCAGAAGAAATTTTGGGTGATCCTATGAGCTGTGCGGCGGGAACCTAGATGGCCTGCTAATGGCACATCATGCCCGATCCGCAGAATCTCTTGCCAGTATTTCGCAGGCACCACCAGCTGCCAATTCTGCGGAGGGGTATTCTTTTTCTGGGAAGGTTTAGGAATCCTGTATAGCCTATCCCCTACCCACTCATAATGCTCCCCATCAACTCCCTCTCCCCCAGTATCTGCCCTGGCCCTATACTTTTCTAAAGTCAGGTCTTCCCGGGTTTCCCTCCCGTACATTTCTGGGGTATCCCAGCCTAAAGGGGCCTGGTCTAAGATACAGGTCGGGGTAGAGAGTCTTACCTGGGTCTCAGCAGCAGGTGGGCTGGCCTCAGCGGCACGGGTCTGGGCACGGTTCGTGACAGCGTCCACTTCAGCGGGACCCATGGGAGCGAAGGCTGAAACAAGGGGAGCCAAGTCATTGCCAAGGAGGACATCCACTGGTAAGTCCTTCATGACCCCCACATTCACATGTCTAGCGCCCACTCCCCAATCCAAATGTACCCGGGCAACGGGTAGGCGAAACACAGCGCCTCCGGCTCCTCGCACTGCTACCATGTCTCCAGTATGTTGGGTCTCGGACACCAAGTGCTTCTGAAGTAATGTCATGGTTGCACCGGTATCCCTTAGCCCACTGACCTCCTTCCCGTTGACCTTGACAAATTGCCGGTGGTGCTGTCGGTTATCCCGGTGAGCGGCTTGTACAGGGTCTGCTTCATGCAGGATGCCCCAGCATTCCTCTTCCTCTACGCAGTGAGCAGCCGGGAGAGGGGGTCGTGGATTCCCGCCGGCTGGTCTCCTCCAAGACTGGGCCTGGTTAGCAAGGTTCATCGGGCACTCCAGTCTCTTGTGCCCTAGCTGCTTGCACAAAAAGCATCTAATGGGTTGGACATAGTCCCGTGAGTTGAACCTGGGTGGCTGCTGATACTGGTTAGATGAGGGGGTGCTGATGGCCGGTTCGTCGGTGGTTGGTATACGGTAGCTGCTGGAGGTGCTGCGGGTCGGTATTCCACTCTGGCAGGAGACTTACCAATAGCACTGTCCAGTTTATGGGCATCTGTATACTCGTCCGCCAGGCGAGCTGCTTCATGTAGAGTGGAGGGTTTACGGTCCCTTACCCACTCTCTGACCCCTGGGGATAATTTCTCAAAGCAGTTTTCCAACAGGAACATTTGCAGCACCTCTTCCCTGGATACAGCTTGGCACCCCGCCATCCAGTGGGCAGCTGTGCGGTGCACTTTGCATGCCCATTCAACATAAGAGTCCCCAGCTGATTTAACAGTGTCTCTGAATCGCCTCCTGTATGCCTCCGGTGTAACGGCATACCTGGAGAGTAAAGCTTCCTTGACGGCCCCATAATCCCCGATCTCCTCATCCGGAATGGCCCGAAAAGCATCACTGGCCCGGCCGGATAACTTGCCGGACAATATAGTAACCCAGTCTTCCAAGGGTACCTTGTGCAGGGCACATTGTCGCTCAAAATCAGCAAGGTACCCATCAATCTCTCCTTCTGTCTCGCTGAAGGATTTAAATGCTGCAAACTGTACCTTCTTTCTTTCCACCAGGTTTGCTGTAACTGGGGCTGCTGCAGCACCACTTTGGCGTAGCAGGTTGGCCTCCACAGCAGCTATGACCCGGTCAATGGTCTCTATAGTCGGGTTGGGACCATACCACCCGGTATGGTCCAGCCTGATTCTTACCGCCCGGTCAAAGCTTGCCTCCTCGGGGGTCCTGTCAGCTGCGCTGGGCCCATTGGTTCCCTCTGCCTCTGGTACTCCATCCATTTCAGTCAGTAGTGCAAATATCTCCCTCTTTTTGAGATTACTGGCTTGTCCGCCTCTCTGCTCCAATAAATCTTTCAGGGTAGCTCTTTTCAGCCTTTGATATTGTAAATCCATTTAATCCTGGTTGTAGTGGTCTCTCTGGGCGATGAGGGTCATCCCGTCGCTTGCCACCAGTTGTTACGGTACCCTCAGCATGAAATTCACAAACTGCCATTTAGTGAATGCTCCCCGTTCGCAATAACCCAGGCTGCATGTATACCCAATACAATCATACGAACCGCAAGCAAGCGAATGCTGTAAACTCACGAACGGGGTCCGTATGGGCACTTAACTTCACGAGCTCCAAATTCACGAATCGCCAATAGCAGCCGAACGCAGGTATCTCCCAAGCGGCTAATAATCCCATCCAGCAGTCTCTAGTCGTCGGTAATAAATCCCCCCAATAACTAGACCAAGCTCCGCATTGAGGGTAAAACAAGAACTGGCTTTACTGTGGGCTACCTGCCCATATTTATGCAGGTCTCCCACTTGGTGGACACTCCCCTAGGGGACCAAATGGGAGACTGTGACAACAGATAGACATATGGCAGTTCAGGACCCACAGACACGAAATATTCCCAGCATGCAATAGTAATTCCTCCCCTCTGCCCTAGAGATAATTGAGAAGTAATTCAATTATCTCCAGTACAGAGGCAAATCGCCATTTTACATTCAACACATAAAAACACATAAAAATATATAACTTTACATTTGTCGAATGCTACCAATTCGTATCACATATCCCCAGATAGCCTGGATCTGAGTGCATATTATTGGCGAATAGTGCTCAGATCCCATACGCATAGATCAATCGCCATGGAGTCAAAGTCTATTACAGTTCTCGGTATGCGATTGACTCCATGGGAAGGCTATCTGGGGTGAGTCCATTCGTGCCTTTAAACCTCCCGAACGGCCGGTGTTCGCACACTTCTGTCGATTGAGAAAGGAGGTCGACGGCTTCAGTGGTGTTCGGTTGAAAAAGTGTCCGTTTTCAGTTCCATGAAATAACTGTCGAACACCGCTGGTCTTTCGCATGGTTAAAATGGCCGCCGCCTCGTGGTCGACATACGAACAACGACCACCCTGTATTCGGTTTTAATTGAGAAGTGTCTGTGGTTAACCACAATGTTCTAATTGGGATCAATAGGTTAACCAGCAGCACACTTCTCTTCTGGGTGGCCGTCCGTTCGGCAGTTCCGTTCGGCAGAAAAGTACATTCACTTAAACAAAGGCATACGAACGGGTAAATTCATGCAAACGGCAAAACAGAGGAATCCAGCAATCTTAGCCTATGCAGATGGATCTGTCACACATGCGATGTGTGTCAGCGAGTAGGGAGGAGAGGTGACCACCCTAAGGCACACTTGGTGAATATGCCCATTGCAGAGGAGCCATTCAGCAGGGTTGCCATAGACTTAGTAGGGCACTGGCTACACCTAGTCCCTCCGGTAAGCGATACATTCTTATCGTAGTAGACTATGCTACTCGGTACCCAGAGGCGGTAGCCCTATCTAACATTCAAGCGGATACGGTAGCGCTGGTTCAGGTGTTCTCTCGGGTAGGATTCCCAAAGGAAATAATGTCCAACCGAGGCACCCAGTTTACAGCCGAATTGACACAGCAGCTCTGGCAAGTATGCAAGATTAAGTCTCTCCTGAGCTCTCCCTGTCAGCCACAGACGAATGGGCTTTGTGAGAGGTTCAATGGGACCCTCAAACAAATGCTCAAAACATTCGCCCAGGAGTAAAGAGACTGGGAACGTTTTCTACCGCACCTCCTATTTGCTTATTGGGAGGTGCCCCAGGAAACGACAGGGTTCTCTCCCTTTGAGTTGCTATATGGACGCAAGGTACGGGGACCCCTAAACCTGATCTGAGAGCACTGGGAGACTGACGGTGTCCCCATTATACCATACGTGCTAGAACTCCGGGACCGAATGGAGCAATTAGCCAAATCCGTTCAGGCTAACCTCCAGTCGGCCCCCACGAAGACCCAGACAGCCTACCCATACCAGACTTATTAGAAAAGAGCCCCCGCACAGACATAGTGTCCCAGGTCAAGATAGGAGACCGACTTAGCCCCACTGAAAGGGAGCAGCTTAACCAGCTACTTCAAGCCAAAAGCCCCACTTTTTTGCAGAAACCTGGATACACTACCTTGACCACCCACCAGGTGGATACCCCGGGGCACGGCAGGCACCCTACCGAATCCCAGAGGCAGTTCGGACAGAGATGAAGAAGGAGATCAATAAGATGCTCCAACTAAGGGTCATTGAGTTTTCCGATAGCCCATGGGCTTCCCCAGTGGTCCTAGTGCCCAAGAAAGACGGGACTACCCGTTTTTGTGTGGACTTTCGGAAACTCAATGAGAAAACTGTGACAAACGCCTACCCTATGCCCAGAGTAGACAAGCTACTTGATCGAATAGCCAGGGGAAATTATCTAACCACCACTGACCTCTGCAAGGGTTATTGGCAAATTCCCCTGGCCCAGGAGGCTATCCCCAAGTCGGCATTCGTCACCCCGTTCGGATTATACCATGTGACAGACCCATCTGTCTGGACTAAAAGTACTGTGTTCGCCTGTTTTGCCGGTTGCATGAATTCTCCCATTCGTATGCTTTGTTTTAGGGAATGTCTGGTTTTGTCGAACAAAACTACCGAACGGACGGCCACCCAGAAGAGAAGTGTGCAGCTGGTTAACCTATTGATCCCAATTAGAACGTTGCGGTTAACCACAGACACTTCTCAATTAAAACCGAATGCCGGGTGGTCGTCGTTCGTATGTCGACCACGAGGCGGCGGCCATTTTAACCAATGCGAAAGACCAGCGGTGTTCGACGATTATTTCATGGATCTGAAAACGGACACTTTTTCAACCGAACACCGCTGAAGCCGTTGACCTCCCCTTCTCAATCGACAAAAGCATACGAATGCCGGCCGTTCGGGAGATTCAACAACACGAATGGACTTAAACCAGATAGCCGTCCCATGGAGTCAATCGCATACCGAAGAACTGTAATAGACTTTGACTCCATGGCGATTGAACTATGCGAATGGGATCTGAGCGCTATTCACCAATAATATGCACTCAGATCCAGGCTATCTGGGGATGTGTTACACGAATGCAATATGTTCAGTAGTTATAAAGTTATAGATTTTCATGTGTTTTGTGACTTGTACTTAAAATGGCGATTTGCCTCTGCTTGGGGAGATAATTGAATTACTTCCCAATTATCCCCCGAGCAGAGGGGAGGGAACTGTGATGCATGCTGGGAATATTGTGGGGATGTATGTCCAAAATGTCCCCATGTCTTTCTGTAATTCCAGTCTCCCATTTGGTCCCCTAGGGGAGTGTCCACCAAGTGGGAGACCTGCATAAATACCGGGCAAGTAGCCCACAGTAAATCAGTTCGTGTTTTACCCTCAAAGCGGAGCTTGGTCTCGTTATTGGGGGATTTTATTACCAGCGACTAGAGACTGCTTATTTGGATTATTTGCCGCTTGGAAGATATTGGCGTTCGGCTAATATTGTCAGTTCGTGGATTTGGAGTTCGTGAAGGGAAAGAGCCATAGAGGTACCGTTCGGGAGTTTGGAGTGTTCCCTAGCTGGTGGTTCGCATTATTATACTGCATACGCTACCAGACTACATTAATGCGAACGGGGAGCATTCACTAAACGGTGGTTTGCACATTTATTACTGGAGGTACCGTAACAACTGGTGGCAAGCGACGGGATGATCCTCAGCGCCCAAAGAGACCACTACAACCAGGACTAAATGGAATTACAATACCAGAACCTGAGAAGAGCTACCCTAAAGGATTTATTAGAGCAAAGAGGCGGACAAGCCAGTAACCTCAGGAAGAGGGATATTATTGCACTATTGCTGGAAATGGATGGAGTACCAGCGGCAGAGGGAACCAATGGACCCAGCACAGCTGACAGAACCCCCGAGGAGGCAAGCTTTGACCGGGCGGTAAGAATCAGGCTGGCACATTATGGTCCCAACCCATCTACAGAAGTCATCACCCAGGTCATGGCCGCTGTGGAGGCCAACCTGCTTCGCCAAAGTGGTGCTGCAGCAGCCCCAGTCACAGCAAACCTGGGGGAAAGAAAGAAGGTGCCGTTTACTGCGTTTAAAGCCTTCAGTGAAACAGAAGGAGAGATTGATGGGTACCTTGCTGATTTTGAGCGGCAATGTGCCCTGCACAAGGTACCCCTGGAAGACTGGGTTACTATATTGTCCGGCAAGTTATCCGGCCGGGCCAGCGAGGCTTTACGGGCCATTCCTGATGAGCAGATTGGGGATTATGTGGCCGTCAGGGAAGCTTTACTCTCCCGGTATGCCGTTACACCTGAGGCGTACCGGAGGAGGTTCCGAGACACTGTCAAGACCTCTGGGGACTCATACGTGGAATGGGCATGTAAGGTGCATCGCACAGCCGCCCACTGGATGGCGGGGTGCCAGGCTGTGTCCGGAGAAGAGGTGCTGCAGATGTTTCTTTTGGAACATTGTTTTGATAAATTGCCAGCAGGGGTCAGAGAGTGGGTAAGGGACCGTAAACCCTCCACTCTGCACGAAGCAGCTCGCCTGGCAGATGAGTATACCGACGCCCGCAAACTGGACAGTCTCATCAGCAAGGCTCCCGCCAGAGTGCAGTACAGGCCAGCAGCACCAACAGCAGCCAACCTATACCAGCCTCCAATGAATCGCCCATCAGCACCTCCTCCATCTGCCCCGTACCAACAGCCACCTCGGTTTAATTCACGAGAGTACACTCAACCCATTCGGTGCTACCTGTGCAAGCAGCTAGGGCACAAGCGACCCGAGTGCCCGATGAACAGCGCCAACCAGAACCAGTCCTGGAGGAGACCAGCAGGCGGCAATCCACGACCTCCCCTCCCAGCCGCTCACTGTGTAGAGGAAGAGGAGTGCTGGGGCATCCTGCATGAGGCAGACCCCGTTCAGGCTGCCCACCGGGATAACAGACAGCACCACCTGCAGTGTGTGAAAGTAAACGGGAAGGAGGTCAGTGGTCTACGGGATACCGGGGCAACCATGACTTTGCTCCAGAACCACCTGGTATCCGAAGCCCAACATACCGGGGACACGGTCGCAGTGCGAGTAGCCGGGGGTGCCGTGTTTCGTCTACCCGTTGCCCGGGTACATTTGGATTGGGGAGTGGGCGCTAGACATGTGAATGTGGGGGTCATGAAGGACTTACCCGCGGATGTCCTCCTTGGCAATGACTTGGCGCCCCTTGTTTCAGCCTTCGCTCCCATGGGTCCCGCTGAAGTGAATGCTGTCACGACCCGTGCCCAGACCCGTGCCGCCGAGACCGGCCCACCTGCTGCTGAGACCCAGGTAAGACTCTCTACCCCGACTTGTACCTTAGACCAGGCCCCTTTAGGCTGGGATACCCCAGAGATGTACGGGAAGGAAACCAGGGAAGACCCGACGCTAGCAAAGTACAGGGCCAGGGCCGATTCTGGGGGAGAAGGAGTAGATGGGGAGCACTACGAGTGGGTGGGGGATAGATTGTACAGGATCCCGAAACCATCCCAGAAGCCGAGTACCCCTCCGCAGAATCGACAGCTAGTGGTACCTGCAAAATACCGGCAGGAGATTCTGCGGATTGGGCATGATGTGCCATTAGCAGGCCATCTAGGCTCCTGCAGCACAGCTCATAGGATCACACAAAACTTCTTCTGGCCCAATTTTAACCGAGATGTGCGGGTTTATTGTAGCACGTGTGACACCTGTCAACGGGTAGGTAAGCGGGGGGATCACCCAAAAGCTAGGCTTCAGTCGATGCAGGGCCGGCGCGTCCATAAGGCGGCACAGGCGGCCGCCTTAGGGCGCACCGGCTCGGGGGCGCAAATGTCTGGGTGACCGGCAGGAGGGAAGCGCACAGCTCCCCTCTCCTGCCGGTCACTTCTTGTAGCGTGGCCGAGCGCCAACTGCAGTGCCGCGGACTGTGTGGAGGGGCGGGGATATGAACGTCATATCCCTGCTCCCACTGAAGCACACAGCACGGCTGGCGCCCAGCAGGGGCGGAGCTACCACTGGCCCCCTTCTAATCAACATGGGAGGAAGTCCTCCCAAGAAGACTACAGCAGCAAAAGGCAGAGAGGAGGGGGGCTGGGCAGGACCAGCTCCTCCAACTCCCAACTACCTCAGGCAGCACTTTGGATCCCAGGTAAGCCCCCCTTCTGAACCTGTTGGTCAGTGTGTGTGTGTGTGTATCTATGTCTGTCAGTGTGTGTGTATCTATGTCTGTCAGTGTGTGTATCCATGTATGTCAGTGTGTGTGTGTATCTATGTCTGTCAGTGTGTGTGTATCTATGTCTGTCAGTGTGTGTGTATCTATGTCTGTCAGTGTGTGTGTATGTATATGTCTCTGTCCGTGTGTCTGTGTGTATCTAAATGTCTGTTAGTGTGTGTGTCTGTCTGTTAGTGTGTCTTTGTGTGTCTTCTTCCCTATCATTGTGTATGTGTGTCTGTATGTCACTGTGTGTTTATCTGTATGTCTGTCAGTGTTTGTGTGTATCTGTGTGTCTATCTGAATGTGTATCAGTTTGTGTATATGTATATCTGCATGTGTCAGTGTGTGTATCTTTGTGTATGTGTATCACAGTGTGTGCGTGTGTGGCAGTGTATGTGTATATGTGCATATATCTCAGCATTCAAACACAACACTACACACAAATAAAACCTGCATGCAAACGTCAACACTACATACAAACACACCCCTGCATTCAAATGTCAACACTACATACAAACACACCTCTGTATCAGACACCAAAATTATATATAAACACACACCTGCGTTCAAAAACCAACACTACACATAAATGCATGCTTGCATTCAAATGCAAACACTACATAAAAACACACCGCTACAATCATACAAACATACTCCATACAAACACATGCTTACAGTCAAACACACAAATACTGCTCCATGCTAAATACAATCCTGCAAGCATGGGGAATCGGTAGAGCCCCAGCTTTCAAAGCATTGTAGAAGTTGCACGACAGATGGGGATCTATATTTTAGCCATCCTGTGTACATACGCAGACCGTCATACAGAGACATACACTATGTATGTCTCTGTATGACTGTGTAAATGTATTCAAAAGGAATAAACGCAGGCAACACTCCAATAGTAAGGATGGTATATTTATTGATAGGTGAACCACCCCAAAGAAAGTGCGTCGTTTCGGCTCAGCAGAGCCTTATTGCATGAGCTGAAACATCACACTTTCTATGGGGTGGTTCACCTACCAATAAATATACCATCCTTACTATTGGAGTGTTGCCTGCGTTTATTCCTTTTGAAGACTTTACTGGTGGATCCAGCAATGTCTGCCTGACATGGAGCATCCACCTCTGTTGATGGCCGGAGCATTTACACGGTGTCAGTGTGCAGGGTTCTTTGTTTGTCTGTGTATGTATGTCTCTGTATGCCTATCTCTGTTTCTTTATGTCTGTGTATGTATTTCTGTGAGTGCCTGTGTCTGTATGAATGTATGTCTGTGTTTGTACGACAATGTACCTGTATGTGTAGATTGTATGACTGTGTTTGTTTGTGTGCCTTTTATGACTGTGTGTCTGTATATCTTTGTGACTGTGTGCCTGAAAAATTATGTCTGTGTGCTTGTATGGTTGTGTGTCTGTATGTTTGTGTATTTGTGCATGTATGTATTTTTGCCTGTATCTATGTCTATGTGGGAGAAAAAGAGAGATAGATAGGGAAGTAAGAAATACATAAGAGGGGTTGTAGGAGACACACTAAAGGGGGGTGTAAGGCACAAAGGGGCCAAAGGGGTAAGACATTCAAGAGAGTGGATATGCAACACTAATGGGGGTAAGAAATTCAAAAGGGGGCTACGAGACACAGAGGTGAAGATGCATTGTTTATTTTTTTGAGGGGGGGGGGGCGTCAAAATGCATCTTCGCCTGTGTAGTCAAAAATCCTAGCACCGGCCCTGAGTCGATGCCTATCATTGGAGAACCCTTTTCCCGCATAGCCGTTGCCATTGTGGGTCCACTGGCCAGGGCTAGCCCATCAGGTAAGAAGTATATTCTCACCGTGGTGGACTATGCCACACGTTATGCAGAGGCAGTAGCGCTGTCTAATATAGAGGCAGAGACAGTTGCTGATGTCCTGGTTAAAATCTTCACTAGGGTCGGGTTTCCTCAGGAGATACTCTCCGTTCAGGGAACCCAGTTCACCGCTGTGCTTACCCAGCAGCTGTGGAAGGTGTGCGGTATTAAACCTCTGCTTAGCTCACCGTATCACCCACAGACTAACGGTCTCTGCGAGCGATTTAATGGCACCCTTAAACAGATGTTGAGGACCTTGCAGAGACTGGGAGCGATTCCTGCCTCATCTGCTATTTGCATACAGAGAGGTGCCCCAGGAATCTACTGGGTTCTCCCCCTTTGAGTTACTCTATGGGAGAAGGGTCCGTGGACCCCTAGATCTCATTAGAGGACACTGGGAGGGGGAGACAGAGCAAGAAGGGACCCCCATAGTACCATATGTTCTGGAACTCCGGGACCGCATGGAGAAACTATCCCTGATGGTAAGGGAGAATCTCCAGGCGGCCCAGGGGAGACAGAAGCGGTGGTACGATCGGGGTGCCCGACAGCGGGTCTTCCAGGTTGGGCAGAAGGTTCTGGTACTCAAGCCTGTGAAGACGAACAAGATGCAAGCATCTTGGCAGGACCTGTATAAAGTGTTAGCTCAGGTATGTGATACTACCTACCTTATAGCCAGCTGTTCAGATGAAAGGATTCAGCGATCCTTCCATGTGAACATGCTGAAGGAGTATCAGGAGAGACCAGAGGATGTTGCGACAGTATATGCCCCAGCTACTGACGACCCCGAGAACTTACCTTTACCTGACTTGTTAGAGAGGGATCCCCAGACAGACCTTACTAGTCTTGTACAGCTGGGGGACCGGCTAAACCCAGCAGAGAAGGTACAGGCAAGACAGCTGCTGTGGGAGAAGCAGGCAACGTTCTCCCAAGAACCCGGGTACACTATCCTAGCTGTGCACAAGGTCGAGACACCCGGACAGAACCCCCTACGACAACCCCCATACCGTATCCCTGAAGCAGTCCGGGAAGGAATGCGGAAGGAGATACAGGAGATGACCAGGTTGGGGGTTATCGAACACTCAGACAGCCCTTGGGCCTCGCCTGTAGTTCTGGTGCCTAAGAAAGATGGGACCACCCGGTTCTGTGTGGACTACAGGCGGCTCAACGAGCGGACCACCACTGACGCCTACCCTATGCCTCGGGTAGTCGAGTTATTAGACCGCATTCCCAGGGGGCGCTACCTGACCACCATTGACCTATGTAAAGGTTATTGGCAGATCCCCCTGGCCGAGGATGCTATCCCTAAGTCGGCCTTCGTCACCCCATTTGGCCTGTACCAGTTAAAGGTTATGCCATTTGGGATGAAGAATGCTCCGGCTACCTTTCAGCGTATGGTGGATAGGCTCCTCGATGGCTTCCAGGAATTCGCATGTGCATACCTGGATGACATTGCGGTCTACAGTGAGTCCTGGGAAGACCATTTAGTACACGTGGGGGTGGTGCTGGACAAGATTCGGGCCGTAGGCCTGACCTTGAAGCCAAACAAGTGCCATCTAGGCATGGCAGAAGTGCAGTACTTGGGTCACAGATTAGGATGTGGAAGCCAGAGACCGGAGCCAGCCAAGGTAGAGGCTGTAGCTAACTGGCCCACACCTATCACCATAACCCAAGTGCTGGCCTTCCTGGGGACGGCAGGGTATTACCGACGTTTTGTCCCCGACTACAGTACGGTTGCCAAGCCCTTGACTGACCTGACTAAGAAGAAGTTACCTAAGCAGGTCCTGTGGTCTCCAGCTTGTGAAGCCGCGTTTCAAGCACTTAAGCAGGCTCTTGTGAATGCCCCTGTCCTGGCTGCCCCAGTCCCTAACAAACGTTTTCTTGTTCATACAGATGCTTCCATGTATGGACTGGGGGCTGTGCTGAGCCAGGTCGGGGAAGATGGAGGAGAGCACCCTGTTGCATACTTAAGCAGAAAGTTACTACCTCGGGAAGTGAGTTATGCGGCAGTGGAGAAAGAGTGTTTAGCCCTGGTCTGGGCACTGAAGAAATTGAGCCATTATTTGTACGGGCAGGAGTTTTCCCTTATAACGGACCACAACCCCCTTGTCTGGCTTAACCGGGTCTCAGGAGACAATGGCAGACTGCTGAGGTGGAGTTTGGCACTGCAGCCTTACAACTTCACCATCAGCTACCAACCCGGTAAGCAGAATGGGAATGCGGATGGGTTATCTCGGCAAACAGACGTCCCTACTCCTTCTCAGTCCGGTCATCCCCAAGTTGACCCACGAAAGGGTCAAGCCGGGTCTGCCGGAGTGTTCCACAAGGGGGGAGCTGTGTGACAGACCCATCTGTATGGACTAAAAGTACTGTGTTCGCCTGTTTCGTGTTTTACCCTCAAAGCAGAGCTTGGTCTCGTTATTGGGGGGATTTTATTACCGGCGACTAGAGACTGCTTATTTGGATTATTTGCCGCTTGGAAGATATTGGCGTTCGGCTAATATTGTCAGTTCGTGGATTTGGAGTTCGTGAAGGGAAAGAGCCATACAGGTACCGTTCGGGAGTTTGGAGTGTTCCCTAGCTGGCGGTTCGCATGATTATACTGCATACGCTACCAGACTACATTAATGCGAACGGGGAGCATTCACTAAACGGAGGTTTGCACATTTATTACTGGAGGTACCGTAACATACCATTTTAAGGTAATGCCGTTCGGTATGAAGAATGCCCCAGCTACATTCCAGCGCTTGGTGGATAGGCTCCTGGATGGATTCCAGAGTTTTGCCTGCGCATATCTGGATGATATAGCGATCCACAGTCCTAGGAGGACCACTTAGCTCATGTAGGAATGGTTCTGGATCAGATTCGGGCCGCCCGCCGGCCTGACCCTGAAGCCAGAAAAATGCCACTTTGGGATGGCCGAGGTACAGTACCTGGGTCACAGAGTGGGGTGTGGGAAACAACGACCAGAACCGGCTAAGATAGAAGCCGTCGCCAACTGGCCCACTCCCACCACTAAAACACAGGTTCTAGCCTTCCTGGGCATGGTGGGGTACTACAGACAGTTCGTACCGGACTACAGCACACTTGCCAAACCATTGACTGACCTGACCAAGAAAAACTTACCCAGACAGGTCCTGTGGTCTCCCCACTGTGAAGCGGCTTTCCAGGCTCTCAAACATGCACTTGTTAACGCTCCTGTCTTGGCGGCTCCAGCCCTTAACAAACGTTTTATCGTCCATACAGACGCTTCCATGTTCGGGCTGGGAGCTGTCCTCAGCCAAGTAGGCAAAGACGGAGGAGAGCACCCATTTGCCTACATCAGCCATAAGCTCCTGCCGCGCGAAGTCAGCTATGCCGCAGTAGAAAAGGAGTGTTTGGCTCTAGTGTGGGCACTAAAGAAACTGACTCCCTATTTGTACGGACAAGAGTTCACTCTGGTTACAGACCATAACCCGTTGGTGTGGCTAAACCGGGTCGCTGGGGATAATGGCAGACTTTTACGGTGGAGTTTGTCACTGCAACCTTTTAACTTCACCATTACCTACAGACCTGGAAAACAGAATGGCAACGCCGACGGGTTGTCCAGACAAACAGACCTCAGCCCAGCATAACCGTCAGTCTGGTCAGCCTTAGTCTGCCCCGAAAAGGGGTCAGACGGTGCCTGCCAGAGTGTTCCACAAAAAGGGAGCACTGTTACAAACACATTACAGACAAGCATTATGTTGTTTCGTTGTTATAAGATTGCTTCCGTACTTGAATCCTGTACCCAACTCACGAACAGATTACTTACACCAATTCGTTAAACGAATAACGGACCACCCGGTCCCTGGCGTGTGCCGCCACTTAACCCCGGTCACCTTTCAAACAACCGAACAACCGACCACCCTGCGAAGGGAGTGTGTTACCACTTGATCGCCCAGAGAGTTGCGGTCTGCGGTTAACCGCAGGTTAATTGACCGCATCCGGGCATTGTCATTCGTGCCTTATCTCCCGATGGTCTAACTAGCGAACGGGTCACGAACGGGGACCACCTACAGCCTGGCATGTGGCTTCAATTAGAATGTTGAGTGTTGCGGTTTACCACAGGTTAAGTACCCCCTTCACGGCGGTCTACGTTCGTCTCCCGAACAGCTGAAACATCCAGCCAGAGAGCGGGGATTCGTGCACAACTCTGGCCGTTAATCGTTCCACAAGTTTGATGCCGAGGTCCCGCTGCCTATTGACTCACTCAAAAACATGGCTGCCATCTCAGGCTCGGGACCAAATATGCGAACGGACTTTGCAACGAAGAAACCAAGCATATGGTTCATGGGTTTGAGGCGCTATTCGGTGAAATATTGCACACAGACCTGGGCTACAGAATGAATGGTAGAAGTCCCAAAATATAGCTGAAAATGTTGAAGTTATATATTTTTAACCTGTTTTTGATGTGTAATAAAAACGTGGTATTTTGGGCGCTTGGAGATAATTGTATTGGCATAGCTGTTGGGTTCATTATCTATACCGATCCCTGTGTGTCATTAAAAGCAGTTCTTGTTTGACCTTCAAATCGCAGCCTCGACTCGTTTTATGGGGAAAAGAATATCCTAGCTGTACTATAGCTAGTGGGATTGTTCTACATTTACAGGATCCTTTTGGTCGTCTAGTCGAAGCGGCTTCTCTCTCTCTCCACAACGGGATCCAGATCGTCCAAGCAGTCCAGCTTCCAGCTAGCCTGGGGGTAACCGTAACAGCCTAGAAGCCATAGGACATGTCATGGATAAAGATAACGCAATTACGCCCTCTCTACAAACATTCATTCTTACAGGGGTGAAAGTTTTTTAAAAACATAATTATTTTTATTTTCAAGTAAGTTTCTATCTACAAGTGAGGGGGACTGCCATGTGGACCAGGTTTGCCCCCATTTATGACAACATCTACATGAGGAGATGGGAAGATCTTTGTGTGGGTGGGGCATGACTGGTGGGCATCCCTGGTCCTCTGGCGGTGATATATCGATGACATTACTATAATCTGGAAGTATGATAAGGTATTGATTGACGGCTTTGTACAATATCTTAATCACAATAATTTTAGTTTAAAATTTACCCCGATGTTGGATAAAGATAAAATTAATTTTCTGGACCTCACTCTGTTTCAAGAGAATACAGATATCAGAACCAAATGTTATTTCAAACCCACGGACGGTAACAGCTATGTCCATAGAATAAGCTGTCATCACCATCCGTGGTTGAAAGGGATAGCTAAAATCCAGCTAACTAGGGTGAAACGAAATTGCTCTAGGACGTCAGATTTCAAAAATCAAGCAAATCACATTAAAGATAAACTCATACAAAGAGAATATAATAAAAATAATATAGAAAATGAAATTAGGGTCATACCACTATAGGCACCCAGACCACTTTAGCTTAATGAAGTGGTCTGGTAGCCTGGTCCATCTAGGATTAACCCTATCTGCTGTAAACATAGCAGTTTCAAAGAAACTACCTATGGGTTAATCCAGACCCTAGTGGCTGTCTCATTGACAGCCGCTAGAGGCGCTTCCGCGCTTCTCACTGTGATTTTCACAGTGAGAAGACGCCAGAGTCCATAGGAAAGCATTGGGAATGCTTTCCTATGAGACTGGCTGAATGCTTGCGCGGATCTTGCCGTGCATGCGCATTCAGCTGATGACATCAGAAGAGGGAGGAGAGTCCCAGCGCCGAGGGAGCCTAGTGCTGGAAAAAAGCACCCCTTCAGCACCACGGGAGTGGGACCCTGAGGGTGGGGACACCCTCAGAGCACTATATTGCCAGGAAAACAAGTATGTTTTCCTGGCACTATAGTGGTCCTTTAATACCAAAAAGACAGCTAATGCAGACACATTAAGATGTGCTTTTTTAACACAATATAACACTCAGCACAGAGAAATTAAAAAGAGTCTAGAAAAGCATTGGTCTATTTTGTTAAATGACCCGATTGGCTCCATTGTCCCGAGACATCCCCAAATGATCTATAGAAAAAATCAAAATCTTAAAAATATGATTGCCTCTAGTTATATAAAAGGAAAATTGGGGAACAGTTCCACTACACCTAATAGATTTAGAGGGTATCGGGACTGTATGGCCTGTAACACAGTCCAGATGCTTAAGGCCACTAATTTTGAGAGTAACACCACCAAAGAGATCTTTTCGGTCAGCTCAGATATTGGCTGCCGCATGGATTTTGTGATATATTTATTGCAGTGTCCGTGCGGCAGGCAGTATATAGGAGTTGTTTAAAGGTTAGAATTATGGAGCATATCAACAATATCAAAAAGGGTCTCAAAACCCACTCGGTTCCAGTCCACCGCAATTCCTGCCCCGCCTTCTCCTTTAAGGATTTTAAATGTATGGGCATAGGACATGTCCTTCCACATTGGAGAGGGGGCGATCGCATTAAGAAATTATCACAAAGGGTAATATATTGGATTTATAGAATGCAGACACTGGAACCGAGTGGATTAAATTCAGACATCGACCTGGTATGTTTTATGTAAATTATGTTTTTTTTTTGTTTTGTAATTTTAATATGCCTGTTTGGATTGATAGCACTCTCTCTCTCTCTATATATATTATTATTTTTTTTTAATATTATTTTTTATACTTTTACCTTTTTTTATTCTTATTTTTACTCTTATATCCATTTTTATTTTTATCTCATCATTTTTGTATTTTTTATTTTATTTTTTACTTTTTATATTTTATTCTTTATTATACATATTTTTTATTATAATTTTTTATTATATATTTTTTTTAATACATATATGTATTTTTTCCATATATATGTATAGGTGAGATATGGGGGTTTTGGTGCCTCTCCGGACAGACATGGATAACATCTGAAAAAAGATCTGACACTTCATGCATGTATATATATGGTTTATATATAATCATTTTATGTTTATGTTTACAATACATTGTTTTTAAACATACTGTGATGTTAATAAGTATCCTAAGCTAAAGAAAATAATTGTCAATAAGC
>OW240921.1:59521128-59603628 GCA_933207985.1 Pelobates cultripes | reverse complement strand
GCGATAATTCAAGGTGAATTCAAAGTGAATTTCAAATTTAAGGCCAGGAAGACAATTTTTTTCTGATTTGGCTATTTTGACCTTAAATTTGAAATTCAGTTTGAATTCACTTCACATTCTCACTTTAGTGAATTACCCAGTAAATGTAGAAATCTTCACATGTGTTTTTTTTTTTTTTTTTTAACTTATACTGGGTACCTGCATCTTGGTTCCCTGTGAATCATTATTAAAAATTATTTATTTATTTTTTTTCCCTCTTTTTTCTTTGCCATGGTTTGGACCACTCTTACAGAATTATCAAACCTATCAGTATTACACTCTTGTCTTGTGCTTGATAGATTATTATGATTAATATGATAGTCTCTTTCAATGTAAAAGGCCTTAACTCACATGTGAAGAGAAAACTGATGTTTAAACAATTGCAAAGATTGGAGGCTGATATTGCCTTTTTACAAGAAACCCATTTAAACATATCTCATGTGCTTTCTCTTACGGATAAAATGTATCTTGAACACCCTCCGCAAGCATAACGGAGTGGCAATCTTGATTCATAAACGTTGCAAGTTTAAAGTCTTAAATACTTCACAGGATAGAAAAGGCCATATATATATATATATATATATATATATATATATATATATATATATATAGTATTTTTTTTTAAATTCTTTATTTTTGTTGTGCATGCAATAACAGTAATCCTACTCAGCCACAATAGCCGTCACAGGCAGAATGATAACAGGTATAATAAGCTTGATATGGCATTTGAATAGACAGCACAATTTTTTAGTTATGATGGTATGAAGGTTAGACAGTGGAGAAACATAACATATTATAAGAAACAAGTGTTGTCTTTAGCGTTTGTAGTACAATCTATGTCGATTATGCGTTCAACGATTATAAATGAACAAGCTTAGATAGCCCCACTCCTATAGCACATTCCAAGCAATCCAAATTTTAACGTCAGTATATAAACAGGCTGTAGCATTTTTTAAGTGTCGGCAGGCCCCACTCTCAAGATGATACTGCACTATTATGAACCATGAGTTAATGAGGTAAGAGGCACAGTGATATATCGGTACATATGTACATTTCTAGAGATCTGTAGTAGAAAGAGGAGCATTAGACATTAGATTGTAAAACTAAACATATTGACATATTGCTTACAAGTAGTGTATACTGGTTAACATGCTAATTGACATATTGCTTACAAGTAGTGTAGATTAGTCAACTTGCCAGTAGACACATTGCTTACAAATAGTGTATATGAGTTAGCATGCCAGTTTTATCGAACGATTAACTTGCTTATACATGAGGGTGTGCCACCTCTGAAGACCTCATATTGTGGACATCCATGTTAGGTTGAAGCCATAAGATACAGCAATGTGATGGCTTGCCAATATGAAATATTAAAAGTAAAGATCAAAGGAACTAGATGCAATCAAACTGAAAAACATTTTGGGCATGTTATAATGGGAAACGGCACACTGTGATGGCACATAGATCAGGAGGCTCATTATTGCGGTCATCCTATCCCCATTGTAGGTATAATACAGTCCCACTTAGCGGTGAGTTGCAGGCCTGAAGCTAGAGGTATCAGCTGGGGATCCAGCTTCTGCTCCTCTCTCCACTTGTCTTTCCTTCACATTTTCCACATTCCTATCTTGATGGTAAGCAGCGGGCCATGGACGGGATAGTGAACCTGTTCAGACTGCGTTTTAGGCATGTGGTAGTGCGTCCGGACCTCCGACAGAGTTGTACCCACTTCGGTCTCTCCCTCAGTTGCCGCTTCCACGTATGAGGCGTTCTGCCACGTGAGGTCGGCCACACTTAGAGGAGACCTCCCGCCATCACTGGTAAGTGTGGTGGTGTCTTCCCAGTGCTCCTGGTCTCATCAGTACTGGGTTGCTCTCATAAGTGTGTCTTTGGCGCTGTGTGTGTTTGTGGGCGGTTGCTTATCCGAAGCCAGAATTCCAGGAATAGCTGCTCGAACCTTGCTTCAAATGTTGCTGCCCAGTTCTGGCACTCTGATGTTGATTGCTGTGAGGGCTACAGTTCGGCGGCCGTCTTGAGCTTGCCACACTGTCTCAGAATCAGCTTCTGTCGGCACAGCTGTGAGGTAAGTTCCCCAGCCCAGCAGGGACCGGCATATCCCCCACTGGTCCAGGGGGGTGGGCGAGGGGGATTGCTGCAAGCTGCACAGTCCCAGACGGGAGAGCGGCCGCCTCTCCCAGCCGATGGGTCTGCAGTCTCTTTAGGCCGCGTGACCGGACAATGAATTGCCGCTCCAGGATGAGATTTTTGAGGGTTAAAAATGTCCCCTCCGGGGGGGCGTGGCCGGGACACGGAGCGAGCTGGACGCGTGTGAGTGAAGCTCCGCTCCGACAGCACCGTTTGCAGCTCACATCAGCACGCAAAACTGAGCCAGAATCACTGACATGGAGAAGCGACTCCCTAAGAACCCCCCCAAGCGGGTGGCCGAGCCCGGAGCCACAGTAGCGGATCTCTTTGCCTGCTCCCGCCAAAACCCGACGGGCTCTCAAGATGGCGCCGGGTCTGAAGCTTTCTGGGCACCACACCACCAAATGACACTATGACTAAATGGAGAACTCTTGCTCTTGACCCATTCCACAGCCTAAAGTGCTGCCATTATCAGAGGGCTGGGGAACGCACATTGTCCTTCCAGTATGAGGCAGCGCATATGGCCCCACAGGGGCGTGCGTAGGGTCATATCCAGAGGAACTATGCTCCCAGCAAACAGGCAAGAGCACAGAGGACAAACTATCCCAGCTATAAGCAGGATCACCTAGACACAGACATTCTGCGGACACTCTGTACCTCTTGATGGCCGGACTGACACTTGGGCCCTGCCCACCTTCCTGAGGGGGGATGAGATTTTTTATCCAAAAGGACATGGCTTCGACGCACACCTTGAGGGGGCATACTTACTACCATTTAACACTACCACTACTTTTAGGCAGGATGCCCCCCGATGTGGTACAACAAGCTCATCTAACACTGGAGGGTCTACATAGGAGAGGTCTGACAGCACGGTGGGAGGTATCTGACCCATGGGCACAATGGCGGGTGTCGCACGGGGGGGTGGGGGCAGGGGGACGACTTAGTCGACTCCTTCAGGGTCTGAGAGCCCACACGCTTCATATAACACTATAGGGTGAGGCCCGGACGGGGGGTCTTGAACATGGGGGCTCCACTAGACGGCGGACACAGGGACAGCCTAGATAGTCTGACCCGGCCTTCCTCCCCCTCCGCCCCCCCCCCCATGGTTTGGGACGATGCCCACCCCAGGGGGATGGTGGAGACTCCAGACCTTCACATTAACACTACAAGACTGAAGCTCCCCACATTCACGCTACAAGACGTTGACTGGCCTCCGGGGGCCCCGGTGACACGGGGGAGTACAGGTGTAATGAACTAGCATTGATAGGGATACGCTGTGCTTGAGAGGGGATAGCCTGGTTTTCTCAGTTATGGTTATAAGCGGTGAAGTCACACCCAGTGACATTTATTCACAATTCATCTACCCATGGTTAGGGTGATGAGCTTGGGAATCACACCCCATATTGTTCTGGCTTTGCATAAGACCAGATATTTACTGTTGTTTTATTTTCTCTATGTCTTTACTCTATTCTTTTTCCTTACATTCCTTACCTATTTCTCATCGGGCACCAGAGCCGCAGGGAACCCAGGGATCGAACTTGCACAACCGTCCCGACCAAGGGACTATAGAGGTAGACTGAGACAGCAATCATACCATACGGTTCCATGGTCGTCAAAGTGGTGTCCATGGTCGTCAAAGTGGTGTCCATAAACGTGAAAGGCCTAAATGCCCCCAAAAAGAGGAGGCTGATGTTTAAAGAAGTGAAAAGGATGGGAGCAGATGTCGCCTTCCTTCAGGAGACACACATGGCGAGACACGCGACCATTAAAGTAAGTGATCGCACCTACACTACTACGAACGAAGCTAGGTCCCTACAAAAGAGGAATGGGGTGGCTATACTGATACGTAACACGTGCCCCATTCACGTTTCCAAGGTACACGCAGACCCGGAGGGGAGGTACATTATTCTGACGGGCTCCATACATTCGCACACGATACACATGATAAACATTTATGCCCCAAACACCCCAGACATTGCGTTCTGGAAGGAATTACAAACTAAACTACATGCCCTACCGCAGGGCATAATACTCATGGGGGTGACTTTAATGCTGCACCGTGTCCAGCCGCCGACAGGAGCTCCAGAGCGGGTCAGCTGAGATCCCATGGCAGAGGACGACAAGACAGGGCTCTATATGAATTTATTAAATCAACTGGCCTCCTGGACGTCTGGAGGGCGCAGCACCCTGACGCAGTAGACTATACATTCTATTCGGCCCCGCATGGAACATACTCAAGAATCGATTTCTTCTTGGTAAACGATGCGGGCATGGCCAGAGTGACGGACTCGACCATCGGGTCCATCACGTGGTCAGACCATGCGGAGGTCACGGTGACGCTGGGGAACCTATGCATGGCCTCGCCCTGGAATTGGAAACTAAGCTCCAGCCTACTCCGTGACCGGCAAACACAAGAGACAATTAGACAAGATATACGATTATACTTTGCGGAAAATACGACGGAAGAGGTCACACCTAGCACAGTATGGGCCGCACATAAGGCAGTGATTAGGGGCACATGTATTCGTCTGGCTACCCAAAAGAAAAAGCAGAAAATGCGGCAATTGAACCAACTACTGGAGACGCTTCGACAAGCGGAGCAGAAACACAAAGCGACACCAACTCCCCGCTTAACCGCCGACCTGAAGGATATAAGGAGATCAATTTCTGAACTGTTTGCTGGACGCCGCCGCCCGGGATCTCATATGGTCCAAGAGAAACTTTTACGAAAAAGCTAACAAAACCGACACCCTATTAGCAAGGGTACTAAAGCCTAGACAGAGACGAACTCATATCGGAGCAATGAAGCACACAGATGGCACCATCAAGAATATACCGGCGGGTATTGCCCAGATATTCACGGAATACTATAGAACACTATACAACCACACACCCAAAAATGTAGATCAAATACAAGAGGTGAATGATAAAATGGATACATTTCTGCAGAATATTCAACTACCGAAGCTATCGGCAGACGCGATCCACAGGCTAGACGAAGACATAACCAGCGAAGAAATTGACAGAGCCATAGCAAGCTTAAAGAGCCACAAAGCCCCGGGCCCCGATGGCTTAGACGGAGGATATTATAAGACGTTTCGGGAAGAGCTAACTCCCCACCTCACAAGACTATTTAATCTTATGTCAGGTGGGAACCCAGAGAACGAGATGTCCCTAGCTAACATAATCCTTATCCCCAAACCGGGCAAGGACCCGACGATACCGGCGAGCTACAGGCCCATTTCCCTTATTAATCAAGACGTCAAGATCTTGGCAAAAATACTAGCGGACCGCCTCAATCCCATCCTGAAAACACTGATACATGCAGACCAGGTAGGGTTCATACCAAATCGTCAACTCTTTGAAAATACCAGGAGAAACATAGACATTATATGGAGACAGAAAACGGCCAGGATCCCCACCCTAGTAGTATCCATAGACGCTGAAAAAGCGTTTGATAGAGTAGAATGGCCCTATCTTTTTAATCTCTTAACATATCTAGGCTTCCCGACGAAATACATATATTCCATAAAAGCGATGTATAGCAACGCAACAGCCCAAGTTAAAATCGCAGGCACATGGCCCCAACCCTTTAGATTGGGAAACGGCACTCGCCAGGGCTGTCCGCTTTCCCCCTTGTTGTTTGCAATATCATTAGAGCCCTTACTACAGGCCATAAGGGAACATCCACGGATAAAAGGTGTTAGGGTGGGAGGCCAAGAACTTTTAGTATCTGCATATGCAGATGATGTCCTCCTTACAATAACAGAGCCAAGGGAATCAATGGATGCACTAGCTGAGGTTCTTACACAATATGGAGCCTTCTCGGGGTACAGAGCCAATCTCGACAAATCTAGCGCTCTCCCAGTGGGAGTGTCGGCGGCGGACACGGAGGCAATACGAGCAGCACACAACATCCCCATAGCACGCGGCTACATTAAATATCTAGGAATACACTTGCCAGACAACCCAGCTAATATTTACCACCTAAACTATACCCCCCTCTTTAAGACACTTATATCAGACATGGAAAAATGGATAGACAAGCCTATCTCCTGGATAGGTCGCATAAATGCAGTAAAAATTAATATTCTTCCCCGAATACTATTTCTTTTCCAAGCCCTCCCTATCAAACTCAGTAAAGCTGACCTATCCCCACTACAACAAGCAATTGGAAAATTCATTTGGCAAAACAAGAGACATAGGATTTCGAGAAACATCCTATTTCGACATAAACAAAGGGGGGGACTGGGCCTCCCACACTTATATTATTATTATCTTGCAGCCCAACTCGCACAGATAGCGATGTGACACGCCCCGTTAGATGTGAGGAGATGGGTGGACTTGGAGTCCCTACTCACGGGAGCGGATTTACCCCAATATCACATATGGGTCCCACGAGAACATAGAATTATGCTACGAACGACCTGCCCAGCGATTTTTAAACTCCCTGAGGATATGGGACGCCACAGCAAACAAATACAATTTAATCTCCAATCCGTCACCACTGATCCCTCTGCTCAGAAATAGAGCCTTCCCTCCGGGTATGGTGGCCAGGGATTTTGCCAACCTAGAAACTGCAGGCCTAAAGAGGATCTGCCACATGTATAGGGACAATACGCCAGTCACATTTAACGACCTACAACAGACTACACACCTCACCCCCGTGGACTTCTTTAGATTCTTACAACTTAGGGACTACATGAAAGATCCATACTTACAAAACGCAGCCAGAGGGCACATGTCCTTCTTTGAAAACATGTGCCTCCGCGAAACGACACAACCAGGTTTGATATCAAAACTATATGCACATCTTAGCTCTGAAACAAAAGAATGGTGCACGCTCACCTACACTGAAGCATGGGAAAGGGAATTGGGAGAGGAACTCGAGGGCACAGACTGGAGGGAAATTTGGGAGGCCAACGCCTCAGTGTCCATGTGTGTCTCCCTCCAGGAACAGGCAACTAAAACGCTCCTCAGGTGGTATGTCACACCAGTAACATTGCACCGAATGGGGAAAACCCCGTCGAACGACTGCTGGAGGGGGTGTGGCCTGAAAGGTACATACCTCCATGTGGTGGGAATGTCCCCGGCTCCATGGCTTCTGGAGGGAGACCCAGACTCTCATAAAACGCATTTTCCACAGAGCACCAGACCTGAACCCATGGACATTTCTCCTCAATAGACCCTTAGATAATTGGACACGTAGAGAGCAAAAACTCCTACATAAGGTGACGCTGGCAGCACGGAGAGCTCTGGCGCAAGCATGGTTGAAGGTAGAAACACCTCCCCCGAGTGCAGTTATACATAATATAAAAGACATACACCTTATGGATAGCCTAATGGCTAAAGTCCGAGGAACTGTCTCACAGTTCGAGAAAACATGGGAGCCATGGACCACTAGCGACTTGACTGGAGAAACCGCTCAATAATAGAACAGGGCGAGCACTATGCACCCATACTGGACCAACCCTAGAGGAGTTCCTCTGGGACTGAGACGAAAACCCTGGGTGGACTGGCCCCGACGCCCTGCGCTCTGGTGACCCTAACCTACTGCCTTCCCTCTATCTCTGTCTCTTATAGTCTCTCTCTCCTTTAGTTCTACTGGTTATGGAAAATGGAGCGACCCCAACGCTCCACGCTGCAAATCATTTAGTTGACACATCATACTGTTGTAACACGAGACAACGACGGCATACTGCCAAGCTGGCCTGCCGGCCACTTCTTTTTCTAAGAGGCACTAAAACTAAGAGGTCTAAATATTTGGCATTGCGCCCCATGTAACGTAGGGTAGGCGCGGTCCATTATGCACTTATCGAAAATAGTATACCTCCTTCTCCAGCACTACACACTCCTAATTAACAGATTCTGGAAGGACCCCTTTGGGACAGAGATAGTACATCGGGGCTAACTGGTAATAGCAGCTTATGCCCTGATGACCCCACTCTTCTACCTTTCCTCTATTCTCATTCTTTTCTACTTACTCCTTCCACTAGTTACTGGGACTGTGGAACAGCCCCAAAGTTCAAAGTTGAAAATTACGTTGTGACAACATAATAATATTATAGGTGAGGAGATGAAGGCATCATGACAAACTGGTCTGCCGACTAACTTACCTGTTACAAGGCGTTGCACTGGGCTTACATACTGAGCATCGTGCCTTCCATAACGCAACACTGGCAATGTCTATTTTATGCTTTGACTATGTCATATGTCTTTGTCTTTGCTTTATTATTCTTTCAAAAATAAAGTTTTCAAAAAAAAAAAAAATGTCCCCTCCGGTAATGCTTTGTATTCTGGATCAGGTTCCGTTGCTGCTTAGGCTGTTTAGACGATTTTAAGATGTTTTTAAGATTTTTGTGGCAGGAGCTGCTAGCACATGCGTCTGGCCATCTTGAGTCAGGCCCCGCCCCTTCCTTTATATATTAGTGTCAGGTATACTAGACTCTCGCAAACTTCACTTGCTAAATTTATATGCCACAAATGTACCAGATGCTAGTTTCTGGGATACGATTGGTCAGATTATCAAGCCTATCCGGTCATATTTTCTTTTGAAAATGCAGTTTCATGCCCAGCAATAGATAGGAGTTCTAGGCCTGGAGAAGCTCGTTCCCGGGGATGGGGAAGTCAGGACAGATTGTTTTTTCAGTTTATTTCAGCTCATAAGCTTATTGATGTATGGAGGACCTTTTATTCATCTCCATATGGTACTTATTCCAGAATAGATATGTTCTTGTCAAATCCAGAATTTGTTTCATATCTTTATAACTCACAAATAAATAACTGGTCAGTCAGACCATGCTGATATTGCTGTATTTATAAAAGGACTATCTGCTAAATCAAGTTGCTCTTGGCACCTTAATACTTCTTGGGATCTCTTGGTTCGGAAAGAAATTTTGAAGGCTCTCTCAAATTATTTTTTAGAAAATAATACACCTGAAATCAGTAAAACTACCTTATGGGCAGCCCATAAACCTGTAATTATAGGAGAATTGATTAAAATAGCTTCCTATAGGAAAAGGAAAAAATCTGGATCTGGAAAATCATACTGGAATTTAAACACAAAACAGCCCCTTCGGAACAAACACTTCTGGACCTTAAAACTAGCAGATTAAAAAGTAAAACATTTTTAATAGATGATGCTGCCTGGCAGTTGAAATCGACACGTAGATATTTCTATGAGAGAGCGAACAGGATTGATGCTCCCCTGGCCAAATGCTTGAGGCCATGTATGCACTCTAAACCGATAACAGCCGAAGAGATCTTTGGAGCCTTTCGGGCAATACTTCTCTACACTTTATAATCAATTCCTGGATTTGAATGGGGAGGATCCGGAATGAGGGAATACGATTGAGAGAATATTTGGGTTCAGTGAACCTACCCCCTACCTTAGAATCATTAAAGACTAGGATCTCTATAGATGAGATTAAAGCAGCTATTTCTTCCATTAAGGGGGGTAAATCACCTGGCCTAGATGGATTTATTGGCAGCTACTATAAAACATTTCAGCAAACCCTTCTGCCACATTTGCAGGAGGTTTTGGATGAAATATTATTATTTTATTATTTATATAGCACCATCACATTCCGTAGCGCTGTACATTGGGTGGACTAACAGACATGTAATTTTAACCAGACAATTGGACGTACAGGAACAGAGATGTGGAGGGCCTGCTCAATGAGCTTACATTCTAGAGGGAGTGGGGTATAGTGACAGAAAAGGTAAAAGTATGGGTACGAAGTAGGTTGTTAGAAAAGTATTCATTGAGGGCTTAGTAGGTAATTTTTGACAGTTGCAGGAGAGGAGTCATGGGGGTGGGAGATAAAAATCTGCTTACAGTTTAACTGATATGCTTTCTTGAAGTGAGTTTTCAATGATTTTTTTTGAATGAGTGGAGACTGGGTGAAAGTCTTACGGAGAAGGGAAGGGCGTTCCACAGAAGAGGTGCAGCCCTGGAGAAATATGTCAAAGAGGAACTCTTCAAGCAGATCTGACAATGGCTAAAATCATTCTCTTCCCGAAAAAGGATAATGATTATATGGCACTTGGGAATTATAGACCCATTTCCCTTATAAATGTGGACACAAAAATAGTAGCAAAGGTCTTAGCTGTACGCCTATCTCCGCTTCTCCCCATTTTGATTCACCCAGACCAGGTAGGTTTTATTCCTGGAAGGCAGCTATATGAGACTACTCATAGAGTTGTAGGTCTTGCATGGCTTATGGAGACAGAAAGGCTGCCATCGATGCTGCTATCACTTGACGCAGAGAAGACATTTGATAGGGTTGCCTGGCCATATTTATTTTATCTATTACAGTCATGGGGTTTTCCCAAATCTATCATTGCCATAAATTGAGCTCTGTATTCTAATCCTCAGGCCTTAATACAACTTTCTGGTTCAGATGGGATCCCATTTAGAATATTTAATGGCACTCACCAAGGCTGCCCCTTTCTCAATCCTGTTCGCTCTTTTACTGGAGCCCCTTTTAATTTGCATTAGAGAAAGTGGAGCTATTCAGGGAGT
Source organism: Pelobates cultripes (assembly GCA_933207985.1). Classification (NCBI taxonomy): domain Eukaryota; kingdom Metazoa; phylum Chordata; class Amphibia; order Anura; family Pelobatidae; genus Pelobates; species Pelobates cultripes. The sequence goes on along the minus strand of OW240921.1, from coordinate 59,592,923 downwards.
CCGGATTGAAAGGGAGATCTACAAAGTCGTTGCTTATGGTGATGATATGTTAATTTCAGTAGTAAACCCTTGTGAACCTATTCTAGCATTGTTCAATTTGATAGAAAAATTGGGGGGAATTTGGGCTATAGAGTAAACAATACTAAATCTTGTGTGGTGCCCTTTCATATATCGATGCAAGAAGAAGATAATCAACTAAACTGTGACCTAGGGGGAAAATCCAAATAACAAGAACCATACATAACGTAATACTGTATTTTTAAGTAAACCAAATGTAAGATTCACAAGTGGCCACTCACACTCTTGTAGTAATTAAAAGACTTTTAAAAAGGATTTTTCTTTTTCAGCATATATGCCCTTTTGAATTGAAATCTTCCATCTCTATTGGTATCTCTTGAAATAGTTGAAAGGTGTGTGTGCTCAAGAGAGAAATATAACAAAATTGTAGTGCACATTCAGAAACCGAATAAAAAAGTATTTAATAACTTACATCAAGGTATAAAACAATTCTCACTGTCACCACTAGGGGTCCTACGCGTTTCGTCCGTATATAGGACTTCCTCAGGGACTTCAATGACCAGAAAACAATCAATAGTACAAAACCCTCCCCTCCTCCACCCTTTATACCTCCCCCCCAATTTCCACATAATCTTCTATCTCCTTCAAGTGTTTTGATTTTCGGTCCGGCATTTATGACGTCATTCTATGCGACTTTCATATGTTCATGCGTTCCACCGTGCGTTCCATTGCCGAAACCGGAAGTTCGCTGTAATCAGTCTGTTCTTTGATGTTCCACTCGGGAACAAGAATAATCAGTATATGTGAACCGGGGGTAGAGAAGAGAGGGGGAGGGGAATGTTATATTTAAATGGTCACAAATTACACTATTCTATAAAAGAATGGCACTACTTCATACTATACAATTAATAACTATCTAAATGAATAAAATATATAAATATATACGCATAATAAAATTTAAAATAAAAAACACACATAAAATTAAAATTTAAATAAAAATTAAAATAAATATTTTTATTTATATTTATTTTTATCTTTACATTTTTCTTTTTGTATTTTATATATTTTTTTTTACATATTTTTGTTTAATTATTATTATTTTTTGGTTCATTTCATTTGTGTGTTTTTTATTTTAAATTTTATTATGAGTATATATTTATATGTTTTATTCATTTAGATAGTTATTAATTGTATATCTATCACATTGGGAAGCAGATTTGGGCGAGGCCCTGGAGTCTGAGAGGATAGATATCTGGGAAACTGCATAAAAAATATCTATGTGTACTTTCTCAAGAACAGATGTTTCAAATCATGTTTAGATAGCATGCCACCCCTGTCGTCTTGCATAGAATTCGTAAGAACCCGACTGATCTGTGGGGTGTGAGGGGGTGGACAGAAAGGGACTTATCTCCATATGTGGTGGGAGTGCCCATAAATTAAGAGTTTTTGGAAAGAAATAAAAAATCTGGTGTCAACTATATTACAGGAAAATATTGAGCTAACTCCTTGGATCTTTCTATTATCTAAATCTATAACAAGCTTACCTAGATACTCGCAGAAATTAGTATACCTTATCACACTGGCAACACGATTATGCATTGCTACCGGTTGGTTAAAAACAGATCTATCATCAATGAGAGAGGTTTTTTTAAAAGTTGAGGAAAATTTTATTATGGATGATTTAACATTAAGAGTTGGACATTGGTCTTCTTCTTTCATCACAGTCTGGGATCTGTGCAAGGCCTATATAAAAAGGGGGATATAAATGGAGGTATATACTTACATGCATGTATAAGCCATGATAGAGATTTTTTTGGGGGGTGTGTCTTTTATTTAAAATATAAATGTAGAGGATTGTTGATATGACTTCTTAAATGAATGCAACAGATTATGCATTATTGATTGTATATTCCTCAATATTAAATAAAGAATTACAAAAAAGAAAAAAAAAATTACTTTGTACCTAGCAGTCAAAATAAAGCGTACAAAGAGGAAATATAAAACAATGTTTCTATTTGTCCTTCTCATTTGCTATGCATGGACTGAACTGGATTGTGATATAATTTGCTGAATCTAAATCAATAAATCTAATTCTAAAAGAAAATGGAGCATCCCTTAAAGAAGCTGATTTTAATACGTAATTTTCAATGTTTTATTTAGTGGTGACAGTTACTTTCAAAAATCTGGATCTTGTATTAATGAAAAACTTTAATTAACACATTAATAAGAATGCCTTATAGTAGTTGCTGCCAATTATAATGTTAAATTTTGTGTTTTTACATTGTTTTGTTGGTATAGGATACGTTTCTTATATATTAAGGAATAAAGGTGGTGCAGGGAATAAAAAATTATTTTCATAAATTATTTTTATAAATATTTTTTTGTACACATCTCACATCTCAAATTATGTTTATTCAAAACCATTTTTAAATGATGGGATATCACTAAGTAATAAAAATTTTAGTGACAAGTTATGCAATGTTTTTTTAAAAGACTGTAAGCTCGTTTGAGCAGGGTCCTCTTCAACCTATTGTTACTGTAAGTTTTCTTGTAATTGTCCTATTTATAGTTAGATTCCCCCTCTCAAAATATTTTAAAGCGCTACGGAATCTGTTGGCGTTATATAAATGGAAATAATAATAATAATAATAAAGAGTCTAGTATTACAATTATTTTATTTCAGTGAAACAAACCTACATTTACTTTGTGGACACTCTAAGCACCACAATATCGTTAGCTTAATTGCATGGTTTTGGTGTATTGATCATGCCTTTGCAGTTTCTCTACTCAATGCTCTGTCATTTAGGAGTTGGATTACTTTGTTTATGTACCTCTAGCCACAACTGTTCTTGAAAAACACAGCTTCTTTACACGTCCTGAAAAGGAGTCTGATTTATTTTTAACTTTGTTTATTGTGCAATGTGTTTAATTAGAAATGTCTTATGTCCTGCTCTGTTAATAAGCTGCTAGAGCCTGCAAAAAACCTAATTATTTGATTAACCCCTTAAGACCGGAGGGCGTACTATTACGCCCTATTTTAAGCGGCTCTAAACGCCACCGGGCGTAATAATACGCCCTCCGGTCTTTCTGTACTTACCTGGTCGCCGGCGATCCCACGCCAGCGATCGCGGTTTGGGGGACTCCCAGGGAGCCCCCCGCGGCACGTCCGACCCCCTGGCAGCCCCCCCGACCATGTGAGAGTGAGGTCCTTGCGAGGACCTCACAATCACATGGCCGGGATAGCTGCCTCCTGCATTGCCAGCAGGGGGGCTGCCTGTAATGACAGGAGGTCCCCCTGCTGGCTGAAAATAAAAATAAAATTAAAAAAAAGTTAAACGTTTAAAAAAAAAATTATATATACTTCCAGTACATACTCAAGTATAAGTCTAGTTTTTCAGCACATTTTTTGTGCTTAAAAACCCCCACTCGACTTATACTCGAGTCACTGTCTGTATTATGGCAACTTAGAGAGCCGCGGCCGTCAGAGCCATGGCAACAATCCGCGCGGCAACCAGACCAGCAGACTTACAGTGGCGCTGACCGGAACGTAGGAGAAGGGAGCTGACAGGAGCTGCAGGAAAGGTAAGTAAATGCTTCCTGCTGGCCCCCCCACTTCACAGCCCATGCCACTGAACCACCAGGGATTAAGATAGCCCCCCTCCCTGACCAGTTAACAAGCAGGGAGAGGGAACAAAAAAAATTAAAATAAAAAAATAATAATATTAAAATAAAAAAAATTTAAATAATAAAAATGCCCTCCCCCCACCCAGTTCACACACACTACACAAACACACACTCTGCATTATATACACACTCTGCATTATATACACAGAGTGTGTGTATATAATGCAGAGTGTGTGTTTGTATGAGTGTGTGTGTGTATATAATGCAGAGTGTGTGTTTGTATGAGTGTGTGTGTGTATATAATGCAGAGTGTGTGTTTGTATGAGTGTGTGTGTATATATAATGCAGAGTGTGTGTTTGTATGAGTGTGTGTGTATATAATTATAAAAATCACAGAATTTCATAGCCCCAAGATTTACCCTCGACTTATCCACGAGGCATAGCATATTTCACAATTGTTGGTCACAAAACTGCACTCGACTTATACATGAGATCGACTTATACACGAGTAAATACGGTAGATCATATATATATATATTTGTGTTCGGGGCATTCTCATTGTACATGAAAATATGCTTTTGGAGAGAAATAACATAACAATGAAATAGTCGGTTGAGGTGTGCTGAAACCGATTTATGCTGTAGGCCAGTAAATAAAGTGGGCCCACATAAAGGAAAAGTATAACTAAAGGGAGTGGAGGGTGGGGCTGTTCATCTAGACCAACGAAGGTAAGTAAGGGAAGGGGAGAGTCCCTTAAGTAGGTCTATAGCCCCTCCCACAACCTCAGGCCATGCCTTCCAATTTGTGTTCGGGGCATTCTCATTGTACATGAAAATATGCTGTTGGAGAGAAATAACATAACAATGAAATAGTCGGTTGAGGTGTGCCGAAACCGATGTATGCTGTAGGCCGGTAAATAAAGTGGGCAAAAAGATAATTCAAAGATAACATTTAATCGGAAAACATAATACATTCTTTACATATTTAAGTAGACATTTTAATGAAAGCCCTCCTAATCTCTTGGTCTGGGTTAGGAATGTAAGTGGTGTAAGCTGAAGACTTCCAGCGACCTAGAGTCTTAATTACGTGTGCTGGTATGTCTTGGCTAGATGCCGTGGAGGCTGCTCCAATTCTGAAGGAGTGCCCCGAGTAGTTGCTAGGGTTGAGACCAAGTCGGGTGATAAGCCTGCGGACATACAGCATGAATTTTGCTGTGGTTAGAATTGTGTCGTGTAGCTTAAGTAGTGGTTTTGCGCTGCGTGACGGCGTTGTAGCTAGGAAAACGTCTAGTTCTTGTACCGGACACCACTTGTTCCCTGTGGCGTAGTAGGTTATGTGCACAGGTTCCCCCATCTGACTTGTTTTGGTTTTAGGTAGGGTCAGAATGTAGTAGTTGGTGTGTTTCCTGAGGAAGGAGGTGAGGAGGCACCCTTGGCTATGGTGCTGGCCACTAATGGTGAATTCTCTAGGTCTAAGAAACCCATAGAAGGCTAGATAAATAGCCATTTTAATGACCGCATTCGTATGGGGTTCAAATGGAGCCTGGTCGAGAAGGTCGGACAAGGATTTGAACAGTTTTATGTCAATGGCAAGTCTCTTGGGAGTCGCAGGGCCGTCTGCTTTGGCTATGCCTTTCAGTAGTGTTCGGATGGGGTAAGAAGTTAAGAAACCTGTGTGGTTAGGGAAGGAGCAATACATATGGTGTTGTATGCCCGTGAGGTAAAGCTTAATGGTATTATGTGAAAACTTAAATTTAAGGTGGCAAAAAGATGCAAAAGCTATCAGTGAAGAAACCTCGAACCAGTCGTCTAGGTGATGGTCAGACATGAATTGTTTGTACAAGTGAAAAGCTCTGTGATACGCGTGTTGGGTGCTGGTGGATAAGGCTAATTTGGTAAGAGCATTACTGTGCTGAAGTAACACGAGCTGCCGAGGGTAGGGACAGTTTGAAAGCCTGAAATTGAAAGCGAGAGAGTTGGTCAGCTGCCGTGTTGTAGATGCCAGGAACGTGAGAGCATACAATGGGGAACTGATGGGTGGCTGCCAGCCATGTCAATTCCTAAGGAAACTCATAATCGTCAAGGAGGAAGAGCGACCTTTGTTGATAATGTGGCATATTGCCAGGTTGTCAGAGAAGCAGCGTACAGACTGACCTTCCCATAACCTACACCAAGTGACGGCTGCCGCAACTATAGGGTATATTTCAAATAGGGCTAAGTTAGTGTGGAAACCCTCAATGCCCTGTGTTTCTGCTGGCCAGGTCCCCCAGAGCCATTCTGTGCCGAAGATGGACGCATATCCTGCTGAAGACGCTGCGTCTGTCCAAATGACCGGTGACTGTGAATCAAACTGCGGGAGGAACATGCTCTTCCCATTCCATTCTGAGAGGAATTAATACCACATCTGGAGGTCAGCGGTCGCAGGACATTCTAAGGATATGCGGACATGGTCGTTGGTAAAAGTGGGGAACAGGGCGAGGAGCCTAGAAATGAAAGCCCTGCCCTGGGGGATTATGCGCATGGCGAAATTTAGGGAACCCAGAAGTGATTGTAGTTCTTTACGAGTTGCAGGACCCCCTGTGCATGTAGTGGTTAATATCGTGTAGGATGTGAACTACCTTACCTTTAGGGAGGCTGGCCATCATAGTTGATGAATCCAGCAGGATACCCAGAAAGTTAATCAGTGTATCTGGACCTTCGGTTTTAGTAGGTGACACGGGAACCCCAAGGGATGTGAATAGTTGGTTGCTTTGTCTAGGCTACGTGGGGGGGAGGAATTGGACTCGATGAAAAGAAAATCATCTAAGTAGTGTATCACATTGGGGCACCTGCAGGTATTGAGGAGAAGCCAACACAAAACTTCTGCAAACATGTCAAAAATCCTGGGACTGCTTTTGGCACCGAAAGTGAGCTTTGTAAAAAGTAGTAGGAGTCTTGCCACTTAACGCCATGCAGGTGCCACAGAGAGGGGTGTATAGGTAATAATTTAAACGCATTCACAATATCCGTCTTGCTGAGCCAAGCCCCCAACCCTGCTGATCTGATAGCTGCCGTAGCGTCGTCAATAGTGGAGTATTGTAGGGAAAATTCCTTAGATGGAATCAATGAGTTTAGGCTGGGGATGGCGGAGGAGTGGGGTGCGGATAGGTCAATGATAAGTCTTAACTTATCAGAATTTTTGCTGGAAACCAGCCCGATAGGGTTAGTTCTCCAGCTGGAAAAAGGGGGGATTGACAAAAGGCCCAATGACAAATCCTTGGTCCACTTCCAGTTGTAACAGTGTGGTGACAGCCGTAGGGTGGTTAGTGGTGGACTGTGAATTGTGACACTCTAATACCCCCGTTGGCATGTAAATGATCCCTGTGTGAAACCCCTGGGTGAGACCCGTACATAAAAAATCAACAAGGTGTTCAGAGGGGTGAGTGGATAGCATACATGCAAGTAAAGGAACGTTTACCGGAGACAAATAAGGTTTCTAGTACATTTTATTAGGGCATGTGCCCTGAAACAATGTGAGCACACGTGTAATAAGCGGCAGGCGCTGTAGCCGCATGAGCCTTCGTTGAAATTATTGCAAATCTAAGATTTGCCTAGATACACCACTGCACGACCCAGTTTCTCTGGTCTGTTTCTCAGATTTAGCAGGATGATGCAGGGGTGGGCAGGGAGCGCTGTCTGGACAGAGCGGACAGAAATTAGCTGCATGAGCGGGAGATGTACATATGGCACAAGCTGGGGTCCTAAGACCTGCGAAATGTCTGAGGAATAGCTCATTGTTCAGTTGGCTCCAATCCATCTGGATGCTGTACTGAGACAATGTGGCTGACACTTTTGATGAAAAGGACTTGTGGTAATCGTAAAAGGTATAGCCACCATACTTATTACCAAGGTCCACCAGCTTGTGCAAATATAGATCGAGTTCCTCCCTTCTATTGGGATGAGCGGTGCACAAAATATCTCTGAAAATACCGAAAGCCAGCACGAAATCAGGAATGGCAAGTTCCTTACTGAGTCTGGGGTCTCTGGCTTTTAAAACCACCGAGATGTCCCCATAGTCATAAGACCGGTTCTCCACAATATCCTGGGAGACAATGAGCAGTGAGACTAAGTTAACGTCCTTGCCTTCCAGGATGTCCTTTTTAAGATTTGCCGGCACCATGTGTGCAGGGTTAATAACGTGTGCGGCTGCTTTTGTGGCTATAGCATTACCCGGTATTGCTGTGGGTATGGCGGGAATTAATTCGGACAGAGGTCCTGGAGGTTGCACGGGGAAGCTATGGGCTTCTAGCCTCTCCAGCCTGTCGTTGACCTTCCCCATAGAAGAGACTAGGGAGGCAACCATAGCATGGAGAGTCGGGTCTTGGGAGTTGCTTGTGCCTTCCCCCGCGTCTGTATTAATGGTATTGCTTCTTAGCAGCTTGAACAGTTCTGCTTTCCTGGCAGTAGCTGGGAAAGGAATGCTGCGTTTGCGTAATTCCGCAGTGATGCGGGGGATAGCCCATGATCTGATGGACGAGGGGCTTCCCGTGCCGCTCTTGCGGGTCGGAGTAAGTGACCTAGCAGGGGTGCTAGGGATTGACATATCCTCAACCTCATCTGGTGGTAGGGACATACTGAAAAATATATCAGATAAGTATGGTAATCAGGGTTGGGAGTTGACGGATGGCTAGCTAGTGCCAGATGGCGAAAAGATTATACTAGGTTTGTGACAGGTGAGGCCCTGCTAGTGCCACGTGGCTAGAGAGGCTCTATCTATGAGTTGGCGCGAGGGGTGGGGTAGCCTATTCGTTGATGGGTCGTTGGCCTCTCCATGCGTGTGAGGGGGGAGGGGGGTTTGGTGGTGACTGGTGTCGCCCTCTCTATATAATTGCGAGGCGGCTAACTATGATTTGGCCCGAGGGGTGTATAGTACCTCGAAGTGGAGGATGGGAGTTGGCCTCGCGGACCGCTAGGACTATTTAAAAGGCCGTGTTGACAATAATGTGACCCAACATACCTGCAGAAAAATGAGGCCTGGCTTCTGTATGAGAAACACAGGGTCTCTTAAGTAGGGAGGGGGCTTAGAGTAGCTGACCCGTCCAGGGGTATCCGCCTGGAGGTATAGGAATTTAAGATAAGGTACTCTTGTAAGATATACGCATAAGACTGTAGAGCTGAGAGTAGTAAGCGTTTAGGGGGTGACTGCAGACACAATGCTCCCAGTAGCCATGTTCCTTTAATATTACCAGGGATTAATTATCTAAAAACTTTAAAGTTTTACTACTAACATAATGCAGATATAATATTAAATTATCTAATCCCCCGTTAAGTAATGCATTTATTATTATTATAACTGATAAGCATGAAGTACTTATGTATATAACAGGATTCTACTTGCAGTAATTAAATAATTAAATATATAAACCAACACAGCATTTAAATAATTAAAAGGCATTTATGTTGTATACAGTAAATTGCTGAAGCTAGGAGTCAGCCAGCACCAGACCAGTACCCACACCCTCCCTCCCTTTTTTTTTTTTTTTTAACCTGTGAAAAAATAAACCGGATTACCCATACAAGCTGCCCACCTCCCCCCTTTCCTGTGTAATGCCGGCGGGAATAGACCGTGCTTCCCCCTGACAACCAGCCCACCGTTCCCCACAATCTAATGAAAAAGTTGCCGGCCGGCGGGAACAGGGACTCCAACGGTAATGGAGTCTATGTGCCTGTTCCCGACCTTGCCGTGCTGCCCGGTGAAAATAATGCCCCCCTGCTCACCTCCCCGTCGTGCTGGGGAAGCCGGTCGGCCTGTGGAGCTGGTAGTACCGGGGGAGCCGGTAGTGCCGGGGAAACCCGGATACTCACGAGTGTGACGTTTGAAACTGGCGCCGCGTCTATACATACACACACGTACAGTGTATAGATGTATTTTACTATTATATATATAATAATATATATATATATTAATATCAAATTACACGTAGACTGATACTGATTAACTATATATATAATTATTGTTATATATATATATTTATATATAATATAAAAAAAATTAAATATGTAAATACGTAAAAAAAAAAATAATTAAAATATATAGATGTGTGTTATTTCGTTCTGTTTTCTGATATTAATATATATATATATATATTTATATCAAAATACACGTAGAACGAAATAATATATATATCTATATACATAAATATATACGTATATATCACTATATATATACCTATATATAAATAATATTTAAAAAAAATTATATATATATATATATATACATTCACATATCTATATATATATATATATATACACATTAATTCTACATATATATTTATGTAATAATTTTACATAATTGGGTATCTTAATTAATTACAATTAGCGGGACCTGCCTGACAACCCATGCCGAAAGTAAAGGGAATTTAATTTGGTAGCGCTATATTTAACCCTATAACTTTCCAAGACACCATAAAACCTGTACATGGGGGGTAATGTTCTACTCGGGGCACTTCGCTGAACACAAATATTAGTGTTTAAAAACAGTAAAATGTATTACAACTATGATATTGCCAGTAAAAGTGAAGTTTTTTCCATTTTTCACGCTCAAACAGCACTTACACAGACGATATTATTCCTGTGATACTTTTTGCTGTTTTGAAACACAAATATTTGTGTTCAGCGAAGTCTCCCGAGTATAACAGTACCCCTCATGTACAGGTTTTATGGTGTTTTCAAAAGTTACAGCGTCAAATATAAGGCTTGTGTTTAATTTTTTTCACATTAAAATTCGCCAGATTGGTTAGGTTGCTTTTGAAACCCTATGGTAGCCCAAGAATGAAAATTACCCCTATGATGGCATACCATTTGCAATAGTAGACAACCCAAGGTATTGCAAACGGGGTATGTCCAGTCTTATTTGGTAGCCACTTAGTCACAAACACTGGCCAAAATTGGCAGTTTTTGCATTTTTCACACACAAACAAATACTAACGCTAACTTTGGCCAGTGTTTGTGACCAAATGGCTACTAAAAAAGACTGGACATACCCCATTTGCAATACCTTGGGTTGTCTACTATTGCAAATGGTATGCCATTATGGGTGTAAATTTCATTCCTGGGCTACTATAAAGTCCCAAAGGCAACGTAACCAATCTGTCGAATTTCAATTTCAAATGTAACGTGCTATATTTGACCCTGTAACTTCCCAAAACGCCATAAAACCTGTACATAGGGGGTACTGTTTTACACGTGAGACTTTGCTGAATACAAATATGTGTATTTTATTGCAGTAAAAGCAAACAGTATTATGACATTGACCGTTAAAATGTCATGTAGAACTAAAAAAATCTAAAAAAATCTTATTTTCTCCCATTTTTTTCATATTAAATTATGTTTCATAGCTAAATATTTGATATTAAATGAAAGCCCTGTTTCCCCTGAATAAAATGATATATAATAAGGGTGGGTGCATTTAATATGAAAGAGGTGAATTACGGTTGGACAGACATGTAGCGCAAATGCCAGGTTTTGTTTACATTTTTTTTCGTTCACAACGTGTACATTTGGCTCTGTCCTTAAGGGGTTAAAGTTCAAATAACACAGCAGGAGATAAGAACTTATAGAGTGAATGCACTGTGCCATAGGATCTGCTGGAAAATGAAACCATTTTTTTTTTCATGTAGGCTGTGTGAATAATGTCCAGAGGAGATGTGACAAGAGCTGCATAAACAGAAACAAAAGCGATTCAACTCCTAAATGACATAATATTTAGCCCTGAAACTGTAGAGGTATGATAAAACCACTTTAATTTAATGTCTTTCATAAATTAAAGTGCTGTTATTGCTGAGAGTGCCCCTTTTTCCCAATGCAGAATATAAATGCTTATTTTGTATGTATACTTTTTGTCTATTCTTTCAACAAAAACAGAAATATTATACCTTTCTTACATTTCAATCATCATAGCAAATGTATTATGGAATTAACATGATGAAAATGTCTGCTGATTGATTTTACCAACTGCTTTAGTCCTATAGAAAATACATGCCATGCTTATATGCAATATTACTACAATCTGTTTTTTTTTTTTTTTTAATTCTTTATTTTTTCATAGCCAATAATAAAGTGCACATTTGTGACATAGCCAAGGCTTTCGCAGAAGCCGCTGTATGAATGTATAATCTTGTCAGGGTATAGGCTTACGCAGAAGCCGCAATAGAGGTACATACGTTAATACTTGTATAGGCTTACGCAGAAGCCGTTTTCAAGTGGTTCAGTGGTATCAAGATGAAGAGCAATAATCTACAACTGATGTGCATGTTTACTAGTGCTTCCAGTCTCGTCAGTGGTTGATTTGCTATTTTGTGTTTTAGCACAGCACCTCTACGTGGCTGTCGATCGGGTCTTGGCTTGAGTACACATGTCACTTTGATTGGCATGGTATTAGACAGTTGTTAACTAATAATCATTTAACATTTCTAAATATTCCTATAGGTAGAACATATATGAAACTAAACCTGGCGTTTAGTGATACGGTAGGTCGGTGTATCCGTGCCCGCAGCCCGGACGAGGGTCGTCGTGTGCCCCCACCGCCCCCCTTCCCATGTGGGTGCTTGATTCTCTTGTCAACCCTTCGTGTTTTCCTGATATTGTTCCCACAACTCCCAAGTTCTGTTGAACTTTTTAGTGGTGTGTCTGACTAGGGAGACTACAATCTGTTTTTATGCCATTTCGGGCCATTATCTCTTGTTTGTGAATTACTAAACTTGTACATTTGTTTCACTGGATATCTTATTAGCAACCATCTACTATATGTTTATTATTTCAGTAGTGAAACAAAGCACAATGAACATGTACTAAAATATATAAGTATGCAGGAGAATGGTATATGAGACATCGATGAGAACATTTCAAAACATTTGCTTCCTGATAAAACATGCTATATTATGTAGACAATGCAAACAAGAGACTTTGTTACTCTGATGAATTATTAAAGATTTTTATTCGTCAAATCTCTTTTACAATTCAAACTGACAATATTCAAATGTAAACAAATACAAGCTTTAATGCATATATTTTTGAGGCTGCTTACAATGGGTCTCAGTTTAACTTTTTAAGGGCTAAAAAAATGGAAACTACTTCTTGTAGCCATTGAGCATACTGTTGAATAAGTTCGAAGCCTCTCTTGTAGCAATAGGGTTTTTTTCATGAAGATTTTTGTAACCTTGTCTTTTCATTATTTTAACAAAAATGTATTGAATGTTAAGCAAATATATAGACATCGATGGAGTTGTGTGAATTAATATCTTAGAACAATTAGGTTTTGTAAAAATATTTTGAAAATCTTTTAAAATAAATTGTTCATGATAGTTTTCATATAAGAGATTGTATTTCTTACTTTTTTCCCCAATCTCCCTACAGCCTCTATCCATGAATTGATGATCATTTAAGCTTTCAATGTCAAAGAGGTAAAAAAACACTGTTAAAATGAACTTCAGAGACTAACACTGAGATTGTTAAAATACCTATGTCACGATTCCGGAACCTAACACGCCAACAGGTCACAGAGAGGAAGGGTGCTATACCGGTCCTTAGAGTGGCCAGGCTAAGCACGCTAAGAATAGTCAGGAGACAAGCCAAGTAAAGGGAGCCAGAAAACGGGAGAACGAGAAACAAGCCGAGGTCAAAGGAGTGGAGAAGACAGGATAATCGGAATAACGAACCAAATAATCGGAAACCAGAGAGCAACACGAGAGAACAGCACTACAGGTATCACAAGACCACAACAGGGCACTGAGGGACAGGAAAGGTAAGTATAAATACCCTTGGTTTAATTCTGATTGGATAACTTCCAATCAGAATTAACAATCACACGTGGGGGATATCTATACCTCCCACTGTGATTGTGGTACTGTTTCTTTAACGCCGGGTCACTCACGTGATCCCGGCGCTTGCATAATTTAGTGACCTCCCAGCGTGCAGCGTTATACATGCTGCCGCTGGGGGGCGTGGAGGATGCGAGCGGCAGAGAGGAGACGCCGCTCGCCGACAGGTGAGACGAGGGACAGGAAAGGTAAGTATAAATACCCTTGGTTTAATTCTGATTGGATAACTTCCAATCAGAATAAACAATTACACGTGGGGGATATCTATACCTCCCACTGTGATTGTGGTACTGTTTCTTTAACGCCGGGTCACTCACGTGATCCCGGCTCTTGCATAATTTAGTGACCTCCCAGCGTGCAGCGTTATACATGCTGCCGCTGTGGGGCGTGGAGGATGCGAGCGGCGTCTCCTCTCGCCGCTCGCCGACAGGTGAGACGAGGGGAGACCGCGGGCGGCGACGGACTGAGGGTGAGTGCTGCAAGTGGCGTGCAGCCTCCCCTCCTAGCCGCCCGCGGATCCCTGGCATAACCCCCCCCTCGAGGCCCGCCCAATGGGCGGGAAGCCAAAGGCTTCAAAGGGAACCGCGCATGAAAGGAGGGGAGGGCGCATTCAAGTCAGAGGCAGAAACCCAGGACCGCTCCTCAGGGCCGTAACCCTTCCAATCAACCATAAAAGGACTTAAGCCAGTGGACGAATGAGTCACAGTGTTCCTGGCGAATTCAGCCCAAGGAAGGAGGTGAGACCAGTTGTCCTGGTGTGCATTCGTGAAGCAACGTAAATATAACTCCACAGATTGATTCGCCCGTTCGGCCGCTCCATTAGATTGTGGATGATAGGAGGAAGTAAACGACAAGGAAATCCCCATCTCAGCACAAAAGCCCCTCCAAAACCGAGAGACAAATTGAGGACCCCTGTCAGATACGATATCCTGTGGTATACCATGCAAGCGGAAAACCTCTTTGGCAAATACCTGAGCCAACTGAACCGCAGAAGGTAGTTTCTTAAGTGGAATAAAGTGTGCCATTTTAGAGAATCTATCAGTCACAGTCAAAATTACTGTCATTCCATCGGATGAAGGAAGATCCACAATAAAGTCCATGGATAAGTGGGTCCATGGTTTCTTGGGTACGGATAAAGGCATTAGGAGTCCCGGGGGTTTGATATTAGGGGACTTACACTGTGCACAAACACGACAATCCACTACGTCTTGCTTAAGTGAAGGCCACCAAAACTGTTGAAGGAGACCCTTGTATGTTTTGGTAACTCCTGGGTGGCCAGCCGTTTTGGCGGTGTGAAATAAAGCTAACAATTTCTTTCTATCTTTTTCTTTCACGTATAATCTACCAACAGGTGTCTCAGAGGGTGCTTGGGTTTGGTATGCCTTGATACCATCAAGGAAAAGAGACGAAATAACTAAACGGGTAGCAGCTATTATCTTAGACGTGGGTACAATGGGTTCAGGAGTGGGGGCGATAGACTCCAAAGGTTCGTATTGTCAGGAGATAGCATCAGCCTTGACATTACGGTACCCAGGCCTATATGTGATAATGAACTGAAAGCGTGAAAGGAATAAGGACCATCTGGCTTGACGAGAGGACAACCTTTTAGCATCAGCTATATAGGAGAGATTCTTATGATCAGTTATAACCAGGATTTTGTGTCTAGCTCCTTCTAATAAGTACCTCCACTCTTTAAAAGCCATCACAATAGCTAATAGTTCCCTATTCCCGACGTCGTAATTCTTTTCCGAATCAGACAGTTTTTTAGAAAAGTAACAACAGGGATGGAGGGGTTCGTTATAGGATAATCTTTGTGATAATACAGCTCCTATACCTGATTCTGAAGCGTCTACTTCCATTATAAAGGGAAGGGAAGGATCAGGATGGTGTAGCACAGGGGCAGTGGCAAATGCCTTTTTGAGAGTTTCGAAGGCTTTAATGGCTTTAGGAGTCCAAACCCTGGGGTGCAAACCCTTTTTAGTTAGTTTTGTGATAGGAGAAATGCCCGATGAAAAGTTTTTAATAAACCTGCGATAATAATTGGCAAAGCCTATAAATCGCTGTATTGCCTTAAGGCCTTGAGGGAGAGGCCAAGACAATATGGCTTCTAATTTAGAAGGATCCATGCTGAACCCCTGTTCAGAAATGATGTACTCTAGGAATTGTACTGATTTCTGGTCAAATAAACATTTCTCCAATTTACAATAAAGACCGTTCTGTAGCAATCTCTTAAGTACCTTCCTCACATGGGCATGATGTGACTCCAAATCAGGAGAATATACAAGTATATCATCGAGATAAACCACAGCACAGACATGCAATAAATCTCTAAGGACATCATTTATGAGGTCCTGAAAGACAGCAGGAGCATTACACAGTCCAAAAGGCATGACTAGATACTCGTAATGCCCACTGCGTGTATTGAACGCTGTCTTCCATTCATCATTTTCTTTTATAGGAACCAAGTTGTAAGCCCCCCTGAGGTCTAGTTTAGTAAAATATCTCGAACCTTTAATACGGTCAAACAACTCAGTAATGAGAGAGATAGGATAAGCGTTTTTAACTGTTATATTATTCAGGCCTCTATAGTCTATACATGGCCTCAAATTGCCCTCTTTCTTGGCAACAAAAAATAAACCAGCACCAGCCGGAGAGGAGGACCTTCTGATAAAACCTTTACGTAAGAATTCCTGTATGTACTCCTCCATGGTTTTCTTTCTCAGAAAGCGGGTAGACCTTACCCCTAGGAGGCATCGTTCCAGGTAACAGATTTATGGCACAATCATAATCCCGGTGTGGGGGTAGTTTATCAGCTTCCCTCTTTTCAAAGACCAATGCGAGGTCTGCATACACAGGAGGGACAGAAACAGAAAGTGGTTTAGCTGTAGGCACATTAAGTAAACAAACGGGATGTAAACGGGCCATACAGTCTTGTTGACAAGATACCCCCCAGGAGAGTATATCTAGAGAATCCCAATCAAGTACCGGGTTATGCTTAACTAACCAGGGGAAGCCCAGAATGATGGAAGCTGTAGGGGAGTCAATTATTTGGAAGGTTATCCTTTCTTTGTGTAAGGCACCCACGACCATAACCATTTCTTGGGTTTCATGGGTCACCAGAGGTTTATCAAGTGGTCTACCATCTATGGCCTCAATGGCCAAGGGTGTGGCCTTTTGGATCAGATTCAAGGCTGCGGTTTTAGCGAAGTTCTCATCCATAAAGTTGTCTGCAGCACCTGAATCGATCAAGGCTTTAGTTGTTATTGTGGTTTTATTGACCAAAAGAGTAACCGTAATAAATGGTCTGGAGATGGACATATGAGGGGGAAAAACCATAACACCCGAGGACGACCCCTCTCTAGGCCTTAGGGGCTGGAGTTTCCCTGCAAACTAGGACAGTTTCTTCGGAGATGCCCCCTCTTACCACAATAAAGGCACAAACCCTCCCTTCTGCGGTACGTTCTTTCAGTTTCAGATAAGCCTACAGCACCTAATTGCATGGGTTCGGGAGGTGGTCGATTAGGGGGGAGGTAATGCTAGTAATGCAGTACTGGGTAAAGCAGGTAACCCCTGTGTATTCATCCTTCTTTGACTACGCCTCTCTCTAATACGGTTGTCAATTAGAAAGACATAATCTATTAGATCATCCAGAAGAACAGGCATTTCCCTGGATGCTATTTCATCTAATATGTAAGCGGCCAAATCCTCCTGAAAAGCTGTTACGAGAGCGTCGTTATTCCAGACCACTTCAGCTGCCAGAGTGCGGAATTCAATGATATAATCCGCTACAGATCTATTACCCTGTCGAACCCTAAGCAGAGCTTTGCCAGCAGAAGCAACCCGGCAGGGTTGATCAAATGTACGTTTAAAAGCTGTTAAAAAGTCTGCAAAGGACATTGGGGACGTATTCTCCCACATGGGATTAGCCCATGCTAGAGCTTTCCCGGACAAATGGTTAATCAAAAAAGCAATTTTGGTTCTGTCAGTGGGGTAGGAACGAGGATTCATCACCAAATGAATATCAATTTGGTTGAGGAAACCACGGAATAATGCTGGATCACCTGAGCAGGAGCGGGTACTGGATCAGGAATGGGTTCTGGCACAGCAGCAACAGCTTCTTGAACGGCAGGTTGCAAGTGGGCAGTACGAGCCAGTATGGTTTGTAAACCCTGAGCAAACTGATCCATACGGAGGTCTAAACCATCCATTCTAGCCTCCTGATTTACTAACAGCTGTGGAATGTCAGCAGGTTCCATGGTGGCCCTGTTGTAATGTCACGATTCCGGAACCTAACACGCCAACAGGTCACAGAGAGGAAGGGTGCTATACCGGTCCTTAGAGTGGCCGGGCTACGCAGGCTAAGAATAGTCAGGAGACAAGCCAGAAAACGGGAGAACGAGAAACAAGCCGAGGTCAAAGGAGTGGAGAAGACAGGATAATCGGAATAACGAGCCAAAAAAACGGAAACCAGAGAGCAACACGAGAGAACAGCACTACAGGTATCACAAGACCACAACGGGGCACTGAGGGACAGGAAAGG
The DNA here is from genome assembly GCA_933207985.1 of Pelobates cultripes. NCBI lineage: Eukaryota > Metazoa > Chordata > Amphibia > Anura > Pelobatidae > Pelobates > Pelobates cultripes. The sequence continues at coordinate 59,574,885 of OW240921.1, read as the reverse complement.
TAAGTATAAATACTCTTTATTTATTTATTTTTTCTGATTGGATAACTTCCAATCAGAATTAACAATCACACGTGGGGGATATCTATACCTTCCACTGTGATTGTGGTACTGTTTCTTTAACACCGGGTCATTCACCTGATCCCGGCGTTTGCATAATTTTGTGACCTCCCAGCGTGCAGCGTTATACATGCTGCCACTGGGGGGCGTGGAGGACGCGAGCGACGAGCGGCTGAGAGGAGACGCCGCTCGCCGACAGGTGAGACGAGGGGAGACCGCGGGCGGCGACGGACTGAGGGTGAGTGCTGCAAGTGGCGTGCAGCCTCACCTCCTAGCCACCCGCGGATCCCTGACAACCTATGCCTCAGTTTAATACATTTTCTGAATTAGTCAATACTATTAGAAAAACTTTCCACATGATTATCTACAGAACCACCTTCTCAATGAAGTAGTCTGGATGCATTAGCACTGTATGTTTAACTGCAAAATAAAACATTGCTGTTTTGCATATTGACAGCCACTAGATGCAATTCCACTGCCCTGACCGAGTAAAACTTGATCATCCATGCTACAGCTTGTATGAAAGCATTGGATTCAATGATTTCCTATAAGAAGCATTGGGTGCTTGAAAGGAGCTCACTCTACATACGCATCAGGTCCCCAGTGATCATCTATGAGGAGCATAGGATTGGTCATTGTTACAGTTGCCCAAGGCTAGCTGAGGGTTGGACCATAGAAAGGATGCTCCTAGCGCTCACCAAGGACCATTAGCACCGCACCAGACACCATAAGCACTGCAGCCCCACGAACCGCCGCAGCTTGGTTGGAAGCTCGCCGTCTCCTACCCACCCTGAACCTACGACAAGGCTCCAGGTTCCAGTGGGTGAACCTCTCTTCCTCCCAGAGAGCGAAGCAGGAAAAGGAACAAGCTCTTACAAGAGTTCAGTGAAGCTAAGGGAGTATGAAGAGCATAGCAATGTAAAGATCTTATCTTGAGTGAGAGTCAACACACAGAGTTTAACCCCTTAAGGACACATGACATGTGTGACATGACATGATTCCCTTTTATTCCAGAAGTTTGGTCCTTAAGAGGTTAAAGCACCCTTTGCAATTTTACACCAGGTAAGGGGACTCAAGGCAGAAATCCCCAAGGCAGTGAAACAGTGCACCTGGGCTGATAATAACCAGTGCTTCCAGGAACAAGGTACAGGCAAGGAATATCCAAAAACATAGTCAGGGACGGAACCAGAGGTCAGGAAAGACAGCAATCAGAATAAAAGGACGAGTAGAGGATCAAGAACCAGGAGTCAGATTAACAGCAGAAACACCAAACAGGAACAAAACGATCTGAAAAATGTGCTATATCCAAGGCGGAGTTTATGTAGAAAGATATGAGCCGCAAATCAGGAGCAGGTGTGCATAGTCTAGGCGTAAAGGTTCTGTAGCGGATGGCACCAGGCGACCCTACAAAAATACTGTATAAAGCTGCATCCGTGTATCTGCTGTATTTTCTGTGTATTAAAAAGAATTGTATTCCCTTGATTGTTCGGTAGTTTCATTCCCTTAGTTTATTCGAATGAAACTACCGAACAACCAGACCTCCCCTGTGTGAAGTGTGTCTTCAATTACCCGTTGCAACATTGTTGCGAACGGGTAATTGAACAGTAAGTAGCCGTCCTTTGTTCTCGGGGGTGGCCGCCATTCGACAAACGAACACGTGGCGGCGGCCATTTTAAAACTCCCGAACAGCGGTGTTTTGCCGTCGAGTGTCTGGAACTAAAATCGGACACTCGAGTAGGCGAACACCGCTGAGACCTCCACAGCCCTGGTCCGTTCGGTTCCAAACTACCGAACGGCCCCTCGTTCGGTAGATAGAGAATACCGAACGAGGGGATTCAGGCGAACCCTCCCTAGCCTCTATAGCTAGAGGTTTTCGTGTATTTTATTCCCTTATGCCAGGACCGACCGCAGGGCCCATTCACATGGAACCGGATTCGGCTATCTCAGTTCGTGCGGTCGGTCATTTTATTCCCTCCATACTTTTCCCGAACCCCTGGTCTGATCTGGGTGATTTTTGGATATGTTGTTCACCCAGATCAGGGGTATCCGGGGATGTAGGATTTAAAGAGGTACCCCTACGTTTAGGGGTACATCCAGAAACGGGGGGAATTGGTGTGCTGGATAAGGGGATTATGATGCTGGCTGAGGGGAGGAGATGTGTGGGAGGTTACCAGGACAGGATTGGCTACTGTAATAATTACTGTAAATCCCTCCCTTGCATGGGAGCATGCTTTATAAGGAGACTGTGATTAAAGGCTTGTCAGTTATGCTCCTGAAACTGTGTGTCGTCCAGTTATTGGGATTGCTGTTGGGATATTGCTGTATTTTACCTGCTGGAAGCCTTGCCTGTGGATTTACTATTTACTTGTTCCTGAGTCTCACTTGGATTATAAGCGGAGACAACCTGGGTAATATTGCATCTCCGCTACAGGTTCAGATAACAGGATACCAGAAATCATCAGAAAGTAACTAAGGGCGGTGGAGCCCAAGGTAAGGCTACTTATATTATTAAGTATGGCACGATGAAAATTGTGACAAGCAGTCCCTGTAATGATTATAGCTGTCCCCTCCAAACACGAGTCGAGGCTGCGCCTTGAGGGTCAAGTAGAACTAGTTTAATGGGCACAAAAGACTTTCTTATATACACATTTTCCCACAAGGTTTTCCCACAAGGTTACCCACGCGGACCTTGTGGTACACAGGACACAAAGTACAGTACAGTCAGACACGCCAAGGCACACAAACCCTCCCCTCTGCCTGTGATATAATTACTACACACAATGGGATAACTCAATTATCATAGGCAGAAAATATGCATTTTTTACCCAAAGCACAGAAACACCCCAAAACAACAATGTATCCCCATAAATCATATATCCCTGGATAGCCCTAATCTGGGTGAACAACATATCCAAACATCACCCAGATCAGAGTAGGGGTTCCCGAATTCCATGGAAGTCATATTTGACCAACCGCAAGCATGGCTTTCATGCCCAAAAGAGTTCCATAGATTTAGGCTGTGCGGTCGGTCTATTTCACATAGTTAAAATGCGGGGCAGTTCGTGGAAATAGCCAGAGTTAAAGTGGTGTTCGAAGTGTCGAACGCACTTCGACTCCTGCCAAAGTGTTGAAGTTTCAGAGAAGGTAAGGTTCAGCGGTGTTCATGCCGTCAAATAAATGGGTGCGTCCCCTGGCTCTTGAGGAGTAATTGTTCCCCATCTTCGGCTGGGCTAGGAGTGGGCAGGCAAAGTCTTGTCAAAATCTCAGTCCTGGGACGGGTCATAAATCCTCACAGGGGACATGTGGGGGTCCCGAGGTATCCTGGTTAGGCAGGCAAGCTCTTAGGCCCTCGACCTCTCATCGCTCCATCTTGGTGCATCTTTGTATACCCGTACCCTGCCCCAAAATAGTTCATAGGCCCATTTTTCTAAACAGATCTGCTTATAGTAGAGTCATGCTGATTGGCCCCAATGTTACTTCTTCTCAGTGGGGTAAGTGCTTATGTAGCGGAGCGGGCCGGGCCGGGCCGGGATTACAGTCGTCCATATGTCCCCAAGAAGCCCCCCACTCTAGCCCGAGGGAAACTGTGGCTGCTGAAGCAGAACTGACCCTCCGGGGCCTATTTGTGAAAACCACCGCTGGGAGTGATTGTTTCTCATAGTCAATACCTTCCCTCCAATTAGCGCTCTCCTGGCATGTTGGTAAGTGGGGCAAAACAGCGGAACAAATAGACCAGGAACCACATGGTCAAGTGGCCAAAAGCAGTTTCAGGGAGTACCACTGTGAGCGTTCGGGAGAACAAAAATGGCTGCTATTTTCCAGGGAGCGTTCTTTTGGTAATACGTTCGATAGAATGAAGGTACCAAACCAAGGGAGCACAGTTTGTTCTGGGGAAATCGAAGGAAGACACAGGCACAGGCAACCGAACGGGGATAGGACAGGGTCCGCCACAGAGAGGATGATCACCAACATATTTTAGAATTCTTTTCAAGAAGTTTAAGACCTGTCATGATTATAAAAGGCAGGGTTCGCTTGCAATTTCTAAAGAACAAGCAGTAGCACAGACGCACACTGCAAATCAAATAGTCCACCTTTTCCTAGAAATAGAAAAATAATCACAAATCAATAAAACTATTCTAAATAAGTGAATCAAAGTGTGTGTAAGTGCAATTGGCAGTAGAAGTTAGGCAAGAGCAACTTTTTATTTTTTTCCTGCTTATTCTTCTTTAGTTTACCATGTGATAAGAGGTCTGACTGTTCCAGTTCATCCGGCGTCTTTCAACTACATGCACAATCCTCACCATCTTCACTGGTGCCAGTAGTTTTAGTGTTTGGAGTAGCACTGGTGGTAGGTTATTACAAATGTGCCAAAATAAATACAGTAACAGTGGACCTGCTGCCTGCTCTTTTACTTTCACGTTCTCTGCATCTTCCCTCAATTAAATAGACTTTTGGTATCTTTGCAGATGTTCAGTCATATCGGTACTGGTGAGATGACCCTTCACTCACCTCTTTGCTGCACAATTTGTACTTTGTCCAAGTCGGCTGTCTTGGAGGCACTCAAACTTTGCTTTATTAGCACAATACATTAGCTCCCACCCTTTGCTTTGCGTCTGCTGAAGTTGCAGGTGGATTTACATCGGTTGCAGCACTAGCCTGTATATCAACACTAGACTATACACTAGCATTTCATTTATTAATGGAAATGTTGATGGTAATGATACATGAGCTTCAAAAACACTTAGAAATGGAACATAATTTTAGAGAATATTTTCCCAAAATGGTAAATGAAATAAATATTGGGATAGAGAACAACTTGAGAAAATCCAAATAGAGACTGTGAATTAGACCCAAGACATCTTGGCATTTTCGAAAAAAGATGGTTAAGGATAAGACATTTCGAACTTGATCCCAATCCATAACAGAAAGTTTGTGGACTACACAAAGAAATAAAACATTTTTAGGACCAGAAATACAATACGTTGGAGTCCCGCATCCACCTCCATGTTATTAGATGATAGGAGAAAACTAGGAATGTTGAATAAAACTGAATATAAAATCCAAATAGAGACTGTGAATTAGACCCAAGACATCTTGGCATTTTCAAAAAAGATGGTTAAGGATAAGACATTTCGAACTTGATCCCAATCCATAACAGAAAGTTTGTGGACTACACAAAGAAATAAAACATTTTTAGGACCAGAAATACAATACGTTGGAGTCCCGCATCCACCTCCATGTTATTAGATGATAGGAGAAAACTAGGAATGTTGAATAAAACTGAATATAAAATCCAAATAGAGACTGTGAATTAGACCCAAGACATCTTGGCATTTTCAAAAAAGATGGTTAAGGATAAGACATTTCGAACTTGATCCCAATCCATAACAGAAAGTTTGTGGACTACACAAAGAAATAAAACATTTTTAGGACCAGAAATACAATACGTTGGAGTCCCGCATCCACCTCCATGTTATTAGATGATAGGAGAAAACTAGGAATGTTGAATAAAACTGAATATAAAATCCAAATAGAGACTGTGAATTAGACCCAAGACATCTTGGCATTTTCAAAAAAGATGGTTAAGGATAAGACATTTCGAACTTGATCCCAATCCATAACAGAAAGTTTGTGGACTACACAAAGAAATAAAACATTTTTAGGACCAGAAATACAATACGTTGGAGTCCCACATCCACCTCCATGTTATTAGATGATAGGAGAAAACTAGGAATGTTGAATAAAACTGAATATACTTATCTAAATATAATGTATCCTAAGATATATGTCTTTTACTTCATATAAAATATTCACAAAAATAAACTAGTCAGGGTGCCCTGTTACTCCACAATCAGTGAGTCAACAGGCAAGATCTAGACAGAGCCCCTTCAAAGGTAACCATTTAAACAAAACACCATGAGAAAATGATAATTAGTCTATAAAAGTGATTTCTAACTTATACCAAAGTTTAAACAAAACTGACTGTGGCGAACAGAATCCCGTCATGGGCTTTTGGAGGGGCCTGCTTGCCAGCCTCCTGCCAAAAGACTATGGGTTAGGTCAGCAACTATAAAGACCCATATTTTATTCCCCCTGGTTCGGCACTTTCCATTCGTGCACATAGAACCAAACGCTAGCTCCCTGGCGGCTATCAGGGGATGTAACTTTTGTGGGGGTTTCATGTGTTTTGGGGGTATTTTGGGGGTTTTGTAAAAATGTGTGTTTTTGTGTCTGGAGATAATTGAATTAATACAGTACTTGACTCAATTATCTCCCAGGTACAGAGGAGGGATTGACCTAGTTTGTATGGGAGTGTCCTGGATCTGAGAGCCAATGTGATTGTGTATTTGTTTCTACTGTGGTTTACTCTCAGGTCCAGGGGGGAGTGCCCCTTATATGGGGACTGTCATAAAAAGCCAGTTGTGATCCTATTAAAACAGGGGTTCTCAACCCAGTTCTCAAGGACCCCCTACCAGTCCAGGATTTAGGGATTACCTGGGGTCTAAGGTAGAAAAAGAAAAAAAACACCTTAGACTAATCTCTAAATCCTCGACTGGTAGTGGGGACTTGAGGACTTGGTTGAGAACCCCTGCATTAAAATGAGTTCCCTTCACCCTCAACACAGAGCCTCATCTCGTGATTGTAGGGAATAGCTATACCAGCTATACCTGCTTTGGATTGCTGTACTGGCTATAATCACTACATACCTGCTAGACTCTCTGGAATACTGTAGTAAGAAGAATGTGTGGTGTATGTGGTCTCAGGGGTCTAGTGTCCAGTGTGATTTGATCTCCACCAATTGTGGAGGTGTTGTGAGGTCTGTGCCTGAGATTCCTTGGTTTAGCAAAGTAGCGCTATAGTATAATTGTGAGTCAGGGTTTCCAATGCCCCATCCATAATTTTCCCTGTTGCTGTGCACTTGGGGATTCGTGCCTTATGTCTCCCATTCACAAAACGGTTTAAATATTTTTGCACAGTGAGAAGGAATGAGCTGGGAGGTCTGTTGGTAGGGAACATAAACTGCAGCTTCGGGAGTGTCAGGCTATACCTGCCGGTTTCGCCGATTCAAGCCACTTCTGGGTTGAAGGAGCTCTGCCCCGCCCCCTTCTCTGACGTGGTCTCCTCACGCTACATAGGAAGACCGCGCCAGATTAAGATTGCTGGATTATTGAACGAGTTCCTGTGAACCTCTTACCGGCTACCAAGTTATATCTAAAGCTTTAACCGTGTACCGTACCTGGACTGAAAAAGACTTACCTACCTGCTCCTCTCCTCGACCTCGGATTGTTTAATGGACCTCTGCTTCTACCTCCAAAGGACTGCTTATTTTGGATTCACCAATACTTATGAACCTGTTTCCACAGAAGCTAAGTACTTATTTTCTTCAACTCAAATTGCCTTTCAACTCAAGTTTGCCTACAATTATAACCTGCCTCATTGTTGCACTCAGGAAGCTACTTCTTTCTGCTACATTTAAATTAACTCTAATTCTGCAAACTAACTCTGCACTATCCTTATTTAGGACTGCTTGGCTTTATGCAAAACCTCTGTGGCTTGTTTCTCTCTGCAACTAACAACCTGCTAAAAGTTTTAAAGCTACAGTATCCACTTTTGCAATTCAATTAAATACAAAAAATAAATTGAAGTATTTAAAGTTTTTCTGCAGTTGCGTTCCAGTCATTTAGCATAACAGGGAGCAGCAGCATCATAAATACCGCAATACACCCTAGCCACGTTGTGTATATGTCTTTCCATTTTTCTAGTTCAGATCGAATGGATTTGGCTAGTCTACTATAGTTGGCCCTAAAAAGGTCTTGTAAGTTTTTGGTGAGTCTCACCCCAAGGTACATGATAAAATTGTCTCTCCAGTTGTATTGTTATGTCTGTCTCAAAAATTGTGTTGTCTGTGTTCCTAGGTTTATGGTATTCCTTGGGTCTTTGTCATGTTGAGTTTGTAGTATGAGTATTTGCTATAGCCCAATAGTTTCGTCATGAGAGCGTGGATCGAGACTGATTAATTCAGATACATCTAAAATGGCAGGGGCGTGGTCCAACCAGTCTATATTACTTATGGGAACAGTTGTAGATCTGCGGTAGTGAAGGGCCTGGGATATAACATCTAGCTAATCTAGTGTAGCAGTTATGTACTGGGGAAAATAGAGAGTATTCCCTGTTGGAGCAGTGGACCTCTCTCCATATGTCGTATAGATTATGAGAGGTGAAGAGAGAGTTTAAGCGTTTTGCAACATTATAGAGACGTGTGGTCTTTTGTGATGAGGAGTCTAGATTGGGTTCTAGCATGCAATTGAAGTCTTCGCATAGGAGTAGCTGAACCTGTTCAATTTTGCTGAGGAAGGCCGTTAGGTGATACTTAGGGGCATTTATGTTATGTATAGTATAGGTTCCTGGATTAATGGATGCTACCACTGTTATGAATCTGCCTTCAGGATCTGTAATGGATTTAATCAAGGAAACGATACACTGGGGACTAAACAAAATGGAGACGCCTTTAGATTTGGAGTTTGCCGTGGCATGGAATTGATATGGGAATTTTTAGCTTGAAACCGACACCGGTCACTTCTCCTGTAATGTGTCTCCTGTAGACATATAATGTCCCCTTTCAGTTGATTGATTTCCCCATTTAAATGCCCCTCACTGGCATTGAAATGGGGTGTTGAGCCCCTTGACATTATGGGAGATTAATCTCATAAGTGGTGGTGTAGACTATGTTGAGGCCGTCCCCTTGAGATTCCACAGTTCTTCCCACCCACAAACTCCAACCCCCTTGAACTTAAGAATTTTCTTAATGGCATTACAGCCTAAGCCCACATGCCATCAACATTTGGCTTATGTTGGTATGTGAAAGATGGACTCACAAACAGGTGTCATGTTTATACACAGATAAATGTACTTTGGGGTTTGTAGTACCTGCATTACTTACATTATAGTTCAGCCTTTATAAAATTTGTTTTTGCTATTGATCCAAAAGAAAGCAACAAAAAAAAACAGTCTGATGCACTTCTTGACCCCAGAATGCCAATCAGTTATCTCCTTGGATCAAGAAGCTATTACCCCAATAATGAAAACTGATATTGTATAGGCATGTACATGGGGAAAACTTTCGGTTCAGTTCGGCATTCCGAAATTCGGGACTTCGGCTATTCGGGACTTCGGTCATTCGCTTCGGTTCGACACTTCGGCAACTTCGGAATTTCGGGACTTCGGCACTTCTGGACTTCTTTTGCAACCGCTTAGTAGATAACTCCCTAATTCCCACGGTATTAGGGAGTTATCTACCAAAAGGATGAAAGACCTAAATTGGTCTTTCAGCCACATTTACTAATACTAAGTAAAAATTACTTAGTATTAGTACATTTTGCCCCTACTCGCTATAACGCGAGTAGGGGCATGTCTATTAAACAGTGAGCAGACAGTGGGGGTTAATTTTTTTTATTTAGGGCCCCCACCACCACTCAGGGGTGGGGGGCATTGGGGAGGACATTATTTCCCCCCCTAATGGGTATTTAGGGCACCCACCGCTCAGGAAACTTGAACCTTCAGTTCCCTCCACAGATTTTCTATGGGATTAAGGTCTGGAGAATGGCTAGGCCACTCCAGGACCTTAATGTGCTTCTTCTTGAGTCACTCCTTTGTGGCCTTGGCTGTGTGTTTTGGGTAATTTTCAATACCCATCCACAACCCATTTTCAATGCCCTGGCTGAGAGAAGGATGTTCTCACCCAGGATTTGACGGTACATGGCCCCGTCCATCATCCTTTAATTGCAATGCTGAAAGCATAATGCTTCAACCTCCATGTTTGATGGTGAGGATTGTGTTCTTGGGGTCATAGGCAGCATACCTCATTCTCCAAACACGGCGAGTTGAGTTGATGCCAAAGAGCTCAATTTTGGTCTCATCTGACCCCCCAGTTCTCCTCTGAATCATGTGGATGTTCTTTGGCAAACTTCAGACTGGCCTGAACATTTGCTTTCTTGAGCAGGGGGAGCTTGCGGGCACTGCAGGATTTCAATCCTTCACGTTGTAGTGTGTTACCAATTGTTTTCTTGGTGACTATAGTCCCAGCTGCCTTGAGATCCTTAACAAGATCCTCCCGTATAGTTCTGGGCTGATTCCTCACTGTTCTCATTATCACTGAAACTCCACGAGGTGATATCTTGCAGACCAAGGGAGACTGACAGTTATTTTGTGTTTCTTCCATTTGCAAATAATCGCACCAACTGTTGTCAGCTTCTCACCAAGCTGCTTAGTGATGGTCTTGTAGCCCATTCCAGCCTTGTTAAGGTCTACAATATTGTCCCTGACATACTTGGACAGCTCTTTAAGTCTTGAACATTGTGGTGAGTTTGGAATCTGATTGATTGCTTCTGTGGACAGGTGTATTTTATACAGGTAATGAGCTGAGTTTAGGAGCACTCCCTTTAAGAGAGTGCTCCTAATCTCAGCTCTTTACCTGTATAAAAGACACCTAGGAGCCAGAAATCTTCCTGATTGATAGGGGATCAAATACTTATTTCACTCATGGACATTTAAATCAATGTATAACTTTTTTGATATGCGTTTTTCTGGTTATTCTGTCTCTCACTGTTAAAATACACCTACCATTAACATAATAGACTGATCATTTCTTTGTCAGTGGACAAACGTCCAAAATGAGCAGGGGATCAAATACTTTTTTCCCTCACTGTATATGCTACACTAGAAATCTCACTTTTAAACTCAATAACACTTGTGGCCTTAATTATATTAGAACAAAATCACTACACAAAAAGATAAAACACACATAGTTCCCCGCTTTCCATCTCGATCTGGCTGGTTCAGTCTCCAAGATCATATGCTAGGTATTTGATCCCTCCTCTTCAGACTTTCTCAAAGGAACTATGGTGACTATACACTTACAGAAGCCAGGACTCAGAGACCTAAAAAAGCTGTGATTCTTTAAAGAAACACTTTGGTGTTGGTAATAAACAGACGTATTCCTAACACTATGCTGTCCCCTCTGTGCCCCTCACATACATGAGACGGTAAAAAAATAACAATTTTGGGCTGTTGCCTGAGTGTCCATGTAGATAGACGTGCAGGTAGGAGCTCCGTGCCGCAACTGCACTGTTAATTAACTTATCTGCCGATTTGAAAAGGTCCCGGCAGGAGGATAGTCCGAGGACAGCCCGATGACTTTCTTCTACATCCCACACTACCTTACTCCTGATGGTCCCAATGAAAGCTTAGCAAAAAAAAAAAGCGAAGTCCAAGGGGGGGCCTCTGTCTCTGTATCGGTTGTACCGGCTTTATCCAGCCGAGCAAGAGACCGCCGAATGAGCTGGAAGTGCTACAAGCCCAAACACTGACGATGGAGGAGGGAGACGCTGATAAGGGGCGGTCAGATGCCTCTGCAGCCTGCTCTGAGGATACTGCAACAGATGAGAGCAGAAATGGAAAGAAACATCAGGAAAATACAGCTGGAGATTCAATCACTGGGAGCCAGGACAGCCAAGCTGGAGGGTAGGATGGAGGCTGTAGTCAAGGCTAATAATACACTTCAATTATATAACTCTGAGTGGGGGTCTCGAATGGATGCATTGGAGTCAGCTTTTAAAGACCTTATTAATAGGTTAATGTGTAATAATATTCGGATACGTGGAGTGCCAGAAGTTGTTGCGGAGGGTCCTGTCCTGAATAATGTACTGGAAATTTTTAAACCTCTGCTACCCGAGATACCTGAAGCAAAGTGGTAGATAGATAGATAGATAGAGATCACATTTTTCAAGATCTTTTACCAACTACATCACCTATGCTCACATCAGATTCCCTATGCATGGAGTCATCCTTTCAAAACATCTGGGGAACCTAAGAAATTTTTACGAGCTCTAAGGTTACAGGAAACAGATGGGATTATGGCACTGGTTGCACCTACAGACTTACCTGTTCCCTTACCGAGGGAATGGTATGAGGTTGGGGAACCTTAAGGACTTAGGGTGTGGAGTGTGGGGGAATCTTTTGAATGTTTGATTTATGTTTTCATGGCGACTTAAAAGCGTTCCTTATTTAATATGATTATGAGGGAGATATAAACTCTACTAAATTTCCAATACGGAGTTTAGTTAATCTTCCTCTTCTTCTTCTCTTTTCATCCCCCCTTCTAAATAAATAAAATTAGGCTCACTTTGTGGTATAAATTTTTTTTTTCTTTTTTCCCCCCCTTAATTTGTTACCAATGCAGGATTTAGGTGGCTGAAATATCTCCCTTTCTTTGGGGGTGGAGGGAGGAGGAATGGAAAGGGAAAAGGGTAAAAGAAAGAAGGAAAGGGAAAGGACAAGGATAAAAGGAAAGGTAAAGAGGGATAGCGTAAGAGGAATGGGGGAGTAAAAGGGGATAAGGAAGAAGAAAAAGGGAAGGGAAAATTAAGGAAAGGGCAAGGGAGAGAAGGGAAAAAAAGGAAAATATAAGTAAAAGGAAAGGGGCAGGCTATTTATACATCTTGACAACTTCTGTATATATACACTAGCACATTTAGTTTAGGAATTTAAAATCAATGTAGTGTGATAAAGAACACAAATGTCAGAAAATTTATTCATACTTCATTCATAATTTTCTTTTCCTGGCTATTATTCATGGCAGCATTTAACCAGGGGCAGACTGACCACTCTGGCATATCGGTCATGGACCGAGGGCCTGAGGCAGTCAGGGGCCCGGCAGCAAAGCCATGCTCAAGCTTGAGAGATCAGAGATCTCTCCAACTGGAACGGCAAAAAATAATAAAATAAAACTATTTAATTGATAGGTTGTGGGGCCCCTGATGCAGCGCGGGGCCCCACAACCTACCGCTCTGTAAATCACCCCCCCACCCTCACATGAGACCTGGCAGCTTCACCGCTTCTCTGACAGGTCTCCTGCTTCCTGTCCCGCGGTGCTCTGTGTGATGGGAGAGGCGGGGCCAGGAAGTGACATCACTTCCTGTTTACTCCTCTCACACAGAGCCGATCAGCCAGCAGGGGAAGGAGCAGCAGCCTGGGACAGAAGAGGAAGCAGAGAGACAGGTAGGCACTAGTAACCCCCCCCACTGTGTCACTAGTCACCCCCCACTGTGTCACTAGTCACCCCCTCACTGTGTCACTAGTCACCCCCCCTCACTGTCACTAGTCACCCCCCACCGTCACTAGTCATCACTGTCACTCCCCTCACTGTCACTAGTCACCCCTCACTGTCACTAGTCACCCCCCCACTGTGTCACTAGTCACCCCCACTGTGTCACTAGTCACCCCTTCCCTCCCTCACTTTGTCACTAGTCACCCCCTCCCTCTGTCACAGTCACCCCCACTGTGTCACTTCAGTCACCCTCACTGTGTCATTAGTCACCCCCATCACTAGTCACCTCTCACTGTGTCACTAGTCACCCCACTGTGTCACTAGTCACTCCTCACTGTGTCAGCTGTCACTCCCACTGTGTCACTAGTCATTCCCACACTGTGTCAGCCTGTCACCCCCACCGTGTCACTAGTCACCCCCTCACTTTGTCACTAGGCAACCCCCCACTGTTTCACTAGTCACTCCCTCACTGTGTCACTAGTCACCCCCCACTGTGTCACTAGTAACCCTCACTCTGTCACTAGTCACCCCTTCCCTCACTCTCTCTGTCACCCCTTCCCTCCCTCACTTTGTCACTAGTCACCCCTTCCCTCCCTTACTCTGTCACTAGTCACGTCCTCCCTCACTCTGTCACTAGTCACCCCCTCCCTCTGTCACTGGTCATGCCCTCCCTCACTCTGTCACTAGTCACCCACTCACTCTAGTGACAGTGTGAGGGAGAGGGTGACTAGTGACAGAGGGAGGAGGTGACTAGTGACAGAGTGAGGGGATGACTAGTGACAGAGGGAGGGATGGGGTGACACAGTGACAGAGGGAGGGATGGGGTGACACAGTGACAGAGTGAGGGGATGACTAGTGACAGAGTTAGGGAGGGAGTGACTAGTGACAGAGGGAGGGATGGGGTGACTAGTGACAGTCACCACCTCCCTCACTCTGTCACTAGTCACCATCTCCCTCCCTCTGTCACTAGTCACCACCTCCCTCATTCTGTGACAGAGTGAGGGAGGTGGTGACTAGTGACAGTCACCACCTCCCTCACTCTGTCACTAGTCACCACCTCCCTCACTCTGTCACCAGTCACCCCCTCACTCTGTCACTAGTCACCCCTTCCTTCCCTCACTCTGCCACTAGTCACCCCTTCCCTCACTCTGTCACCCCCTCACTCTGTCACTAGTCACCCTCTCACTCTAGTGACAGAGTGAGGGAGGGTGTGATAGTGACATAGAGAGGGAGGGGGTGACTAGTGACAGTGAGGAAGGGGGTGAGTAGTGATAGAGGGAGGAGTGACTAGGGACAGAGTCACCACCTCCCTTACTCTGTCACTAGTCACCACCTCCCTCACTCTGTCACCAGTCATCCCCTCACTCTGCCACTAGTCACCCCTTCCCTCACTCTGTCACTAGTCACCCACTGCCTCCCTCACTCTGTCACTAGTCATCCCCTTCCTTACTGTCACTAGGGAGTGGGTGACTAGTGACAGAGTGAGGAAGGGGGTGACACAATGACAGAGTGAGGGAGGGGGTGACTAGTGACAGAGTGAAGGAGGTGGTGACTGTCACTAGTCACCCCGTCCCTCCCTCTGTCACTAATCACAACCTCCCTCACTCTATCAGTAGTCACCCCCTCCCTCTCTCTGTCACTAGTCACCCCCTCTCTCACTCTGTCACTAGTAACCCCTTCCTTCTCTCACTCTGCCACTAGTCACCCCTTCCCTCACTCTGTCACCTGTCACCCCCTCACTCTGTCACTAGTCACCCCCTCACTCTAGTGATAGAGTGAGGGAGGGTGTGACTAGTGACAGAGAGGGAGGGTGTGACTAGTGACAGTGAGGAAGGGTGTGACTAGTGACAGTGAGGAAGGGTGTGACTAGTGACAGAGTGAGGGAGGGTGTGATTAGTGACAGAGTGAGGGAGGGTGTGACTAGTGACAGAGAGAGGGAGGGGGTGACTAGTGACAGAGGGAGGGAAGGGGTGACTAGTGACAGAGTGAGGGAGGTGGTGATTAGTGACAGAGGGAGGGATGGGGTGACTAGTGACAGTCACCATCTCCTTCACTCTGTCACTAGTCACGCCCTCTCTCACTCTGTCACTGTGTCACCCCCTTCACTCACTCCCTCACTCTGTCACTAGTCACCCCTCTCTCACACTGTCACCAGTCATTCCCTCACTCTGTCACCAGTCATCCCTTCCTTCCCTCACTTTGCCACTAGTCATCCCTTCCCTCACTCTGTCACCAGTCATCCCATCACTCTGTCACCAGTCACCTCTTCCTTCCTTCACAGTGAGTTAGGGAGAGTTAGGGAGGGAGTGACTAGTGACAGAGAGAGGGATGGGGTCACTAGTGACAGAGTGAGGAAGGGGGTGACTAGGGACAGAGGGGGTGATTAGTGACAGAGTGAGTGAGGGGGTGACTAGTGACAGAGTGAGGGAGCGGGTGACACAGTGACAGAGTTAGGGAGGGAGTGACTAGTGACAGAGAGAAGGATGGGGTGACTAGTGACAGTCACCCCCTCCCTCACTCTGTCACTAGTCACTACCTCCCTCTGTCACTAGTCACTCCCTCCCTCTGTCACTAGTCACTCCCTCACTCTGTCACCAGTCATCCCCTCACTCTGTCACTAGTCACCCCCTCACTCACTTTGCCACTCATCATCTCTTCCCTCCCTCCCTAACTCTGTCACTAGTCACCCCCTCTCCCTCCCTCTGTCACTAGTCACCCACTCCCTCACTCTGTCACCAGTCACCCCCACTCACTGTGTCTCCCCCTCACTCTGCCACCACTCAACCCCTCCTTCCCTCACTCTGCCACCAGGTACCCCCTCACTCTGCCACCTGTCACAACCTCCCACACTCTTCCACCTGTCACCTTCTCCCTCACACACTCTGTCACCTGTCACATATGCATTCACACAGACACTATATACAAAAAAGCACATGTAGTCATCCAGACATACACAAGTGCATTCACACAGACTCAAATACAAACATGCATTGATACACAGGTCTTCACAATATACACATCCAAAGGAATGCCGTATTATGAGTTATATTTAACATTTATTTAATGCACATATATTTGGCCTTCAAAGGGCCTGGGATCTAATTTTGCCCGGGGGCCCCAAAGGCTCTCAGTCTGCCCCTGCATTTAACATATGTGTTTAGCTCCTCCCTTTAACCCTCAGGACAGGAAACACAAACAATTAAATAATTAAGCATACCTTCCCCTGGTATAATAGGAACCCCATCAGCCATCACACCTCAGTCAAGTAACAAGACGAATATCCAAAAGAGGGTGGGAAAACCAAATGCTGCCATGAATAATAGCTAGGAAAAGAAAATTACAGTAAGTATGAATACATTTTCCGTATTCCTGGCTAATCATGGCACCATTTAACATATGGGATTCCCCAAGCAATAATGACACAGGGAGGGAAATACATGCTACAAAATGGTTTAATAAATAAATCAGCTCTGAGGATTAAAGGAGTTCAGGACAGACAGGCCAAACTCCGAATCCGAGCGAGAAGCCACATCCATTTTTTAATGTTTCACAAAGGTCTTTAGGGATGACCAATTTGCAGCCTTACATATGCTCTCTGCATGAACACCTGACTCTGCAGCCCATGAGGTAGCAATGGATCTTGTGGAATGAGCTCTGATACCTTTGGGAACAGGAACATCCCTAGCTTTATAAGTCTTGGAAATCGCTGATACTGTCCAGGAACGAAGAGTGCAGACCTTTACGAGAACCCCAAGGTATAATAAATAATTGAGAGGATTTTCTCCAAGCAGCTGAGCGTTCAATATACATCAGCAAACATCTCCTAAGATCCAGCATGTGACACCTTGACTCCTCAGGAAAAGAAGGATACTGAAAATAGGCAGGCACGACAATCTCCTGTTGGAGATGGAAAGGTGTAACCACCTTGGGAAGAAATTCAGGTCTCGGACGGAGAATGACCCTATCATCGAAGAAGGAAGTGTAAGGTTCCTCGGCTGATAAAGCTCTGATGTCAGACATTCTTCTAGCTGAGACTAGAGCAAGCAATAATGGGGTCTTCAGAGAAAGGATGTGCATCTGAATTTCGCCAATAGGTTCGAAGGGAGGATCTGTGAGAGCCTGAAGCACCAGAGGCAAATTCCAAGGAGCCGCCAGTTGTCTAATAGGAGGTCTAATCCGTAAAACGGCCTTGAAAAACCGAACCACCATAGGATGAAGCACCCATCGAATGCCAGAAAGAGCAGAGATAGCTGAGCAGTGCACTTTAAGGGTGTTAAGACTAAGACCCTTCTCCAGGCCAGCTTGTAAGAAACCCAAGACTTGAGAGATTGCAGGAGGACTCATGTTCTGCACGGTTGAACTTAACCATATCGCAAAGGCTTCCCAAATTTTGTGGTAGGTAGAAAAAGTGGAGATCTTTCTGGAACATAAAAGGGTAGAGATCACCTGGTCCGATAAACCCTGTTCCTTTAAGGTTCTGGATGAACCACTGCGCCTTGTGTCAGTAGATCTTCTGTGACCAGAATTTCCCAAGGTTCCTCTATCGCCAACCTCTTCAGAAGAGGAAACCAAGGACGTCTCGGCCAGAAGGAGATTACAGTAATCACTCTGCAACGTTCTCTGGAAATCTTCCTCAGCACCGCATGAATGAGAGGAATGGGGGGAAAAACATACGCCAGATGAAAGGGCCATTTCATTGAAAGAGCATCTTGATCCAGTGCATTCGGATGGAATTTGCTGGATACAAAACAAGGGACTTGAGCATTCTGAGCCGTCACCATGAGATCCACTTGGGTAAGACCCCAACTCTGGACCAATTGTTGAAACACAGGCCTTGAAAGATGCCATTCCGTGGCTTCCACCTGATGTCTGCTGAGGAAGTCTGCTAACACATTCTCCTTCCATGGGAGAAAGACCGCACGCAGGCCTTCCACATGTATTTGTGCCCAGTTCATGATTGCTGTCATTTCTTTCATCAGCGAGATACTCCTGGTGCCTCCTTGATGGTTGAGGCAGGCGGCAGCCGTCTTGTTGGCTACTCTTAATTTTACCCAGGCTCCCTTTATCTGGTGCTGAAAGTGGAGAAGAACCAGAGATGAGCCCTCTGAGGCCATTCTGCTTGGATGAAAGATTTTCCCAGATGTGCTCCCCATCCGTACTGACTGGCATCTGTCATGATGACTACCCAGTCGATTTCCTTCAGAGGAAAACCTCTGGAAATGTTTTCCTCTTTCAGCCACCACCGAAGCTTCCTTTTCAGATTGAGAGGAATGTGGATCTGTCTTTCCCATTCCTCTAAGCTGGTTCTGAAGTTCCTTAGAAGATACTGCTGAAGTGGATGCAGGTTCCATTGCGCCCATCTGACCAGCTCTATCATAGAGGTCAAGGTACCTAGGAGCTTCATAAACTCCCTTGCAGAAGCAGACGTCTTTCGAATAAAGGTGCAAACACGATCCTGTAGTTTCAACCTTCTCTTTTGAGCAAGAGATACTGTTGTCGGGAGGGTATTGAAGCTTGCGCCTAATAACACCAGCTCCCTTGTTGGTTGTAGATGACTCTTCTCATCGTTGATTAGCCATCCAAACTGAGATAGAGTCTCGAGGACCAGCTGTCTGTGTCGAAGCATTGTCTCGAAGTCTGAAGCCACTACCAAGATATCGTTGAGGTAGTGGTAGATGACAACATCCCTCCTTCTGAGGAAAGCAATAACTGTGACCAGCACTTTCGAGAAAGTCCTCGGGGCTGTACTTATCCCAAAGGGAAGAGCCTGAAACTGGAAGTGCTCCTTTTTTACACAGAATCGAAGAAACTTCTGATGCCTGGCTGTGACAGGAACATGGAAGTAGATAATTGTAGAAAACAATCCAGGCACTCCAATAGATTCCAAATTTTAAGGCAAGTTATTTGAACCAAGAACTACAAAGTAACGTTTCAGCCCTATCAGGGCTTTTTTCAAGCTAATGTAGCACATAAAAAAACACAATATATAGGTGTGTACAACATTCATATAAGTGAATAAACATGTGGTGTATTATCAAACACATATTGTTAACAAATGGTAGTGATAGCTTATTAATTAAACAACTAATTAACTCTCCAATAGTAATCATAGTATTAGAGGGTGTCAAAGGGATCATGAAACATCAGCCAATCATATCAGTAAATCTCCAATAAAGCTTTAATTTAATCAATAATATATCAACTGTGTTCAATAATGCTTATTAACTTGCAATACAGCAACAGGGGGATTCTAAGTAGCTATATTTCCGGGTAAAATCACATGTTAATGGCCATGTGATAACTGGCCAATTACTATGTATTAGTCACATGATCGTGACTAAGAACTACCCCATAAGCCAATAGTACCACACCAATTGGCCACATGATGTCAGTAGTAGTCACATGTTCGTGACTACTCATTATCAAATCCAATTGCATATACGCCGGCTCATCGTCCGGTGCTATATATCAACGTGGGCCAATCTCCGTAATGTGCACGCGCGAAACAGCGCGAACATCCAAAGGGCCCGACCCTCAGCACATGCGTGCCGAAATGATATTCCACGCATGCGTGCCGAGCCACTAGTGCGCGCATGCGTGTCAACGTGCGCATGCGCACCACCTATTGCAGATCTAGATAGAGCGTAGAACAATATATTAATATATAGAGCAATATTGTATGGCTGATGTAGAACATGATTTCGAGGACAACCCCACACATAAGCAATATTATAAATATTGATCACAACATAATGTCATTTACATATCTAAACCATTCTATATTAACAAAGAAACATCATTTGTAAAACCAATGTCATTTATAGTGACAGTCACAATTTTATACGCCTAATTAAGTGAAATTAAAGAAATATTAATAAATCTACTAAAAAAATAACAAAAATAAAAATATCTTAAAGTGAAAGTATTTTTTAAAATTATTTTTAAAAAAAGGAAAAAATATATAAATAAACCTCCATATAATATTATTGAGGTCTATATAGTGTGATATGGTTATAATTAACCAAAATATAATTTCTATGGAAAAAAAATTTTTAAGAAAAAACTTTTTTTCTAATTTATTAAGGGGCTAGATGATTGGGACTATCACATATGACATATAGCTAACAATTTTATTCAAAGAATAAATTAAATTATGACAGTAGTAGAATTAAAATGAGAGTAAACTCTATCGTAATCATATATTATTACTTATAATGATAAGATACTATGTCTAAAAATGACAAAGAAATCACTTTATTCGAATACAAGAATGAATCACTTCATCAGAATTTATTTATAAGAAACACAGGAGAGATAAAAAATGTGCTAATATAGAAATAGTAGCCAGCACAAATGATCAGTGGAAAGATCTGTAAAGATCATATAGAGAAAACATAATAAATAATTGATTAATTAAAATAAAAATAATAAGATAAAAGCAAAAAAGTAAAGACAACAAGACCAGATATCAATATTCAATAAATGGATTTAAATCATACTCTTGATTGAGTCCCCTAGGTGTTAAAGATCCTAATTCTCTAATCCAATATGCCTCCCTAAAAAGTAATCTTTTTACACGATCACCACGTCTTGAATTTTCTTCTACTTGTTCAATGATTTGGAATTTTAATTGGGTTATATTGTGTTTTGCTTCTATAAAATGAGATGGAATTGGTAACTCAAGCATTCTAGTTCTAATTGTAGATTTATGTTTAGAGAATCTCTCTTTCATTTTCTATGTTGTTTGCACCACATAGATCTATTCACAAGGACATTTTAAGATATAAATGACACATGTAGAATCACAAGTAACAAATTGTTTAATAACGTATTTATTCCCTCTATAAGGGTGAGTGAATGTAGAACCCTTAATCATCGAGTTACAACAAACACAATTTAGACATGGAAAACTTCCATTCCTTTTGAGATCTTTCGGAGAGGAGGACAATTGGGCTCTAACTAACTTATCTCTTAGTGAAGGAGCTCGTTTATGTACCATAAGAGGTTTATTGGAAAATTCTGTAATATTCGGATGACACACAGATAATATGTGCCAATGTTTATCTATTACACGCTTGAGTCCAGAGGATAAAGTACTATATTTTGAAATAATTTTAATTCTATCCTCAATATCTTTATGCACAGGTAAATTTGAATCATCGTTTTGAAAATCAACACTTTCCATTCTGTCCCTCACATACTTCAATTGAGACTGTAAAATCAAGATAGGATAACCCATCTCACAAAATCTTTTGGTCATGGCTTCTAATTGTTGTCTAACAACTCAGTTCGAGAAACCAATCTTTTAACTCTTAAGAATTGGCTTCTAGTTATAGATTTAAACATAGACACAGGATGAAAACTGTCATAATGCAATAATGTATTTCTATCTAAAGGTTTTCTATATAAATTGGTTTCAAATTTATCAACATTTTTCTCAATCAAAATATCCAAAAATGCAATGGAATGTTGATTCATTTCCATAGTAAACTTTATGCTATCTGAACAACTATATAAAAATTTAAAGAATTCCTCTAACGGTTCCAATGGGCCACACCACAGAGTTAGCACGTCATCTATATAGCACCACCATTTAACAATATGTTTTTTATATAATTCATTTTGGTATATGATATATTCTTCCAATTTAGCCATATAGATGCCAGCATATGTGGGGGCCACATTAGAACCCATAGAGGCACTCTTAGCTTGAACAAAAAATTCCTCTCCAAAGGAGAAATAATTATCAGTCATCACAAATTTTAATAATTGAAGAAGAAATGACAGAGATGGGTCTCTGAAGCCCAGTGTTTCAAAGGCCTTGCCCATTGCGGCCATACCTTCTTCATGAGGAATAGATGTATATAAGCTTGTGACATCAAAAGTCACTAATGTTAAATCTTGTACTGCAGTAACCATTTTGATTTTTTCAAGTACTTCAAATGTATCCTGAATATATGATTTTATGTGTTTCAAAAATGGCCTTGATAGATGGTCCAAAAATTTAGCAAGAGGAGACAAAAGAGAACCTATACCCGCCACTATAGGACGCCCAGGGGGATTGATCAAAGACTTGTGAATCTTTTGCAAAATATACAATGTAGGAGTTAATGGAGCAGCGACAGTAAGATATTTAAATAGTTGTTTATCAATAATTAAATCATCCAAGGCCACCTTCAAACACAAATCAATTCTTTTTTTCAAAGATAATGTAGGATCAATAGAAGTTCTTTTATAGGTTTCACTATCACTAAGTTGTCTCATAATCTCTTAACATAATCAGTTTTATTCAATACCACAATAGCTCCACCCTTATCAGCCGGTTTAATTATTAAATTCTGATTTTTTTGCAACATTATAAGGGCTTTTTTCTGAATCTCAGTCAGATTATTATGACAACATAAATTCATTCTCTTATTATGACTATTCTGAATGAGATTATCTACATCTCTCTTAACCAATTCAATAAAAGTTTCAACAGCATGATCATTGATTTGGGGATTAAATGTACTCTTATTTTTAAGTTTAGTATCACTAAATTTTAAATTTGTATTATTTACATCCAAAGATTTTACCAAAGAAGTATTTTTAGAAAAAAAGACCTTAAGTCTAATATTATGAAAAAAAACAACATAAATTAACATCAATATCAATTGGTCTAGGTTCATAAACAGGACAGAAAGTCAAACCTTTTTTCAAAATAGAGATCTCAGTTTCAGATAGAATAGATGAAGATAGATTAATAATTATTGAATTTTCTTCCTCTTCTGAGGACCCCTGTGTTTCCAAAGTCCTGGTAGTGTCCGACTTCTTGTAGCCACTCCTAATTCTTCTGAAGTTCCTTTGCTTGATGTCCGCCTGTGTGGAGGAGTCTCCCCTAAAAAATAAGCTGAATTATTTGCAGAGTGATTCTCCTGTGAGGAATTAGATCTTATGTGGGAGGAATTAGACTGAAATTTAGAGTTATCCCTCTTATATTCCCTTGGTGGTCTTCTCATTGGGTATCGTTGAAATTTATTATTGTGGGGAGTTGTGGAATTCCATTTATAAACATTTCCACTCTTATAGTCCATGAGATCCCGTTGAAATTTCCCTCTCTTCCTCTCTTCAATCTGTTTTTTCAATTGATCCACATTGGACTGAATTTATACTCTCTAATACTATGATTACTATTGGAGAGTTAATTAGTTGTTTAATTAATAAGCTATCACTACCATTTAAATAGATAAAAGGAAGAGACAGCGCCAATCAACCTATAAGGCAGCAACCCAAAAAGGGAATCCCCCCAAAACCCTTAAAATACAAAGTAAAAACAAAATATAAAAGAAGGGCTGCGCCAAGGTAAAAGAGATAATATCCAGTCCAAATAATGGTAAAAGTCCAACCTAAAAATGTCCTCTCTGTCGTCCTTGGATACAGGAACAGAGTCTTCGGGTATTGAATATAAAAGATAAAAAGAGAGAACGACCGATAGTGCAATATGTATGGTTCAAGTGAAGTAGAATAAAAGTAGTGAACTCACAATTTATAAGAGCTTCTGTCCAGCTCTAGGGTAAAGCGCACACAGCAGTATAATCCCCGCTTATGGGATATGTGGTGAGTATCGATTCTTCAGAGGTATCCAGAAACTCAAAGAGAACAGAAACAATCCAGATAGTGCTCTCTGTCTGGATATATATAGTAGGTGAAAATAAAAACATACTTACAAGTACAGAGCAGGCCAACTACTCTTTGGTTTCAGCGCTGGTGGAATTATTATTTTGCTGTACAGGAACTTGTGGAAGTGTTGTTAAATTTAGGATAAAAATGTATCAAATATATATAAAACTTGCCAGGGATAAATGTGTAAATAAAGATAATGGGAACTATCAAGTAACCAAAACTTTAATATTTATTATACAAAATTATGTTTCCATTAACGCGTTTCGTCATACAGACTTCTTCAAAATGGAATGCAAAACAATACCTGGCAGATAGGGTTTATATAGGCATAGTTCAATACAAAATTTGGCGCCAATCAGAATACAGATAGTGATGCACCGAACGGTTCGCTGGCGAATAGTTCCCGGCGAACATAGCATGTTCGCGTTCACCACGGCGGGCGAACATATGCGCGGTTCGATCCGCCCCCTATTCGTCATCATTGAGTAAACTTTGACCCTGTACCTCACAGTCAGCAGACACATTCCAGCCAATTAGCAGCACACCCTCCCTAGCAGACTCTCCCACCTACTGGACAGCATCCATTTTAGATTCATTCTCAAGCTGCATGCTTAGAGAGAGGAGGGAAAGTGTAGCTGCTGTTGATTAGATAGGGAAATGCATAGCTAGGTTAGGGTATACAGTGTCCACTACAGTCCTGAAGGACTCATCTGATCTCTGCTGTAAGGACAGCACCCCAAAAAGCCCTTTTTAGGGCTAGAACATCAGTCTGCTTCTTTTTTTTTTCTGTGTAATGTAATTGCAGTTAGTGTTCTGCCAGCTTCTGTGTCAGGCTCACAGTGGATACTGTGCCCAGTGACACCACTCACTCACTGGTGTCACAATAGCTTGCATTTAAAAAAAAAAAAAGAAATTTTCACTATAATAGATTGAATAGCAGTTAGTTGTCTGCCAGCTTCTGTGTCAGGCTCACAGTGGATACTGTGCCCAGTGCCACCACACACTTATTGGTGTCACAATAGCTTGCATTTAAAAACAAAAAACTTTTTTCACTGTTACAGATTGAATAGCAGTTAGTTGTCTGCCAGCTTCTGTGTCAGGCTCACAGTGGATACCCTGCCCAGTGCCACCACTCACTCACTGGTGTCACAATAGCTTGCATTTAAAAACAAAAACTTTTTTCACTGTTATAGATTGAATAGCAGTTAGTTGTCTCAAAGCGGGTGTGTCAGCCCTACAGCGTGTACTCTGCCAGTTCACAGTGCCACTCTTATCTGGTGTCACAATAGCGTGCATTTAAAAACCAAAAACCTTTTTTCACTGTTATACAGGAGCGGTGAATTATTAGGCAAATGAGTATTTTGACCACATCATCCTCTTTATGCATGTTGTCTTACTCCAAGCTGTATAGGCTCGAAAGCCTACTACCAATTAAGCATATTAGGTGATGTGCATCTCTGTAATGAGAAGGGGTGTGGTCTAATGACATCAACACCCTATATCAGGTGTGCATAATTATTAGACAAAAAATATTGGATGAATAATCCAATATGTATTCAGGAGTAGTGTATACCTTTAAATATGAACT
The DNA here is from genome assembly GCA_933207985.1 of Pelobates cultripes. Taxonomy (NCBI): domain Eukaryota; kingdom Metazoa; phylum Chordata; class Amphibia; order Anura; family Pelobatidae; genus Pelobates; species Pelobates cultripes. Next base: position 59,549,473 of record OW240921.1, on the reverse strand, counting down.
AGCATTTAAGAATGTTAAAACAGTATGATATGATTTGGAATAGCAAATAAATAAAAAGCATATATAAAACAAGTGATATGAATATGCTCTTGCAATAAATCCAATAGTCAGACAAAATGTTCTTGTATTGATACAATTGTATCATTTATAGTGAGAGTTCATAACAGTCCGTAAATAATGTTAGCTGCTTTAGCTTTTACCAGTTATAAACGAACTGGAATAATGGATGCTGAATTAGCTGAATTAGTATAGTACAAATATATTTGTTGGAAGCAATAGTAATTGGCAAATATAATAGTGTACTTGTGAAAAAAAAAAAAAAGGAATGAAATGATAATTACTAGCAGGTCATGATTAGTGACTTGCAGTACACTGGAAAGAAAATCCCTCCGGTCTTGCAGAGACCGTAAAGACGAACAGGCTGTATCTGGAACGCAGGAAGATCAGTGACACGCACGCGGCTCTCAGCAGCATCTGCCGGCAGGACCAGCTCCTGACAGCTGCTAACATCATACTTTGCCGATCCCAGCTCAGCATATTTAGTTCTTTACTTAATTGTAAGTGTAATTTTAATTTTACTTTGTGGACAATAAATGTATTCATATATAACACAGAAAGCATCTCTGCATTAGTCTCTGCAAGACCAGAGGGATTTTCTTTCCAGTGTACTGCAAGTCACTAATCATGACCTGCTAGTAATTATCATTTCATTCCTTTTTTTTTTTTTTTTCACAAGTACACTATTATATTTGCCAATTACTATTGCTTCCAACAAATATATTTGTACTATACTAATTCAGCTAATTCAGCATCCATTATTCCAGTTCGTTTATAACTGGTAAAAGCTAAAGCAGCTAACATTATTTACGGACTGTTATGAACTCTCACTCTAAATGATACAATTGTATCAATACAAGAACATTTTGTCTGACTATTGGATTTATTGCAAGAGCATATTCATATCACTTGTTTTATATATGCTTTTTATTTATTTGCTATTCCAAATCATATCATACTGTTTTAACATTCTTAAATGCTAGTTCATATTTAAAGGTATACACTACTCCTGAATACATATTGGATTATTCATCCAATATTTTTTGTCTATTGCACTTATAGGGATTTTTTAGTGGAGTCCCCTTTTCAGCTGAGAGTTAACCTTTTAGCTGTGTTTTGAACTCTATCTTCAGGTACACTATTGGGACCTTTATAATTTTTTTTCTGTGCATAATTATTAGGCAACTTCCTTTCCTTTGGCAAAATGGGTCAAAAGAAGGACTTGACAGGCTCAGAAAAGTCAAAAATAGTGAGATATCTTGCAAAGGGATGCAGCACTCTTAAAATTGCAAAGCTTCTGAAGCGTGATCATCGAACAATCAAGCGTTTCATTCAAAAAAGTCAACAGGGTCGCAAGAAGCGTGTGGAAAAACCAAGGCGCAAAATAACTGCCCATGAACTGAGAAAAGTCAAGCGTGCAGCTGCCACGATGCCACTTGCCACCAGTTTGGCCATATTTCAGAGCTGCAACATCACTGGAGTGCCCAAAAGCACAAGTTGTGCAATACTCAGAGACATGGCCAAGGTAAGAAAGGCTGAAAGACGACCACCACTGAACAAGACACACAAGCTGAAACGTCAAGACTGGGCCAAGAAATATCTCAAGACTGATTTTTCTAAGGTTTTATGGACTGATGAAATGAGAGTGAGTCTTGATGGGCCAGATGGATGGGCCCGTGGCTGGATTGGTAAAGGGCAGAGAGCTCCAGTCCGACTCAGACGCCAGCAAGGTGGAGGTGGAGTACTGGTTTGGGCTGGTATCATCAAAGATGAGCTTGTGGGGCCTTTTCGGGTTGAGGATGGAGTCAAGCTCAACTCCCAGTCCTACTGCCAGTTCCTGGAAGACACCTTCTTCAAGCAGTGGTACAGGAAGAAGTCTGCATCCTTCAAGAAAAACATGATTTTCATGCAGGACAATGCTCCATCACACGCGTCCAAGTACTCCACAGCGTGGCTGGCAAGAAAGGGTATAAAAGAAGAAAATCTAATGACATGGCCTCCTTGTTCACCTGATCTGAACCCCATTGAGAACCTGTGGTCCATCATCAAATGTGAGATTTACAAGGAGGGAAAACAGTACACCTCTCTGAACAGTGTCTGGGAGGCTGTGGTTGCTGCTGCACGCAATGTTGATGGTGAACAGATCAAAACACTGACAGAATCCATGGATGGCAGGCTTTTGAGTGTCCTTGCAAAGAAAGGTGTCTATATTGGTCACTGATTTGTTTTTGTTTTGTTTTTGAATGTCAGAAATGTATATTTGTGAATGTTGAGATGTTATATTGGTTTCACTGGTAATAATAAATAATTGAAATGGGTATATATTTGTTTTTTGTTAAGTTGCCTAATAATTATGCACAGTAATAGTCACCTGCACACACAGATATCCCCCTAACATAGCTATAACTAAAAACAAACTAAAAACTACTTCCAAAAATATTCAGCTTGATATTAATGAGTTTTTTGGGTTCATTGAGAACATGGTTGTTGTTCAATAATAAAATTAATCCTCAAAAATACAACTTGCCTAATAATTCTGCACTCCCTGTAGATTGAATAGCAGTTAGCTGTCTCAAAGCGGGTGTGTCAGCCCTACAGCGTGTACTCTGCCAGTTCACAGTGCCCCTCATATCTGGTGTCATAATAGCTTGCATTTAAAAAAAAAATGTTTTCACTGTAATAGATTGAATAGCAGTTAGTTGTCTGCCAGCTTCTGTGTCAGGCTCACAGTGGATACTGTGCCCAGTGCCACCACTCACTCACTGGTGTCACAATAGCTTGCATTTAAAAACAAAAAACTTTTTTCACTGTTATAGATTGAATAGCAGTTAGTTGTCTCAAAGCGGGTGTGTCAGGCTCACAGTGAATACTGTGCCCACAATAGCTTGCATTGAAAAACAAAAAACTTTTTTCACTGTTATAGATTGAATAGCAGTTAGTTGTCTCAAAGCGGGTGTGTCAGGCTCACAGTGGATACTGTGCCAGTTCACAGTGCCACGCATATCTGGTGTCATAATAGCTTGCATTTAAAAACACCATTTAAAACTTTTTTCACTGTTATAGATTGAATAGCAGTTAGTTGTCTCAAAGCGGGTGTGTCAAGTGGATACTGTGCCCAGTGCCACCACTCACTCACTGGTGTAACAATAGCTTGCATTTAAAAACAAAAAACTTTTTTCACTGTTATAGATTGAATATAAAAGTGGCCTCTTTGAGAGAAATATTTCCCACAATCAGAACAAAAATAAGGTTTCTCTCCTGTATGGCTCCTCAAATGATGCTTAAGATTAGAAGCGGCTGAAAAGCATTTCTCACACTCAGAACAAAAATATTTTTTTTTAACATTCTCTCCACTTTGAACAAAATTACGTTTGGGAAGAGATTTTGTATGAGTAGGTTTTTCATGTACGATACGGGAACATGGTTTAGATCCTTGGTAAGTTTTGCGAGATCCAATAGTGTGTATGTAGGGGGAACAGTCAATCCATATCTGCCAAGTGACCCTATGTAGGAGGAACAGTCTCTATTCTGCTCTGTGTCAGTGTGTATCAGGGATCCTTAGGACAGGTGTCAATCCATATCTGCCAAGTGACCCGATGTTGGGGTAACATTCCCTATTCTGATCTGTGTCGGTGTGTATCAGGGGCTCTGAGGACAGGTGTCAATCCATATCTGCCAAGTGACCCTATGTTGGGGTAACATTCCCTATTCTGCTCTGTGTCAGTGTGTATCAGGGGCTCTGAGGACAGGTGTCAATCCATATCTGCCAAGTGACCCTATGTAGGGGGAACAGTCTCTATTCTGCTCTGTGTCGGTGTGTATCATGGTCTCTGAGGACAGGTGTCAATCCATATCTGCCAAGTGACCCTATGTAGGAGGAACAGTCTCTATTCTGCTCTGTGTTAGTGTGTATCATGGTCTCTGAGGACAGGTGTCAATCCATATCTGCCAAGTGACCCTATGTAGGAGGAACAGTCTCTATTCTGCTCTGTGTCAGTGTGTATCATGGTCTCTGAGGACAGGTGTCAATCCATATCTGCCAAGTGACCCTATGTAGGAGGAACAGTCTCTATTCTGCTCTGTGTCAGTGTGTATCAGGGGCTCTGAGGACAGGTGTCAATCCATATCTGCCAAGTGACCCTATGTAGGAGGAACAGTCTCTATTCTGCTCTGTGTCAGTGTGTATCATGTTCTCTGAGGACAGGTGTCAATCCATATCTGTCAAGTGACCCTATGTAGGGGAACAGTCTCTATTCTGCTCTGTGTCAGTGTGTATCATGATCTCTGAAGACAGGTGTCAATCCATATCTGCCAAGTGACCCTATGTAGGAGGAACAGTCTCTATTCTGCTCTGTGTCAGTGTGTATCAGGGGCTCTGAGGACAGGTGTCAATCCATATGTCAAGGTGTCAATATGTCATATGTCAGGTGTCAATCCATATCCATTGTGATTTAGGAATGTTAGGTGATTTATGCCCTTTATGGATTAAGAGCAGACTCTGCATCAACTGTGTAATTTTCCATGGGAGTTTTGCCATGGATCCCCCTCCGGCATGCCACAGTCCAGGTGTTAGTCCCCTTGAAACAACTTTTCCATCACTATTGTGGCCAGAAAGAGTCCCTGTGTCTTTTAAAATTCGCCTGCCCATTGAAGTCTATGGCGGTTCGCCCGGTTCGCCAGTTCGCAAACATTTGCGGAAGTTCGCGTTCGCTGTTCGCGAACCGAAAATTTCGTGTTCGCGACATCACTACATATATATATATGTATGTATAAATAGTGATCAGCACTCTCGGACTTTTGAAGGTTGAAACATACAGTTTATTAGTAATCCATTAAAAATAAGATCAACATTTCAGTTCCAGCAGGGACTTTCATCAGGATCAGGCACTTTCTATATTTTGGTATATATATATATATATATATATATATTTATTTATGGTCAGGGCATCAAAAGCTGTAATGAGCATATTATAAGTAGGTATGTAAGGTCTCTATATGGGACGTATAATAATATGAAAAAGTCAGTTGTGGTGTGCCAGAACTGATGATGTGGTGGGCCTGTAATAAAAAGAGGGCCCACCCTAGATAAAGATATGAGAAAAAGGAGTGGTGGGAGGGGCAAATCGCCAGAATGAATGATAATGGAGCGTGGTCTGGCATCTTTCAGAAGGCAAATCAAGCCCCTCCCATAACTACAGCTCCAGCCTTCCATTTATGGTCATGGCATCAAAAGTTGTAATGAGCATATTAGAAGTAGGTATGTAAAGTCCCTATATGAGACCTATAGTATAATGAAAAAGTTGGTTGTGGTGTGCCAGAACCAATGATGCGGTGGGCCTGTAATTAAAAAAAGGGCAAAAAGAGCATTCCATACTGAATTATACAGCCTACAAATCAAGCATATTACAATACATTTCATACATTTTACGGAAGAGTATTTAAGAACAGGTTGATGTATATATCTGGAGTAAGTGGAGGCCTCCATTGTCTCAAAGTCCCATTAAAATGTACCGAACATTCCTGGAGGTATGGTTGTCAACACTGATGTGGAAGGAGTGACCTGCTTAATTATTTGAATTAAGAATTTATCTGACCATGCAGTAAAAATCTGAGAAAATGTCTGAATTTACTTCTCGCTAGAATATTGTTTTATAAGGCTAGTAGGAGCCGATCAGGGGAACCTTAAACAGAGGTTAGGTCGTTATCCAGAATTATTACTGACAGAATTGTAAAATATCATTAGTAGTGTTAAAATATTAAAGTAAAAGTTGGCAAAATAAGTAAAATCGACCACTGTACTCAAGAAGTGTTTATTTAAGTGAACCAGTGTATCATCAGCATCTACTGACAAAGCATGAAAAACGATGAATAAGCAATGCGTTTGCTTTACCTAAATTAAATACTATCTTCAACAAAACATAAGATGAACTTAAAATATAGACACATGCAATATCAATACTGACCATTATAGGCCGATATTTAACACTCATTATTAACCGAAACAAAGAATTTATCAACATTCCATAAGATTACGTGTAGAAAATAAACAGTAAGGACTAGAAAAACTAATGAGGGTGATATGTGGGCCAGAATAACTGTAACCACTAACCAAATGCACAATGAATTGTGAATAGTAGCAGTGATGGAGCTCCAATGCAGAGCGCTCTGTGGATCTGAACCAAATATAATACAAGTAATACCGCATCTGATCGCTATGATATGAATAATATATATACACGTATAAACCCACCTAAATGCTTGTGGAGAGCAAATCTTTAGAGTCGTGCCCGAAAGATCAATGGCCTTAATGTAACTTATGGTTTGAACAATAAGAACTGGCAATTAACCTGAATAACACAATTGAGTCCCCTACAAAGAGAAACATGCGTAACTGAATTCACTGATAAAGTGTGAAAAAATAATTAACAAGCAAGAACTTGTTTGACCTGAATTAATTACTTTAAAATATTAAACCTCAAATATAGCCTGTGCAATATCAAAATTGACCACTAGCGGCCAACAATAAAGGACCACTATAAAGCCAGGAAAACATACTCGTTTTCCTGGCACCCTAGGGTCTCTAGGTACCACCACCCTTAGGGTCCCCCTCCCGCTGGGCTCTAGGGTGAGGAAGGTGTTAAACACATACCTTTTCTCCACCGCCAGGCTCCCTCGGTGGTGGGGACTCTCCGCCTCCTTTCCCGTCATGGGCTGAATGCGCGTCAATGAGACAGCCACTAGAGGCTGGATTAACCCATAGGTAAACATAGCAGTTTCTGTGAAACTGCTATGCTTACAGTAGAAATGGTTAATCCTAGATGGACCTGGCACCCAGACCACTTCATTAAGCTGATGTGGTCTGAGTGCCTATAGTGGTCCTTTAAACATGCAGTAATTACCCGACTTCAATTAAACTCATGTGCAATATCAAAACTGGCCACTAGAGGCCGACATTTAAAACATACAGTATTTAACTGAAACAGTGAAGAAAAACAATTTATATGGGAAATCGTGTGAAACCTACTGCTAACATAGGGCGTTCGGTTATAAGTATACAAATCGCCCTTGTGATGGGCTAACTTTCTTATATTACTGAACGTTCCAAGATTAACGAAAAACTGAATAAAATAATAGTTTGAGAAATACAACAACTTGGTGTTAGTACATTTGAGATGAACAAGTGCATTCGTGTGCATGCTCCTGAAAATCCCGCTAAATCAAAGTGGGATATGAACAGGCTGGAAATATCCGAAAGACAGTACTATAGCCTAATCATTCTCATAGTCATGAGAATACAGAAAAACAAACATATGTATGAAAAAAGATAGTAAAGCATAGAGCTGACCCGGAATGACGATGAGCGCCTGCGACTGAGGTGCGACAGGCAGCTCGGTTTTAACGATTCAGTCAATGAAGTGACTGGAGCAGGTACAGGAGTCCTGTCAAGGCTCTGGAGAGTTGGAAGATAGCAAACGGATGACATGGGGCTGCAGAACCAGGTAAGCGTTCCCACTAGTTTAAGGTAAGTAAAACGGCGATTTGCACTGACTGGAAGTCACAGTATGCAAATCGTCATACTGAACGGTAATAGGGTGCGATCTGGCATCCATAAGAAGGGAAATCAAGCCCCTGATATATATATGTGTGGACTGGGCTCTTAACCCCCCATGTTACACATAGGTTTCTTGTAAAAAGATAACTTATCTCTGGTCAGTGTTTAGATAGTTTGGTCATACAGTGAATAGAGTGAGAAAGAAACAAAAATGTGTCTGAGTTTTGCATTCTGTTACAAAACGGAGTCACATCTCGTAAGTAGTAACTTTACAATATACATTTTATTTCATCTTATCACAAAATGTCTAACAGTACTGAGACCAGAAAAGTCAATTGGTATAGGACCGAGAGAGGTTTAGGTCAGTCTGTTAGGTTGTGTTATTCCCATGTCATTAAAACATTGGTGCATCAAAAATAGATGCAGGTAAACTCCTAGAAAATGACACAGGTTAGTGATGCATTAAGAAGGCTTAATAGGAGGGCATCAGAATTGATGTAAGTTTGAATAAAAGTGCATCCAAAACATGAGGGGCAGAGACTCATGCAAGCACAGTTGATGCAGAAATGACATGCCAACAGCTAAATTCTTCCTGAGAGTTGCAAAATTGCTACAGGCTTTGTAGATCCTGGTGAGAAATGTTCCAATCAAATAATTATTCTCAATGCCACATTCTTTTCTGATTCCTCTCCCCTGAGACATCTTCCCTGATATTGTTTTGCCATCTCTATCCTATTTCTACCACTATCCCTCCTGACCCCAGCCATTTGATCCATACTTCCTTCTCTTTTTATTGATCTCAATACATCCTCATTTCCCTCCTAAACATCAATATCGCCTCAGTTATAATATTATTATTGGTATTTATCTAGCGGAAACAAAAACCATAGTCTTCCCTTAACCTGTAACCACTTTTTACATTACATATCAGTTTATGTTCTATCCTCTATTCGTTCCTTTTGTCTTTCCTTACTTTGAATTGTGGGCCTTTCACTATCAAAAGAGAGGACATAAAAATTATATGCATATATTAGCATTATTGTGTTGTAACTATATCAGTTTTGATCTAGGTGTAAAATGTGCCACTAGAAAATGTTGAAGTATACATATGAAGGAGAAATGTTACTTTTTGAAAGGACCTGAAACTGAGTACAATAGAAAATAACACGTTCTGGTTCTCTAAAGCTCCTAACACACAGAAACACAGGGGATTCAGAAGTTATCTGGCTACTTCTCCTAGATATCAGTCAATTGGTTGCCATCTGGCATTGGTTGTACTTTCCCTGTGCATATAATGGCATTGTATTCATATGAGAGCAGAGTTATAGAGTCACCCTTACTTTTTGTGTCACTATACCCTACCCCTTCTAGCATGTAAGCTCGTTGAGCAGGGACCTCAAACCCTCTGTTCCTGTGCATTCAACTCATCTTGTTACAAATATTTGTTTGTTAGTCCACGCATTATACAGTGATACAAAATTTGTTGGAACTTTATAATTAATATTAATAATAATTAAAACACAGGTTTAAGTAATATATTTAAAGCATAGGTTCTTCATCCTTAGAGCACTGAGAAGTATGCCACTATACAACAGTAGTTAAGTCAGTAATGACAACCAGTTTATCCATCCAACATAACCATTGTTAAAGCTGATATGTAATTTAAATATTTGTTACTCAGAAAAGTCCAAAATGCATAGTAAGCATTTTTCCTTCATAGTCTTCACTTTGTTAGTCTTGTTAGTCATTTGGTATTTGTTTACATTATTTGTCATTCTAATATTTATTTCCAACTTAAAATCACATCCCAAGCTATTGTTTTGTGTGATTACAAAAACATTAATCTCCATGGTTTTTGTAATCGATTCTTTCACTAGCATTAGTTATTTCATTAATATATATTTTTGCATCTATTTTCAGTATTTTATATTCTATAATTTTGAGGCCACATTTTTGGACAAAAGCACTTTAGATATAAAATCATTAATTCTAACTACAGATTATGTTATATGGTGAATAAAACGATAAATCCATTCTAAAAAGAAGTTCGCCATGTGATATTCAATCTGAAAATAGTTTTGTATTAGGAAAAAAAAGAATCAATATTATTCAAGCTTTCAAAGCCAAACAACTAAGAACTGCAGGGCAGAAAAAAAGTATTATATAAACATTTGTATCAGAGATCTACAATGCTGTATACCTCCTACTTTTATTTTTATTGGACAAACGAAAGCAGCAGGAGAATCTTCAAGAACAAGCAGAGTTGTTCACCTTGAGCCAGGTTGAAATTTCTTTCTTTATCATCTATACAGACCACTGTATAAATCAAAATCCCAGAATAGTAGCTTAGAAAAGTGTAAGGACAATTGTAAAGCTATGGATTGTTATTGGGGAAAGGCAACTTCTGTGTTTGACAAAGACCACAAGTTGACTCTCCACAGCAGTTAATAAGGCATGTCCATAACTCTAATCATATTCATTTGTTGAAATTCTATAAATAATGAAAATATATGTTATTTCTTACAATACAGTGCCTGCTTTGTATTGATATTTAATGTTGATGAATATGACAGAAGCAACAATTATAAGCACAACATTTCTAAAGCAACTATACAAGTTACATTCAAAAGATCAAAAAATTCTAACAATAGTCTTCCAATGCAAATGGTGCTTCTTTATAGAAATTATTAAAATTGGCTTGGAGATTTAAATGAAAAAAAGTTTTTAGAATAATATTTAGGATAAATAATCTAATTCAACCTGGAGCCTTAGTTAACCCTTCTCTTAAAATAATGCTTATTTATAGTCTAGCCTTAGAACTTACCCTATGTAGCCAACCATGTTTCCTTTTTTGCTCAAGCTTGCCCTTCTATTTCCATCTCTGCAGTGAGACCATGAAAATAACCTGTGCTTCATTCTTTGTCTCTATAGAGAGACCACTGTACTTAAGCATTTGTAGTTTACATTACAAAGATTTATTCTAGCAACCATTTTGGTGAATACTATGCAGTCAGCAATGTCCTGTATATAATAGATAGTAGCAATTTAATGTATATTATTGATGCTTAGTATAACTATATTTACTGTATGTGATCATTATTATTGTACATATTCTTCCATTCTGACTGAAATTTTAAGAAGTTGCATTTTAAATTTCCTTTAACAAAACATGCACACTTAGAAGTGTATTTAACCAAGTACATGCATGCTTTTCCACATCTATTGTAAATGGCAAACTGTATTTCTGCTTCAGTGATATTATTTTAAACTCTGTCTTAAATTTTGTTAGATAATCAATACAATATAAATATAAAAGTATGCCCATGCTATTTCTCTGAAAGATAATCATACAAAAAATTTGATCTTACAAATTACGTACATCATTTCTATTCGTCATGTATTCCTCAACGTGTTGCCCCTATAAGAAAAAAAAAAGAAAGATAATCAATGACTACATGCAGGCATATTTAAACATTTTAAAAGCAGCTATTGCATTTTTTAATTTTCTTGGTAACTTGCTGGAATGCAATGCAAGTCTTAGCACTATAATTTTCCTAATAATTTTATGTTATTTATTTTTTATTACTGATCTACATATATTGATCCTTATTTAAAGTTTCCTATTGCTGTTGGATTGGCTAAAACATTTCTCTTGAGTTGGGAATGAATAATCCATTGAATAATTGTAGATAAAATAGTTTTTAAAATTGACTGAAAAGACAGGTTAGCTGCAAAAAGTAGGTGAGATGGTAAAAAAATTCCGCAAAAATATGTAAATATTGGTGAACTCACACAAACTCAACTTGTGTGCGTGAATCTTAAAGTTTATATCAAATGGGCCAGAATAATAAAGCAATTGCAATCACTACTTGGCAAAGACCATTGATATAAATGATTGTGTATTTGTGTTCCCATGTAGAAAACTCTTATGTTTTTATTATAGTGTGTACATATTTTTGCTAATTTTCAGAATAATAGTTTTAACTTTTCATAAAACATATAGCTATTTTTTTCATTCCAAAAAAAGGTTGATACATTTCATGGAGAAAGCAAATGGTATTATCAAGTCTATGAGATAAAGTTCCTCATTTTAATCTTGTTCCCGCCGAAACGACGACCGACAGCACGGCCTAGCACACAACGGGTGTCTCCGCTCTCCTGACCCAGAGACGCTCCGACGACAAGATGAGCAAGCCCCGTTACCCCCCTCTGGACCGGCGGGGGAGTTCCCAGTCCACCCAGCGGAGATGAATCAAAATGGACCTCGCGGGCGAAAGGCGAGTGCAGAGCTTTGCCCAAGATGGCGGAAACTGCAGGCGCTGGGAGCCCCACAGATGCTGTGTATGATGTTCTAGCAAGGATCAACGGACACTTTGAACGGTTCTGGAAGCATCTGAAGCGCAGGCTACGCCAACCTGCCCCACCACACAGCACTGACGCGTTCACACATAAACCGCGGCCGAACAGGCGGCCTGTGGCCCAGCGCCAAGACACCCGAGCAACATTACGGAAGATGAGTAAGCCTCACTTACAGCCGAGTCACTCACACGTAAGCCTCAGGCAAACCATCCAAAATAAGCAGAGCAGAGGGGGTCCCCTTGGTGGCAACGTCAAGCCCAAGGAAGAAAATCCACACCTGACCCTAACCTGCAGGGAGAAAGGCTACAACATGGAGGATGCCCAGAAAGCAACCCCCTAGACATCAGCACGGCCCAGATGGTGAGATCGAGCGGCTATCTCTGAGCGGTGCCCAGCCAGGGCATTGGGTGAAGTACCCATGATAAGGGGACTGCCTAATACCGGGTGGCCAGCAGATGATCGGACCTTAACAGCTTAACATACCTACCACAGCATACTGAACGAGGTGAACCGCACCTGAATACTCATGAGACTTTACTTATGTTTCATATTAATACTTAAGCACTTGCTTTCCTTTTATTTTATTAAGCATGCCTTACTTAGCAAAATATGATCACCTATAGTTATACGATCCCAGGCTAGATTGTTTTAGGTAACATGTATAGCCTTCCTGTTACTTTTATTTTGCCAGTCTTCTCACAGTATGTTTTGTCAGCATCATATGCCTCAACAGTTATCCTTGGTAATACCCAAACCACTTAGAAATGCACAGTTTCAAATCTTAACAGGTCTCAGGGAACCACTGTTTGACAATCTAGATGCATAACTTTACCTAACTTTCTCTTGTCTCAAGCATTGAACACACATCTAAGCTACTTGTGATAGAGCTGACCTGTCATAATAATATAAAATTGTGCAAGTTTTACTATGTTCCCCAATGTTATAAATGTCATTGAAAAGCGTGTGGAATGCCGTCGGGGTGCCACATACGCACTGTTATTTCTTCATGCACTACAAAATAAAGAATTTTAAAAAAATATATATTATTGCAAAACAATTTGAAAATATAGAAATAAACAGCTATACATAAAAATTCTAGACTTAAGTTGAAGATTTAAAATACATATTACACATATTAATGCATTAAGGACCAGAGCTATTGTTTATGTTAAGCTCTACTGTACTTTTCAAAACGTGACTATTTAACAATAATTTTCCTCTTTCTCATCCCACTCATACACATACAGTGCCTTGCAAAAGTATTCACCCCCTTGACTTTTTACCTGTTTTGTTATATTACAGCATTAAGTTTAATGTTTTATTAATCTGAATTTTATGTGATGGATCAGAACACAATAGTCTAAGTTGGTGAAGTGAAATGAGAAAAATATATACATAAAACTATTTTTTAGAAATAGAAAACAGAAGATTGGCATGTGCGTATGTGTTCACCCTCTTTGTTATGAACCCCATAAAAAGCTCTTGTGCAACCAGTTACCTTCAGAAGTCACATAATTAGTGCCCATGTAGCCTCCAATATATTGGATGTACGATCAGACCACTAAAAATTAGAATAGCAGAGCACTGCAGAAACATAGAGAACACGTTTCGATACAATAGTCTTTTTCAAGTGCATAACAAATAAAATACAAGCATATCAAATATATACTATAAAAACCGAAGTGACGATTGGCATCAATCTCCGGTGTCTACCCGGCATTCTGTGATTCCGGGAATTATGACATTCGTTCCATGCGTTTTAAGTCCAAGCCTTACTCTCTTGTAATATAAAAGTCTCTTGTATCTCACATACGTTCCACTGAATGCAAGAAAAGGGAATAAAAATTGTAAAGAAACAGAAATGTCAATTAGCAAAAGTTATATACAACAATTAAAAATTATATATACACACACAATAAAATATACCTTAAACCTTGTAATGAACATAGGAAGAAAGATTTCAAAAGGATAGAAAAAATATTATATGGGAAAGATCAGAATAAATAAAAATGGTGATATTTAAATAGTTGAAAAAGTATGTAAAAAATATCTGAATATACAAAATATAAGAAATATAAAAGACGGGTACAGATAAAATTCAGGTTTTACTTAATTAAAAAAATAATATGTAAACAAATTTAAAAATTCATTTTAATGTATATAATACATTATTAGTGCAATAGATTCACAGTCTACATTTAGACCATTGGGGGTCAAAGTATCCAAATTAAAAATCCATTTAATTTCATTTTTATTAAGACTGTATGGGATACTATTTCCTCTCCAATGACCTAAAACATGTTGAACACCAAAAAAAAAGTAAATGTGGGTTTTTATTATGATATTCTTAAAAATGTTGTGATACGCTCTTTTAATATTGTATATATGTTCTTATATCCTGATCTTTAGGGGCATTGAGGTTTTTCCCACGTATTGAAAACCACATGGGCATATGAGAATGCCATGTTTTTGCATATTATAAAATAATTATTAAAATACTTTTTTTTTGTTACTATGGGAATAAAACGTTTCAATCTTTCTTTCTTTGTTCTTTTTTATTTTGCACCCCATAAAATCACCACAGTAAAATAAACTTTTTTTGTGTATTAGTAGCTTTAGTTAAAAGGTTATTTTTGTCTTTCTCTATAAAACTCATGGTGAGAATCTGTTTCAAATTTTGGGCACCCCTGAATTTAACTTTAGGATTTATGCCGTCATAGTTATTTAAATCGTTATCCTGCTGTAAAATATGCCAAAGTCTAATTTTTTTATATTTCTTTATCGTTTAATTGGCAGTATATTTCATTTATATAACCATCCTAATCAGCTGGCTTGATTACAATATTGGCATCTTGTTTAAGATCTTTTAGGGCTATTTTTTCTCTGTGTGTTAGATTTCCTTTATTTTTAGTTTAATTTTTTATCTTTTTTCTATATATACACAAGCTCCTTCGAAGATTTTCATACTGTCTGTTTTTAAATGGATTGGATAGAATGTAGATTGATTTTTCAAAGAGCTATGTTTAAAATCTTCTTCAGTATCAGATATCATTTGTTTATTACAATCATTGTTTATAAATAGGGAAGAAGACTGCAGCAATACCGCCAGGCCAGAGGTGACCTTACTTTTTAAATGTGTAATAATTACTTATACATTAACTGTGAGTCTATTGTAAGGTACACTTTTCAATTACAGAGAACTCTATTTAGGTTTAGAACTCCTATAACAATGTTCAAAGTGATTCTGCATCTATCTCTTTAAGATGTGATATATTTCAGGAATACTTGGTTATATTCTTCTGCTGTGATGCATTCCCACCAGCTATGATGACCTTTCATTAGGAAATCAGTTTCTGTGACGAATGTCTGACAAATTGTGATATGACTTGTTGCCCTTAATTTCGTGTTCCATCTATTTAGAGTACTCTTTAATAACATTAAAACATCTATTCTGTGACGTACATATGATTTCCTTTCCAGCAGAAGAGGCTTTTTCTTTTAATGATCAAGACACTTGACCTTATTGCTTAGATTTACAGAGGAAATATTTGTTCTATCTTTTTGCAGCACAAATGCACCCTGATGTTTTTCATTTGCTTTGTGGTCTCATGAGCTTTGATATCTATGTCAGAGCTCTAATTCCCTTCAGTGCACATATTTTATTCTGCTATTGTATTCATACATTAAAAGGAAACTGTGGGGTAAAAATTGACCACTATGTTTAATGCATTATGCAGATTTTACATTAAAAAGTGCAAAAGAAAGAAAGAATGCATTTCACAATTTTTAAGAATTTCCATTAAAGATCATGTAGCCCAGCATTTCCCAATTGGTGTTCTGCAGAACCCTGGGGTTCTGCGAGAACACAAATGGGGTTCCACCGTGATTTCCCTGAACAAAATGGCCACCACGATTTTAACACAAATCAGGGGCCCGGTCAGGTGCCAGGCCCCTGTAGTATCAGCCGGCTGGGAGGAAGTGACAGCACTTCCTCCCAGGGAAGGAAGGGATAGCACTTCTCAGCTTCCTCCCAGCTTCACAGAGTTGCTGCTGTGCTGCCGTGATGTAGGGAGGGAAGAGGCAGGAGACGGTTAGCTTGAGAACATCTTCATTTAAGGGTAAGTTCTTGTGCACAGTACCCTTAATGTTTACACTAATGATGCCTTGTTACAGTAATAGCTTTGCAAATTATGTCAAAGCCCTACAAACAAAAACTAAATAATTGTAATAATTGAAACACCAGAAATGCTTTTATGATGGTATTTTGTGAATTTATTTTCCCTTTCCCATACATATGTTGCTGTTCAGATATATATAGTGGTATATAGTTTTTATGCTTGTATATATATGAATTTTATATATGCAGTTTATATGAGGGTATATATATATATATATATATATATATATACACTGATATTTTTTTCCACACTTATTTTACTTCCTTCTTCCATTAGTCCAATAAAAAGGTGTTAAACAAAAGCAAAAATCTCCATTATGGTGTATATATAAAAAAAATTAAACATGATCTGCCCATTGAAATAACCAACCCAATGCGTGGCAAAACACTGTGCTGCACCAATCAGCATCTCCTCACAGAGATGCGTTGAATCAACGCATTTCTATGAGGAGTGTTCAGCGTGAATGCTAGTGCTTCACGTTGTGCAACATTGGACTAGGAAGCACCTCTAGTGGCCGCCTGATAAGGTATTCCTCGGCAGTGCACTTACATTACAAAATCCTGCAGAGACATGCTATAAACACCAAAACTACTACGTTTAGCCGTTGTGGTTCTGTTGACTATAGTGTCACTTGAATATAGAGGGGAGTAAAAAGAATCATCACAAATGTATGCAATAAAAATGTCTATCATTATTCTAAAAATTATTTTTTTTTGTAAACAATGTGCAGATAGTACTATACTAACGATATCCCTGGCTGTATGGGAGCATTCCATGTGCTCAGCATGGTATCCCTGGTTAGATGTGAGCATTCCATACCTGGTTAGATGCGAGCATTCCATGTGCTCAGTATGGCATCCCTGGCCAGATGTGAGCATTCCATGTGCTCAGTATGGCATCCCTGGCTAGATGTGAGCATTCCATGTGCTCAGTATAATATCCCTGGCCGGATGTGAGCATTCCATGTGCTCAGTATGGTATCCCTGGCTAGATGTGAGCATTCCATGTGCTCAGTATGATATCCCTGGTTAACCCCTCTATCCACCCATCCCTAATCGTCTCCCCTCCAACCACCTAGCCTCCTAACCCCCATAAAAGTACTTACAGTACTGAAGACACCAGCAGTGCTCTGAGCTCAGGGGTCAGGGCTGAAAGCGTGAGGCGCTGCTCTGCAGTTGTAGGAGGCCGGGGCTCACCATAGCGTTGCCGTGATTCCAGGTGACATCATGGAACGCGCGTACGCAGAGGGAAAGGGAGGTCGGGAGGAGGAGCAAACAAAGTCCTTTAATATGTGGCAATGCAGAATAGTGGAGGATTGAATCAGATCAGGATTTGAGAGGGAACATCTTTAACATATTATTGTGGGCAGCGGCCCCTTTTGCCACCACGTGTTAATGGCTGCCCTGACTTAGGGTGACCACATTTCCTAACTGCCATTTAGGGACACTTACTACCCCTTCTACCCCTTCCATTCATATTACTACCCTATCCCTTCCTTTCATATTACTACCCCTCATACCCCTTCTGTCCATATTACTATCCCCCCCATATCCCTACCGTTCATATTACTACCCCCCATACCTCTTCTGTTCATATTACTAACCCCCATACCCCTTCCGTTCATATTGCTCCTCTTCGGCTGGCGGACCTGGGGGGATTTCTGCATTATCTGTCCCCCCGGATGATTTCCTGGGGGATGCGTCCCTCCCATCCCCCCGGTTCCTACGCCCCTGGTGGCGTACATACTGCGGTCGCACGGGTTGCAACTGCTACTACTCTGACTCCCATCAACCTGAGCCACCACTGGACCCCAGTGAAAGTCACCTTCCTGCACCTAAAAGGTAAGAAACAGACCTGCCAGTGATGGGAGTTGGCTGCTCTCTGCATGAGGACTGGGGTTGCGTACTCTCTGACTCCTGAGTAGTAACTATCAGGGTCATGTTCACCTTTCCACTGAGAAGAGAGTCTCTGTTCGGGGGCCCAGGTTTATTTAATCACTGTGGCATGGTTTCCTCAGTTTTATATGCAAACACTAGCCATGCCATTTTGCATAGCATACTTGCCTTTCTCACCTAACTTACTTTAACTATGATTTCCTTTTTTTATTTCATTTCCTTTTCTCACGCCTGCTGTCAAGAAGCAAAGTGCACATATTGTCTCTCAGTTGATTCCCTATTGACAACTATGGTACCTTGTCGTAAGCGCCTACCACCAGGCTGCACAGCCACCTACATCATGTCCTACTGTCTGTTATTTAAATATCTAGCCTTGAGCAAGGATTATCATAACCTATCACTGACAGTATAGATTGCACAGTATCAGATTCAGTATAAGTACCCTGACAGATAAGCAAGACTAGCCTGTAAAAGCCTGTATGTTACTCACTAATTATATTAAGTTCACTAACTCAGCTAATATAACTAAACGAAATGAACATGATTACTATAACAAAAATGTGCATTCAAATCTTATTCCATGACATTGTGTTGATTTAACATGCCTGCAGAGGCCTGATTTTGCTGTTGTGGCAACACAGGTCAGCTTGTACTTTCTAATATGTACCAAAAATAAAGAATTTAAAAAAAAGGTAGGAGGGTGATTTAAAAATTTTGTGTGTGTGTGCTTGTATGTTTGTATGTATGTATGTGTGTCTGTGTGTATGTTTGTATGTATGTGTCTGTATTTGTGTCTGTATGTATGTGCATGTGAACCTGTCTGTTTGTGTGTGTCTGTCTGTCTGTATGTATGTATGTGTCTGTCTGTGTGTCTGTCTGTATGTGTGCCTGTCTGTATTTATGTGTCTTTGTATGTGTGTGTGCCTGTCTGTTTCTGTGTGTGTCTCGTTCTGTATGTATGTGTCTGTGTGTCTGTCTGTGTGTATGTATGTGTGTTTTTATCTGTCTGTCTGTATATGTCGATGTGTGTGTGTCTCTATGTATCTGCGTGTGTGTGCCTATCGGGGGGGGGCATGGATCAGTTTCGCACCGGGGCCCCATGGATTGTGTGTACGCCAGTGTATGAGGGCACTATTTGAATCTCTACACAACAATACACTTTTGTCTACTCAACAATATTCTTCCTTCACACCTTCTCCAGTAACACAAAGCATTTCCAAAATTTTTAGCACAATGTTAAATTATTCATGCATTTCCTGGCCTTTTTGTCAAGATCATATTATACAGTTTCCTAGTTTCCCTTCACATATACAGTTGATTGTTGTAAATAATGAGTACTCATTTCTCATTTTGACCATCTTGTATTAGAAGACTCATTATTTTTTTCTCTAATGCCCAGGCTAATTGCATGCAATCAATGAAATTAGAGGTTCTAAATCCAGTAAATACCATGGGGACTGAGGGGGGGAGGGGGAAGTGCAGTGGAAGATGTCTGACAAACCCTAAAGTAAGGGTATTGGATTTGCTGGTCCTGCTTCAGTACACCCGGTTTTAAGTATCTTCGAATAATGCAAACTATAAGTTGAGAGCTTTATGGATGCCATCTTAGCCCTGCCTCCCATTAACAAACTATACATGGTCTCCATCAGTAATACCAGGTAGAATGGTAGAAATCATATTTACATACATTTTAGCTAGAACTTAAGCATCTGAGTTTAGTAACAATATTGTATATACATTCTGACTTACCTGGCTTAATGACATTTGCTGCTAGCAGTTTAGATGTTAATTCTAAATGTGCCATGGCAGTATTATATAAAATAGTTGGTTGTGGTGAGAGAACAATATAAGTCTAAAAACCTGTCCAGTCTAAAAGCTTTATTTAGTGGAAGATCCATAATGGTTCTGTCAATCTCATCAAAAGAGATTAATACAGTAATATACTCCCTTCGGAAGAAGTCTAATTCAGGAAGGTCAACTTGTCAAGATATTTCTATGTGTGCATGCTATAGTGGGAAGTGGTTTCACATTACTCTATATTTTATATCTGAAGGTATCCCTAAAGGTATGTTATTTTGTTATCTTACATTTTAAAGTAAAGCACTGTGTCTTTTGGCAGTGGTCTGCTTGAATACAATTGAGGTTTACTAATGTAACATACGTGTTTAGCTGTATCCATAAGGAATGTAACAAAACCCCAATTTTTATTGCATAGGTGAGTAGTGATGTCGCGAACATGAAATTTTCGGTTCGCGAACCGCAACGCAAACTTCCGCAAATGTTCGCGAACCCGGCGAACCGCCATAGACTTCAATGGGCAGGCGAATTTTAAAACACACAGGGACTCTATCTGGTTGAAGGGGGGGGGAGGAGACCTACTCTCCTCCCCCCCCGGCCCCCACCCTTGGGCGGGTGGGGGCCATAAAGATAATGAGGGGGGGACCTACTGTCCTGTCCCCCCCGGCCACCACCCCTGGGCTGCAGGTGGGGGCCCTAATAATAATAAGGGGGGACCCATTGTCCCCCCTGGCCCCCACCCCTGAGCGGTGGGTGGGGGCCCTAATAACAATAGGGGGGGAGCCATATTGATAATGAGGGGGGACCTACTGCCCCCCCGGCCCCCACCCCTGCGCGGCGGGTGGGGGCCATATTGATAATGAGGGGGGACCTACTGCCCCCCCGGCCCCCACCCCTGGGCTGCAGGTGGGGGCCCTAAGTAAATTCCCCCCCCCAAGGTGACTAGGGGTCCCCAAGCCACTAGTCACCCACCCCCCCAAGTAAAAATACCTACCCCCCTCACCCACAGGTGATAGGGGTCGGCCCAAGGACCACCCACCCCTGGGCTGCAGGTGGGGGCCCTAAGTAAATTCCCCCCCCCAAGGTGAAAGCCACTAGTCACCCACCCCTAAAAAGTCCCTACCTACCCCCCTCACCCTAAAAAATAGTGAGGGGGGAATAAAATAACTAACCTGTAAAATAAAAGTAAACTTACCATTAGACGTTTTCTTTTTTCTCAAATCTTCATTTTTCAGCCCCAAAAAAGGCCAAATAAAAAACCATCATAACCGTCGAACTAAAAATAAAATAAAAATCCAGAGCGCAAAAAAAAAAAAACAGACGAAAAAGAAAAAACCCGAGCGCAAAAAAATAATCCATCTTTACCCATGGAGGGCTCCGCGCAGACTGAGCTCTGCAGGGCGGGGGAAGGCTTATAAAGCATTGCCACGCCCTGCAATTAGGCTAAGAACACTCTGATTGGTGGGTTTAAGCCAATCAGAGTGCTCTTTGTCATTTTACACAGCGTGGGAAAATTCCAAAAGAACTTTCCCACGCTGTGTAAAATGACACAGAGCACTGTGATCGGATGTGTCATTTTTTTCTTCCATCCAATCACAGTGCTCTGTGTCATTTTACACAGCGTGGGAAAATTCCAAAGAACTTTCCCACGCTGTGTAAAATGACACAGAGCACTGTGATTGGATGACTTGAAAGCCATCCAATCACAGTGCTCTGTGTCATTTTACACAGCGTGGGAAAGTTCAATGGTAAGTTTAATTTTACAGGTTAGTTATTTTATTCCCCCCTCACTATTTTTTAGGGTGAGGGGGGTAGGTAGGGACTTTTTATTTGGGGGGGTGGGTGACTAGGGGCTTGGGGACCCCTAGTCACCTGGGGGGGAATTTACTTAGGGCCCCCACCCGCAGCCCAGGGGTGGGGGCCGGGGGAGGCAGCAGGTCCCCCCCTCATTATCAATATGGCCCGCACCCGCCGAGCAGGTATTGCGAGTAGGGGCACAATTTACTGATAGTAAGTAATTTTTAGTTAGTATTAGTAAATTAATAGGGGGCGGACCGAACATCGCATATGTTCGCCATCCGTGGCGAACGCGAACACGCTATGTTCGCCGGAAACTATTCGCCAGCGAACCGTTCGGGACATCACTATAGGTGAGGTGTTTTGAAATAAAACTACTACAATCTGTAAGATTTAAAAATCATTGCTTAAATGAATGCGCTGGATTGTGTTGTATAATGTGTGTGTTTAAGCAATGTAGTGTATGTCTATAGGGAACCCAATGTGCATAGGGGTGTAATGTGAGTTTGTGTAGTGGATGTTGTGTATGTGTGCATCAAGGAGGAATAGTAATACTAGTAATAATAATAATTAATAATACATAATAGCAGTGAGTGTTTTTGTAGTAGATGCAGTGTGTATTTGTATAGGGGATGCTGCGTCTGTGTGTGTAAGGAGTGCAGTGTGTGTATACAGTGGGTGCAGTGTATGCATAGTGCATGTAGTGTGTGTAGTCAATGCAGCGTGTATTTTTAAGGGATGTAGTGTTTGTAGTTTATGTAATGTTTGTATATAGTAGACATGTGCAATTCATTTTGGTCCGAATGTGAATGCGGATGAATTTCGGGAAATTCGGACATTCGGGTACCTCTGAATGTCCAAATAGCTGAATTGCCGAAATTCTGAAGATCCGAAATTGCCGAATTTCCGAAGATCCGAAGTGCCAAAGTTCTGAAGTTCTGAAGTGTCAAAGTGCTGAAGTACAGTATTGCCTAAGTACTAATAAACTTACCCAGTGGAAGAATGAAGACTGTTACACTGTATACAATTTTAAATAAAAAGAATACAAACATAACCAGGATTCAGCTGTAAGCATTTGCAACACTTACAACAATCATGTAACACACATTCATATAAAATGTAAGTTACTTAGCTAGGCAATGGAAAACTCCCTAATTCCCACGGTATTAGGGAGTAATCTACTAAAAAGCTGAAAAACCTAAATTGGTCTTTCAGACAATTTACTAATACTAAGTAAAGATCACAGTTATAAAAAAAACAAAAAAACACGTCCCTCCCTCCCGAGCTCCCACCCGTGCCGCGCGAGTGGGGGCTTCTAACCTGAAAGGGGGAACTATTGCTCCCCACGGCCCCCACCCCGGGTGGGGACTCTAAAGTAAGATAAGGGGGGGGACCAATTGTCCTCCCCCCTTTTCCCCACCCATGAGTGGTGGGTGGGGGCCCTAAATTAGAATAAGGGGGGGACCTATTGTCCTCCCCCCGGCCCCCACTCCTGAGCAATGGGTGGGGGTCCTAAATTAAAATAATGGTAGGGACCTATTGTTCTCCCCCTGGCCTCCACCCCTGGCCGGTGGGTGGGGGCCCTAAATCAGAATAAGCGGGAGGGCCTATTTCTCAACACACCAGGACCCACCCCTGAGCGGTGGGTGGGGGCCTTAAATTATAATAAGGGGGGCCTAATGTCCTCCCCCCTGGCTCCACCTCTGAGCAGTGGGTGGGGCCCTAAATTAGAATAAGGGGGGACCTAATGTCCTCCCCCTGGCCCCCACCCCTGAGCGGTGGGTGGGGGCCCTAAATACTAATAAGGGGGGGACCTGATGTTCTCCCCCCTGGCCCCCACCCCTGAGCAGTGGGTGGGGGCCCTAAATACTAATGTCCTCCCCCTTTGCACCCACCCCTGAGCAGTGGATGGGGGCCCTAAATTAGAATAAGTGGGGGACCTAATGTCCTCCACCTTGGCCCCCACCCCTGAGCGGTAGGTGGAGGCCCTAAATGCCAAAAAGGGGGGGACCTATTGTCCTCCCCCTGGCCCCCACCCGCCGCTCAGGGGTGGTGGCCAAGGGGGCGGACAATGGGTCCCCCCCTTATTGGTATTTAGGGCCCCCACCCACCGCTCAGGGGTGGGGACCAGGGGGGAGGACATTAGGTCCCCCTCTTATTAGTATTTAGGGCCCCCACCCACTGCTCAGAGGTGGGGGCCTGGGGGGAGGACATTAGGTCCCCCCAATTGGTATTTAGGGCACCCACCCACTGCTCACGGATAGGGGTCTGGGGGGGACAATAGGTCCCCCCCTTTTTTTACTTTAGGGCCCCCACCTGCCGCTCAGGGGTGGGGGCCAGGGGGGGGCAGTAGGTTCCCCCTTTAGTTTAAAAGCCCCCACCTGTGCCACGCGAAGGGGGACCCTTTTTTAAAAAAAAAAAAAATTTAACAGTGAAAAGCCTTTTATTTCATTGCTTAAAACTTGATCGACGTTTCAGCCACAGTACATGGCTTTCATCAGGATATTTACAGCTGTAAAGATCGTGATGAAAGCCATGTACTGTGGCTGAAACGTCGATCAAGTTTTAAGCAATGAAATAAAAGGAAAATCATTTTAAAGAAACCAAAAGACCGTGAGTGCTTGCCTCTTGTTCCCTATATTTGTGTATATATAATAGTAAAATACACGTAGACAGTGTATGTGTGTGTATGTATATGTGTATATATATACTTAGATCATATATATATAATAATATATATATGATCTAAGTATATATATATATATATTTTTTACACTTATTTTAACATTTATTTATTTTATTTTCAGCTAGCAGGAGGACCACCTGTAATTACAGGCAGCCCCCCTGCTGGCAATGCAGGAGGCAGCCTACCCGGCCATGTGATTGTGAGGTCCTCGCAAGGACCTCACTCTCACATGGCCGGGGGCACCGGAGGAGGAGGATCTACCGCGGGGGGGCTCCCTGGGAGTCCCCCCCACCACGATCGCCGGCGTGGGACCGCCGGCGACCGGGTAAGTAAGAAAAGCCAGGAGGGCGTACAATTACGCCCGGCGGCATTTAGAGCCGCCTAAAATAGGGAGTAATTGTACACCCTCCGGTCTTAAGGGGTTAAATAACATTTGTTGTCTATTGTGGAAATGTAAGCCCCTTGCTACTCCCCTCAAAAAGGCCCTATCTACCTCACCCTTGTTATAGCAGGTGGAATGGAGGGTGGGGGCAATACATTTAATTATATTTTTAAAAAGCAACATACTTAACTTCAGAAGATTTACTTCTTAACATGTTTTCTTTTCTTCAGCTCCAAAACAAGGCTAAATAAAAGAGACAAAAAAAAAAAAACATGTCACAAAACAAACAATCCAGGTGATCAATGCAAATGATCCATGAAGATTAAGCAGTAAAGGTGGGGAAAGTCTTTAATCAGAGCTCTCAGACAGACAAGTCCCACCTCTTGTTTATTATCTTACAGACCCACTTAAACCATTGTCATATATTTTACTTTAAAAAACATAATAAAATATGGTGAAAAAAAAAAAAAACTGTGGCGAAACTGACCTCGCCACTGGGCATTGGAGAAGACTGATTGCCAGCCTCCTGCCATGGCTGACTATGACTATGACTATGGCCCCTGGGATGTATTGCCCTTTAAAGACATGATTTGGGAATAATGGATTTGTGTTGTGCTGATGCTTGCCCTTTAAGAACCATCTGGGGACATACTGTGGAGTTACTGGGTGGCCACCATTTCATGTATCAAAGGCACATGGTGAGAACAATGGTTGAAGCACATGGTGAGAACAATGGATAGCGGCCATTTTAACTCACAGACACTGTTTGGACTTTTCTACACGGTGCCATCTCGCCGGCATTTGGTGCACAAAGACATTGTGCAGTAGTTTTAAACTATACAACAGGGGACACTTTATACAGTAATTATTTTTCATATAGCCTGTATATGTTCTGCGGAATCTGCATTAAACTGTATCTTCCAAACCACTGAATGGATCTGGGTGAATTTTGGATATGTGGTTCACCCAGATCTCCCAGTTCCGATGATATACTTTTTTGGGGGTTATTGCATGTTTTGGGGTCCCTGTGATATGTTTTATAATACTGTATTTCTCTGCCTGTGATAATTATATTAACCATTGTGTTCGGTAATCATATCACAGGGAGAGGGGAGGATTTTGTGTGGGAGTGTCTGTGTGTATTGTACGGATTGATTGGTTGTATTTCAAAACCCTGTGGGCAGTACTATGTTTGTGGATTGTGAATAAAAGAGGCTGTATGTGCCAGTACAGTCAGTTCTGCTTGACCTCAAAACGAAGTGTCGTCTCGTTATTGGGGAAATTGGATTGTATGCTGATTGCCAGTAGTGTAAGCTGATTGTATACTGTTCCTGTTCAGCTGATTACAGCATTTATATGCTTGAGAGCATTCGTATGCTTCTCCGGTTCGGTGGTTGTGGTGTCTCCTGCAGTACTTGGAGTCCCCAGGAAGCGCTAGGAGCATCCTTCAACGGAGGTACCCAGTCAGGGTGCCAGGTGATCCGTTACAAAAACATTTTTTTACTTTTACTTGAAAAATCTTTTACTCATCTACAAAAGCTAATGAAAAAAAACGGCTAAATAGATTAAACATTTTGTATTGAGTTTAAAAACACCCAGTGTTTACATGTTTCTTTCCTTTTTTGTGCAAGTTATAGGGCTATGAGTGCAAGTAGGATATTGCTGTTTCAAAATATACATATATTATATATATATATATATATATATATATATATATATATAATACACAAGATCCAGCGCACTCACCTATCCACTAAACAGCAACTTCAATGTTGAAAGATTTTATTTGTTTTTTTAAAAACACCTAATCTAGGCAAAAATAATGGGGGTTTAGTTACATTATATGATCATACATTGCATAAGCCTGCCACAACGTCAATGTACCCCATCTTTGGCAGGTCCTACACTAACAGCCTAATGTCTGCTCTTATGAGATTAACCTACTTGGGGGAAAGAAATTCCATCTGGGGCTCTCTGCAGTACAAGGCTAAATAGGGCCCTGGGATGAGGCACCTGTGACAGGGAGGGGTGCAAAACCAAGGAGTTGGCTAGACTCCCAAATATATATATATAAAACAAGAGGGGGTTGGCTGCACTCACCTTAACATGCATAAATGGGGGTGCTGCTGGGGGCCAAATAATACAATACACAAGATCCAGCGCACTCACCTATCCACTAAACAGCATGTTAAGGTGAGTGCAGCCAACCCCCTCTTGTTTTATATATATATATATTTGGGAGTCTAGCCAACTCCTTGGTTTTACACCCCTCCCTGTCACAGGTGCCTCATCCCAGGGCCCTATTTAGCCTTGTACTGCAGAGAGCCCCAGATGGAATTTTTTTCCCCAAGTAGGTTAATCTCATAAGAGCAGACATTAGGCTGTTAGTGTAGGACCTGCTAAAGATGGGGTACATTGACGTTGTCGCAGGCTTATGCAATGTATGATCATATAATGTAACTAAACCCCCATTATTTTTGCCTAGATTAGGTGTTTTTAAAAAAACAAACGAAATCTTTCAACATTGAAGTTGCTGTTTAGTGGATAGGTGAGTGCGCTGGATCTTGTGTATTGTATTATTTTGGCCCCCAGCAGCACCCCCATTTATGCATGTTAAGGTGAGTGCAGCCAACCCCCTCTTGTTTTATATATATATATATATATATATATATATATATGTTTTAATATTTATCAATAGTGACATTGTAACACTATTATCTTTAATAAATCTCTGAAAAACACCCCACATGTAAAAAATTTTTTAAAGTAGACAACCCAGGATATTCATCTGAGGATATTTTGACACTTTCTATGCAGCCATTTTACCACCAATCTTTGTCAAACTTCACATAGGTAGTTTTTATTTATGTTTTTATTATTTTCAAATACATTGCAATTCAGGTATAAATTCACAGATTCTGTTATGTGTTGCTGCTAAAAAACACACTAATATGTGTTCAGCAATATCTCCTGAGCACAGTGATACCGCCCACACATAGGCTTGTCAAGTTGTTAGGGGGCTAAAAGGCCACATTTGGCAGGTGCGCATATCCATTTTCCAACTTGGAATTTTGACATGTAGTCAACCTGCACCCATGTCCTATTTGGAACATTTTTTATGCCGACCAATGTATTTTACCCCAATCAAACCATATATTTTTGAAAAGTAGACAACCCAGGGTATTTTAAATTGTGGTATTTTAGCACTTTTCATGCACTGAATTTACCACCAGCCTTTGTCAAACATTTGGGTAGTAATTTTCTTTGTGTGGTTTTTTTCACACATGTTGTACTTTAGGCATGAATTAACAGATCATGTTATGTTTCACTGACAAACAACACCCCAATATGTGTTCAGCAAAATCTCCTGAGGTTTGCTGGGTTGTTTGGGGGCTAAAAGGCCACAATAGAGACTTGTGCATGTCAGTTTTTCAACTTGATATATAGGTATGCTTGGCCCGGGCGCAGCATGGGGAGAGGGTGACAGGAGGGAAGCGCTCAGCGCACAGCGATCCCTCCTGTCAGCTTCCTTTGCTGTAGCGTGGCCGAGCCCGGCAGCTTTGATAGTCCGACGGGTACAGAGAGCAGCTGTCTCCTGTACCCGGCCGGACTAACAGGAAGTGCACACTGAGTGTGCACTTC
>OW240921.1:59456355-59521028 GCA_933207985.1 Pelobates cultripes | reverse complement strand
CCCCCTCACCCACACTGCCCCACAATGTTACACTGCCCACTCACCCACACAGCCCCACAATGTCACTCTGCTCCCTCACCTACACTGTCCCATAATATCACATGGCCTCACAATGTCACACTGCCCCCTCACCCACACAGCCCCACAATGTAACACTGCCTCCTCACCCACACTGCCCCCTCCCCCACATAGCACAATAACCCACACAGCCCCACACCGTCACACCCTCACCCACAATGTCACACTACCCCCTCACCCACACTGCCCCACAATGTTACACTGCCCACTCACCCACACAGCCCCACAATGTCACTCTGCTCCCTCACCTACACTGTCCCATAATATCACATGGCCTCACAATGTCACACTGCCCCCTCACCCACACAGCCCCACAATGTAACACTGCCTCCTCACCCACACTGCCCCCTCACCCACATAGCACAATAACCCACACAGCCCCACACCGTCACACCCTCACCCACAATGTCACACTGCCCCCTCACCCACACTGCCCCACAATGTTACACTGCCCACTCACCCACACAGCCCCACAATGTCACACTGCTACCTCACGCACACTGCCCCACAATATCACATGGCCTCACAATGTCACAATGCCCCCTCACCCACACAGCCCCACAATGTAACACTGCCCCCTCACCCACACTGCCTGTTCACCCACACTTCACAATCACCCACACAGCCCCACACCGTCACACTGCACCCTCACAGACACAGTCCCACAATGTCTCACACTGCCTCCTCACCCACAATGTCACACTGTCCCACACAGAAGACATCACTGAGGTGGTAAGTAATCTAAAATAGGCACATGTATTGAAGAGTATTTAATTGTGGGAAGAGACAACAGGAGATGTAAGGGAGAACAAAGGTAATTTTAGAACTTTTTGTGGCTAAGTGTAGAGGATAGATAGATAGATAATCAGACCGACAAATGTACCTTTTTAGTGTGTTTTAAATATAATTTTTGTGTAGCAATACAACATTGCAACACTACTGAGAGAAATACATTTAATTTAAAATCTTCCTCATACTGCCTTGCTTTCTATATTTAAAACGTGACAGACGCTGTGTACCCTAATACGTTACTGTGGAAACTAAAGCATTTCCCAGAATGCATTACAACATTTGCTGCATTTTGCTATTTTTGTCTCTGTTTATTTATACTAAGATTCTGCCTTAATCTTCTTTTGATGTGGTTGGCTGTTTTGAAGTGTGTTCTGGTTGACTACAATTGCCAGTTTACTCATTAGCATAACACAGTCCACTACTCATTATATTTTGAGAGGAATTAAGTGAACAGAATTGAATTAGGCAGTCATCAGTGATACTACCATGTAACATGGCCCAGCTACCTAGAAAAGTGTCTCTACAAAAGCTCTGTTGGCAAGCATGATTTTGGCTAAATGCTTCTGTAACATTGATTGTAAACATTTCAAAATTCAACAAGAATACATTTTATTTAATACACATTTAAAGGATCACTATAGTGTCAGGAAAACAAAGCGGTTTTCCTGACACTATAGTGCCCTGAGGGTGCCCCCACCCTCAGGGTCCCCCTCCCGTGGCGCTTAAAACCCCTTCAGCAGCTTACCTTATTCGAGCGCCGGGCTCACTCGGCGCTGGTGACCTCTCCTCCCCCGCTGACGTCAGCTCCCTCTAACGGCGCCAGCGGAGCCGAATGCGCATGCATGGCAAGTGCCGCGCGCATTCAAGCTGTCAATAGGAAAGCATTTTTCAATACTTTCCTATGGACGCTCTGCGCGATGGAGGCATAATATGCTTCCAGCGTCGCAGATGCGCCTCTAGTGGCTGTCCGGAAGACAGCCACTAGAGGCTGGCTTAACCCTGCAATGTATTCTCTGAAACTGCTGTGTTTGCATCTGCAGGGTTAAAACCTGAGGGACGTGGCACCCTTCATTAAGCTGAAGTGGTCTGGGTGACTATAGTGTCCCTTTAATGTAATACATGACAAATATGATCATTGCTGAACTTCTCAAGCCTGGCTCTCATGTTTATATGACTTTTATACCATTTTTTAAAAATGGGAACATATTCTTAGTTCTTTAGGTGACAGTTCTACACATGCATTTACATATTAATTAGAATAACACCATGTGCTTAAAGTAAAGAGCATACATATACAAATCTTTTATAATGAAGAAACACAGGGTAACCTGATGTTAATATAGTTAAAGGAACACTATAGTCACCTAAATTAATTTAGCTAAATAACGCAGTTTTAGTGTATAGATCATTCCCCTGCAATTTCACTGCTCAATTCACTGTCATTTAGGAGTTAAATCACTTTGTTTCTGTTTATGTATCCCTAGCCACACCTCCCCTGGCTATGATTGACAGAGCTTGCATGAAAAAAAAAACTGGTTTCACTTTCAAACAGATGTAATTTACCTTAAATAATTGTATCTCAATCTCTAAATTAAACTTTATTCACATACAGGAGGCTCTTGCAGTGTCTAACAAGCTATTAACATAGCAGGGGATAAGAAAATCTTAATTAAACAGAACTTGCAATAAAGAAAGCCTAAATAGGGCTCTCTTTACAGGAAGTGTTTATGGAAGGCTGTGCAAGTCACATGCAGGGAGGTGTGACTAGGGTTCATAAACAAAGGGATTTAACTCCTAAATGGCAGAGGATTGAGCAGTGAGGCTGCATGGGCATGTTCTATACACCAAAACTGCTTCATTAAGCTAAAGTTGTTCAGGTGACTATAGTGTCCCTTTAAAATGATCTGTATAAAATCGTGTAAAGAAATGAAAAGTATAAAGTATAAGTCACCAGTGAAAATATGTCACTATTTCATCATAGACGGATTTATTTATTAGGTATTAATATGTTTATTGGGTTTTAAGATTAATATAAAAGTACATGCAATAAACAGCTACATCTCAATGTACTTGAAAATTACCCCTGTAATGTGCAGGGTGTTAGGTTATAGAGCCCATAGTAATACATCAAGCACATATTTAACAGATTTGCCTGTTTGAGTGAAGATGTTGGGAGCATCAACTCAGCTGTGTCTTCTAACAGCCGTGGGAACAGCAACTCTAGTACGGGTGGGATTGAGAGTGTAAGGAAGACTAGAAAGGTTGTGGTGGTATGGGACTCTATTATTAAGAGAGTAGATAGGGTAATGGACTTTATATTGGACTTTAATTCAATTTTTACAATATATACTACATGTTTTTATTTGTTATGAATACATTTTCATTTTATTTTTATACGCTATTCAAGTCCTTGAAGCCTCAAAAAGTCTTCACTGGGGAAGTGCCTTCCCCAGAAAAGTGGCACTTTGCTAATTACCCTCAGAGCCAGGCATTGAAGGCTCTGAAAACGGTGAGCGTAGTACTTACCAACAGGAGATTTATCTGAATTTGTACAATATCACACATTGGTTGCTTCTTTCTTTTTTGTAGTTCTCTCTTTTTTTGTATTTCTTTTGGAGGAAACATCATAGATTGAGTGGTGTGTTGCTGCCCTAAAAGCAAAGAGGTCCATTTTACGGAGCCAATATTATATAGGCTCCATAACATGTGAGTGGTTCTAGTTATTTATCTACTATTCTCAGGACCATCTATTCTACTATTCTATATATTTTTTTCTTTGTTCTTTTTCTTTTCATATGTACCTTCAGGTTTGTTATTAAACAATATTTATGGGGTAAGTCAACCCCTGCACAAGTTGTGTTTTTTATTCACTTATTTATTAGTGCTCCACTAATTGGTATATAGTTTTATACCACATATTGTGTTTTTGTTTAATCTGCCTCTCTGATTGTCTCAACAGGACAGTTTGCTTTCTCCCAGGTGCTCAGGTCTGGCATGATGCGGACAGAGTGGATAGATTGTTGGGAGGGGCTGGGGATGACCCAGCTGTCATGGTCCATATTGGTACCAATGACAATGTCAGAGGAAAATGGAAGGTGAATTCAGAGTGAGTGAGTTCAGGGAACTAGGAAGTAAGCTAAAGAAAAGGAACCCCAAGGTAGTATTTTCAGAAAGTAGAAAGGCAGCGGGACATTAGAGAGGTCAATACGTGGCTTAAGTCTCGGTGCAGGAAGGAGGTTTTTGGGACTGGGCCAATTTTGCGCTTGGCTACAACCTTTATAGCCATGATGGATTGCACATAAACGGAAGAGAGTCTGCTGTGCTGGGGGATAGAATGGCTAGAAGGTTGGAGGAGATTTTAAACTAGTGGTACGGGGAAGAGCATTGAAATCTAGAAATCTAGAAACAAAATTGAGATAAGACATTGAGATAAAACAGAAAGGAGATGGGCTTTATGTGGTGGTAGGCTATGCTTTTTTATGTCAACCATGAGCTAAGGTCAAATCTTAAACTTTTGAGTGTGATGAGGAAAATGTGAAAGCTTTATGGATAGATATCTGCTTGGGACAAAAGAAGGGACATCGATTATTGGTTGGGATATGTTATGATACATCCAATGTTAATATTAACAAGGAAGAACAGTTGTTAGAGCAAATTGGGAAAGCTGCCCATCTGGGCAACACATTAATTATTGGAGATTCTAATTACCTGGACATAAATTGGGATAGAGTGACTAGTAGTTCAACAAGGGGAATCATCAGGTTTTTGAATGTGTTAAATGACACCTTCATGTCACAACTGGTACAAGCACCAACAAGAAAATACGCTTTTCTTAAACAATTCCCTTTCTCTCCCTTTTGGTCCGCTGGGCAGGCTCTCCAGTCTGCAGCTCTGCCTGGTGCACAGCTGCAGATCACTCGATCTCCAGAAATGTCAGAGTGTTGCCATGGTAACCAGCAGCAGTGCTCTGATTGGCCAGAGAGTGAGACACTTTAGTCGACAGCTCTTAACCCGGAAGAGCTGCAGACTGGAGACACTGGGCTCACTGTCAAGCCTCTGTGGAGGGACCTCACAACTAGCGACATGATGGGCAAGCCACCAGGCCCCCTCCTAGTGTTGGTGATTAAGGCGGCCGCGAGGCCCCAGTCAGTCTAAGGCCTTAGATGGACGCCTAAATCGCCTAATTAGAGAGCCGCCTCTGTCCCTGACACTTTCTGCAATTTCATAAGAGGAAGTCCCAAAGTGAATCAATGATTGTAGTTCTGGTATACCCAAACATCAGCCAAGACTTGATAAAGGGTACAAGAAGAATGTTTTATTATGGCCCAGTGGCCAGCTTATATACACAGACCCCCAGCATGGGGTCTACATTAACTTGTATAGTAATCCCGCCCAGGCGCCTCTGTGTCTGGGAGATAAGATAGCCTACTTTTCCTCAACTAATTATTTTCCAGGCATTAGAGATACACAATATTATACAAAACCCCCCAAAATACACATAACACATAAATGAAACTCCACAATAATTACATCCCCGGATAGCCTGGAACTGAGTGCCCCACATATGATGGTGAAGGATTGTCCATATAAATAAGGCTGTGATTTCTTTAGTGCCCATACTAGGGCTAAACACTCCTTCTCTATGCTGGCATAACTGACTTCCCGGGGTAACAATTTTCTGCACAGATAGGCCACCGGGTGTTCCATGCCATCTTCCCCACCTGGCTTAATACGGTTCCCAGTCATGCTGCTTGTTTATTGAGGCATCTATATGAACGAGAAATCTTTTAGTGTGGTCTGGTGCAGCAAATACAGGTGCCTCATTCTAGTGACCATACGATCTGTCTGGGTAGGGACTTTTTGGTGAGGTCAGCTGACTTGTTGTAAGCAGGGACAAACCTACAGTAATATCCAGCCATTTCCAGAAAAGCCATTACCTGGGTTTTGGTACAGGGTTGGGTCCACTGGCTGGTCGGAGCACTGCTTGCCTGAACCCACTCAGTGCCCAAGGTACTGGCCTTAGCCATCCCTACATGGCATTTGTCGGGTTTTAAGGTTAGATCGGCAGCTTGAATTTGGTTGAGCACTACAGATAAGTGCTCAAGGTGGGTTTCCTATGTGCGGCTAAATATGGCAATATCATCCAGGTAGGCACACGCAAAATCCTGAAATCCCTCCAAGAGCCGATCAGCCATCCGCTGAAAGTGGTAGGGACATTCTTCATCCCAAACGGTATAACCTTGAACTGGCATAGGCCAAATGGGATGACAAATGTCGACTTAGGGCATCTGTCAATACCCCTTGCACAAATCTATAGTGGTCAAGTAATTCCCTCCTGCCATACGGTCTAACAGCTCATCTACTCTGGGCATGGGGTAGGTGTCTGTAACATATCTGTAGTTGAGCTAGCAGTAGTCAGTGCATAAGCGGGTCGTATCCTCCCGCTTAGACACCAGAACTACCGGAGAATCCCAAGGGCTCTGGGAGGATTCTATTACCCCTAGTTCTAACATCTCCTGAATTTCCTTGTGCATGCTCTCCCTAACAGCTTCGGGAATTTGATATGGTTGTTGCCTGAGAAATATCTGACCTTGGGTTTCCACTCGGTGTACTGGCAGCATCGTGTATCCTGGTAGGGTAGAAAACATTTTGCGAAATTCCCCCAACAGTTGGGAGGCTTGTTGTCTCTCAGAGGGGTTCCCAAACTGACCTGCTCCAGTCTGGGCTGTGGTGGCAGAGAGCATATCAGGTAAGGGAAGGCTTTCACAGTCTTTGAAAGCTGGGGCGCATACTGTCGATACCTCTTCTGACCTTTCTAGATAAGGCTTGAGCATGTTCACATGAAAGGATCTTTTAATCCTCTCATCTGAACATTTTACCACTATATAGGTGGTGTCACATATCAGCTCCACTACCCTAAAGGGCCCTTGCCATGCTGCTTGTTTATCAGCTTTTTGGGGTCTAAGGACTAACACTTTTTGACCAGGCTCTAAAATACTATCTCTAGCCCTCCAGTCAGACCAACGTTTCTGACGCTGCGGGGCCACCCGCAAGTTCTCTCGAAAGGACTCGGTTAGAGCCTCCAGCCGGTCCCGCAGCTCCAGGGCATAGGGATACCTGCCTCTCCCATGTCTCCCTCCCAATGTTCTCAGACAAGGTCCAGGGGCCTCGAACTCTCTGCCCATACTATTGTTCAAAGGATTAAATTCTGGTGGACTCCTGGGGAACTTCCCTGTAGGTGAACAATACATGGGGGAGAAACTTATCCCAGTTTTGACAGGAATCTGTGAAGGTTTGTAGCATCTGTTTGTGGGTGCCATTATACCGCTCACAGAGTCTGTTTATCTGGGGATGATAGGAGAAGCTAATTTTCCATGGCTGTCCATTCATAGATCCTTGTAGGGACGCTGTATCTCCCTGTAGCGACCCTGCTTTTAACTCACAAGCTTTCTGTGCCTCTGTTGCTTGAGCCATGATCTGCACTATTATGTCCTGCGATGGATTGGGCCCCATGATGCTGAGCCTCCATCTTACATCCCTTTGAAAATCAGTCTCCTCAGCACTGTCCATTGTGGTGTTACTGGTTCGGTTGCTCTCCATGAGTTCGCCAATTAGTGTGGCTTTCGGCTTGTGGCTCGCCACTCTCCCTCAAGTTTCCAGTAAATTTTTCAGTGTGGTTCACTTGATGAGTTCATACTGCCGGGCCATTCACTGTTTCTTTCGGTTCGGGACATCCATTCGGGAGACGAATCCTGCCGCTTACAACGAGTGTAACAGATCCCCTATACTCTGACTGAGTATATGCGTTGTAATTCTCCCAAGTCCCAAAATGAAGCAGTGATTATAGCTTTGGTATACCCAAACATCAGCCAAGACTGGATGAAGGGTACAAGGAGAATGTTTTATTATGGTCCAGTGGCCAGCTTATATACACAGGCCCCCAGCATGGGGTCTCCAATCACTTGTACAGTAAGCCGGCCCAGGCGCCTTTGTGTCTGGGAGATGTGTCTGCTTTTGCTTAAACTAATTATCTCTCAGGCACTAGAGATACAAAGTATTGTACAAAAAAAATACACATAACACATATATGAACCCCCAATGGTATTATATCTCCAGATAGCCTAGATCTGAGCAACCCACATATCCAAATAGTGCTCAGATCCCACGAATACAGCTGAATCGCCACTGGGGTAAAGTTTTGAACACTTTCGGGAGTTCAGAAATGAAATGTCAAATAGTTCCCCTTAAGTTTGTGGGGTTTTGTAGTTAATGAGCCAGGGGGTGGTGGTCTTCGGTAGATTGTAGCTGCTTAACTGGGATAATGTACTTGTGTTCGCGGAAACCTATAACACTAACTAGGAGGGAAATGTCTTGAGAACAGGATAAATAGTGAGTTTGTCACAGGAAGGTAAGGAGATTATGACATTTTTTGATTAAATTATGTACAAAATATTTTATTCTATAGTGATTTTTTTTTAAAGAATAAAATGGGAAGTATGGGGGGCATAGCTAACAGCCAAGAGGAATGGACGCTTGATCCCTAGCTCCAGCAAACAGGGTCAACATTCTACTGCAATCCGACAGACTGGGATAACCCTAGCAAACCTAAAAGCACTAAGGTGAAACAGAAGAACAAAAAGAACGCCAGCAAAGGCGGAAAAAATGTATTTCTTTGGGAGTAAATCCCAATATGAATACGAAAATAATTTGGGCCTTCACACAAGATGGCAGGCGCCAGCTCCGATAGCCTCGACTTTCCCGCTCTCACGGAGACTGAGCCAGATCCAAACAGGCTCACAAAAAGCCACCTTCAAATGGCACTAGATGCTTTATCGCAAAAACTAATTACATCATGGCAACACTCGATGGACTCCTCGAGGAAGGATGTCCAGGAACTCGGTAAGCGCAACTCTCATGTGGAGACTAAGATAGAGACTTTCGCCTCTGCACACAATGACCTGGCTACACATGTAGAACATTTGGAGAAGTCAAATTAACAGACCTAGAAGACAGAGCGCATAGGAATAATTTGAGCCTCTGGGGCATACCCAAAACAATCTAACCTGAAAATCGAGGCCTCGTCCAAGCCTACACCCCGGAAATACCGGTGGACATGTTACTCATCGATAGAATACCATGCCCAAGATTCCTCCCAGACACTGCTCCAAGAGATGTATTGCTACGTGCCCACTATTACCACATCAAAGAGCATGTTCTTCGAGCGAGCTGGAACAAGGGGAAACCTCTGGCAGATTATCCCGACGTCAAGCTATTTGCGGACTTCTCGGCCTCCACCTTACGCAGGAGAAAGGACTTCTCTCAGGTTG
Organism: Pelobates cultripes; assembly: GCA_933207985.1. Lineage (NCBI taxonomy): Eukaryota > Metazoa > Chordata > Amphibia > Anura > Pelobatidae > Pelobates > Pelobates cultripes. The sequence continues at coordinate 59,511,831 of OW240921.1, read as the reverse complement.
CAGACCAGCTGAGAGTGCATGGACTGAGATTCCGCTGGGGATTCCCTACCAAAATGCTGGTAACTAAAGATGGCACAACACAAGTAATTTCATCACCAGACGAGGGACTTTGCAAGCTGCACTCCTGGGGGCTTGCGGACCAAATCCCAGAGGCCCACTCATCACCGCCTGCCACTGGAGTGGAGCACAGCTTCCTTGAGGAGAGAAGCCCGTTAAGGACTGCAAGTATACTTGTGCACACACACCCTGCTATGCGCACATGATAGACTGACTTTGCCCACATTTTCTTTCATTTTAATTCTTCATAATTTTCTATTTGTTTTTTTAAGTGCTATATCTCTTAAGTTATGTTTTATATAGCTTAATGGTTATATTGCTCATGGCATACAACCCTCACCTAGTACACTACACCAGCAAGAACCCAAGCAGGCATGATCACGCCCAGAGGTAATCAACCCCTGAGGGGACACCTCAAGGATACTCTCCCCCAGATACCAAAGACAAACCTGACAAAAAACAACCTGATGTGACAGTGACAGCAAATGAAATGACTGCTGCTTGTCACCAAATACCCAGCACTCTATACCACCGCTTTCTCAAAACGTGGGAAGTAAACTTGGGTCACATAGCTCTAGGGGACAAAACTAACTACGCACTATGTGGGAAGAGACACATGCACCAAATAGGCATGGACAATGGTATACAGCCATGTTAACTCCCCCCTTTACAACTATGCTGCTGTACAGTACGATACAATTGTCCTTAAAAGGGTCAACCTGCCTAAGTCCCCGACTTAGCATACTAAAGACGAGCCGAAGAAGATAGGCCTCCACACTTTCGGGGAAACCAAGAGTCGCATAGCGCCTATCCCTCCTCCACAACAAGGGAAAACACACAGGTTGAAAGCTTCCCACTCACCCATTGAGCTGTGCCAGACAGTGTCAGACAACCGGACTCCCGGGTGGTCCCGTCCGATGCACTGTCACAACTTGGATGGGTTATACGAGTGCAGCAGGAGTAACTGGAGGTCTGGATTGTACTCCAACCTCTGGAACACAAATCAAGGGAGCTGGCACCTACAATGGCCCTACTTGCCACCCAGAATCTTAATACCTATCAGTACTAAGTATGATACATTAGTATTCATGCCTTCGAGGCAACTATATGACTTATATAAGCAAGGTGCAAAGAGAATATGAAATTTAAACATACAATGCCCTTGCAATGACGTATGAACAGGAAAACTGCTGTTTACAAGGTTTAAGTTCATAGGTTTAAGTTCATTCCATGCATTGTATGTATGGAACTATGTTGTATGGTAATATGTCTGTAAATACGCTTTAGGGAACCCAGTCTAAACACCTAACTCAGAGTCAGGCCCTTAACATGAATGCACATTCAACCCTCGGGGACACTTTATAAGCCATACAATAACCATCACGGCAACCACCTCCCCTTGGCTCACTATGTTGCAACACCACCACGGGAGGGAGACATCTATCATAGGAGTTAAGTGCACACCCCACATGCATTAGACAAGGGGTTACCCAATCTCAAATACTTCCTCACCAACACATAGACAAGCGAGTCCGCAACCAGACAACATATATCAGACCCTGATAAAATCTTGACCTTCTAGGTATAGCCAGCTATTAACAACAGAAGCCTGTACGTCTCCCTCGCAGGCAACGCCTGAGATCCTCAAGGGGACTATAAGTTCCACAGAGAATACTGAAGTTCACTACTGGCATGACAGACGCTATATCAGACAGCACAACGAGTGGTAAACAAGTAACAAGCCTGAGATAACAGGTCCACCTAAAGACCACTATGTGAGACAACCCCGGCATGGCAAGAACTCTAATGAATGGTATAGGGGAACACAAATTATAAGTTACATGCAAAGATATGTCCTGCTATGGTCTGCAAACTACACACCTACAGCAGGCTCATCTCCCACAGAGCATGGCCAAACAGCTCCTTAACAAGCTGGAAACTAGTAATGATCCCAACCGAAAAATGTCATCCCACACCGCCCCATCAAGTTAACACGACACCACAAGACCCGTAGCCACCACAAGGAGACTGAAAGTTTGCACCCCCATGGTACCAAAGATGGGTACCATACCTCCCAAGTGGAGGCTTTGCAAATATTTTTTTTTAGTTTTCCCCAAGTTCTGGAACCTCCCCCACCCCCTTCTCCCAATCCTCCCAGAACCAAATCACTAAAGAGACCCTGCCTGACTCTACCCACTCACAGGAGCAAACTACGGGAAAAAACTTCTAGGCACTTCTAAATTGGGAAGTGTTTGAGTTCTGAAAATATACTATACATTAGTACTGATATGCGTATAATAAGTAACAAATATTTTCAGATGGAAAAATTGTTTGGATTATATGTTTTCAAGCAAGTTATAATATATTGGCACCAGTTCTAACTAGCATGCATGTTAGTAGCAATAATGTTTTTTTTATCATCTTAGCTTACTCACCATGGTTGCTTTTTGAAGATTTCACTGGGTTGTAAGTGTTTTTTGGTGGACGTGATGGCCCATTATCATGTGTTCCTGAATTTAGAGTTGTGCTATTATTTCTTTCCCCGTGGCTCCCTTGAACTGACTGGTGTCTTAGAATATCCACAAGAGCTCTGAAATGGTGATAATAACATAACATTTTTACAGAATACAAGTATCAAGAAGGACCTTTTTTAATTTTTTAATGTTGCTTTCTGTAAAAGGAGTAGACAAATTAGAGAGCATTCTTTGAAGCCTATGAAGATATTACACTTTTCTATGGGGAAGATATGGCACCAGAGAAAAATACACTAAATGAGCATTCAGAAATTGTATAAAAATGTATGTAACAGTGTGGCTGGGCACCCGGAATCACTTTGGCTGGAGGTAGGAGTGCAAAAGTTTTCATTTTTTCTTATATATATGTACATATATTATTATATATTACATATATATATACACACACATAATTTGTTTGAATGTAAGCATGTTTTTGTATGGAATATGTGTGTGAATGTTGGTGTATGAATGCAGGTGTGAATTTGTGTTGCGTATACACTTCCACACACACTAATACACATACACTGACACGCATGCAAATACACAGACACACAGATACACACATTGACACAGAGATAAACACACGCATATATACCCACACAGACACAGACACTCAAGCATTGACACAGAATACACACACAGACACAGATACACACACTTATACAAAAGGACACAAAATATACACATACAAAGATGCACACAGAGACATTCTGACACATACTGAAACAAACATGCACACACATAAAGACACACACAGACATTCATACTGACACACAGACACATACTAACATACAGACAGACACACATGTATAAGGACATATAGACACACACATACATACATACTGACATACAAACACACATACATACTGACATACATACATTCCGTATGTATGTCAGAATGTATATTTATGTCTGTATGATACAGACACACACATACATACATACTAAGATACATATATACACATACATTCTGACATACATACATACAGACTAACATATAGACACACACACATACATACTGATATACACATACATATTAAGCAGCACAAGAAATTCTCCAGGCACTCAAGGTGTTAAAGCCGCAGGCAGTTTTAAAAGAACTTAGTTGCTTCTTTTGTTCTATTAAAACTGCCTGTGGCTTTAACACCTTGAGTTCCTGGAGAATTTCTTACTCCTTTGTCGTTGTGGGATTGCTGGTATTACCCCGGAGCACCGGGTGGCTACTGGGATTGAGTGCGGCTCCTATCACCATTTTTGCGATACACATACATACTGACACACATACATACACACACACATACACACTGACACACACACATACATACTGGCACACACATACTTAAATACATACACACACATACATACTGACACATACTGACATGGACACACATACATATGTACACAATGACACACACACATGCAGCTCATTTTTCAGCCACCCTCCTGTTTTTATCTTTTCGTTGCAGAAGGGTGGCTGGGGCTGATGGGAGCCGGTCTAGCTCTCCCTCTTCACGGCCTCTGATCTGTATTTTCTCCCTTCCGTGTGAAGTGAGCGCACTAGTTGCAGTTCATATTTTTCTCCCAGCACTAGTTGCAGCTGACATTTTTAAAAGGGCTCGGTCGCCCTATTACACGGCCACAGCGCGGACAGTGTGCATGGACTACCCAATGGACCCCATCGGCATGCAGGCCCTGGTGCAGCTGCACCGGCGGCTGTTCCGCCACTACACATGGGGCCTGAATGGCCAGGCTGCCTCATGGCGGCCCTGCCTCTGTTGTGCCAGTTTAAAGGGACACTATAGTGACCAGAACAACAACAGATTATTGTATTTCTTATGGCTTTTTGCAGTAAACACTGTCTTTTTAGAGAAAATACAGTGTTTAAATTACAGCCTAGGGATACCTCCACTGGCCACTCCTCAGATGGCTACTAGAGGTGCTTCCTGAGGCAGTGTTGCACAGTGTGCAGCACTGATATTCAGTGTCTCTACTCTCTGCATTGAGACATTGAAAGTTACTCATAGAGATGCATTGATTAAATACATCTCTATGAGAAGATGCTGATTGACCAGGGCTTTGTTTGACTTGTCCTGGCTTTGCCACGCCACTGATTTGCCTCCTCAACACTTCTGATGATGTCAGCCAAGTAGACAGAACAGGGGCAGAGCTAGCAGCAGCAAGTTAGAATAAAAGTAAGATGTTACTATATTTAAGTGGATGCTAGGGGGGCATGATGTTGTTTTTAACACTACAGGGTCAGGAATACAATAGTATTCCTTTAAAGGTATTTGAACCAAGAGATTTAAAGATAGTATTAATATATAAGATATACATATGTATATATATAAGATTACAGTGGACTGGGCATTATTTGGCCTTTCATATGTTAGTAAGAGGGTCTGGTGAACATTTGTAGGGGCTATCGCGAGTCCAAAACTGCCCCACCTAATTTTCCCTTGACACAGGGGGAAGCTATAGTGCCCGGAAAATTAGTTTCCCTTTAATTGAGAAGCCAATTACATTGCTAATCATACTTCCCAAAATTTGGAAATAAAAATCTAGGAGGTGGTATGGTATGCCAAGAAATAGGCTAAAAGGGGGATTGAGTATACTCTTACATGGGATGAATAGCTTGCACGTACTTTAGCAAACTCAAGTGTTTTAGGAGGTATTTGTGTTGCAGTAAATGAGTCCTCAGGAGCCCTGAAACAAACTTGGTCTGGTGGCCAAGCTCCTAATCAGGACTGTACTGCGAAATCCAGAACGAAAGTGATATCCTAACCCCGTTGAAAATAAATATGTATTTTAAACTGGGGCTCTGTTGATGAAAATGATATCAATTATCCTCAGAAATCACTTGAGACCCAAAACCCTTATTTAAAAGATTTTAAACCAAATATTAAAATAAGTGTTTTGACAGTATTCTAATCTTGTCATCAATATGGTACTGGTGTCTAATGAGCCCAGATTTCTGAGAGCAGTTTGTAAGAGGGCATTATTGTAACTAACACAAATATGTAGCTTTGTTTATTTTAATCTTGGGGTACACCATGTCTACATTTGTTTTAAAGAAGGCATTATCTTATTTTAAACAAGAGCTAATTGGGTTATCTAGTACATTTGGTTGCAGAGATATGGGCATTTACATAAAATGTCAAGTCTACATCTAGAAAAGAATCATTGTTAAACATCCCATTGCACTTCCTTGAACTGCGTGTGCCATGATTGCATAGCTGACAACCCCAGGCCACTTTTAACAGAGAAAGGAACGTTGATCCTCCTCACTCTTACAGGCCATTTGCAGCATGAGGCTTAAAGGGTAGGACACACTAAATCAACTGTTGGTAATTGCATTATTTGGCAGTTTATGCCTATTATTAGGCATGAAGCCATTTACTGGTTTCTTTGGGCATCACCACAGACGTTGCTCCTGGGGTTTGTTGCCAAGAAGACACATTCATTTATATTATGTTTTTTGGTTGTTGTTTTTTTAAAGCAGCAGCTCTATATAGTATTTACAAACAATGCTACCATAACCTGGGGCATCCCTTTAAATTCAGTTTTTTTTTATTTTTCATATTTTGTCATCTTCTGTTTGTATTACTTCGCCTGTTCAGCAGCATCTAGTATAATGAACCAAGAATAACGTAATTAAAGTTTGGAAAGTCATGACACTGATTATTCAACATAAAGTGCTTGTTTTTTTCAGTAATGGACATTTTGCTTAATACATTTGCTAAAACTGGGTTTGTAAAATTAACACACACACACACATATATATATATATATATATATATATATATATATATATATGTAGTTGGGGCAATATAGCCGTAAAACAGAAACCTAGCATATTATAACCATAACAAAAATAAGTGTGTGCCGGAACCGACAAAGCAGTAGGCCTGTAATAAAAGTGGGCCCACCTTAGAGGGTGCTATTAATAGAGGGAGTGGTGAGAGGGGTGACTCGTCAGACCAGCAACGGTAAGGTGAGAGAGGATATATATAAAAAGGTAGTGATGGCAGCACTCATGGTCTTTAGTAAAATTCTTCTTTATTAGGCAAGGTTAAAACATGTTTGATCCTGATGAAAGGACATGTTTTAACCTTGCCTAATAAAGAAGAATTTTACTGAAGACCGTGAGTGTGCCATCACTACCTTTTTCTGGATATTAAAGTCCCAGGCTAAGCACCCAGCAAGTATACATATTTATACTCGTAGCCTGAGAGCAAGGACTTAGTGATGTCGCGAACGTGAATTTTTCGGATCGCGAACGGCAAACGCGAACTTCCGCAAATGTTCGCAAACTCGATGAACCGCCATAGACTTCAATGGGCAGGCGAATTTTAAAACCCACAGGGACTCTTTAGTGGTTGAAGGGGGGGGAGGAGACCTACTCTCACCCCTGAGCGGTGGGTGGGGGCCCTAAAATGAAAAATAAGGGGGGACCTATTGTCCCCCCCGCCCCCACCCCTGCGCGGCGGGTGGGGGCCATATTGATAATAAGGGGGGGACCTACTGCCCCCCCCCGGCCCCCACCCCTGCGCGGCGGGTGGGGGCCATATTGATAATGAGGGGGGGACCTACTGCCCCCCTCCGGCCCCCACCCCTGAGCGGTGGGTGGGGGCCCTAATAACAATAACGGGGGGACCTATTGTCCCCCCCTGCGGCCCTAATAACAATAAGGGGGGGACCTATTGTCCCCCCTGGCCCCCACCCCTGAGCGGTGGGTGGGGGCCCTAAAATGAAAAATAAGGGGGGACCTATTGTCCACCCCGCCCCCACCCCTGCGCGGCGGGTGGGGGCCATATTGATAATAAGGGGGGGGGACCTACTGCCCCCCCAGGCCCCCACCCCTGCGCGGCGGGTGGGGGCCATATTGATAATGAGGGGGGGACCTTCTGGCCCCTGCGCGGCGGGTGGGGGCCATATTGATAATGGGGGGGACCTACTGTCCACCCCCCCTCCGGCCCCCACCCCTGGGCGGCGGGTGGGGGCCATAAAGATAATGAGGGGGGGACCTACTGTCCTCCCCCCGGCCCCCACCCCTGGGCTGCGGGTGGGGGCCCTAAGTAAATTCCCCCCCCCAAGGTGACTAGGGGTCCCCAAGCCCCTAGTCACCCACCCACCCCCAAATAAAAGTCCCTACCTACCCCCCTCACCCTAAAAAATAGTGAGGGGGGAATAAAATAACTAACCTGTAAAATAAAAGTAAACTTACCATTCGACGTCTTCTTTTTTCTCAAATCTTCATTTTTCAGCCCCAAAAAAGGCCAAATAAAAAACCATCATAACCGTCGAATTGAAAATAAAATAAAAATCCCGAGCGCAAAAAAAAAAACCCGATGAAAAAGAAAAAACCCGAGCGCAAAAAAATAACCCATCTTCACCCATGGAGGGCTCTGCGCAGACTTAGCTCTGCAGGGCGGGGAAAGCCTTGCCACGCCCTGCAATTAGGCTAAGAACACTCTGATTGGTGGGTTGAAGCCAATGACAGTGCTCTTTGTCATTTTACACAGCGTGGGAAAATTCAAAAGAACTTTCCCACGCTGTGTAAAATGACACAGAGCACTGTGATTGGATTGCTTGAAATCCATCCAATCACAGTGCTCTGTGTCATTTTACACAGCGTGGGAAAGTTCAATTTTCCCACGCTGTGTAAAATGACACAGAGCACTGTGATTGGATGGATTTCAAGCCATCCAATCACAGTGCTCTGTGTCATTTTACACAACGTGGGAAAGTTCTTTGGAATGTTCCCACATTGTGTAAAATGACACAGAGCACTGTGATTGGATGGATTTCAAGCCATCCAATCACAGTGTTCTGTGTCATTTTACACAACGTGGGAAAGTTCTTTGGAATGTTCCCACGCTGTGTAAAATGACACAGAGCACTGTGATTGGATGGATTTCAAGCCATTAGGTCCCCCCCTCATTATCAATATGGCCCCCACCCGCTGCGCCTTATTGTTCATTTTAGGGCCCCCACCCACCGCTCAGGGGTGGGGACTGGGGGGGACACAATAGGTCCCCCCCCCTTATTGGTATTTTTAGGGCCCCCACCCACCGCTCAGGGGTGGGGGCCAGGGGGAGGACAATAGGTCCCCCCCCTATTAGTATTTAGGGCCCCCACCTGGGGGGGACCCTTTTTTTTTAAACAGTGAGCAGCCACAGGCTGCTCACTGTTTAATAGACATGCCCCTACTCGCGGCAATTTTTACTTAGTATTAGTAAATTAATAGGGGGCGGACCGAACATCGCATATGTTCGACGCCGGTGGCGAACGCGAACACGCTATGTTCACCAGGAACTATTCGCCAGCGAACCGTTCGGGACATCACTACAAGGACTTTCTATTGTATATATATATATATATATATATATATACATATAAGCAAATCTGAAACATGTTAACTTACCATTTATTATGCCAATCACTGATGTTGCGTAATTCAGATAAATATAAGACAGAAGTTTGGAGCAAATACTTACATTCTGTTGATTTATCACATGTGGTATGCTGATAATAGCTGGCATGCTAGGTTGTACATATATTTAGCATACTGCTAAATTTATACATTACACAAAAACTGAAAAGACCCCTGACGGTGACATCACTGCTTGGGGTGTTGTGGCCTGTGGGTGCAGAAAAGTTAAGTTATACTTAACTGATGTTGTCCCCCGCTGACATTGCCATCATTGAACTTTATCTCATGGCTATTCATCTTCAAGAAGCTCATGTCTATGCTGTACTTTTGCATGTGATCAAGCTCCACCTTTTGTCCAGTTTTGTCAGGTTAGGGATTTATCATAAGTCAAAGTAGTCTGTAATTTATCTTATGATAAATTTTGATAGTGAATGTGAAAAAGTGGATTTTCAGGGAAATGTCAACACAGTCTTTATGAGCATTTCATAAAGATTTTATCCTGATGAAATACAAAATTTTTGTTTTTGCTTGACAGAGCCACTTTATGCGTCTTTTTTATGCAAAAAGTACCATTCTGTGAAATAATATTTTCTACCGCAGTGTGAACTAATTGTATTTTGATATAGCATATGGGAAATATTTTCTCTACCAATATTGTATACTATAGTTTTATTTTTGTCAAAAAATAAACATGCAGCTAAAGTATATTTGGACTTTTTGTGGTAAAATGTGGTGGATTATGCATGAGTAGGTAATTCTGTTTTGTTTAGAAATGTATGTGAAGACGAGCGATATAATTTTAGTTGTCATGGTTTTTGTGTACTAGTTTGCCTTGATACTATAAAATGAATGCATGACATTTTTAGTCTGAATAATAATTTTGTTGAACATGGAGTGAACAAGCAAATTCCATTTGGAATGGCTACTTGGGAGACTAATCAAGGTTTAATGGTTGATAAAAAGTACCTGTGAATGTTTTGGACTTTAATCAGTAATGCATTTGTTATGCTCTCAAAGCAGCGAGGTATTTTATCACAATTTTAATGTAATGTAAATCTTACACCTGCTGTGTCAGAGTAAATTCAATTTCTAGGCTTTAGCCTTCTTAGCTCACCTGGGCACATTAATCTCTCTCCCCCGTGGGCGCCGTGAGGCCTTGTTGAAGGCAATTTTAACTCCGATGCCCACGGCTAGGGTGAAACTAATGACACCACAGATGACATAGACGGTGCTATTGGTTTGATCTGCATGTCCGTTATTGTTCAACTTGCTGTTAGCACTGGTAGTGGTAGGCTGGGTGACACGTGCCCAAAATGGACTGTTATAGTTTGTACAGCTGTCCTGGTCCAAGCGCTTGTGATGATGCTCACAACAGAAGCGATAGTGGCATGTGCCACAACAGTATCGATATGTACCTGTGGTACAGTTAAAACTGGCATCATACTGCCCCATCACATCATAGTATCCATAGCACATGTCGGGTGCAGCCTGGCTTTTTCCTGAAGAGGCATTCTGAGCCTGTGGGCGCTTGATGTGGGCAAGCAGCATTGGCAAAGACTGTGTTTGGTTAGTTTGCCATTGGCCCTGTACAGCTCCAAAATTGAGTGACGAGTGCACACTGAGTGCATCTAAAGTTACACTGAGTAACACCATCAACAGATGATACATGATAGTCCAGAACTATGGTAAATTATGAAAGTAGCAAATATATTTTCGTTTTGATGAATGGATGGATGAATCTGTTGTAGTTGTTTGGTATTGGTGCTTTTGTCACCTCCCAGTTGCTGTTGTCTTCCAATGAAGAACTCCGTAGATATATTTTTCTCTTATTTTTTTGCTTTTTTAACAATTATAAAAATGTTGTCTTCATTACAAAAACATGGTGGCTCCAAACAAAACCTAAAGAAAGAAATAACATTATTAAAAGAGTCAATGGTATAGTTTATTAGTGTTATACATATTTATATACAGAAAGAGTGGGATAGAGAGGGTAAAGGCTGATACTTTAATTTTAAAATCAATCATTAATTAAACAAATAATAATGCCAATAAGGAATTCATCTGGTCCTATGGATTATGAATGTCTTTATAACCTCTCAATTGTTTTCTCTTAATATATGTTGCAATATTATGCATCTTTGACATGGCTTGATTGAATTTTTTCAGTGTTAAGGTTAAACTCAGGACTAGATTTTCTTTAATCTCAGAGAAGCACGTTACATGTACGTACATGTGACACCTAGTATCTACTCATGCTTTACTTCATTAATTTGGCCATCTACCATTAATAACATAGCAGAATAGCCAAGTGATTATTTTTCCACAACACCTCAATAGGTAACTTTTTGATCTCTATTAAAAAGTGGAGGTACAGCAAGAATATTGTGGCCATATCTTGAAAAATCCAATAAAATATTTTAATCAAGCATTCTTTATTTCATTTATTCTCAAAATCTTTGCTGACAGATACTGATATAATATGCCAACAATAGCATTCTTCAGTAATTCATCTCCCCAAAGATGTTAATTAAAATCAAATTATTTATTGCATACTTTCAGGATTTAAAAATATATACATACAGCCTTCAGTTTAATTGACTCCCGCACAGTCTCTGATTAAATGTCACAACGGTTGTATCCCAAGACTTTTATTATTATTTTTACTTATTCCTATATTTGTTTTGTGGGCAGGGGGTTGTTTTTGTTTCCTTTTTTTGTAAATTCTCTATTTAACACCTTAAGGACGGAGCCAAATGTACACGTTGTGAACAAAACAAAATGTAAACAAAACCTGGCATTTGCGCTACATGTCTGTCCAACCGTAATTCACCTCTTTCATAGTAAATGCACCCACCCTTATTATATATCATTTTATTCAGGGGAAACAGGGCTTTCATTTAATATTAAAAATATATAGCTGAGAAACATAATTTAATATGAAAAAAATGGGAGAAAATAAGATTTTTATTATTTCTTTTAGTTCTACATGACATTTTAACTGTCAATGTCATTATACTGTTTGCTTTTACTGCAATAAAATACACATATTTGTATTCAGCAAAGTCTCACGTGTAAAACAGTACCCCCTATGTACAGGTTTTATGGCGTTTTGGGAAGTTACAGGGTCAAATATAGCATGTTACATTTGAAATTCGCCAGATAGGTTATGTTGCCTTTGAGACTGTATAGTAGCCCAGGAATGAAATTTACACCCATAATGGTATACCATTTGCAATAGTAGACAACCCAAGGTATTGCAAATGGGGTATGTCCAGTCTTTTTTAGTAGCCATTTGGTCACAAACACTGGCCAAAGTTAGCGTTAGTATTTGTTTGTGTGTGAAAAATGCAAAAAACGCCAATTTTGGCCAGTGTTTGTGACTACTAAAAAAAGACTGGACATACCCCGTTTGCAATACCTTGGGTTGTCTTCTTTTGCAAGTGGTATGCCATCATAGGGGTAATTTTCATTCTTGGGCTACCATAGGGTCTCAAAGGCAACCTAACTAATCTGGTGAATTTTAATGTGGAAAAAATGAAACACAAGCCTTATATTTGATGCTGTAACTTTTGAACACACCATAAAACCTATACATGAGGGGTACTGTTGTACTCGGGAGACTTCGCCGAACACAAATATTTGTGTTTCAAAACAGTAAAAAGTATCGCAGCAATAATATCGTCCGTGTAAGTGCTGTTTGTGCGTGAAAAATTCAAAAAACTTCACTTTTACTGGCGATATCATCGTTGTAATACATTTTACTGTTTTGAAACACTAATATTTGTGTTCAGCGAAGTCTCCCGAGTAGAACCATGTACAGGTTTTATGGTGTCTTGGAAAGTTATAGGGTTAATTATAGTGCTAGCAAATTAAATTCCCTTTACTTTCGGCATGGGTTGTCAGCTAATTGTAATTAATTAAGATACCTAATTATGTAAAAATATTACATAGATATATATGTAGAATTAATATATGTATGTATATATATATATATATATATATGCGTATGTGTATATATATGTATATATATATATATATATATATATAATTTTTTTTTAAATATTTTTATTTATATATAGGTATATATATAGTGATATATACGTATATATTTATGTATATAGATATATATATTATTTCGTTCTACGTGTATTTTGATATAAATATATATATATATATATATATAAATATCACAAAACAGTTAGAACGAAATAACACACATCTATATATTTTTTTATTTATTTTTAATTATTTTTGTAATTTTATTTTTTAACGTATTTACATTTTTTTTATATATTATATATAAATATATAACAATAATGATATATATATATTTAATCAGTATCAGTCTACGTGTAATTTGATATTAATATATATATAATTATATATTTATTAATAGTAAAATACACCTAGACAGTGTGTGTATGTATATGTGTATATATATATATATATATACTTAGATCATATATATATAATATATATATATTTGTGTAAGGGGCAAAGTAATCGTATCAGGAGTGAGGTTCCAGTAGGAACTTGGAATAGTATAAAAGAGCAAGTCGGTTGTGGTGTGCCGATACCGACGATACGGTAGGCCTGTAAATAAAGAGGGCAAAAAGTGAATAACAAAATATTTATTACAGTCAACAATATATACAATTATCCAGATATGACTTTAAATGCATTTCTTAATTCTTGTGTTGGTTTGGGTATATATGTAATATAGGCGGATGACTTCCAACGTCCCAATGACTTGATGACGTGTACTGGTACGTTGGCGCTGGATGCGGAGGAGGCTGCTCCTATGCGAAACGAGTGACCAGAGTAGTGAGAGGGTTTGAGACCCAGCATAGTTAGCAGGGATCGTATATATCTCATGAATGCCGTGGTGGTGAGTACTGTGTGTTGCAGTTGGAATAAAGGTTGTGATGGTAGTGCTGTGGTGTTAAGAAGATAGGCGTCTAAGGCTGCTACTGGACACCATTTGTTTAGGGTAGGGTAATATGTGATCTCCACTGGATGCGCATGTTGGCTTGTCTTTGACTGGGGTAAAGAGAGTATGTAGTGGTCACTATGTTTTCGTAGGTGCTTGTGTAGCAGGCATCTATCCATTTGAGTAGTTGTGACAGTGGTGAACTCCCTTGGCCTGAGGAACCCATAGAAGGCTGTGTACATAGCTGTTTTAATGACTGAATTGGCGGTGGAGTGGAAAGGTCTGGAATTTAATAGGTCGGATTATGACTGAAAAAGTTTATTGTCTATAGGTAATCGCTGTGGTGGTCGTGGAGGTACGGATTTTTGGATACCTCTGACTATATTCTTTACCTGGTATGATGACATGAAGCTATGTGTGTTAGGTCTTAGTGTTAGCATGTGATGTTGTATGCCTGTAAGATATAACTTAATTGTGTTATATGATAAGTGTAATTTAAGGTGGCAAAAGGAAGTGAAAGCTATAATAGATGTCATGACGAATGGTTGTGATATGTCGTGATCGGCGAGAAATCTGTTAAATAGTGTAAAGGCTCTGTTATATGTAGTGTGAGTGTTGTGTGATAGTGCTAATGTGGCTAGACCCCTACTATGTTCCATGATTATCTCTAGTCCATGATTAGTTGTGAGAACGGAGGGGCGACTGTGGCTGCTTGAGCGGCTGATGGGTGTGCTTGTCGAAAAGCCTGAAAATTAAAATGAGACAGGCTGTCAGCTGCTATATTACTAATACCTGGTACATGAAAGCAAACCAAGTAGAAGTTATGACATGCTGCCAACCACGTGAGTTTCCTAAGAAACCTCATGATTGTAAGGGATGATGAACAGCCTTTGTTGATTATGTGACATGTGGCTTGATTATCTGAGTGGCAACGCACAGACAAGCCTGACCATTGGTGTCCCCATGCCACAGCGGCCGCTGCAATAGGGTAACTCTCAAAGAGAGCTGAGGTTGTAAAAAAGCCTTCTAAGTCACGGACTTCTTCAGGCCACTTACCCCAAAGCCATTTGTTACCAAAGATGGCTGAAAAACCCTTGTTGGATGCTGCGTCTGACCATATGGTTGGGGACGTGTCTGATAATGCGGGGAGGAACAAACTTTTACCATTCCAACTGGTCAAGAACCTCCTCCACATTTGTAGGTCTGCTGTGGCTTGTAGATCCATGGATAGTCTGTGGTTCTCGTGTTGAAAGTGGGGAAAAAGACAAAGCAGTCTGGATATGAAAGCCCGTCCTTGAGGGATGATGCGCATGGCGAAGTTTAAGGAACCTATAAGGGACTGGAGATCCTTGAGGTTGCAAGTACCCAGGGAAATGTAGTGATTTATGCTGTTGATAATGTTGTCAATTTTGTCGTGTGGTAAGCTTGCTTGCATGGATGCAGAGTCGAGTTGTATGCCCAGGAATGTAATGATGGTGTCTGGACCTTCAGTTTTCTTGAGGGAGACTGGGACACCCAAGTGGTTGAATAGATTAATGGCTTCTTTAAGACTACTGGGCGGAAGTGAGTTCCCTTCTATCATCAGAAAATCGTCGAGGTAATGGATGACTATGGGGCATCTAGAAATGTTTAGTAGTAACCAGCAAAGTGTTTCAGCAAAAGTGTCAAAAATCTTTGGGCTACTTTTCGACCCGAAGGTTAAGCGGAAGAAGAAATAGTATTTCCCTGCCCATTTTATACCATGTAGGTGCCAGAGTGTAGGGTGGATTGGTAGCAGTTTGAAGGCATTTGTAATGTCCGTCTTACTTAACCAAGCTCCAACACCCGTTTGTGTGATGGCTGTAATGGCGTGATCAATGGTGGCGTATTGAAGGGAAAATTCTTCGGAGGGAATGAGGGAGTTGAGACTTGGGGTAGCGGAGGTATGAGGGGCTGAAAGATCAATAATGAGTCTTTGTTTGAGGGAAGTTTTCCCTGTGACCGTCCCGATGGGATTTGTACGCCATGATGTAAATGGTGGGGTTACGAACGGTCCAAACAAAAACCCTTCTGCCAATTCTTGTGCTATTAGTGTATTTACTGCTGTTGGGTTCTGGTTTGCAGATTGTAAATTTGGGCATTCTATTTGGCCAGTGGGCATATGTATGATGCCTGTGTGGAACCCGTCTTTGAATCCTGTGATAAGAAACTCTAGAAGATGTCTGGAGGGGTGATTGGCTAGTAGTGCTGCTAGAACATCAATGTTAACCGACGTTAGGTATGGTTTAGGGTACATTTTATTAGGACAAATGGATTTAGCATGTGCCCTGAAACATTGTGAACAAATATGCAACAATCTACATGCACTAAAACTACATGTGCCACCGTTAAAATTATTGCAAATCTGTGATTTGCCGAAGAAAATGATGGGACGGCCCAGTTTGTCTCTGGCGTTCTTCCCTGTTCTACCAGCGTAGCTAGTGCTGGGTGCCTGACTGTGGTCGTCTGCCGTGCTAGAACAAAAATTTGTGGTGTGTGTAGTAGAAGAGCAGGATACACAAGCCGGTGTTTTAAGCCCGGCGAAGTGTCTGCAGAAAATTTCTGTGTTCAGTCTGCTCCAGTTGATACGGGTACCATACTGGGAGAGAGCGCCAGACACTTTGGTGGAAAATGACCTACGGTAGTCGTAAAACGCCGACCCACCATATTTGTTACCAAGGTCCACCAGCTTGTGCATGTAACAATCAAATTCCTCTCTTCTATTAGGGTACACTTCACACATAACATCTCTGAATATACCAAAGGCTAAGACAAATTCCGGGATGGTCAGTTTACGGTTCAACCTGGAGTCTTTAGATCTGACCACCACAGATACCTCATCATACATATAAGTCTTGTTTTCTACCACATCCTGGGAGGCAATTAGTAAGGATGCTGGGTTGACATCTTTGCCCTCCAGGATGTCTTTCTTGATGTGGGCTGGGATAGTGTGTGCAGGATAAACGTCCTGGGAATCTGACGAGTTTACGTTACCCGTAGCCCGTGGTTCGATTGGTGCCGGTTGTACGGTGTCGGGAAGGCCTGCCTTGGTGAGGGCTGTGGTCACCGCCTCGAGGTTAGCCAGTCTGTCGTTGACCTTGCCCATGGAGTTCATAAGTGAGGCCAGCATAGCCTGGATGTCCCCCGAATTGGTGGTGCTGGGGCCTTCTCCTGCTTCCATATTGTTTGTTGTCGTGTTTAGGAGTTTAAATAACTCCGCTTTCCTTGCTGTAGCAGGGTAGGGAATTTGACGTCTCCTTAACTCTGTTGTAATGCACGGTATTGTCCAGGATCTGATTGATGCTGGACTGGCCATATCTCCCCTGTGAGAAGGTGTAACAACAAGCCCAGTATGCCTACAAAAGGACAAATAGATTATACAGCCTGTGACGAAGTGTCCTTCGCCACTTGGTCCTGGAGAGGCCTTCTTGCCAGTCTCCTCCCCTGTGACTATGACTCTTTCATCTATCTGGCTTTAAAGCCCCTAGTCTACCTTCAGACAGACTATTTATGTGGGCTGCTTTATTTATCCTATGTTTTAGTCACCCTGTACCCATTATAGGTGCAGGGTGTGTGTAATGTAATTGTTTATAGTGTGTGTGTACTGTGTAATGTATTGCCTGCTCTCTTGTATTGCTGAGGTTTGCTAGCAACTAGGTGGGTTTGGCTATGGAGCTGGTCTAGTGCCCTCTGTTGGTAGCAACAGCATTATGCACTACCTGAATTGCAAGACTGGTTCATTTGCATATTCGGGTAGATTTGCATATTGCTAATTCTGCAGGCAGGTGAGATATTTACTGTTAAATATTGTCTCCCCCCACCCCTTTAAAAATGTGCCATTGTGTTGTGATAAGTCACTGTGTGTTTCTTGATATGGTTTGACTGTTTGTGATTTTATTGAGGTTTCACAACAATGTTATTGTGGTGACTGTATTGGCTGGTCCCAAGGGAAATAAAGGTTTTGACAGTTCTTCTTGACCCTTCAAAACGTAGCCTTGTCTCGTTCTTGAAAGGGGAATCTCTGCAGCTTAATCACTTAGCTCTTTTCAGAGCTGCACCTGGTTTCCACTCCTGATCCAGCAGAAGGGAATAGGCGACTCCATCACTACACAGCGACTGCCAGGAAGAAAAGGACGTCCCTAATGGCTGGTACCCTCTCTACACCAGGGTAGCCGTTACAGAAGGTGTCTCGCCCCTAGCTGGGGTACTAGGAAGCGATAGCTCCTCACCACTTGCATGAGACATGTTTAACTAAAATAAAAGGTAACATTATTATTTGAACCAGGTGTTTTAGTACTGGCTTGCTAGCTATGCCGTAAGGCGAAATGATTATGCTTAAGTTTGTGACTGGTGAGGCCCTGCTAGTGCCAAGTGGCTTGAGAGGCTCTATCTATGCGTTGGCGCGATGGAATTTTTGTGGCCACCGATCGTAGTGGCAGGATGATGGCCTTTCGGTGAGATTACTAAGAAAAAGGAAAGGGAGTGAGTGGTGAGGCAGTCTCTCTATGAAACTTGCGAGGCGACTAGCTCAAGAGTGGCTCGAGGGGTGTATGCCTCCGAGTATGAGGCGGGTTTGTTGGCCTCGAGGGACCGCTAATCCGAAGCATCATGCAGAGAAGGAGCTATTGGCCCCTATGACCCTATCTGCCAGTACTTATCTATTATTTGGGGATCATATTTGGATATACTGTGAGCAGGTGTACGTACCTGAAAGTATAAGTAAAGAATTTTTTAGACAATCCGTTTAGGTGGCAGTAGATACCTGTAACTAAATAGATGGAAACCGTATGAAAATAAATACAATGCATGAATCATTCTTATTAATGTTTATCTGTTCGCCCTGGAGAGATCAGTGGAGTTGATGTTTGTAGGATATCCGAGAGTTCAACTGTAACTATGTTATGTGGTAATGTTACCGGGAAACTGACGGAGGCCAAGCACAGAGAGATGGACACAGGTTTCTTCAGGAAGGAAGAGATCTTTATTCGATTCACCGACCGGGACTCAGAGGGACTTATGTCACCAAAAACAGCAAAGATCTGAGCACTGAATACATAGAGTACATTCCTTATATAGCACTGTAGCTCCTCCCATAATTAGCTACGCCCACACATACCCTTAACCTAATCAATGAATAGAGTCTAAACTCATCCATCCGGTCTAACCACGTGGCTCATCTGAAACAAAGGAGAGGGACGCGTAATTCCAGTTCCTGCATTCCTGCACATGCTCAGTACAGTGATGACAGTATCTTAGCTACGTGTAACTAACTAACTGATACTACAAACACATGTACCTACATATGCCTTGTGGCAATCTTGGCCTGCTAAACTTTTATTTTACTGGAATTCAATCACATTCCCCCCTTTGATGCTTCTGATTTAAAATAATTCCAGATGCATCACCAATCATAGTTTGCTTACACCTCAAGTTGCCATAAACCAGACTAGACTTTGCGATCCTCTAAAGATACAAACCCCTCAACATTCCTCTTCCTGCATGTATTCTCCTTGATCTAGAGCTTCATACCTGCAAACAGCCATTACCTGTGCTGCGGCCTTTCTTTCTGCTATACTTTCTATAATGCTCTGCATAGACCTAATTACCAAAGAAATCAGACATGGCAGAAGGAGACACAACATCAAAATCAGTATGACTCCACCTACCAATGCCTTGATTCCTCCAAACTGCTCATACCAACTACCAAACCAACTACTCGGATTATACCCTTTCCATACCTGAGTAGGTACATGTGCTAGCTTAACCATATGGCTAGTAAGCTCAGCTATTGCTTGCCCTTCATCATCTATTTGAAGACAACAATTGCTTAGATTAAACTTCCCACATACACCTCCCTCTACTGCCAATAGGTAATCCAAAGCTAATCTATTCTGGTAGATGGCTGTCCTCATCCTAGTGTTATGCTTCGCTAGGAGATTGAGCGCTTGTGATGTTTCATTGGTAACTATCTCAACTACTGCTTGCAATCTTATAATACGATTAAGCATATATATAATACACCTAGAGAATGTACGCTTTCTAGTACAGTCTTATTTATCAGGTTCCCCTGTGCGTTCTCATTCCGAATAGTCAACCAAATTGTACGGGGCTGATACTCAGGATTAAAACACCTAGGTTCTCCTGCTCCTATATGGCATACACTATAATCTGTACCTAGGTATCTACACTTTGATACATGTCCTGTGCACTCATATTGCGAGTGCCAAATAAGGGTCTGGGAAATACGACTGCCTGTTTTCGTAGTCTTAATGCAAACCTCGCAGCCTGGTGTGTCGGTACCTCTACCTTCCTGAATAATTAAAAACACACATGTATACATCATCAAACACATTACTCCTGACATCTTCTTCCTAATTCTTCGACCGTGCGATGGCACCTCAGCTTCCAGGCGTGTGAGGGCTGCAGGGAATGGAGTCCTTCTGATCCTCACTGTTCTTCACAGAGGATTCCTCTGGCTTAAACGTTGGTAGGTGGTCAGGCTTTATTGTGGCCGTCAAAACACCTACTTGTAGATCTTTGTTGATGTTCCCTTGTAACAATACTCTTCGCAAAAAACACTTTTAATCTAACTGGGTCACTCGCTTCAACCGGATCTTGCAGGGATTCTCAGGATCTTGAGTAGCTTGCCAAGAATCTGCTGCTGGTTTAACCCTGGAGTGATGAATCCACGGAGTCACCTCTGCCACCTTTATAGCTGTTGGAGTAGACAAAAGAACAGCATAAGGACCCCTCCACTTTGGCCCCAACGGTACACTGTTCCACTCCTTTATCCAAACTTGGTCTCCTGGATGGTAAGAATGGACAGGTGGATAAATATTTACAGGTAACCTATCTTGAACCCATTTCTGTACCTCCTCCATAGTTTTACCCAACTCTACAACCTGCCGCCGGGTAATTCCTTCTCCCAACTGACTCAAGTCCCCCCTTAAGTTACTAAGTATGGGAGGTGGATGCCCATACATAATTTCAAAGGGTGATAGACCTAACTTTCTGGTAGGTGTACTACGAATGCGCAACAGAGCTATTGGCAAAAGAACATTCCACTTGAGTTGGATTTCTTGACACATTTTTGCCAACTGGGTCTTAATGGTTCTGTTCATCCTTTCCACTTTCCCAGAACTCTGAGGCCTATATGCTGTATGAGGTTTCCACTTAATACCAAGCATATGAGTCAGTTGTTGTAGGCACTGATGGACAAAAGCTGGACCATTATCTGATCCTATAGAACACGGTAGTCCATATCGGGGTATTATTTCTCACAACAGAAATCGCACAACTTATCCTGCTTTCTCTGTACGAGTTGGACACGCCTCTACCCATCCTGAGTAGGTACACACAGCTACTAGTAGGTAACGATGTCCGCCGGATTTGAGCATTACCGTGTAGTCTATTTGGAGATCGGACATAGGAAGCCCTCCCATGTACTGGACTCCCGGTGGTTTCACTGGGCCTTGCCTTGCGTTGTTCTTGGCACATGACACGCATCTTCGAACAATGGCTTGAGTCAAGTTGGACAATCTTGGTATGTAGAAATGCTTCCTAAGAGATTCTTCCATACTATCTCTTCCAGAATGTGTCCCATTATGATAATTCTGGACAATTTCTACAGCTAGCGATGCTGGAATAACTATTCTTCCATCTTTTAAATGATACCAATTATTCTCCAAATATTTCCCAGCTTCAGTCTTTAACCACTCTACTTCTTGAGCTGTATAAACTGGAGTCCACTGGGACAGAGGGGTCGGTATAAGAGCTGCTACACACTCCACATATTCTTTTTGTCCGGATTCAGCGGCACGCTTAGCTGCACTATCTGCCATCCGATTTCCTTTCACCACATCACCATCACCTTTCAGATGTGCTCGACATTGTATGATACCAACTTCCTTCGGCTCCCATACAGCTTCCAATAGTTGTAATATCTCAGCTGCGTACTTGATTTCTTTTCCTTCTGAGGTCAGTAATCCTCTTTCTTTATACAAAGCTCCATGGGCATGTGTGGTTAAAAACGCGTACTTTGAGTCTGTGTAGATATTTACTTTCAACCCTTCAGCCAATTGCAAAGCCTGTGCAAGTGCGATTAATTCTGCCTTCTGTGCTGATGTTCCTTTTGACAATGGCCACGCTTCTATC
Organism: Pelobates cultripes; assembly: GCA_933207985.1. NCBI lineage: Eukaryota > Metazoa > Chordata > Amphibia > Anura > Pelobatidae > Pelobates > Pelobates cultripes. The sequence goes on along the minus strand of OW240921.1, from coordinate 59,489,723 downwards.
ACCTTGTCTATAGTTGTCACTACATATCCGGCATAGCAAATCCCTTCTTTCACGTAACTACTGCCGTCCGTGTAATACTGAACATCGGGGTTCTGGATGGGAAAATCATGAAGGTCCGGTCTACTTGAGAACACTTCATCCATTACCTCCAGGCAATCATGTCGACTCTCAGTAGGTTGCGGCAAGAGGGTAGCTGGGTTCAAGGTATTAACAGTCTCAAGATGCACTCTCGGGTTCTCGCATAACATGGCTTGATACTTAGTCATGCGGCTATTGCTAAACCAATGATTACCTTTATAGTATAGCAACGTCTGTACTGCGTGCGGGACTCGCACATAGAGTTCCTGACCCAGAGTGAGCTTGTCAGCTTCTGCTACCAACAGGGCGGCGGCAGCTACGGCCCTTAGACAAGGAGGAAGACCACTGGCTACTGCATCTAGTTGTTTGGACATATACGCAACAGGTCTAGTCTGCCTAATTTTCTAAATACTTTCATTAGTCCCTGGCCTTATGCCTATCCCACTCATGCTTAAACTCCATCACTAGGTTAACCTCTATCACTTCAGGTGGAAGGCTATTTCATGTGTCCACTACCCTTTCTGTAAAGTAATACTGAAATTATTTTTAAAACTTTACCCCTCTAATCTAAGACTATGTCCTCTTGTTGTGGTAGTTTTACTTCTTTTAAATATAGTCTCCTTCTTTACTGTTTTAATTCCCTTTATGTATTTAAATGTTTCTATCATATTCCCCCTGTCTCGTCTTTCCTCCAAGCAACACATGTTAAAATCCTTTAACATTTCCTGGTAAGTTTTATCCTGCAATCCATGAACAAGTTTAAAAATTAATATGTTCTCCACCAGTATCTAGTGACCATTTGTAACACTATTACATGTTGCCAGGGCCGGACTGGGGATACAAAGCAGCCCTGGAAAAAAAAATTGTGCCAGCCCCATAAGTCACTGCGCCATATATTGTTGCGTGTAATATGTAAGGCTATGTCTTGCCAGGACAGATGATTGAGTAATATATATATATATATATATATATATATTTATATATACATATATCTATATATATATCTATATATAGATATATATATATATATATATATATATATATATTGCTTTTTCTAATATAAAATATTGGTCCTTTCAGGGTAAAACGGTTAATTATACAGTAAGCATACTCACATGCAGACACAGGCAATTTCACTGACATCTCAATGACACACACAAGCTCATTGATACACAGCCTCATAGACAAACAATCTCACTGATATACATCAGCTCATTGACATAAAAAAACACAAGCTCACTCAGTAGCAGGCACACTCACTAGCAGACACACACACACAGCTTAATGTGGTGGTACTGGTATAGAGGTGCTTCCTGTGTTAGTGCACCCACATTCAGGGCCTCCACACTCTGTAGGTGCTGAACGTTCCCCATAGAGATACATTGATTCAATGCATCTCTATGAGGAGATGCTGATTGGAGTGGCGTTTTGCAGCCAATCCTATGGCAAAGCATTGATGATCTCAGCTTTAGAGGCAGGGCCAGTCGAGGGGAGACCAGCACGCTGCGTGGGAAAAAAAAAAGGTGAGCAAAAACACTATTTTTAAACACACATTTACACCATGACAGACACAGAAACACACATATATCATGACAGATACACACCCCATGAAAGACACACACACACACCATGACACAGACACACACCCCATGACGGACAGACTGACACACACACCCCATGACGGACAGACAGACAGACACACACCCCATGATGGACAGAGAGACACACACACACCCCATGACGGACAGACAGACACACACACACCCCATGACGGACAGACATACACACACCCCATGACAGACAGACACACACACCCCATGACCGACAGAGACACACACACACACACCCCATGACGGACAGAGACACACACATCCCGTGACGGACAGATAGACACACACACCCCATGACGGACAGACAGACACACACACACCCCATGACGGACAGACACACACACACACACACAATGACGGACAGACAGACACACACACCATACATACAGACAGACACCATGACACAGACAGACACACACCATACATACAGACAGACAGCATGACACAGACAGAAAGACACACACACACACACACCATACAGACAGACACCATAACACAGACAGACAGACACATTACTAATACCTGCCAGGTGGAGGTCTGCTGGCGGCCGCTGGGGAGGTCTTCTGGGGGCTTCTGGCGGCCGCTGGGGGAGCTGCGCTGGCTCTGCTCTCCCGCCCTAGCGCACTGGGGAGTAGAGCCAGCGCAGCTCCCCCAGCGGCCGCCAGGACAAGTCCCCCAGCGGCCGCCAGAAGCCCCCAGAAGACCTCCCCAGCTGCCGCCAGCAGACCCAGGTGTCTGCCCAGTCCCAGGTGCCGACGGCCCACCGGGAAATTTCCCAGTATCCCGGTGGGCCAGTCCGGCCCTGCATGTTGCACTGAAAGAAAAATCTGTTAATTTCAAAGGAAATGGATGGTAGATTTCATAAAATGAGTAGGAAATAAAGATTTTGATTGATATTTTTTTTCTTTAAATACAATTCTTAAATTGAGGAGTCATTAATAGCCAAGTAAGGATTTTGAAAATAACTTTACATTCAAGATTTTGTTTAAAGGTAGCACCAGGAAATATCAAACAATTTAAAAGTCAGAGAACAAGGTCCACATCTGATAATGAGGAGTACCTAGGTTGAGTTGGGCGGGCAAATCTGATGCCGCGAAGGAGCCGACACGCCAAGAGATGTTTACCTGCCGGAAAGCAATCCCATACATGGTGCCCCACAGAAATAGCCGATCGGTGTAAATTTATTGCATGATAGGCTAGGCCATGGTCAAATAGTGCAGTAAGGAACCTCAAAACATGACTCATAGGTGCAGATATGGGATCCACGTGTTGTTCCATGCACCACCTTATTTCATGAATTCCAGGCATGAAGAAGGATTTTCGTGTTCCTCAAGCCCATGCTCCCGCACGGAGGTCAAGAGTTGACTGTGAAACATTTGGGACGAAGCAGAGTCCCCGGAGAGGAGCTACGCCAGTAACCTGAGGTGCCCCTCTAATAGAAGGGAGTGTGAGTTCCCGCTGGGGTCCAGCAAGAGGTTGGAAGTAATCCTGGGTAGTCAAAGGACATTTCCATGAGTCTAGGGAACCATGGCTGAGCCATCCAGAAAGGGAATATGAAGATCAAGGAGATCTGGTAACGTCTGAGATGTAGTAGCGTCCGAGCTATCAGGGAGAAAATTTTTAATGCCGAGTGTCTGGCCACAGCTGAAGAAAAGCATCTTCTGCCAAAGCCTCTGGATCTGGTTTCCAGCTGCAGAATTACGGTAGTTGGTAGTTCGATAATGATGAAAAGAGGTTGATCTCCAAAAGGACCCAGAGTAGTCAAAGAAAAATGGCACAATATAGCCTCCAATCGCTGGCATCCAGTAGGTATCTAGAATTCCAATGCGCAACTATGTTGGAAATCACGGTAATGTATTCCGCCTGAACCGAGATATGGCGATCTAGGCAGAATTGCCAGGAGTCCTTTACCAGTTCCACCAACACCATGGACTTCATGTCCCCAAGATGGTTGATGCAGCGGACTGCTGATACGTAAAAGAATGGAGCAGTTGGTTGAAACCCAGCTTAACAGTAGTTTAACATGAGCTTAACAGTAGTTTGAGGCAATTGAATGGGGACCATTTTCCTCCTGTGGGGATAGGACCGCAGCACTCACCTCAACCAAGCATACTGGACTCCGAAGAGCAGATCGAGCCGCGTGCAGGGCATCTGGATCAAAAAATGATTTGTCCTGAGGGTCAAGGATGGTGGAGTCATCCACACCGTCCTTAGGGTCATTCCCAGATACGGATAAATAGCCGTGGTCAGGAAAAAATTAACCTGAATTGTAACAATCCTCGTCATCAGACTCGCTCGGTGCCTCCTCCTGTCCCGACAAAAATTCAGATAATTTCATTAGGGCTTTTGCCCTTTTGGTCTTTGACAGGACATTTCCTGTCCGATTGTACAATTTTGGAGGCATCCTCCTCCAAATGACGAGATTTTTTGGCCGCTTTACAACTCCGGGGTTAGGAGAAATTCTCCGGGTTTTAGGAGAAATGTGCGTAGAAGTCCATTGGGCAGACATAAGGGCATGACTGATAGAGTGGGACAAAGTGTCCGAGATGGTCCCCATAGCAGAATAAATGATTTAAGTCACTGACCTAGCCATAATAGCATCCAAGGAGGGAATGAAGCTCTTTTTTTTTTTTTAAGCTGATTTCAATTGCTCCTGTGAGGCTTCATCAACATTAGTCAAGCTAGAGTGTCTGGGTGAAACCTAAGGTGTAAGGTATCATTAGTTGCAGCTCCCAATTCCTTCTGTGACTGCATAGTATATAGCAAATGCACAGAAATACACAAAAAGGAATAAAAGTGGCAGAACAAAATATCAAGGGAGAGTTAGGAGAAGGAAACTCCTAAAGATCCCAAAGTGCAGGATAGGAATAAGTACAGTGCAGCTTAATAGCGCAGTCTATGCAGGGGTACTTCAACTGACCAAATATTATACACACCACTGGGACAATATGAAAAAGGCAAGCTCAGCAAGTGTTCCCTCAGGAATGGCTCCTGGGGAGCACTGGTGAGCTGCCCAGCTACTTAGCAGACCAAACGGTACACACCTGCCCCCAGAACCAGTGAAAATGTCCAGCAAATAAACCTCTGCAAAATTGCCAACTACAATATGGGCGCCGCGATGTGCGCATGTGCAAGCAGCGCTAGGCATGCCTAGAGCTACGAACCGGCGGGACCAAGGCAGCCTCAGAATGGAGTGGAAAGACTCAAGGAGAGCCACAGACAAGGAGGCTGCTAACCGCCCCAGAACGTTGGATTCTAAACTACCCTACTGAGTGAGTGCAGAAGGGTTGGAAGGGAGGAAAAGTTGGAATGAAGGGAAAACAAAAACAGCCAACAGTGCTCTCAACACAAGATAGTACTAAGCAAATGGAAACAAATAAATTTCAGTTTCATTTTCAATCACATGTTAAGTTTCTTTAAAAGTTTTTATCTCCTTCTCTGTAAATTGAACATTAACCCCCTAAGGACACTGGATGGAAGTTTGCCATCATTGCATTCCTCCCGTTAAAGACACAGGCCGGAAAATTGCCATCCAATGCTAAAATTAACCCCAGACTGCCACAATTGCGACAATTGAGGGGTTAATGTTCCTGTAGTGTGCCTTCCTGTCTGAGGCACACTACAGCAAGCAGTTTCACTTTCACAACCTATGTGATCACTCTGACTGGAAAGTGCAGGGAGACAGATCAGTCTGATCTGTCTCTCTCTGTGAAAAAAAAGTGTTAGTAATAAAATTCCACCCCCTCACCTCTTTCAAATAAAATTTAACCCCTTCCCTGCCCTTTGATCACTGTCTGCAATGATCAAAATATAGATCATAGTATTTCACTTTTTCATTTTTTTCTTTTAACCCCTGAGGGTTAACTTTTTTTTTTTAAACCCTCAAGGGCTACATTTATTTAGTTAGTTACTTAGATATTTGTAAAATGTTTATTTATTTAGCTAGGGTGGGTAAAAATTAGTGGGGAAACTGGGGGATTTACTGTTAGGCTAGTTAGGAGTTAAAAGTAAAAATAAAAGTTTTTAAAAGTTAAAAAAGTTTAAACAAAGTTTTAAAATAGAAAAAAGATTTTAAAAGTAAAAAAAAAGTTTTTAAAAGTAAAAAAAAGGTTTAAAAAAGGGAAAAAACACATATTACCTCTACACTTGGTACAGGCTAGCAAAAAAAATGATCCCACAAAGACACCGTGGGGTGTTTTATTTAGGAAATGATATGACTTGTGAAGTAATTGGAAAACACAAACTGCTAAAAAAATTCAAAAGTGGGACATGGACCCAGTGCAAAAATTCAAACTTAAATGGCTGTGTCTCAAATGCCCCTTCAACGTTGTCGTTTACCTGGTAAAGGTACATATGGGGGTATTGCTGTACTCAGATGACGTAGCTGAGCAACATGTGAAGTATTATACTGCCGTAGCACACATAAGGTTTGCAAAATATATATTACAAACTCATTGTGTGTGTCAAAAAGGCATAAAAAATGCTTATTAACACCACTACACTTTGTACAAGCTACTGGAAAAATGATTTCATGCTAAGGTTCAAAATATGCCTTTTGAAATACCTTTGGGTGTCTTCTTTAAGAAATGGTATGCCTTTGTGAGGTAGTTGAAATAATCAACCTACTAAAAAAACTCCAAAGTGGGGTACTGACACAGCGTAAAAATTCAAAGTTTGAAAAAAACCCTGCAATGGCTGTGTCTGAAATGTGCCCCTTCAACATCCACATATACCTGGCAAAGGTACATACAGGGGTATTGCAGTACTCAGACTACATAGCTGAGCAACATATAAAGTATTATAAAGCCGTAGCACGCATAAGGTTTGCAAAATATACAGTACAAATTCACTGTGTGTCAAAAAGGCAGAAAAAAATGCTTATTACCACTGCACTTGATACAAGCTAACACAAATATTATCCCACGTTAAGGTTCAAAATATGCCTTTTGAAATACCTTCGGGTGCCTTTTTTAAGAAATAGTATGCCTTTTTGTCGTAGTTGGAATAAGCAGCCTGCTAAAATATTTCAAAATAGAATATGGACCATCTATGAAAATTTACACTTAAAAATCTAAAATTAACAGGTCTCTTTTACAGCACTGTAACTTCACAAAATAGTGTCTAGGTAACTGAGCATACTTAAAGGGAATTTATGACAGTGGCACTTATCAAATGTACGAAATACCAAGCAAAAATGCAACATGTATGTAAAAAAAAAAAAAATTCTTACCACAAAATTTGAAATAAATTGTGAAAAAATGGTATAAGGTAAGGTATAATATATAAACAAACAGAAAGATAAGGGTACACCTAAAATATATAATAAAACATATAAAATATTTAAGAATGTTTTAAAATAATATAAAAATTTTTTTTTAAATATAGAAATATAAAAATAGTTTAAAGGAAGTAGTTGGCAGTAGTCCAAAACACTTATCAAAAGTACATAATGATAGGTTCCACTTGTAGAAACAGGGATTCTTGAGATGTAAAATGGAGTTGAGTCTTCGCAATTATATGCTTGAAATCCAGTGAAGTATATGTAGAAAAAGAAAGACAGAAACAGGACTCCAATGGCACAGTATAGAGATGAAAATTAATATAATAAAATAGTGAAAATAGTCTTACTCACACTTTTCAGAGCTAAAACCTAGCTCTGATATTGCACGCGTGAAGTGGAATAATCCCCACTCAAGGATATGCGGAGTAGTATTTGATTGGCGAATTTCTAGCTCAGATTCGGCGTCCGAATTAGTATTGTTTGACCCAGAAAAAAGGATAAGAATATAGTGCTCTCTGTTTTGTAATTAAAAGTTTAAACGAATATAAAATATATTACTCACATTATATAGAGCAGGCTTGTACTGCTCGGTGTGAACGCTTGGGTGGTATAATCCCTGTAACGGACCGTTTTGCACACAAGGGGTAAAAACCGTTTAGGCGATCGGCCCCCTTTCCAGAGATCCAGGCACAGCTACTGCAGAACACCAAAACTCCCGAACTGGATACAAAATAGCACTCCAACTCCCGAACTGGAACCTCCCAAATAGCTGCTAGCAGACGAACAGGAAAAGCAGACGAACAGCTTACACTCCTGGCAATCAGTCTCTAACAGCATACAGTGAATCCCCCCAAGAACGAGACAAGGCTCCGTGTTGAGGGTCAAGCAGTGGTCTGAGGTGCTGGCACACCCAGCCTGGTTTTTATTACAGTCTTGCAAATACAGGACCGCCCACAGGGAGGTATAAAACAACCAATCACATCACAGTTACATCCCACATATTCCCTCCCTTATCCTGAGAGGAAACTCAATTACACATACAGTTAAAACATACTTTCTACCCAACTTTCATAACTCTAAAACCATACATCACATTCACATAAAATTACATATTCACAATCAATCCATTCAGGGGAACAACATATTCAAAAATGGCATGTATCAGACCAGGGGTTCAAAAGTTAAGGGAAAGTCCTTTGTGACTAAATGAAGCATGGCTTTCAGGCCCAAACCAGTTTCAGAGTCTTCTATCCTGGAGATAAGTAATTCAATTATCTCCCAGGACAGACACAAGACTCCATTAAGCACATGGTTGCAAAAAGACACAAAACACTTTAAAATACATAAAGTCACATTTATACATAAAACACAGACCTTTCACATATCCCCAGATAGCTGGGATCTGAGTGCACATTATTAAGTGAATGGCGCTCAGACCACACGAATACAGTTTAATCGCCATGGAGCCAAAGTCTCTACAGTCAGTTTCATACAAATGGGCTCCATGGGATTGCTATCTGGGGTATAACACATTCAAACAAATCTACTGAACCCCAGGCAGAAAAGCACGAATACAGCTTTTCTGCAGGCAAAAATAAAGTCTTTTAAAAGGGGGCCATAGTCCAAAGGCAGCAGGCAAGCAACCAGGCTTCTCCAATGCAATGTGGCGAGATTGGTCTCGTCACATCTCTCCCCTTTTCCAAACAGACTAACAGGGTATCTGACCTCCTGCCGGTCAGTGCCCTTGTTAGTCCAGCAGAACATAATCAACAGCACAGCCCACCCACAATAAATGGTTACTACACCTGGGTAAAGGAGAAGCTTGTCCATGTCCAGGTGCCTCACCACGGCTGTGCTGGGTATGTGTACGCTGACTGGGTGGGTTGCTGCGTGGGCAGAGACCAGCGGCACTCTGCCCTGTTGCCAGCGCTACTGGGAGGGTAGCCTGGTTGAAGCCTGGTTGTTGGAGGGGGAGACCGACTGTCTCCCCTTTAACTACACCGCTCTGCTGCTAGAGACCGACTGTCTCCCCTTTAGACACACAGCTCTGCTGCTGGAGGCCGACTGTCTCCCCTTTTGTTGCACAGCTCTGCTGCCGGAGGGGGAGACCGACTGTCTCCCCTTTGGATACTCTAAGCTGTCGCTGGGGAGAGGGGGTAACAGGCTCCTCTCCCGATAGAACACTCTGCCGCTGGGGAAAGGAGACTGGGCTCTCTATTCCCTGCACATTACTGATCTGCAGCTGGGGAGAGGTGGTAGCAAGCTCCTCTCCCATACATACTTCCAGCCTCCATGGAGGGAGACCGACTGCCTCTCCTCCCAATACAGAGTCCTGCTGCTGGGGAAAGGAGACTGGGCTCTCTATTCCCTGCTGGATACTCTGCCGCTGGGGACTAGAGACTGGGCTCCCAATTCCCAACAAATAACACTGCCGCTGGGGAATGGAGACTGGGCTCCCAATTCCCGGCACATCACACTGCCGCTGAGGAATGGAGACTGGGCTCCCAATTCCCGGCACATCACACTGCTGCTGGGGAATGGAGACTGGGCTCCCAATTCCCAAAAAATCACGCTGCTGCTGGAGGGCAGGAACAACTACCTCTGCCCCCTGTAACTCAGCCTGCCGCTGGGGAGGGAGGACGCTGCTCTCCTCTCCCTGCACTTTACACTGCCTTCCCGGCATATCACTCTGCCGCTGGGGGGCAGGAACAACTACCTCTGCCCCCTGTAACTCAGCCTGCCGCTGGGGAGGGAGGACGCTGCTCTCCTCTCCCTGCACTTTACACTGCCGCTGGGAAATGGAGGCTGGGCTCCCAATTCCCAATACATCACACGGCCGCTGGGGAATGGAGGCTGGGCTCCCAATTCCCTGCAGGACCGGTGGAGAGACCTCGGTCCCATCTCTACCGGCCACCTGGGGTTCTTCCCAGAAAATATCCAGAATGTCTTCCCAGCTGAATGGGTCTGGAACTGGATCTGTCACCTTGCTGTCCTGCTGAATCTTCTCAATGGAGTGGAAGAGATCTCGGTAGTCCTGCTCCAGTTCCCACTCCAGGGTTGCTAGGTGAGCCAGGTCTTGCTCAATGTCGTGAGTGTCGTCCCAGTCATACCTGCTCTCCCTCCACTCCAAGAGATCACTGAACCGGGCTTGTGTAGGGCTCCCAAATTCAGGTTCTGAAAAAGCCTCCCATAACAAGCCAGGACCATCAAACTCCTCTCCCTCTGGCTTGTCATGCTCGGCTGTCCAGGGCAGGTACTGTGCCCCATACCACCAGAGCGCCTGGTAGACATCTTCCAGCCAAATCTCCTGCCATACCCGGTGCTCCAATTCCTTCACCCATTCATCCAGGGGCTGCTCTCCCAGGAAGGGCATCCGCATGGCCACTTGCTTCTGCAACCGCTGCTCTTCACTGGGGAGACTCTCACCCCGCTGGTACTGTACCTTATCCAGGGCCTGGTACCAGATGCCTTTCCTTAATGCATCCCGGCCATCCAGGTCCTCCTCCTCGTATGACACTGCTGGTTCCATGCTGTTGCTGTCAGGGTCGCTGTACTGGGACATGCGTTGCCCTCAAATTGTAAATCCACGGAATGGTGTCTCCTGTAGCTGTCCTGTAGTCCGTGGGAACGATCCCACCGCTGCCACCAATTGTAACGGACCGCTTTGCACACAAGGGGTAAAAACCGTTTAGGCGATCGGCCCCCTTTCCAGAGATGCAGGCACAGCTACTGCAGAACACCAAACTTCTGAACTGGATACAAAATAGCACTCCAACTCCCGAACTGGAACCTCCCAAATAGCTGCTAGCAGACGAACAGGAAAAGCAGACTAACAGCTTATACTCCTGGCAATCAGTCTCTAACAGCATACAGTGAATCCCCCCAAGAACGAGACAAGGCTCCGTGTTGAGGGTCAAGCAGTGGTCTGAGGTGCTGGCACACCCAGCCTGGTTTTTATTACAGTCTTGCAAATACAGGACCGCCCACAGGGAGGTATAAAACAACCAATCACATCACAGTTACATCCCACATATTCCCTCCCCTTATCCTGAAAGGAAACTCAATTATACATACAGTTAAAACATACTTTCTACCCAACTTTCATAACTCTAAAACCATACATCACATTCACATAAAATTACATATTCACAATCAATCCATTCAGGGGAACAACATATTCAAAAATGGCACAAATCAGACAAGGGGTTCAAAAGTTAGTAAAAAGTCCTTTGTGACTAAATGAAGCATGGCTTTCTAGCCCAAACCAGTTTCAGAGTCTTCTATCCTGGAGATAAGTAATTCAATTATCTCCCAGGATAGACACAGACTCCATTAAGCACATGGTTGCAAAAAGACACGAAACACTTTAAAATACATAAAGTCACCTTTACACATAACACACAGACATTTCACATATCCCCAGATAGCTGGGATCTGAGTGCACATTATTAAGTGAATGGCGCTCAGACCACACAAATACAGTTTAATCGCCATGGAGCCAAAGTCTTTACAGTCAGTTTCATACAAATGGGCTCCATGGGATTCCTATCTGGGGTATAACACATTCAAACAAATCTACCGAACCCCAGGCAGAAAAGCACGAATACAGCTTTTCTGCAGGCAAAAACAAAGTCTTTTAAAAGGGGGCCATAGTCCAAAGGCAGCAGGCAAGCAACCAGGCTTCTCCAATGCAATGTGGCGAGATTGGTCTCGTCACAATCCCCACCTATGGATTCTTTAGGCTTCTTGTAGAATATGCAGTATATGTATAGTCAGGTGAAAAAGAAAGAAAATGGCAGTAAAGTGTTTTATGACAAAATAATTTCTTTATTATAAAGTAGTAAAAATAATATCTAAACGCGTTTCGCCTCAAGGGCTACTTCAAGTAGATAATAGTAAAAAATATATATTATATATATAACTATAATATATGCCTACAAAGATACCCTGGAGTGTATGCTTTCTCAAATGGAAGGCCTTTGTCGGGTTATTTGAACATTCAAACTGCTATAATGCTACAAAATCAGACATAGGACCATTGTCACGGCTGCTAGTGTGGTCCAACACACAGAAACTATGTAAACCTATACAAAGAAATAAGAAAGGAAATAAAAGGATAGAACGTAAACCAGACCTTAGAATGGCCGGACTAATACGTTGGAGACTGAGAATGGTGAAAGGGAAAGCTGAGGTCAAGGAAGCCAGAAATACACAATATCGTTTCAACAAGCCAAGTCAGGGGAACCAGAAATCAGAAAAACTAGGAATAGCCAAGATCAGAATACCAGAATATCAATATCACAGGGAAAAACGCACTCTCAGGAAACCAAGAACGAGAAACCATGACAGGGCAAGGTACTGGGGTGAATTAGGGATTTAAATATCCCTCTCTAGGCTCTGATTGGTCAGAGGGTGACCTCTGACCCCAGAACGTGTGCGTGCGTTGACGTCGTGATGTCACGTGCACGTTCGTATAATTTTGGGGGCTGGAGCCATGGATGGACGCGACCTCATGGTCAGCGCCTTCTTCGATTTCCCGAGCAGCGCGGAGGAGCGGTTCCCGGCTCGCCGCTGAACAGGTAAGCTCAGTGAGTTGGTGCGGTCGTGCCGGTCGGGCACGGACCCACATGGGGGCGAGCCGGGGGCCGTGACAGTACCCCCCACTCAAAGACTGCTCACCGGGCGGGAAGGAGCCGGCTTGCGAAGGAAAACGGTTGTGAAACGACCGGACAAGACGGGGAGCATGAACCCGGTCCGCAAGAACCCAACTACGTTCCTCCAGGCCATATCCCTTCCAGTCAACCAGATAAGACAGAACACCTCTAGAGAACTTGGAGTCTAAAATAGTTTGGACTTCGCACTCCTCTTGATCACCTACTACCAAGGGCGGAGGAGGAACAATCATTTTTGTGTATCGATTGCAAGTGAGGGGCTTAAGAAATGATACATGGAAGGAATTAGCAATTCTCATATGAGCAGGGAGTGCCAATGAATAAGTCACAGGGTCTATACGACGGAGGACACGATATGAATCGAGGATCTAGTTTCATGGAAGGAACCTTTAGTTTGATATGACGTATGGACAACCAAACCCTGTCCCACACTTGATAAACAGGATTGGCACCCCGTTTCTTATCAGCTTGAACTTTAGTACGTTTAGAGGCATTCTGTAATGCTGAATGAACAGAATCCCAAGTGTCTTGGATAGAAGTCAAACGGGTGTTTAATGCAGGAATATCAGTGCCCAAAAATGCAGGAGGTAAAATAGTGGGGTGATAACCTTGATTTACAAAAAATGGACTCTGACTCGAGGATTTGTGAGTCGCATTATTTCTGGCAAATTCAGCCATGGGTAAGAGTTCGAACCAATTGGACTGATTGGCATCGATAAAGCAACGCAAATAGGATTCTAAAGATTGATAGGCTCTTTCTGTGGCGCCATTAGTCTGAGGGTGGTACGAAGAGGAAAATGAAAGTTCTATGCCCTACTGTTTACAGAAGGCACGCCAGAACCTAGAGATAAATTGGGTAACTCTGTCAGAAACAATGTTTTTTGGTACTCCGTGTAAACGAAAGATTTCCTTTATGGAAATTTGGACTAGATCTTGAGCAGATGGCAATTTTTTAAGTAAGGTATAAAATGTGGCATCTTTGAAAATCTATCTACAACCATGAGAATGGTGTTATGCCCCTTAGAACTAGGAAGTTCCACAATCAGATCCATGGCTAAATGGGTCCATGGAGCATCAGGTATCGGAAGTGGCTGTAGCAACCCAGGGTGAGATCGATGAGATGTTTTAGAAACCGCACATATTTGACATGCCCCTACATAGTCTTTAATGTCACCTCTGAGTGTAGGCCACCAAAATTTTCTGGAAATAGCAGAGAGAGTTTTATGTATTCCAGGATGTCCTGCTGTCAGATTATCATGAAATACTCCAAATACTTTCTTCCTTAATAAGTGTGAAACATACAGTTTGTCCTAAGGTTTCCCCACAGGTGCCTGAGTTTGATCTGCTATTATGGCACCAAAGAGTGGAGAAGACATTTCAGTAACTGTAGTAGCAATAAGACATTCTGGAGGTACGATCGGGGATACCTCTTGTTCAGGGGCTTCATCTGTCTCAAACTGTCTAGAGAGTGCATCTGCCTTGGTATTCTTTGTCCAGGGCCTGTATGTAATTATAAAATTAAACCGGGAGAGGAATAATGACCATCTAGCCTGTCGGGAGGAGAATCTCTTAGCATCCCCAATATAAGCCAATTTTTTATGATCGGTAAAAATCAAAAGTGGCTCTTTGGAACCTTCCAAAAGATGCCTCCATTCCTTAAGGGTGAGAACAATGGCCAGTAATTCCCTATTCCCGATGTCATAATTTCTCTCTGCTGGAGTTAATTTTCGAGAAAAAAAGCCACAGGGATGTAAAGGCGCATCAGGACTCTCTCTTTGAGACAGAATGGCTCCTACTCCTGTCTCTGACGCATCTACTTCTACAATAAAAGGTTTGGTCGGAGCAGGGTGCATCAGGACAGGTGCTGAAGCAAATAAAGATTTTAATCTTTCAAATGCCTCCTTTGCTTCGTTTGACCATAAATTACAATTTGCTCCTTTCTTGGTTAGGTTGGTAATAGGTTGGTAACTGATGAGAAATTCTTAATGAACTTATGGTAATAATTTGCAAAACCTATAAAGCGTTGTGTAGCTTTAAGGCCTTTGGGTAACGGCCATTGCAAGACTGCTTCCAGTTTGTGTGGGTCCATTTTGAAACCAGAAGGGGATATAAAATAGCCAAGAAACTGTATCTCAGTCTGGTCAAACTGCCATTTTTCCAGCTTACAGTATAAGCCATTTTTTAACAGGGGTTTTAGTATGATTCTCACATGTCCATGATGAGTTTCTAGGTCTTGGGAATAGATGAGAATATCGTCTAGATACACTAGTACGAAAATGTGGAGATATTCTCTAAGGACATCGTTAATCAAGTCCTGAAATACTGCTGGGGCGTTGCATAGGCCAAACGGCATAACCAGGTATTCATAATGTCCCATTCTCGTATTAAACGCAGTCATCCACTCATGTCCTTCCTTAATTCTGACTAGGTTGTATGCGCTCCTCAGATCGAGTTTTGTGAATACTCGGGCACCCTTCAACCTATCAAATAGCTCAGAAATAAGGGGAATGGGATCGGCGTTTTTAATCGTAATTTTATTTAATCAATACAAGGGCGTAGGTCTCCTTCTTTTTTAGAAATGAAGAAGAACCTAGCCCCAGCAGGTGAAGAGGATCTTCTTATGTGACCCTTTCTGAGAGCATCCTTTATATATTCTTCTAAACAAAGGGTTTCTTGAGGAGAAAGTACATAAACTCCTCCTTTAGGGGGCATAGTGCCAGGTAACAAATTAATGGCACAGTCATAGGGCCTATGTGGAGGTAATACCTCCGCCTGAACCTTGTTAAATACTTCTTTTAAGTCCAAATACTGCGGTGGGATTTCTGTGGTTAAGGGAGGTGCTATAGGTACATTGATGGTACCGATTCGTTTAGGCACCTGTTTTAAGCAATGACCTCTGCAACTCTTTCCCCAACTCACAATCTCTGCTTCAACCCAATCTAGACATGGATTGTGTTTCTGGAGCCAAGGAAAACCGAGTATTATTGTAGGGGAAGATATAATTTGAAAAACCATTTCTTCAGAATGTAAGAAACCTACTGAGACAGTGATTGGTATAGTTTTGTGTGTGATTAGAGGTTGAGTAAGAGGTCTCCCATCTATAGCCTCTACTGCTATGTGTCTGTCTTTCTGCCTTAAAGGCAGAAGATGTTTGGCAGAAAATTCCTTATCAAGGAAATTCTCCGCTGCCCCAGAGTCAATCATGGCCTCACACTGAACAGTAGTTTTCTTACAAAACAGAGTGATTTTTATAAGAAAGCAGTTCTTAGTCAATTTAGGTGACATATACATCATACCTAAGGTCAGTCCCTGAACGTGCCTTAGGTGTGCAAGTTTTCCGGCCGAACCGGACAAAAAAACCTCTGATGTCCTCTTTTGCCACAATATAGGCACAACCCCTCATTGCGTCTATATTGTCTCTCCGCCTCAGTCAGTTTGGTAATGCCCAATTGCATGGGTTCGGCTTCTGCAGGTGGAGCAGGACTAACAGTCACTGGGTTAGAGAAACGAGGGGCTATAGACAAGTTTGTACGTCAAGTAAGCTGTTTGTTTTTCTCCCTCTCTATGAGCCTGTTGTCAATGTCAATCATGTATGCAATAAAATCATTAAGATTAACCGGAAGGTCTCTGGCTGCAGTCTCATCTTGTATATTTTCTGCTAAACCTTCCGAAAAAGCAGCCACCAAACCACTATTGGTCCAGTCAACCTCAGAAGCTAATGTCCTGAACTCTATGGCGTAATCGGCTACAGAGCGGGTGCCTTGTTTTATTCTCATTAAGGCTCTGGCAGCTTTTTTCTCTTTTCCCTTTGGCTCAAAAGTGGCTTTAAATGCCGTTAAAAACTCATTATAATCACGGGCAACTGGATTTCCACTCTCCCATAAGGGATTTGCCCAGGTCAAGGCCTTGCCTGTTAATTGGTTCATAAGATAGCCAATCTTTGACCTATCTGTAGGGAAGGAACCAGGGGAAGCCTCGAAATGATATTCAATTTGGTTAAGGAAACCTCTGAATTCTTTAGAATCAACTCCAAAACGAGGGGGAGGTGAAAGGGTTATGGGTGGAGGTTTATATACTACAGGTGCAGGTATAGGTGGCGGAACTACAGGTGGTACCGGGGGTGCCTCAAGATAAGCAGTTCTCTGGAGCAAGGTCTGGAACGTTTGGGCAAACTGATCTAACCTGTGGTCCATATCCTCCACCCTCTTCTCACAGGCTATCATATGTTTACATGGTTCCGCAGGATCCATGGCCCTGTCGTAATGTCACGGCTGCTAGTGTGGTCCAACAGGCAGAAACTATGTAAACCTATACAAAGAAATAAGAAAGGAAATAAAAGGATAGAACGTAAACCGGACCTTAGAATGGCCGGACTAATACGTTGGAGACAGAGAATGGTCAAAGGGAAAGCCGAGGTCAAGGAAGCCAGAAATACACAATACCGTTTCAACAAGCCAAGTCAGGGGAACCAGAAATCGGAATAACCAGGAATAGCCAAGATCAGAATACCAGAATATAAATATCACAGGGAAAAACGCACTCTCAAGAAACCAGGAACGAGAAACCACAACAGGGCAAGGTACTGGGGTGAATTAGGGATTTAAATATCCCTCTCTAGGCTCTGATTGGTCAGACGTCATGCGCACGTTCGTATAATTTTGGGGGGTGGAGCCATGCATGGACGCAACCTCATGGTTGGCGCCATCTTGGATTTCCCCGAGCGGCATGGAGGAGCGGTACCCAGCTCGCCGCTGAGCAGGTAAGCTCAGTGAGTTGTGCGGTCATGCCGGTCGGGCACGGACGCACATGGCGGCGAGCCGGGGCCGTGACAACCATCTATGAAAATTCTAACAATAGAAACTGAAATAGCGTGGTCTCCTATATGGCATTGTAGCTTCACAGAATAGTGGCACAGGCATACAATGGGGGTATTGTTGTACTGAGCAGATGTAGCTGAACACAATATGGGTTTCTGTACAGGAATGGCACACACCAGCTTTACGAAATACACATTATGAAAACCTTGTTATATGTGTATATGCCAAAATAGAGAAAAAAAACAATTTTACTCCAATATTTAGCAGAGATTGGTGGTGAAATGGCTATGTAAAAAGTGCTTAAGCTTAGGTAAATAGTAAATGTGATGTCTACTTTATATAAATATATACTTTGTGTGGCAATTTTGATTCCTGTGATGGGTATTAAACTTCCAAGACAAACATACCAATTTCTAAAATTGTTTCACATTGAAATTTTATTTTAGACCTTTGTTTGTGACCTGTAACTTTCAAAATAAACTGAAATCTGGTGGCTTAGCGGGCAACGCGGATGGACGCACGGGACTGAGCTCCGCTCCCAGCTAGCCCTAAAAGCGACAAAAAACAGCATTGCCTGCGGGAAAAACCGGGACCCCCGACTCACCTAACGATGTCCCACCCAAAGCACAAGAAGCAAACAGAAAAATCCGACAGGTCGGAGTTCTTCGCGACCCGAGCCTCGACGCCGAAAGCTACAGGCCTGCTGGACCAGGCCCAAGATGGCGACGGCGGGAACGACACACTGCCGCTAAGGATGCCCACGGGCTCCCACAACCTGCCAGTCACGCAAGACCTTCTGCAGACATGCTTGGAGGATATGTCCAGCAAAATCCTGGCGTCCATCCAGAGCACTCTGAGGGAACTCAGCAAAGACGTGCAGGAGCTGGGGGACAGGACCGCACGGGTGGAACAGCGCGTGGAGGAGCAGACATCTGCTCATAACGAGCTGGCAGACCAAGTGCACAACTTGCAGCAGCTACTGGACCAGTCCCAAAGGAAAATCATGGATCTGGAAGACCGCTCACGAAGACAAAATCTGAGAATTAGAGGCATACCGGAGGAGGTGTCTCAACAAGATCTGCACCCCTTCCTCATAGAGTACTTCAAAGCACTGACCCCCGAGCTACCAGCAGAGATGCTGATCCTGGACAGGTACCACAGGGTCCAAAAGCCAGCGTTCCTGCCGCAAGACACACCAAGGGACGTGCTAACCCACCTCCACTACTTCCACGTAAAAGAGGCAATTCTCCAGGCCACGAGAGGGCAAAGGGATCTGCCACAAAAATTCACCCACATAAAAATCTTCACGGATCTGTCAGCGGCTACACTACAGAAAAGGAAAGAATTCAAAACGACCACAGAGGCCCTGCGCAACAATGGCGTCCAGGACCGGTGGGGATACCCGGTCCGCCTGCTGATCAGGAGGAATGGCACACTGACAATGGTCAACACGCCAGAGGAAGGCCACAAACTACTGCGCAGCTGGGGCATTCAACCAACCCAGGCAGGGGCAAAGGCTGCAGATCAGCGCAGACTATCTCCGGAGTGGAAGAGGGCCAAAAAATGATCCCACCAAGGGATTCCAAGCAAGAGATGGGACTTAACAGAGACTCCAGAGGGAGCAGTCGGACAATGGGCCGCAAGTATACCTGACACACATGACACGCACATTCAAACCCTATCACTCGTTATATAACTCACACAGCCACACCATTAACTTGGCACATGTCAGTGCCTAGCACACTAAATAGAGACAGAGAGAGGAAAAAAAGGAGAAAAAAAAAAAAAACACCCACTCACAACAACTTGATAGGAGCCCAGACCTTAATACAGGCCTGTCCAGAAGCTACACCCCAGACACGCTAGAAATCATACCCATCTCACACTTCACCACTTAGCCGCAAAACACACGCAGGCAAAAAGATAGCGTGTAATGGGCATGGCATGCTCACCTGGCTACACCGCACACATCACTCATCAGAGTTCACCACGCACCCCAATGGCACCACATAATGGGTGCCCCACCCTTCAGTGGGAAATGTTCAATTGTAATACTGTGATATTGTATGTTTTGTTTTATGTTGCACTGTTTACCCCAAAGGTCTTGCATAAGGTTAGCATGACTGCTTCCACCCTCGCTCACCACCCCACCCTTCCCCCCACCACCAGACAGGTTGGAGACCACGTAGCATATATCCGAGATGGAGGCCATAGGACCCAGGGAGGAGTAGTACACCAGACACTGACCCCCAAAGTCAAAAGCAAGATGCTTCAACACCACACAATAAAATATGAAGATACACTGTCATAATGTAAAAGGGTTAAACACCCCAGTAAAACGATATTGCCTCATAAGAGATCTGCGCAGGGAATGCCCTGATGTAGTGTGCCTGCAGGAAACACACCTCAAAAAATCAATAACCCTAGCCCAGGCGCAATACACAGCTCAATTCCATAGCACCTCCACGTCCAAAACGAAAGGGGTATCCATCCTCATCAGCAAGGATGTGTCCTTCAAACCGTTATACATATCCATAGACAAAGAAGGGCGATATATTATCATGATATGCGAAATCAACAATTTAGAATACACGATAGTCAACCTATATGCACCCAACACACACCAGAGGAATTTCTTACATAAAGTCATCACACTAGTGCAATCGGTCCAGAGGGGCATTACTATATTATGTGGGGATTTCAACCACATACTAGACCCCAAGTGGGATACCACAGTACAGCTAAACACCCCCAGATCAGCTACCCTCCAGAGGGAATGCAAACCACTAGTACGCTTGCTCAAAGAACACGATTACTACGACGCATGGAGATTGCAACACCCTGGGGAGAGGGACTACACCTTCCTCTCTCAGGTACATAACACTTACTCGCGTATTGACGGGTACTATATAAAAGGTGCCCACCTCAACCACATCATGTCCTGCACGATAGGTACCATAACGTGGTCAGACCATGCCCCAATAACCTTAGTGCTATGCGACGCATATGACTACAAGCACCGAAGCCCGTGGAGACTAAATGAATCTCTACTGACAGACCGACAATACAGCGACACAGTTAAAGACGACCTCCAACTACTTTGACACCAACACAACTCCAGACATATCACCAGAAACACTGTGGCAGGCCCACAAACCAGTTGTAAGGGGACTCCTTATAGGGAAAGCAAGTGCAATAAAAAGGGCAACCCAAACAAAAAGAAAAGAATGGCTGACTACCCTCTACAATCTAACCAAACAGAACCAACTCACACCAACCCCACAGCTCCTAGAACAAATTAAACGAGTAATAGACGAAGGCAAAAAACATGACCTAGTAAAAATGGGGTTCACAATGCGGAAGCTTCAGGCAGCACACTACACCCAGGGAAATAGAGCCAGCAAACTCTTAGCGAGGAGACTGTCGCAAAGGAACGCACAAACAAAAATCCCATTCATACTGAACTCAGAAGGGGAAAAAAGGGTTACACCCAAAGACATCAGCGACGTGTTCGCCGACTACTATACGACCCTGTACAACCTGGGTCGGGACCCAAATACCCCCCAACCGTCACAAACACGAATAGAACAATACCTGGAGGGTATATCACTACCGGGCCTTACTGAGGACCAGAGGGAGGGCCTACAAGCCCCTATCACAGAGGAAGAAGTGCTACAGGTAATAGCGAGCCTCCCCAAGGGGAAAGCACCAGGACCCGATGGGTTTACCAACGCGTACTATAAACGATTTGCTGCCACTCTTGCACCACACCTAACAAACACCTTTAATGCCATCACCCGGAAAGCAGAAGCCCCGGCAGACATGCTAGGAGCTCACATTATAACACTTCCAAAACCAGGCAAACCACCCACATGTAGTCAAAACTTCCGACCAATATCCCTACTAAACACAGACACAAAAATCTACGCTAAAATACAGGCAAATAGGCTAAAACACATCATCCCTACACTGATACATGATGACCAGGTGGGCTTTACCACAGGTAGACAGGGATCAGACAACACGAGGAAAGTGATCGACCTCATACACAGCCTAAGACGAAATCGGACGGAGGGTGTCTTACTCTCCTTGGACGCAGAAAAGGCCTTTGATCGCCTTAATTGGCCTTTTCTAGAAGCAGTGCTCCAAAAATACAGGTTCCCTAGATCATTTATAAATGGGGTAAAAGCACTATACTCCCACCCCACAGCAAGGGTACTCAATGCAGGATTTGTGTCCAAACAAATCAACATAACGAATGGGTCCAGGCAGGGGTGCCCCTTGTCCCCACTATTATATATCCTGGCACTGGAGCCCCTTGCAGCGGCGATAAGGGCGGAACCATCCATACAGGGCATCACAATAGGAGACAGGGAGTACAAGCTCAATCTATTTGCAGATGACATCCTAGTAACGCTCACACAGCCCCTAATCTCCCTGCCAAATTTGATGCTACACATAGAATCATATGGTGAAGTATCATATTACAAATTGAATGTCACCAAGACACAAGCATTGGGGATGCATCTAGGCACAAACCTCACGTCCAGACTGAGAGAGGCATTCCCCTTAGACTGGAGAAACGACCACCTAACCTTTCTGGGCCTCAAACTTACAAAAAACCCTGATAAATTATTCCACCACAACTATGTACGCATGCACAAAGAGTTCACAGACTCCATGCAAGCATGGAAGGGAAAATACCTGTCATGGACAGGACGCATAGCAGCAGTCAAAATGTCGCTAATACCAAAAATCCAATACCTGTTCCGTACACTACAGATACCCCTACCAAAGCAATACCTTAAAAATATGCAGCACACCATCAGTGACTTCATTTGGGAGGGGAAAAAAGCAAGAGTGGCAGCAGGGACGCTACAGCAGACAGTCCGCAGGGGGGGGTTAGGCCTCCCGAACTTAACGGCTTACAATAGAGCAGCGTACCTCCATAACATAACACAAATAAACCTCACCGCCAAGGCACCACAATGGGTAGCCATAGAGGCACACTGGGCACCCAGAAGGGACCTACGAGCACTGATATGGCAAGGAAACTGCCCTAAGCACACCAGGGACAAACTCTTGCCCAGCACCCAGACCCTTCTACAAATATGGCACAAAATAAGAGACAAACTGGTGGCAAAACAAAAGCTTCCTATGGCCACACCAATCCAAACAGTAGGGCTGGACATCCCAACTTTCCCGTGGGAGACATGGGTGAAAGGGGGGATACACCATATATATCAGGTGATAGACAGGGGGCGACTGAAAGCACTACCGGCAATTCAGGAGGAATACACACTGCCCAATAAGGTCATATTCTCTTACATGCAACTAAAGTCCTACGTTTCAAGTAAGCTAGACGCCGAAGATAAATGGGACGATGAACTGAATATGACGAGACTTGAAAAACACTGTGTGGGCAAATAGACACTGGGGAAAACCCTATCATGGGGATACCAGGAGCTAATAGCAACACGAACACAAACACTAGATAAGATCAAATTGGCGTGGCACCAAGAGTTAGGCCAGACATTTCCAGAAGACACATGGGACCGGGCATATCTGGCGCATCAGGGACTCACAGCATGCCACACACACCTAGAACTACAACGCAAACTATTGTACCGCTGGTACTTAGTACCAGACAAACTCCAAAAGATGTGGCCAAACACTACCAACAAATGCTGAAGATGTGGGAGTGAGGTGGGGACCATGCTACATACCTGGTGGTCCTGCGCCGCACTTAGCCCATTTTGGAAGGAGGTGATCCAACATTTACAAAAAATATATCCGACACCCAGGTTAGATAACCCACAAACATGCATCTTGTTTATGTTGCCCAAGGGTATCCCGAAGCACATTAGGACGATTCTCTATCACACCCTCATATCAGCAAATCAGACGATATCCAGGTTGTGGAAAAAAACAACAACCCCCACTATCCAGGATGTGATAAAACAGGTTGAACAAAACTGGGAGTACGAACTTATGACAGCAGCACAATTTGGGAAACGCACTCATATACTTGAGGCATACAAGACTTGGAAGGCTAGCACAACATCCGAGGTATGAGGGCGGGAAGCTGGAGATAAGCTATAACCACACTAGTGGGCAGAAAGCAAACCACCCATCAAGGCCCACAAAAGGTGGCGTCGCCAGCATCCACTAGGTGTACAAGCAAAAGCCCCAGCTTACATCATGCAACAGGTAGTGGGAGACACGCCAGGGACAACCTTTATCAACCGCATAACGGGGAAATGTAAATATACCTAGGAGCCCATACACAACAGCCTATTGATATAATGGTATAAGAGTATAACTGTATAACCGTACAACTGTCTACACGAGAATGGTGATTAGCGGGGAGATACACATTTACCTGGGAACCCACGTAAAAGTGGATAATTGTATAACTGTATAATGGTATAACTGTATAACTGTATAAATGTATAATGGTACATTGGTATAATGGTATAACTGTCTACCCGCACAACTGCTTAAACACGAATGCTGATAACCTGTCTTCCCCACCTCCCCCCTTCCTTTCTGTACCCCCCCAAGTTTGCATGCTTGAAAAAGTCAATAAAATTCAAATTTGAAAAAAAATAAACTGAAATCTTACACATATTATGTACTCTGTAAATCAAGACACATAAATTAACTGATTTAGAATTTTTTTGTTTCCCCCCCATTATTGTTTTGTAATAAATGAGAATTAATATACGTATATGTCACATCAAATGAAAACCCTTTTTGTTGTCTAAAAAACAGTATATATTATGTGTTGGTACAATAAATGAGAGAGATGCAAATTGCAATTGAACACAAACAGCAAAAAATGAAAAAAATGTTTGTGTCCTTAAGGGTAAGACAAGCTTCTGAAGCGGTGTCCTTAAGGGGTTAATCACATACAGGAGGCTCCTGCAGGGTCTTACAAGCTACTAACAGAACAAGAGACAATAATTTCTAAATTAAACAGAATTTGCAATAAAGGTAGTGCAAACATTAGATGACTCTTTACAGGAAGTGTTTAGGAAGGCGGTGTTTGTCACTTGCAGGGAGGTGTGCCTAGGGCTACTTTAACTTAGCTCTTACATGGCAGAGAATTGAGCAGTGAGACTGCAGGGATATGATTGATACACCAAAACATATATACAACGTTATAGAACGTCTTCTATTATTTCCTTGTTTGCTTTCAAGTTCTTTATTTCTTTTTTCACCTATATACGGTGCCTTTATATGCTGTAAATTGCAGTATTTTCGACTTACACCTATGTTCCATTCCACTGTTTGTTTTCTATAATCGCCTACAAAGGCCTTGTTTTCATATGCTGTGAAATGTTCTACCGTTACTAAGCCTTGGAAGACAAAACAACAAAAAGTAATTTGACAGAAATAAGCATGTCCACAAGACTTACTTTTTATGCTGTACCAAATTTCATTTTTTTCTATTTGGGATCTATAAATATGAAATATTTTGTTAACACTGTTTGTTAACAATGATTGAAATTCCCAGACCACCCTTTTGAATTTCCTGTGTGAAATTTTTTTTTTATTGATTTTTGGCCTTTTTCCTTTCCAGATAACATTGGTAATAGAATTCTGTATTTAACAAGGGATTAGGTAATTTAATAGCAGCATGCACAAAAAATAAGACCATTTAGTGAGTTGATTCGATTCATTCTACCCCACCAGGACAATTCTAGATTTTTCAGTATTTTTATTAAGTTCATAGACCTTAATTGATCTAAGAAGTTTATCTCCATTAAATTGGTTACATCCCTTGTAAGTATAATGCCAAGGTATGAGAGGTCTCACTGAAACCATGCAAATTTATACTGTCTTTGGCTTTATTCCTTATTAGACATATTAAGATTAAGATCTAGCAGGGTAGTTTTATTCATTTTGTAGTTAAAGATATTACAATAGTCATTTATCTTTCGCAATAGATGTTCCAATGAGAAAATAGAATCAGTTAGCATTAGAAGGATGTCATTATTTTTAATTCTCTCTTCCCTGTGGGGAATCCTTTTATTAAAATATTATTATTTATGTTTAAATAATTATTATATGTTTATTGCTAGTATAGTATATATGGTATATGGATATATAGTATCCATTTTAATAGTACTTTACTCATATACATACCCAAACAGACATATATATATATCCCATCTAACCCTATCAAATGGGTTTTACTATTTAAACGTATCAAGTAACTGCTTATTATGCATTTCAAAGCACTTTAATTTAAGGTTTTTGGCATTTTAGTCTTGGTAGGAATTGGGGGGAGGACTAATCAATACTGTGGGTTAGCTTTCTAGCTTAAAACACCCACAAAGGTGTTGTTTAGGAGTTAGCCTTATGGGGATTTGTAACTACTAAAGCATAGAACACCCACAAATATGTTTTCCTAGGAGTTGCAAACTATTTAACTATCAATAGATAGATATGAGTTGTGTTTAGACCACTGTAACTTCAATATCTAAGACGCTGCATCCTATGAGCTGTTCTGTCTATGCTCGAGAAAGAGATAGACAAGAATTTGTATCTGCACAGTGGCAATGACCACCTGTCTCTTTTTGAGACCTCTTTTCATATCTCCTCCAGATTTATCCTATCCCAATACCTATCCGTCTTCTACTTCCTCTTTGTGCAGTTTTCCTCTTAGTGACATGCTACTCAATGCACTGTTTAGTGAATTATTAATCTGTGATATTTTGTTTCCTGGCTAGGCAGTAACAATTGTTGCATTAATAAGTATCCATAGCATATGCACTGTTCAGGTTAGCAGTTAGGTGCCATTTACCCACATACTTAGAGGCGATTGCTTACCACTCCCCAGTTGGAAATCTCAGAACAATTGTATCGAGTTTTATTTTTATAAACTCAATAAAGTTTATCTTCACATTTGGATACATTGTTCTTAACCAGTTCCCTGAAGGATTTGTGGTTGTTTATCCTACCAAGCTATGGTACATTGGTTAGTTCTTCTATTATTTACTTATTTGGTTTTTCAATTTGATTTACCAGTCTGGAATCACTCACTCTTGCTGGGTTTGGCATTCACTCCTTTCTCATATATTGTATTATTTGAAGGGTTTAAGTCCAGGGTGGACCTACTACCACCCGTACTGACCTCACTGTTCTAAGTCCAAGTTTATACTGGACTCAGTGACAGTTCTTTCCTAATAGATTTTATATATATATATAAATATATATATATATACTTTATAGGCTTGAGATAAGAGATTTCGCAAGATTTAAAAGGCCTTAATCTATTTGATTGTCCTTAGTCAATTTTTTTTAAATCAATATTTGGATCCAATACACAATTAAAGTAAATGCAATCAAACAAGTGCCAGTTTAAACTTCTTCTAGCAATTCCAGATTTATTATGTAGGTATATGTTGACTAACTGATAATCTATTTGGTTCAGTCTACAAATTATGATCACATTTCTCTCTTCAGGCTCTCCTCTTATAAAATTTCTAGCCACACCTGGACCAAACACCAGACGACACTTGGTGAAAGTTAAAACAACAACAAACTTTAATAGACATAGCACACATAGTTAATTCCCAAACAGCCTCATTAACACACAATAGGGTGCATAGAGTACTATAGTACAAGGAAGGGTGGGGTCAGACAATAGCAAGGGCTGATGGGAGATTGAGGAGGGACAGAGCAGCTAGTTTAACCCCTTAAGGACACATGACATGTGTGACATGTCATGATTCCCTTTTATTCCAGAAGTTTGGTCCTTAAGGGGTTAAACTGATCTGGCAGTGTCTCTGGGACAATGTCCCGCTGGGGAAACAATAGGACAGGAAAAAGGGGAGGTGGAAAGGCACATACAAGCAATACATTCAACATACCCTACACCAATACTGGGAGCAGGGTGACCAAAACACAAAAGGAATCTGGCAACCCATACATAGTGTCTGTATTCCACCCCGAGTCCCCCCCCCCAAAGGTAGACTAAGTCTGTAGTAGACTGATTTGGGCAGGCCAGACAGGGTTTCCAGGTCACCCTGTGCCCCTAATAAGCACAGGGTGACTTAGACATAAGAGGGGACTTGGAAGTGGAGAAAGGGAGTTCCCAGTAAATCTGCCATGGCCCACCTCCCAAACTCAAAACTATCTCCCTATGACTTCACTCTCAGGGGCCACCGTAGCACCAACACACCCCACTAGCAAATCTCCAGGCCAGGATAGTTTCCAGCATATTTCTCCCCCTTCAGAAGGAGACCAATACAGGAGACCCAAGATGATTTTTTTTTTTTAATTCTTTATTTTATTTGTGTATTGCGTGTACAATCTTGTTTGCACTGCCACGACAGCTGGTGCAAGCAAGTACAGGAAACATACAATAACATTGGTATGGCATTGAAATACATAGCACAGGTTTTGTTTTTTTTTGCATATTCAAGATAGGAAACATGTTAGAAGTTAACATTAACAGATGCCGCAACAGATTAACGTTCAACAGTGGTGTGAGAGATTGCCCCTTGTGTGGCATTATAACAGAAGGCAAGATAAAGGGAAGTAAAATAAAATGAAATATTTAACGTTTGACAACGCTCTAGTAGCTATGCCTACATAGATGTAGTGCGGCATTGCGATTCGCTGTGTGTCTGTAGTTGGCTAGTGTATGCAGGTTGTGCTGCTCTAGCGTAGAATGTTATGCTGTAACAAGCTATCAAGTAAGGGTTAAGTCAGCTTGTGAGTTAGTGTTATAGTAATGTGCCCGTTGTAAGGGCTGCGCTTTGGGGAATATTACAATAGTGTTTGGCCGCTGCTTTTTGCGGATCCAGGTCATTGATTTAACATGAGCAGATTAAAAAGGGGGAGGCTAAAACCAGGTGGAGCTGTTTGACGATCAATTATATGCTGGGGTGCATGCTAGATAAGAATTACTTGCAATCGGTGGTATGATTACTGCTCGACTGCCTGTCAGGCATATCGCAGTGGGCTTGTTTTAATTACCGGCTATGTGGTTGCAGGTTATATCAGCCAGTTTGTATTGTCAGCCACTGGGGTCGCGCTAGCTGTTTTGCTGACTGTAACGGATCGCCTGGCACCCCGACTGGGTACCTCCGTTGAAAGATGCTCCTAGCGCTTCCTGAGGACTCCAAGCACTGCAGCAGACACCACAATCACCGAACCAGAGAAGCGTATACCTTCTCTCAAGCATAAGAATGCTGTAGACAGTTGAATAGGAACCATACGAATAGGTTTACTCTCCTAGCAGTCAAACTGGAACAGCATACAATAAATCCTTCCCCCAATAATGAGACGACACTTCACTTTGAGGGTTAAAACAGGAACTTCCTGTACTGTCACATACAGTCTCTTTTATTCCCAATCCACAAACATAGTACAGCCCACAGGGCGTTACAAAACAACCAATCACATCACAGTTACATCCCACATATTCCCTCCCCTTATCCTGAGAGGAAACTCAATTATACATACAGTTAAAACATACTTTCTACCCAACTTTCATAACTCCAAAACCATACATCACATTCACATAAAATTACATATTCACAATCAATCCATTCAGGGGAACAACATATTAAAAAATGGCACAAATCAGACAAGGGGTTCAAAAGTTAGTAAAAAGTCCTTTGTGACTAAATGAAGCATGGCTTTCTGGCCCAAACCAGTTTCAGAGTCTTCTATCCTGGAGATAAGTAATTCAATTATCTCCCAGGATAGACACAAGACTCCATTAAGCACATGGTTGCAAAAAGACACAAAACACTTTAAAATACATAAAGTCACATTTACACATAACACACAGACATTTCACATATCCCCAGATAGCTGGGATCTGAGTGCACATTATTAGATGAATGGCACTCAGATCACACAAATAAGCCTTTCTGCAGGGGAAATAAACGGTTTAACCTGCAGGGCCATAGTCCAAAGGGAGCAGGCGAGCAACCAGGCTTCTCCAGTTCACAGTGGCGAGGTTGGTTTCGCCACACTTCTCCCCTTTACCAACTAGACTAACAGGGTATCTGACCTCCTGCCGGTCAGTGCCCTGGTTAGTCCAGCAACCCACCCACAAAACAGAAACAGCAGTACAGCCCACCTACAATAACTGGTTACTACACCTGGGTAGAGGAGAACTTTGTCCATGTCCAGGTGCCTCACCACGACTGTGTGGGCAACTGTTAGGCTGCCTTGGTGGGTTGCTGAGTGGGCAGAGACCAGCGGTACTCTGCCCTGATGCCAGTGCTACCACGGAAGTAGCCTGGTGGGAGCCTGGTTGTGGGAGGGAGAGACCGACTGTCTCCCCTCTGGATACACCGCTCTGTGGCTGGGGAACAGGACCGACTGTCCCTACCCCTTGTGCTGTAAGTGCAGAGACTACAGTTCCATCTGCACTGTTGGGGGGTGTAACATCTCCCCTTGCTGGGTTAAGCTGCTGCTGGAGAGAGGGTGTAACAAGCTCCTCTCTCTGAACTGTAAACTGCCGCTGGGGAGAGGGGGTATCAGGCTCCTCTCCCTGACACTCTCTCTGCTGGTGGAGAGGGGACCAGCTGTCTCCCCTTTCATTATTTTGTCCTGTGGTTGGGGTGCGAGACTGACGGTCTCTGCTCCCTGCAGGACACTCTGCCGCTGGGGAGGAAGGATGGCACCTTCAGCTCCCTGGGGTACACACTGCCGCTGGGGAGGAAGGACTGCACCTTCAGCTCCCTGGGGTACACACTGCCGCTGGGGAGGAAGGACTGCACCTTCAGCTCCCTGGGGTGCACACTGCCGCTGGGGAGGAAGGACTGCACCTTCAGCTCCCTGGGGTACATACTGCCGCTGGAGATCTGGGCCGACCGCCCAGCATCCCTGTAGGGCCGGTTGAGAGACCGCCGTCCCATCTCCACCTGCCATCTGTGGGTCTTCCCAGGACCAGTCTGTGAGGTCCCTCAACATTTGCGAGTAAGGACCACCTGCTTCCGCACCTGGCAACTCCGGCTGCTGCTGGGGATCTGGGCCGGACCCATCTCCACCTGCCTGTTGTGGTTCCTCACAGGACCAGTCTATGAGGACCCCTACTTCAGGTTCCTGCGGCCGCCTCAGGGGGAGACGGCTAGCCTCCTCGGATGCAGCCTCTACTCGGCTGCTGTAACACTCCTTCCGCTGAGCGTACTCTCTCTCTTTCGCCAGCCGGAATTCTCGGGCCAGCCTTGTGTTTCGCTCGGCCGTGACCTGGTTCCAGATCACCCGGCGTACCTCCATGGGTAAATCATCCCCATACTGGGCCACTCGCTGCCTCACCTCGGCCATCCAATCATCGCCAGAGCCTTCCATACTTGTCTGCTCCAAGTCGCTGGATACCTCTGCTCCCAGGGGCGCTGCACGTGTGCTAGCGTTGCCCTCAATTTGTAACTCCACGAACGGTGTCTCTGAGCTGCTGTACCTCGCACTAGGACGCCATCCCACCGCTTGCCACCAATGTAACGGATCGCCTGGCACCCCGACTGGGTACCTCCGTTGAAGGATGCTCCTAGCGCTTCCTGAGGACTCCAAGCACTCTGGCAGACACCACAATCACTGAACCGGAGAAACAAATAAATTCTCCCAAGCATATGAATGCTGTAGACAGTTGAATAGAAACCATACGAATAGGTTTACTCTCCTAGCAGTCAAACTGGAACAGCATACAATAAATCCTTCCCCAATAATGAGACAACACTTCACTTTGAGGGTTAAGCAGGAACTGACTGGACTGGCACATACAGCCTCTTTTATTCCCAATCCACAAACTTAGTACTGCCCACAGGGTTTTACAGAACAACCAATCACATCACAGTTAAGACATCCCACATATTCCTCCCCTTATCCTGAGAGGAAACTCAATTATACATACAGTTAAAAGATACTTTCTACCCAACTTTCATAACTCCAAAACCATACATCACATTCACATAAAATTACATATTCACAATCAATCCATTCAGGGGAACAACATATTCAAAAATGGTACAAATCAGACAAGGGGTTCAAAAGTTAGTAAAAAGTCCTTTGTGACTAAATGAAGCATGGCTTTCTGGCTCAAACCAGTTTCAGAGTCTTCTATCCTGGAGATAAGTAATTCAATTATCTCCCAGGATAGACACAAGACTCCATTAAGCACATGGTTGCAAAAAGACACAAAACACTTTAAAATACATAAAGTCACATTTACACATAACACACAGACATTTCACATATCCCCAGATAGCTGGGATCTGAGTGCACATTATTAGATGAATGGCACCCAGATCACACAAATAAGCCTTTCTGCAGGGGAAATAAACGGTTTAACCTGCAGGGCCATAGTCCAAAGGGAGCAGGCGAGCAACCAGGCTTCTCCAGTTCACAGTGGCGAGGTTGGTTTCGCCACACTCTCACACCCAGCACTCTCACACCATCACACACAGCGCACTCTCACAGAGCACTCACACACACACAGCACTCTCACACCCATCACACACAGCACTTTCACACACACACAGCACTCTCTCACAGCACTCTCACAGAGCACTCTCTCACACCCATCTCACACAGCACTCTCACACCCATCACTCACACACGGCACTCTCACACCCATCACTCACACACGGCACTCTCACACCCATCACTCACACACGGCACTCTCACACACATCACACACACACGGCACTCTCACACACATCACACACACCGCACCCTCACACACACACATACACCGCACCCTCACACACACACATACACCGCACCCTCACACACATACACCGCACCCTCACACACACACCTACACCGCACCCTCACACACACACATACACCGCACCCTCACACACACACATACACCGCACCCTCACACACACACATACTGCACCCCTCACATACACACAGAACCCCCCCCAACACACTGCACCACACACATACACAATACTTCCAAATATATATATATATATATATATATATATACATATACATACACACACACACTACACTCTTAAAGGACCACTCTAGCCACCCAGACCACTTCAGCTTAATGAAGTGGTCTTGGTGCCAGGTCCTTCTAGGGTTAACCTATTGTTTTATAAACATAGCAGTTTCAGAGAAACTGCTATGTTTATCAATGGGTTAAGCCTTCCCCCAAAGCCTCTAGCAGCTGTCTCATTGACAGCCGCTAGAGGCGCTTGCGTGCTTTTCACTGTGAAAATCACAGTGAGAGCACGCAAGCGTCCATAGGAAAGCATTATAAATGCTTTACAATGCGACCGGCTGAATGCGCGTGCAGCTCTTGCCGCACGTGCGCATTCAGCCGACGGGGCGGATCGGAGGAGGAGGGCTTCCCGCCCGGCGCTGGAAAAAGTTTTAACCCCTTTCCAGAGCCGGGCGGGAGGGGGTCCCTGAGCCACATATGCATCACATTACACCACAAACACAACACGACTAAAACCGACCTTATTACACAATACCACACCACGACCAGCTCACTCTACACACACGCAATACCACAAGCAGGCTCAAAACACATGCACAATACTCTTTCCTGGCCTTTTGTCTCCTGGTATCCATTTATAGAGACACCAGAGACAAGTTGCAAGGAAACACAGTGCAAGCATGTTATTAAATTTGTTTGCACTGTGCAGAACAAATACAGGACTTTTTTCTCATGCTAGAGCTCTTCAGCAGAGCTCTGCACATGGTCTGCCCTGGAAGAGCATTGAACCAACATGCTCACTTTGAGAGGAGGCGTGTTTGTCATTGGTGATGACAAAACACACCTCCTCTGCCCCGCCCCCTTTTTAGTGGGCCGCTGTGTTAAAAAAATGCCCGGGCCGAATTTTTCTCCCAGTCCGGCCCTGACCACAAGCACCGCACTGGACACCACAACCCCCACAGACTCCAAAACCACCATAGCTTA
>OW240921.1:59328669-59456255 GCA_933207985.1 Pelobates cultripes | reverse complement strand
CAGCAGCTTGCAGGGAAAAAGGACGTCTCCAACGGCCGATACCCTCTCTCTACCAGGGTAGCCGTTACACTGCTGTGGAGGAGTAAGCTGGTATAATCCCATTCACGATATCCAGAGTAAAAGTCAGGTTCAGCTGTAGCAGGAGCAGAATAACATTCCCAAATAATCCCCTTCCAAGAACGAGACAAGGCTATGTTTTGCAGGGTCAAGAAGATCTGAGGTCTGGGAAACCCAGCCTGCTTTTTATTAGGAACAAGTACACACAGGACACTCCCAGGGGGAGGATGAAAATAACCAATTACACACAGGGTAACACCCCCACGTCTCCTCCCCTCAGATAAACATATAACATAATTATAACGTACCTAAATTTACCCACATTCTGGATGTACCCCAAAAACAGGGGGTACACCTTTAAGTCCAGCACCGCTTAATAGCTACCACTCAGGGGAATAACATATTCAAATTTCAAGTCATTCGGTTGTGGGGTTCGGGAGTTATGGGTCTTTGAAGTTTTGACCGACCGCACAGGATTTTCAGCCGAAAAGAGTTCCACAAGTTTTGGCCTTGCGGTCGGTCCCCGTTCGTGAATAAAAACCCCACGAACCCCTTGCCCTCCACAGTAATCCTGCCGTTCGCCTGAATCCCCATGCATGCTTAAACAAAACTACCGAACGGCCGGTCGTTCGGTAGTTTCAGCACGAACTTACGAGCTCCTGGAGGTCTCAGCGGCGTTCGCCTGTTTGCGTATCCGTTTTTAGTTCCATGCGTTCACAGGCAAACACCGCCGTTCGTGCGTAAGATGGCCGCGAACACGTGTAAAGTCCCGAAATGGCGGCCACCTATTCTCAGACAAAGGGATTCGTCTGAACCAGGCGAACGGCTGTATTCTCCAGTAATGATATTCCCTTGCAATGATTTCGCCATTTTCACTGTTTTAGTCCACAGGGCTTTGGTGCTGGTGAAGTCCTGTTACACTGACATACAACTAGTTCAGATGCACAGTTAAGTCCAATAGAAGGCGTTCAGTACAAAATGAGTGGGCAACCGGCCTAAGGGGAAGTGTAGCTGGTGGCTTAACTGGCTTTGTGTGGAAGTCGCCATCTAGGCTGGCGGCGGGAGGGTCGTGTTTTTGGTTTCCATGGAGCTGTCCGCCTCTCAGACAAGATTTTCATCCAATTCTTCGGTTGAGTAATATTCATGGGTTGTGGTTCAGTCCTTCAAAGGTAATCCAGCTGCGTTATACAGTTCTTTATGCAGGTCCTGCAAGGTATCCCCTCCATCAGGTGGTGGCTTTGGCGTATGGGTCCATGGTCGCTCTCCGGGGTACAAACTCTGGAGCATCGGTTGAGTATTCTCTTTGCGGGCGCGTTTTGCCTGTTGGTCGTGTCGTCGGTGCCGGTAATTCCGTGGGGAGGCCAAGTAGACTCAACGTCCCAGTTGCCTCATGCATGTCGTGGAGAGTATGTTTGTTACCTCCTGCTTCAACAGTGAGGGTGTGACCTGGTCCCCATCGGTACCGGATTTTATGGAGGCGCAAGAGAGCTGTGAATGGGCTCATATGTTTCCTCCACGCCAGTGTCTCTCTCGACAGGTCCGCGTAAAATGAGAGGGTCATTCCCTCAAAGGGATACGTGGGCCGACCTCTGACGGTTTCTAGGACTATTTTTTTGTCCTTGAATGACTGGAATTGGAGAATTAGGTCCCCTGTTGCATCTGGTGGGGCCTTTGCTGGGCGCGGAATGCGGAATATGCCGTCTAAGACGGTAGCTTTTGCTGCTTTTGGGGTTAGTAGCTCTGTGAGTAACCTCCTAACGAAGTGTGGGAGTTCGGTCCCTGGGATAGTGTCGGCTACCCCCCTTAGCTTTATGTTGTTCCGACGATGTTTGTTTTCGTGGGCGGCAAGTAGCTGTTCGTGGTCTCGAGCTTTTTGTTGTAGGTCTCGGATCGCTTCTTGGAGGACTGCGATCTGGTTGGTGTGGCCGGTGGAGGAGGCTTCTACTGCTCCCAGTCTATTGGTGATGCCTCTGATGTCCTCTCTGAGCAAGGCCACATCATCCGCAATTTTCTTGTGATGGTCGGCCATAAGTGCTCCGATCGCCTCCATTGTGACAGGGGTGTGAGGCTTAGTGGATGGCTGCGCTTGGGTTGGTGGTTGGGTCGGCATGTACTCCAGGGGGTCTCCCCCATCATCCTCCGATGATCCGTCAGTGAAGTCTGAGCAGCCTCCATGCAGGGACGCCATCTTGGCTCCTGCAGCATCGTGCGCCTGCCTCCATAACTCTCCGATATCCATGCCCTGGCGGGGCTTGTCTGCTCTCGCTTTTTTGGTTTTTCTGCCCATCGTGCCTGTGGGGTCTCGGGGCCGTCCCGGGAGAGTTTTTGCGCGGGTTGGAGTGTCGGTAAGGGTGTTTGTTTAGCTTGTCGATCCGGAGCTCGTCGGCCATGCGACCGCTCGCTTCAGTTGCTTGGCTCCGCCCCGACCCCAGATGAGTTGACTGCAAAGTTAGTCAGTACATTCAGCCCACCAAGTACCAAATCAGTACCCCAAACACATTGCCCATGCAAGAGCATCACTCACCCAACTGACATCTCCATCTCCTGAAGCATATATCTCCTGAAGCATATATATGCTTACTGTCCCATCTCCCGGGATCTCTCTCAGCCGCTGGAGAGAAGACAGGGTGGCATGGGGTTGGGAACTGGAACCCACTGTCCAGCTTTCCTGGGGACCACAGGTAGAGACTATAGTCCAATCTACCTGTGCTGGATAGAGATCTCCCAGTGCTTGTGGAGAAGAGCTGAGGGTAGTGGTGCTTTGCCCTGGGATCCTCTCTTCCGCGGGACCAGATGTATCTGATACCTTGGGCTCATGGGTTACCAGTGGGATTGGGCTGAGGCCAGTGGCGCTCTGCCTGGATACCATCGCCTCAGCTGGGGAAGTTGTGCTCTTCTCGAACTCCACCTTCACTAGCAGGTTGATCTTCCTCCTCTCCAGTGCTGGCGTCACTGTAAATTGGGGGCAGATGCCAGCGGTGCTCTCAAAGGCCTCCCACAATAGGCCAGGGCCATCATAGAACCAAAGTGAGCTTAGTACAATCTGGATATAACGTCCAGACTCTACTAATCAAATGAGTGGAGCGCTAAAGGTATAAACTTACCCTAAAATAGGGTTAAATCTCAGATGTATATCAGTACATATAAATGAAACAAAAAATAAAACACAATATAGTGTAAATCCACAGGTGATAATGTATTTTGGTGATAATTCAAGTAGTCAAACTCACATTGATCAGAGCCTCAAAGGGACAGGCTCAAATCACTTGCACAGTAGTGTCGTATGGAGACATTGCACCCTTTTGCATGGAATGGATTTCCTCAAAGAAGAGAGAAAGGGAGACTTCCTAGCGTATTAAGTTTCAACAAAAATAAAAAACACAGTGGTTATGGTTGTGCTCACCTTTTCCTGAGCCTATGAGAACCTGGCTCTGGATGATAGACCTGGTTACCTCTAGAGGTTCTAGAGGGGGGCACCTGCCCTTCTTTAGTAGCAAAATGAAGTTAGAAGCTGATGGGACTTATATATGTATAAAATACATACATTTATTGCAACTTTAAATATAAAAACAAAAACATAGAATTAAATAAAAATATCCAGTTGCTTCTATATAAGATAAAGAATGTCCGGTAATTAGTTTCACCCACACTATGGGGGCTTTTTCAATCGGTATCCTCATTGTCTTCATGCTGCTTTCGAAATATACCGGTTTCTTCATCCAGTGGGTGGTCCTCCCATCCCATCCTCCAATCTGGATTTAACTTCTTGTGAGGTTACCTTCCTTTCATCAGGGTGATCAGGATCACTTCCGCTCTCATCGCAGCCATCTTGCTTGTGGACACATACCCTCAAGCAAAAAAAAAAAGGTGGCAGAACAGGTTGGTTCGCCGACACCCATCACCCTAAGTTAAATATATACATATTCCACCCTTTTAAATTGTGCTCAGTACATAATAGAGAAAATGAATAAAACAGAGAAAATAGGAAGGAAAAAACACACATTGGTACATATTAGTATCTTCTCATACAGTTTCATACTTGTTTTTAACAGTATCTATAGTAAATACATATACTGCAGAATGGATTTCTTCCCTATTCATCATATATTGATTTCATTAATCATTGTCAATTAAAAGTTAAAGTGATATAATCAAAAAAATTAATTACATTTGTTTTTGTTACAGTTTCTGTAAATTTTATGAAAAATTTATATAAAATTAATATAAAGGCAATCTTCTTATATTACTTAAATTATTAACATTCTTAATAACGTCAATACTCAATGTGCAGAAAAGTGCATATATTTCATGATCAATATTCATTTCCAGTTTTTGTACTAGGGATGAAATCACTCCCCTAAGTGTGTAGTTAATTTCCAATAATTCTAATTAAAATTTAGTATTTAAAAGTTTAAAAAAGTAAAAAGAATAATTTCTTAAAGGGACAGAGAGAGAGCAATTTTTAGATAAAATGGCATATCTCAAGGTCATTATTGAGGCCACCTGGAATTAGTGTGTTTAAGTTAAAAATCCATTTCATCTCTACCTGTCCCATTTTTTTAATAAGATCGTCCCCTCTCCAGTCTGTTTTAACCAGCTGGATACCAATAAAATGTAACTGTTTTGGATCCTGATTGTGATGTTGTTTAAAGTGCATAGACAAACTGTGTTTTTCAAAGCCATTTTTAATGTTCCTTATATGCTCCTGAATACGAACTTGGAGAGGTCTTGCTGTCCTTCCTATATATCCTAGCCCACAGGTACAGACTATCAGGTATACGACTCTTTTTGAGTAGCATGTAATTCATTCCCTAATATTGTATGTCTCTTTTGTTTTTTTGTGGATTATGGAATTTTTTAATTGTTCTCTTTTTATTTCCAGAATTTTTGCAGGCACTACATGTGCCTCATCCGTAGAAACCTGCAGACTCATTGAATATATTTAGTGTAGATTTAGTTTGTTTAATATGATTACACACTAAATTATCTTTCAAGTTCTCTACTCCCCTATAAACAATCCTGGGGTGATCAGACAGAACTGTATTCAAAAAGGGGTCCTCTTTTAAAATTGGCCAGTACTTATTCATAATTTTCTTAAAAATTTGGCTTTTAGAGTTAGTTACATATAATACTTGCTAAGGTGAGGGGTTGATCGGTTAGGTTGAAGACACCGTGGTTATTTGGTGGTGTTTCCTGTCCCTTAATTCTTTTCTGTATATAAATTCCTCCTCTACCTCACCTTTTTCTAAGCTTCTCCTCCTTTTGCCCGAAGATCTCCCATGATTCTCCTGTACCTTGTGTCGATCTTTGGTGTGGGTGCGCCAAAAACCCTCATCTCTAGGTGATCTACTTGAGGCATTATACCTGTTATCAAGAGGTATTGATTCCTTGTTATTATGAGTAGATTTAGGTCTTTCTTGGGTCACTTTGTCCCTATAGTTGGTCTTGTGGGAATTGAGTCTTGGTCTTAGATCGTACGTATATTCTTTTCTCCTGACTACTCTTTCTGGACTCTTTTTTTTTTTGTCTAATAGGTGTTTTCTGATGCTGGACCGTTGGTGTTGACTTATAGTGTGGTTTGTATTGGGGCTTCTGGCACGCATGTGCATTCAGCCGAGGAGGAGGAGAGGAGAGGAGAGTCCCCCGCCCGACGCTGGAGAAAAAGGTAAGATTAACCCCTTCCACCCCCTAGACCCCGGTGGGAGGGGGACCCTGAGGGTGGAGGCACCCTTAGGGCACTGTAGTGCCAGGAAAACGAGTATTTTTTCCTGGCACTATAGTGGTCCTTTAAAGAAAGCATGGCCGGACTTACAAAGAGAGATAGGGAGATGGTGCGGGATGTTCTCATGGCTAGGGAGAATTGCTTCGATTAAAATGTTAATTCTTCCTAAAATTTTATGTTACTTTAGGACTATACCTCTATCCATCCCATTATCCTTTTTCAATAAAATGCATTCATTTATGTTAAAGTTCATCTGGAATAACAAGTCCAGCAGAATCAAGCTCACATCCCTGCAGCACCATAAATCCCATGGAGGTATTGGAGTGCTAAATATCCAGAAATACTATTTTTCCACGAATGCTGCAGTGGTTGTTAGCTTCAATAGTCAAGTAAATAGGCCACGATGGATGGAAATAGAGGAAGCTAAAATTCTCCCATTGCAACGTAAATAATTGCTCTGGTTGAGTCCTGAAAGAAGGCCTGGAGTTGCTAAATTATTTCTATCGACAAAAACTACCCTTAAAGCCTGGGATATAGTGTTTAAAAACAATTGCCACTCAGTGAAACTGTATAGGGCTATGCCGATCGAACTACTGAAACACTATATGCCCTCTTTGGACTCAGATCTGTTGAAGAAATACCACTTGAACAATATAGATAGTTTTTTCCACGGCAATACTATTTTATCATACGAAAAATTACAATTTAAACATAGATTGATGAATGACTGCAAGGAAGAATGCATGTTGGTTATTGAGAAACTGAAAGAACTATATAATATATCAGACACCGATAAAAATTACAAAGAGTTAGAATTATCACCATTGAAAAAAAAATTTTGAACGACCCAAATAGGAAGGGCACAATATCAATGTGTTATTTACTACATAATACCAAACCCACTGTTAAACTTAAGCACATGCTATCTTGGGAGGCGGAGCTGGGAACCCAATATGAGTTAGAGGATTGGTTTTGTTTTTTTAAATCATTAAAGGGAATATCTTTTTGCTCTGACCATTTTGAAAATCATTTTAAAATTTTGTATCGATGGTACTTAGCTCTGTCCAGACTACACATGAACAACATGTATTCTGACCGGTGTTGGAGAGATTGTGGCGGTTTGGGAAATATGGCCCACATATGGTGGTATTGCCCAAAAATAACCAAATACTGGAAAAATATTTATGACCTAATCATTAAGGTAGATAGAAACATTGGCACTTTCACATCTGAGCTTGCTTTATTCAAGAAATTCCCTGAGTCCGTCAGCAGAATTAACAAAATAATAATAGGCCACATTCTTAAAGCGGCCACCTCTTGTTTGCCTAGGTACTGGAAATCTAAAGATATGCCATCACTTAGAGAAGTACTGAACCTACTCCTAGAAAATAAAGCGCACAAACTATCACATAGAAGTAACTCGTACCTCTTTGCACAATTGAAGTATGATTGGGATATGTGAGAAGACGAAATTTAAAAAGCATATAATCTGTAACAATTTGTCCTATTGTTGCAATGTATCACTCAAATTGTATGGCTTATATATTACTATATTAATCATCACACTGGATGGATCTCCCCTTCCCTCTTCCAAGTATTCCTCCCCTTCCCAAACTTTATTACAATGTTTTTATAATTTGTTGTAACCTTACAAGAAAAATTTTTTTTTCAATAAAAACTATTTGAAAAAAAAATGCACACCAATCATAAGTGTACAACAAATAACAAATAAATAAATAAATAATATATACAATATTAAATAAAGTATATACACAAAAGAATAGTATCTATATCTCTAGGTCAGTAATGGAAAGATCCAAGGAAATATACAGAAAACTTGTAGCTAGTATACAATCCAAAACTAACTGAAGCTATAGTACTGAGTAGCCTAATGTATCAACTGGCTGAGGGGGTAGGGATAACTAGATCTCACATAAAGATTCTGACTGTGTGCAATTCTAGATACACTTTCAACTGTGTTAGTCAGATCCCTGAGAGAAACAGATGTATCACTGAGTGAATTGCATCCAAAAAGGGGTAACCTTCACTAAACAGTGTTATTTTAAACAGTCTCACGGCCAGTAAACACACTGGAAATATAGTGCTGAACCTAGATATAAGTAGTCTAAAAAGTTAGAGGTTAGTAATCCATGCTAACAAAATTCTAAGCTGTGCTTTCGAGAGCACCCGAGCTTGTGTCTGAAAAAACTATCTAGCTGTCAATAGTTAGTAGTTAGGATGTAAGCAAAATCAAAAGGATACCTAGATCACTTAAATTAAGAACCCAAGAGACTGCATTTTCTCTAATAATAAGCTATATAAAGGCTTATGAATAAGTTGGTCGAATGGGTACAGGTGAACTTAGGTATGGTTGGAGCCCCAACACACGTTTTGCCGGTTTGGGGACTCTTCAGGGGGAAACTAACCTCGGAAGGCCGAGGTTTCAAAATGTAAATATGGACTATCATTGGTTGAGAACAAGCTCAAATCAGAGAGCTAAATAAATGATTGATGAATGTGACTACCTGTGATAACGTCCGAAAGAAATAGAGGCGGTCCTAGATTCAAGACGGGAATGCCTATTGATCTAAAATCGGAAAAATGCCATTGCTTTTATTAAGGCATTTACAAAATTAAATAGTTTATATCCTAAGACAAAGATTGAAAATAATAATGTGATACCCACTATTTTTATATGTTATCATAACTAAAATGCACAAATACTTATGTCTGGAGTGATAAGGTAAGTGCCTCTTAACTGATAGGTTAGAGAATTATTTGAAGGTTCAAACTAAAGTGGTTAAATGCTCCAGTTATTATAGTAGGTTAAAAAGAAGAAGAGATATGTCGAAAATCTAATGTGGAGAAACAATACTGATTACGTACATACATGCTGTATGTTATAGTGTGAGACCGAAATCACAACTATGAAAACATTAGTTAATGTAGTTAGTTGAACACTTGGATGAAATTCATGAAGTGTATATGTGAGTGTCAATAGCATTTGTGTCATTGTAAATAATGAAGCCCAAAAAAGGGCAAAATAGATTCTGTACAAATAAGAAATAGAAATGTATCACCGGTGATAAGCTGTTTGGGTGAATGTCAGAACTATATGGCTGGACCCAAAGGTTATGTAGAATTTGGATTAAAGTGCTGACCTTGTGGACTGT
Source organism: Pelobates cultripes (assembly GCA_933207985.1). Taxonomy (NCBI): domain Eukaryota; kingdom Metazoa; phylum Chordata; class Amphibia; order Anura; family Pelobatidae; genus Pelobates; species Pelobates cultripes. Next base: position 59,447,303 of record OW240921.1, on the reverse strand, counting down.
TAATGTATAAAGGGGGTATAGTTAAACTCCTTGTTTAACCCCTCTGGTGCCCATGTTTTAAATGTAGAAATGTACATTGATTCTCGTTGGAGAAGTTTGTGGTTAAGATTGCTTTTCCATAAATTCATGATGCGTTTTTCAATGGCTTGGAACCGGATGTTGTCCGGGTTTGCATTATGAAAGTTGACAATATATGTTTTGCTATTGCTGTCAAAGTTCCAGAACCGGTGATTGATCCTATGTTTTGGAGAATTCTCCATCTGAACTGCTGGTAGGTTTTCCCTATATATTGTTTGCCACAGGTACAGGTGATAAAGTAGATTTGTCTCATAGTACTGCAGCTGATAAATGCATTTGTGTCGATGACTATGTCAGTTTGATTGGATCTTGTCGATGTTGTTGGTAGAATGTATTTGCAGGCCTTGCAATGGGCGCATTTAAAAGTTCCTTTAGTGGCCAACCAGGTTGAGTCTGATTTGGTTGGTTCTAAATGACTATGTATAAATAGGTCATGTAGATTCTTAGATCTACGAACTGTAAGAGTAGGATAGGAAGTGAGAGAGACTTGATTAATTCTTGATTATGTGTCAAGATTGGCCAATGTCTCTGGAAAGTGTCAGTCATTGGTTGACAGCCTACACAAAAGTGGCAATATATCTCAATAAATTTAGTGTTGGATGACGGTCTGACAGTTATAAGACTGACAGATCTGTCTACATCACGGACTTTATGAAAGGCTCATTTTAAAACCCTATTGGGTTACCCTAGGGCTCTAAATCTAGACCAGATTTTTTGACATTCTTGAAGAAAAACAATATCCTCTGAACAATTTTGTTGGGCTCTTGAGTATTGACCATAAAGGATGGAGGACTTCAGTCGGAATAGGTGATAACTCTCCCACTGGAGGAGACTGTTAGTAGAGGTAGACTTGCAATGGAGTTAAGTCTGGATGGTTCCTTCAGGGGATAGCACAACCTTGAGATACAAAAAAATCATCTCACTCTGTATGACATGGGTGAGCTTGAGATTAATATTGTTTAAGTTAAGAAGGTCGGCAAATTGTTTGAATGCTGTTGTAGGGTCTATCCATAGGAGCAATATGTCATCTATATATCTATACCACTTTAATATATGTTAGTATGTAGTGAGAGTGGGAGAATCAATGACATACTGCTCCCACCATCCCAAAAATAGGTTGGCAAAACTCGGTGCACACGCAGTACCCAGGGCAATGCCAGTAAGCTGGATATAGGACTTGCCGTTAAAGATTAAATCATTTTTAGTGATTACAAAGTCCAAAAGAGACAAGATAAACTCCTTTTGTTGGTGCATCACGGTGGCTGATCAAGACAGTGTACGGTGATACCAAAGATTTCCTCGACTCAACCTCAAAAATAAAAAATACAGTGGAAAGAATCGAGATGAAAACAAAAAGGATAAAAATCAACAAATATAATAGAGATAACTATGACTATGCCCATAACCAGGTCCGCGCATACAACGTCAATAAAACACAAAACAAAAGGTATTCAAAAAATTTGAGAAATTACAATATGACAAATAAAAATAAAGATGGAACACAAGGTGCTACATACATTTCTCCAAACAACTTGAATACGTATAGAAGACGTATTCCAAGCAAAAATCTTTCACGGAGATATACAAAAGAAAGAATCTCAAACACAGACTGGAGATCAAGAAACACTCACTTCAGACACAATCTCCCACAATCTCCATCAAGAAAACACTACTCTCCTAACAAATACACAGTAAGAAAGCCTAAAAATGAAGATACTAGACAAACACATACACACATTCATGATATTAGAAAACAAGGATTAGACACAATCACTAAAGATAAAGCACATTCAACGATATATGCAATTAATCGACACAGAAAATCAACAATTGATGACAGCCCTAGACTGGCAAAGAAAAACTAAATGCCTTTCAATGGAAGGGATTCACCACTAATAGTAAGACCCAAAACTCACAGACACAATTATAAATTTACTCCTCCAAAACACAATAAACCTAATAAAAATAGACATATCTGGGACAAAGAAATAGATAGAATACACATCAGATGATTTAACCAGAAGTAATCGCTACCAGGTCCTATCATTCTCAGAACTACTTGACAAGACCTCTTTTTAAGAGATCCCGCCAAACAGGGGACGACAGTTGGATTGCCTATCAATTACCCATATAACAACAAAACAAAGAAACAAAAAAAAGAACTTTGGAGGTAGAGGATCAGGAAGAAGGTAACACAAAAGCAATAGTCGAGCGATTTTTAATAATTCCAATAATATACACAATTCCTCCAGCACTGACAAACAGTCTAGCACTGATAAACAATCAGGAATTTTTAACCTATCTGATAACATTTGAACTAATACCCAATTAAATGTTTTAAATAAAGGTTTAAAGTTTGCTCTGATTAATAATTTTAATTCTTTTTTAACTTACATTGATATTAATAGGTTTGTGTGAAATGCTACTTTCAAATGTTTTTATACAAGTAAAAATAATGCCAGATCCCCACAATTAGACCCAAAGAATGATGAAAGTAATAATTTTTCTAAAAAAGAAGTCTACTTTTTACCCCTTACACTTCAAATCAAGTGCGTTAGATATATTTGAAAAAAAGATATGTAAGGACCTGAAAACCTTAAATAAAAATAATAAAAAGAACATGAATAATTACACTCTAACTAGAAAAGAGAGAGATGTTATAAAAACCCTACATAACGATAAAACTATAGTAATTAAACTGGCCGATAAAGGGTGTGGTTTGGGTATTCAATCAAGAGAAGCATGTGACAACGAGGCGTATAAACAATTTAATGATCGTAATACCTACACCATGCTTGGAAAAGACCCTACCTCAGACATCAAAATTAAATTAACTAATTTATTACACAAGGGTAGAATTAATGGAGTTTTAAATATACAGGGATTTAATTATTTCAATGTTTTACATCCTAAGAATCCAGTTATTTATCTTTTACCTAAGATACATAAAGATGTAAAAAAAACAGGACGCCCTATTGTTTCTGGAATTGGGTCCATATTACCAAACCTTTCTGAATATGTAGATATCATGTTACAACCTTATGTTGTAAAACAAGTTAAATCATATTTAAAGGATCAGTATAGTGTCAGGAAAACAAAGCGGTTTTCCTGACACTATAGTGCCCTGAGGGTGCCCCCACCCTCAGGGCCCCCCTCCCGTGGTGCTGAAGGGGTTAAAACCCCTTCAGCCACTTACCTTAATCCAGCGCCGAGAGCCCGGCACTGGTGACCTCTACTCCCCGTCCGACGTCACTGGAGCCGCATGCGTGGCAAGTGCCATGCGCGCATTCAAAGTGTCCATAGGAAAGCATTTCTCAATGCTTTCCTATGGACGCTCTGCGCGATGGAGGCGAAATTCACCTCCAGCGTTGCAGATGCGCCTCTAGTGGCTGTCCGGAAGACAGCCACTAGAGGCTGGATTAACCGCAAATGTAAACATAACAGTTTCTCTGAAACTGTTATGTTTACATGTAAAGGGTTAAAACCTGGGGGACCTGGCACCCAGACCACTTCATTAAGCTGAAGTGGTCTGGGTGACTATAGTGTCCCTTTAAAGGATACCATTGACCTTGTAAATAAATGAAATATTATCAAGTGGAATAACTATTGGTTAATTACATGTGATGTACAATCATTGTACACCATTATCCCACATGAGAAAGGCTGTATTGCTGTGGAAAGGATTTTAGAAAAAAATTGATTTTATTTTGGAATCTATTGAGTTAATTTTAAAAAATAGTTATTTTTGGTTTGGAAAGTCGTTTTATTCTCAGAATACTGGCACAGCTACTGGTACCAGGTTTGCACTCAGCTATGCTAATCTCTTCATGGCAGAATGGAAAGATAAGTCTTTCTGGAGTGGGCATGGCTGATTGGGGAGCCTGGTCTCATATTTTAGATCTACAGATGATCTTTTTATATGGAATGGCTCCATTTCTAATGCCCATGATTTTATTAATTTATTGAATAATAATAATGAGGGAATTAAACTGAATGCCAATTTTAGCAATTCTGAAATCACTTTTTTAGATTTAAACATCGATATTAAAGACAATATGATCCATACAAAAAAACTCATTTTAAAAAGGTACACACAAATAATTTTATTGATATAAATAGCTGTCATAACAGACATTGGTTGGAAAGCGTCCCTAAGAGTCAAATATTAAGATTAAGGAGAATTTTTTTCTGAAATATCTGTTTTTAATGCAAGTAAATAATATGAAATGTAGATTTTTAGAAAATGGGTACAATAAGAATACTATAGACGATATCATAGAACAAACTATAACTATTAATAGAGAAAACCTTTTTAAACCAAAAATCATAGAAAAAAATGAGTAAATTAATCCCCAACGACCCAAAAATTATTTTTAGAGGAGCACCTAACCTATAAATGAAATTAACAAAGAATCACACAAGAACAATAAATACAACACATATTAATTATTTTAATGACAAAAAAAGGCTTTTATAGATTAAATTGTTGCATCGCATGTAAAAAAAACACAAAATGAACAAATATTCTGCAAATTTCAAATCGAATAATAATAACAGAATGTATGAAATATGAAATAAACAATATCATTACTTGTAATACCCGCAATGTAATTTATCTGTTGGAGTGCCTCTGTGGCCTCCAATATATAGGGAGAACCACAAGACCCCTAAAGACAAGACTAGGGGAACATTGTAAACATACAAAAAGGTCTCCTCAAACTTTAGTGTCCATAACAACAATCCGAGTCACTTTAAATTCATGTGGATAGTTGCACTAAAAAATTATTGGAGAGGAGGGGACTTAGTTAAAAAAATTAAGCCAGATAGAGATGCAATGGGTATATTATCTAAACATCGCACACGAAACCCTGCTGATCACTGTCTCAGTGGGTATCTCACATTCTGAAGAAATGGTTTTCCAAATTATATCTTCACCTACATGTCCGATAATACTCGGTTTCCCTTGACTCCAGAAACACAATCCACGTTTAGATTGGGTTGAAGGAGAAATTGTGAGTTGGGATTAGAGATGCAGAGGTCTTTGTTTAAAACAGGTGCCACAACGAATTGGTACCATCAATATACCTATAGCGCCTCCCTTAACCACAGAAATCCCACTGCAGTATTTGGACTTAAAAGAGGTATTCAACAAGGTTCAGTTGGAGGTATTACCATCACACAACTGTGCCATAAATTTGTAACCAGGCAATATGCCTCCTAAAGGAGGCGTATATGCACTATCTCCCCAAGAAAATCTTTGTTTAGAAGATTACATAAAGGATACTCTCAGAAAGGGTCACATACGTAGATCCTCTTCACCTGCCGGGGCTGGGTTCTTGTATAGACTATAGGGTTTTGAATAGAATAACAATAAAAAACGCCTATCCCATTACCCTTATTTCTGAGTTATTCGATAGTTTGAAAGGGGCCCGAGTCTTCACTAAGCTCGACCTCAGAAGTGCTTACAACCTAGTCAGAATTAAGGAAGGGCATGAGTGGATGACCGCGTTTAATACGAGAATGGGACATTACGAATACCTAGTTACGCCTTTGGACTGTGCAACGCCCCAGCAGTGTTTCGGGATTTCATTAACGATGTCCTTAGAGGATATCTCCACATACTCGTTTTAGTGTATCTAGACAATATTCTCATCTATTCACCAGACTTAGAGACACATCACGAACATGTGAGAATAGTACTAAAAACCCTGTTAAAGAACGGCCTCTACTGTAAGCTGGAGAAATGCCAGTTTGACCAGACTGAGATACAGTTTCTTGGGTATGTTAATTCTCCGTCTTGTTTTTAAAATGGGCCCACGCAAATTGGAAGCAGTCTTACAATGGCCATTACCCAAAGGCCTTAAAGCTACACAACACTTTATAGGTTTTGCGAATTATTACTGCAAGTTCATTAAAGGTTTTTTCTCTGTAATCTCTCCTATTACCAACCTAACCAAAAAAGGAGCAAATTGAAATTCATGGCCCAAGGAACCAAAGGAGGCATTTGAGCAGTTAAAATCTTTATTTGCCTCAGCACCTGTCCTTACACATCCCGATCCGACCAAACCATTTATTCTAGAAGTAGATGCGTCAGAAACTGGAGTAGGAGCCATTCTGTCTCAAAGAGAAAATCCCGATGCGCCTTTACATCCCTGTGGGTTTTTCTCTCGAAAACGAACACCTGCAGAGAAAAATGATGACATTGGGAATAGGGAATTATATGCCATTGTACTTGCCCTTAAAGAATGGGGAAGGTTCCAAAGAGCCACTTCTGATTTTTACCGATCATAAGAATTTGGCTTATAATGGGGACGCTAAGAGATTGTCCTCTCGTCAGGCTAGATGGTCATTGTTCCTCTCCTGATTCAATTTTGTAATTACGTATAGGCCCGGGACCAAGAACACCAAGGCAGATGTGCTGTCTAGGCAGTTTGAGACAGATGAGGTTCCTGAACAAGAGGTATTCCCTATCATACCTCCAGAATGCCTTATTGCCACTACAGTTTCCGAAGTGTCTTCTCCACTCTTCTGTGCCATAATAGCAGATCAAACTCAGGCACCCGTGGAGAGACCTCCGGATAAACTGTACGTTTCACCACCATTAAGGAAAAAGGTACTTGGATTATTCCATAATAATTTGACAGCAGGTTATCCTGGAGTCCATAAAACTCTCTGTGCTATCTCCAGGAGGTTCTGATGGCCTACACTTAGGAACAACATCAATGATTATGTAGGGGCATGTCAAATATGTGCCGTTTCTAAAGCCTCTAACAAATCTCCTCCTGGGTTACTACAATCACTGCCTATACCTAATGGTCCATGGACCCATTTAGCCATGAATTTCATGGTGGATCTGCCTAGTTCAAACGGATTTAACACAATCCTTATGGTGATAGATAGATTCTCAAAAATGGCAAATTTTGTACCTTTTAAAAAATTACCATCTGCTCAAGATCTTGTACAAATATTTTTGAAAGTGATCTTTCAGTTACATGGAGTGCCAAAAAACACAGTATCTAACAGAGGTACCCAATTTATTTCTAGGTTCTGGCGTGCCTTTTGTAAGCAATTGGGTATAGAACTTTCATTTTCCTCAGCCTATCATCCTCAGACTAATGGCGCAGCAGAGAGGGCCAATCACTCTTTAGAATCTTATTTACGTTGTTTTATCGATGCCAATCAGTCTAACTGGTCGAACTCTTACCCATGGTTGAGTTTGCCAGGAATAATGCGACTCATGAATCCTCTAATCATAGTCCATTTTTTGTAAATCAAGGTTATCACCCCACTGTTTTACCTTCTGAATTTTCAGACACTGATATTCCTGCCTTGAACACCCATTTGGATTCTATTCATGACACTTGGGATTGAGTTCATACAGCACTACAGAAGGCATCAAAACGTGCTAAAATCCAAGCTGACAAGAGACGGGGTGCCAATCCTGTCTATCAATCAGGAGACAAGGTGTGGTTATCCACACGTCATATCAAACTTAAGGTTCCTTCCATGAAATTTGCCCCTCGGTACATAGGTCCTTTTCGAGTCCTCCGTCGTATCAACCCTGTGACTTGTTCCTTGGCACTTCCTGCTCACATGAGAATTGCCAATTAATTTCATGTGTCCTTACTTAAGCCTCTTACTTGCAATCGATACACTAAAGTGGCTGCCCCTCCTCCGCCGTTGGTAGTGGGTAATCAGGAGGAGTACGAAGTTCATTCTATATTGGACTCCAAAATCTTCAGGGTTATTTTGTCTTATCTAGTTGACTGGAAAGCATATGGTCCAGAGGAACGTAGTTGGGTTCCTGCTGACCAGGTTCATGCGCCACGTCTTGTCCGGTCATTTCACAACTGCTTCACTCATAAGCCGGCTTCTTCCTGCCCGGTGAGCGGTATTCGAGTGGGGGGTACTGTTGTGGCTCCCGGCCCGCCACATGGCGTAGCCGTGCCTGCCCGGCACGACCTCGCCGATATTGCGAGCTTACCTGCTCGTCGGCGAGCCGGGAACCGCTCCTCCGCATCTTCTGGATGATGTGCCCAAATCAAAGATGGCGCTGACCACGTGGGCACGCACATCACAAACTCCGCCCCTCAAATTTATACGGACGTGCGCGTGACGTCACGACGACAACGTACGCGTACGTTGTGGGGTCAGAGGTCACCCTCTGACCAATCAGCCCAGAGAGGGATATTCAAATCCCTAATTCACTCCAGTTCCTTTCCCTGTCATGGTTTCCTGTTCCTTGTTCCCGAGAGTCGTTTATCCTTGTGAATCTGATTTTCTGGTATCCTGATCTTTCCCTGGCTATTCCAAATTCTGGTTCCCCTGACTTGGCTTGTTTAAACGGTATCTGAGTATTTCTGGCTTCCTTGACCTCGGCTTTCCCTTTGACCATTCTCTATCTTTCTTTTTATATGTATATGTTTACATAGTTTCTGCGTGTTGGACCACACTAGCAGTCGTGACACCAATGAATATTGTTATTCACATGTTAATTGTTAATTGTTTTAATTATTCACCTATATATACTGATGTTATGTATTCACAAACTACACTTCTGATGAAACCTCCAGGGTAAAACGTGTAAAGTGTGGCTCTGTCTTCCATTTGGACTGCTTTTTATATTTTATATATATATATATATATATATATCTTGTTTATCATAATAAAATTAATCCTTTTAAATATAAATTTAATTTATTTAGAATTTTTTTTTTGGCTTCCTGATCCACATATATCCCAAGTGGGGATTATACTACCAAAGCGCTTTATACTAGAGCAGGTCTGTGCTCTAGTTCATGTGAGTAAGATACCTATCTTTTTGTATATGCACTACCACTTTGATATACATATTGCACTACTGGATATTCCAATTTTTGTCTTCACATCTTCGAGACACAGATAAAGTCTACCACCACATTAGTATTTGTGCACTTTAGTTATGATAACATATAAAAATAGTGGATATCAAAAGCCTCCGTGTCTTGCAATAAAATTACAAGATTTTGCTATTACATGACAAAAGTCATGATTTTACTAAAGACACGGAGGCGAGTATTGTCCCATCTGATATGAAGCATTTTATCAGCTTGTGTTCATATGTGTTTTTTCCCACCCATGTTGCTCGTTGTATGTGTTTGGATTCGATGGTATTGTAAGTGGGGCATTTGTAGTTATGGGGGTTTGATTCGATTATACCTGTTTGGACTTTTGGGATTGACTGTTGTTCATTTTGGGATGTAGATTAACGCCTATAACTTATCTGGCCTTGATGTTGGTCTATGGTACCGATCTAACCCTTGGGCTCCTGTTCTTTATGTTTTCACAGCCTGATCCGGACCTGTTTGATGTTATTTCATCTGCCTTTGAGGAACGTCTTCTTGGCTGGAGCTGTTCCGTTGCTGTTCCGGATTTGTTTCCTGGTATTGGTTCAGTGGTCCTGTGTTAATGAATTTCTACGTTTCATTTGTTGAGGGATTACTTTTACTGGTTCCCTGTTTTGCAGACTTTCTGTTATGGTTGTCGCATCTTCAAGAAAGAGGGAGGTATTAGGGAGGTGTCTACTATTATACTGGGACTTGGTCAGGGAGTGGCCTATGTTATTATTTTTTTCATTCTGTTTGTATTCTTTGCTGCTATTGGTGGACAGTAAAGAAAGGGATATGCAATACTCACCTCAGTGTCTTTAATAAAATCATGACTTTTCATCATGTAATAGCAAAATCATGTTTCTTGTTATCCCTATCCCCTCAGCCAATTGATATATTAGGCTACTCAGTATACTATAGCTTCAGTTAGTTCTGGATTGTATACTAGCTACAAGTTTTCTGTATATTGCCTTGGATCTTCCCATTACTGACCTAGAGATATAGATACTATTCTTTTGTGAATATACTTTATTTAATAATATATATATTTATTTATTTATTTTTTTTGTACACTTACTATTGCATTTTTTGTGCAGTAAATACTTTATGTTTCACTTGTTCATTATCAACGTAAACATTTTATGACCTATTAAATGTCTTAACTTTATTATTTATCACAAGGTCTAGGCATCTAACTATCTATCATTATCTTTAAATGAGGCTTGTATTAGAGTGGGAAATCTCCTCCCCCCAAGCTAATTTTATGTACCACCTTCCAAATGGCTTCTCAAGGCAGTAAGACTTTTAAATTTTTTTTGATAGGTGTGAAATTTCCCATGACATCCCTTGGGCATGATTCAGGGATATTTTGAGGTCTGCACAATGTCTCTGTGCACCAAATACCGGCGAGATGGCACCGTGTTGAATAGTCCAAACAGTGTCTGTGAGTTAAAATTGTTCTCACCTTGTGCTTCTGATACAGGAAATGGTGGCCACCCAGTAACTCCACAGTATGTCCCCAGATGGTTCTTGAAGGGCCAGCGACAGCACAACACAAATCCCTTATGCCCAAATCATGTCTTTAAAGGGCAATACATCCCAGGGGCCATAGTCACATGGCAGGAGGCTGGCAATCAGTCTTCTCCAATGCCCAGTGGCGAGGTTGGTTTCGCCACAGTTCTAATGGGGTACCAGGGTGGACCTCGTTCGGGAGTCGAATGCAGGGTGTTCGGATACCATAACCTCCGAATGGACAAAAAGGGAAACACACGAAACAAGCGGTATATTCCGCCACACTCTCTTTCTGTTAGCTGGTTGATTAACTGGAGGGGAAGAAGTTAGTATTGGGTTGTGAGGTTGGCTAACAGGGACTGGCAGGAAAGGGGTTAACAGTGGGTAGTGGGGTTTGCTAACAGTGACTGGCAGAAAACAGGTTAGCAGTAGGTAGTGTGGTTGGCTGGCAGAGACAGGTTAACAGTGGGTAATGAGGTTGGCTGACAGGGAAAGGGTTGTAGTGGACTACGGGTAACCCGACCGGTTTGCTCCGATAATTCCTTCCCTCAGCCACTCTGGAACACTTAAAATACACAGACATCCGTTTTCCCCCAGTAACTGTATGACACACAGTTCTGGGAGTACAACATGAATTGATTTTTAATGGGACATGGTACAGCCAAGTTATACACAGACCACCAGCAGGGGGTCTCCATACAATTACACACAAACTTCTCCCAGGTTAAAAAAAATAAAAAACATACCATTTTAAAACACCTCACAAACACATTTTTCTATTTCAGAAGCCCACAAAAGTTACATCACCGAATAGCTGGGATCTGGGGCGGTGTCACAGCAAGGGTACATAATTCATTGTTGCATTATAGAATATTGCCATTTAATGTAATTTGTGTAGTGCATATATGAACTGGCTGCCTGGTAGAGGTGATAAAAGAGGCTAATTTGATTTATGGGATGGCAGAAGGTTTACAATCTAGATTCCTCTTTGACGCTTGGACCGCAACAGAGCTATTCTGTAAGGTGTGAGAAGTGGCCTGGAAGTCTGGCTTCAGTATAAACTAACCCTCTCATTTGCCATATGTCTTGATTGCCTCTTAGATAAGGATATGAACAAGCCTCGTGTTCCAATATTATACCAAAAAGAGACATTAATACCTACCCACAGATTAATACTCAAGCCTCTTTTTTATCATATTTAGAATGCGACAAGTACAATATTCTAATCAAGCCTAAACATGATGTGTGGAACAATGGGACCACACAGATATAGAAATCCCCAGAATGATGACCTGAAAACAATAAGCAGGCAAGCAAGTGGGCACATGTGGGCATGGTACTCAGTGACGGTGTTCCATCACAAGGGTCAACAGTTGGTAGGGAGGTTGATTAACAGGGGCTGGAGGAGAATTTATCTTGTGCATTACAGGGAGGGAGAGGAGCACACATGGGCTCTATCCTTGTCTCTGTGCTGCAGTTTGTGCTGTGAGCATTTCTTACACAACAGAAGACAGGCCTCTATTTTCATTGGCAGAAAAAAAGGTACATTGCTTTCAGAGACTGGGAATCAGGAACATGTTGAAATTTGAGAGGGGGTAGACAAGGGGGCTGGGTTACACTGCTGAAAACAGCAAGACATTTTACAGCATTGCAGGAAAATTACAGAATTGAAAGAAAAGAAACTAACCGCATGTGTTGAGCTTATTAGCTTTAATTTACGCTTAACTTGTTTAGCTGCCTGGAGTGTCCCTGTAAGTCCACTGAGCTGGTCACTATATCATGTCTGAAGATTTTTAAATGGTCTTCCAAACATTTCTTTAAAATATCTTGTGTTAGAATTCGATGCTCTAGCTGTTCATCTAGATCTCTTGATTCGTCCATTGGTTTATCTTCTGAACTCTTGGCTTGTTTGAATTTTAGCTGCCAACTATATATATATATATATATATATATATATATATATATATTACTTTTTATTTTCATTTTTTCCTTTCAATTTCCTATTCAATGTGAGTATAACAGAACTTAGATGGCATTTGGATTCACAGGTCCCTACAAGGAGTAGTTGTTGAGCCTACCTGGACTTTGTCTCTCTATTTTTGCTTAGAGATTCTTAGGCAGCTGGAAGAATCTACAGATCTACTCTAGACTTAACTACCCACAGGTTCTTCAAGTAAAGAGAGTCACCTCCAGTGTTCATACACTGCATCCACAAAGTGGGTATAAGACATTCTGTCAATTCACTTTGGGACTTTTATGCATCTTGGACTTATTGGCTGGTATTGGTGGCGGCGCTTTATATTTTTGGCAACTAGTGAATTTCTTTTTTATTATTTATTTTATTTATGAATGTTTTTCTTTTCTTTTATATATATCAAATATACAATAGTTATACAAATTATACAAATTTCAATATTACAACATTAATATTACTACATTAATATATATTCGTTTGATTATCCATAACGTTATATATAGTTCACAACCAAAAAAAAAAAGAAAAGAAAACAACCAAAAAAAAACCACATCAAATTGCAGTTATAAGGATCGATATATGACCAATTCCCAATTTAACAGTTCTCCATTATACAAACATATATGGAGAGATATGTATAGAATTACATCCTATATCAAACCCCCATCCATTTTGCACTTGATCAATACCCTATTTATCATATTAATCATCTATATCTTTATATAAATTTTATAAATGCTAAAAAAAAACAACAAAAAAAAACAAACAAAAAAAACCACACCCATATATGAGACTCGGTGTGGGATGGGTCCCAAACTAGCAGTTCGTTATTGTATAGGAAATTTGGAAGTCCAGGGTAGCCAAAGCTCTCTCAAATCTCTAGTTGAAGATTCCATCTTATATTGGAACCTTATTTGTTCCATTATTTCTTGCCAAAGTGGTGGATTAGGAGATTTCCATGCTCTAGCGATATTGATTTTTATTGCAAAGAATATGTGTGTCATAATATATTTTTGTTGTTTATCAAATGTTTTATAGTCCATGTTAAACAAAAACATTTCAGGACTAATTACAACAACCTCCTTAAAAATACTTTTCATTAAACCTAACATTTGGGTCTTGATATTATTCAGACCCGTACAAGCCCACCATATATGGAGCATAGTACCCTCTTCTCTTCTACATCTCCAACATTCTTTTGAGTAAAATGGGGATATTTTATGGAGTCTAACCGGGACCATATACCACCTATAGATGATCTTTAAGTGTGTTTCGAATAAGGATATATTATGTATGCTTTGTTTTACTAGCATTGTAGCATTTGTCCAATCTATCAGTGGGAGGGATTTTCCCATATCCCTCTCCCATTTACCAAATGGAGGCACATCAGTAACATTGTCTAATGTATCAAACAGTTTATTAAATCTAGAGATTCCTCCCTTTTTTTGGCTACAAGTAATATAAGGTTCAAGATAGTGATCTTTAATCAATATTTTAGTTAAAAGAAAGTTCTTGATCCTTAAGTATTGAAATATTTCCCTAGGTAAAAATTTATATTTAGATTGTAGTTGTGTAAATGTCGCCAGTTTAGATCCCTCATATAGATTTCCAATTTTTTTAATTCCAAAATGTATCCAAGTTTTAATATTTATATCTGACATAGCATAGTGAAGTATTTCTATAGGTGTATTAGATAATAATTTTCCTTTAAGGTCCAACTTAATGTTCAAATATTTTGCAAAATCCACCATATCTCTTATAATTTTATTAGAAAATTGCTCCGTATCCAAAACCCCCAGATTCAAAAGTCCTAGCCACCCTAGGATGTATAGCTTTTGTCCTGGTTCTGATTTCTGTTCAATTTTAATCCAAGATCTAGATATATTTTGATCCAAATTTAACCATGTCATAAGTTGAGAAGCCCTATTTGCCTCATACATCTTGATCACATCGGGAAATGCTATACCCCCTTTCCGGTAACCTCTACATAGAATCACCGTCGCTATTCTGGGTGGTTTATCACGCCATATATAGCTAGAGAATAAGCTTTGAAAGCGCTTCAAAGTGCCCCGTTCAATATTATATGGAATCATCCTGAAAAAATATAGGAGTTTTGGCATTAAATACGATTTAATAATATTAACTCTTCCTATCCAAGATGGTTCTAATCTCTTCAATTTATGTATCTGAGATTGTAGATCTTTATATAAATTGTCAAAGTTTATCAGAATTGTCTTTGTAGTATTAAATGTTATTTTTATACCTAGATAATCAATTTTATCTTTTATACATTCTATATGGAAATGGGAGTACAAAATTTCTAACTGTGTCTTGGACAATAGGAATGGAAGAACTTGAGATTTATTAATATTGACCTTATAGTTAGAGAATTTACTATATACAGAGATGTCATCTAGTAACGGTGGAATTGATAATAAGGGATCAGCAAGAGTAAGTAGAACATCATCTGCAAACAAAGATATCTTAATATAGTCCTCTTGAAAATCTATTCCTTTTATCTTTTCATTCTGTCTTATCATCGTAGCCAACGGTTCGATTGTAAGAATATATAGGAGTGGAGCTAACGGGCAACCCTGCCTAGTTCCATTCTTAATATCGAAGGGATCAGAGTCAAAATAGGGGCTGCTAATTCTTGCCGAGGAGTTTCTATATAAAGATAAAGTTTTATTTCTAAATACTCCATCCAATCCGAAATGGCCCATGACAGAGTCCAGGAATCTCCAATTGACTCTGTCAAAGGCCTTCTCGGCATCTAAAGCAATAATAACAGCTTCCCTTTGTTGTCCGCTCACTCTATTTATTATAATAAAAATCCTCCTTGTATTATCAGAGGTACTTCTTCCTTTCACAAATCCTGACTGGTCCCAATTAATCAAGTCTCCCAATACTTCTTTTAAACGGTTAGCCAAAATAGCCGAGAATATTTTA
Source organism: Pelobates cultripes (assembly GCA_933207985.1). Taxonomy (NCBI): domain Eukaryota; kingdom Metazoa; phylum Chordata; class Amphibia; order Anura; family Pelobatidae; genus Pelobates; species Pelobates cultripes. Next base: position 59,431,922 of record OW240921.1, on the reverse strand, counting down.
ATATCAATATTTATTAGTGATATTGGTCTATAGTTAGCAATTATTGTATTATCCTTATCTGGCTTAGGAATCGGAATAATTGTTGCTAACATCATCTCTTTTGGAAATGAAACATCACTAGATATTAACGATTACATCTCTAAGAGAATTGGAGTAATTATTTTCATATATATTTTATAAAAGATAGCAGAGAATCCATCCGGGCCTGGGGCCTTATTTGGTTTTAATTTCTCTATCGCTTCTTCAATTTCCAATTCTCTAAAAAGGGCATTTATATATTCTAGTTTCTCTAGGCTTAACCTAGGAAGTCTAAGATTCTTGAGAAATCTGTCAATTTCACCATTACTTACCTTGACCTCCTCTAAGTTATATAACGAGCTATAAAATGCTGCAAAAGCCTCTGCTATATCTTTAGGTAAATTTACAACCTTTCCTCCTTTTGTCATCAGTTTTTTTATAGATTTATCTTTATGTTGGTTCTTAATTTTATTAGAGAGATCCCTATTAATTTTATTATTATTATGGTACCATCTTTGTTTAAGGAAGGATAGATTTTTACTAATCTCCTCATATATTTTATCCTTAATAATTAGCTTTGTATTATTAATTTCCTCTATTAATTCCCTAGTTATTGATATTTTATTTAGCCGTTCCATTTTCGCTAATTTAATCCTCAGGATTTGTAATGATTCACCTTTCTTCCGTTTATTTTCAGAACTGAACTTTATTAATAGTCCTCTTATGAAACTTTTTAGGGTACACCATACAATTGGTGTTGCAACTTCTCCGTTATAGTTAATTTTTAAGAAGTTTTCTATTTCTATTTCTATTTGGTCCTTGATGTAGTCAAGTTTTAAAAGGCTTTCATTAAGCCTCCATTTAGTCCTTGGAGTATTACCTTCTTTTATCCTAATTCTCAAAGAGACTGGGGCATGATCCGAAATTTCTATAGAGCCAATTATAGATTTTATGATGTTATTTAAAAGACCCTCTTTCACAAAAAACATATCAATACGAGAATAAGTTTGATGTACATGCAAAAAAAATGTATAATCTCTTTCCTGAGGATTCATAGTTCGCCAGCAGTCAAACAGGGAATTTTTAGCTAAAAAATCAGATAAGCCAAATAATCCTATATTACAAGGGTTACCATTCTCAGAATATTTATAACTTCTATCTTTAGTTAGGTCAACAACACTATTAAAATCTCCTCCTATTATAATACTACCACAGGCAACTTCATCTACAATATCCATAATTTGATCTAGCAGATCTGACGGGTTGTAATTCGGAGCATATATGTTTACAAAGGTAAATGTGAGACCATTAATTTTTATAATTAGAACCTGATATCTACCATTTTTATCAGTTATTAAGTGAGTAACTTCGAAACTAAGTCGATTTGAGATAATAATAGCCGTTCCCCTTTTTTTCTTCTTACCTTCTAAATTTGCTGCATAAACTGTAGGGAATTTTTTATATTTCCATAGTCTATCAGGAGATTCAATCCAGTGAGTCTACTGAATAAAAGCTACGTCAATTGAATTTTCAATTAAGAATTTATATACAGCCCCCCTTTTTTGAGGTGAATTCATGCCCTGGACATTCCAAGTAATTATTTTAAGTGACATCTCTATTCCAGAAATCCCTATCCCATCCCAGACCGAGTCTCACACAGCCACATATAAAAGCAAGAAAAGGGGAAAAAAAGGAAAAAGGAAAAAAAAAGCAGCCAAAAATACAAAAATACTAAAAATAAGAAAAAATAAATGAGTTGTGAACAAAAAAAACATAGAGGGGAATATACCCCCCACCTTTAATAATCCATGAGGAGATCATTCCTATATGACTCTTGGACTAGCCTGCCCTGGTATGCAGGAAAATAAGGTTCCATTGGGAAATGAGAGGGACACCTTAATATAAACAAGTTTTAACCCTTAGCCAACAATTACACACCTCCAGAACTATTGCAACATTTTTATCCATTGACATCATTTATATATGAAATAGAGGATATGGTTATTTTATCCCTAACATTCTTTGTATATGTGTATCTATATAAGCTAGACAAACTTTAGGTAAGATTATTAGTTCAAGTTATTCATCTTATATTCATCATTAGATTCCCCAAATTATAAGATGTAAACATGTAAACATGTAGATGTGGGTACAGGTAAATCATTCTATTATTTATATCAGAGAATCCATATCCATAATAACGTAATAACCAATCAGAATGTAATATATTTATATGTATCCTTTCCCCTTTCTTTTCCTTCTCCTCCTTACCCTTATATCATATTCAACATATTATTATATCAATACAACATTAAATAAATTGTTCCAACTCCTGTTCCAATATTACACCAGGATGGAGATGAGAGAGAAGAAAATAAATATGTACTTAAGTAGACAAATTTTACCTTACTTCATCCTAAATTCTATTTAAATATCTTGCTTCATATTTATATCGGTGAGTTAATTGAAACAATTTTGCTCCTTATACATCTATGTGTTACAAAATATTAATACAACAACCTAATATGAAAAAAACAAACAAACAAAAAAAACAAAACTTTGTTTACCCCTTTCATAGTGATGTCAATAAATGTATTTGAAACAGTTTTGTTCTTTATGCATTTATGTGTTACTAATTATTAATATAATAACCTAGTACTTATAAGATCATTATTAACCCCCATTCTCTTAAGTAAATAGATTATTTCAACCATTACCTTATATTTAATGTGTTATAGAGTGTTAGTATATCATCTTAATATTTTAAGTTTGTGATATTAACTTATTACTGTGTGTTTATTATAGAATATGATTACCTTTAAATATTACACCCTTTTATTATAAATATATCCCTCTAATAGTGCCTTCCCCCATCATTCTCTCTCTTTCCCTTCCTCCTTTACCAGACCAAAAAAATAAAAAAAGGGGAACAAAAGGAGTCCCGCAGTTAACATTGTTATTCTATGTTAACTTCCATGTTAACAAACTGTTGTACATCCTCTACATTTTTTAGAAAAAATTGTTGATCTTGATAGTAGACTTGGAGAGCCGTTGGAAAATTCCATTTGTATTTAATCCCATGAGATCTTAAAGTGGCAGTCTGAGTAGCAAATTTTTTCCTTGATTGACGAGTCATCATAGACAAATCAGAAAATAATTTTATATCTTTAAATTCAGGATCATCAAATCCTTTATTCTGCATAGCTTGCATAATCCGATTCTTCACCTGGTTATTGGAAAAACATACTATTGTATCTCTAGGCATGTTAGATGTCAAATGCTTTGGTTTGATTAATCTATGAAATCTCTCAAATGGTAAATCTCCTAGAGGACAATCAGGAGTAAGTCTTTGAAAGAGGGTTTTTAAATATTGTTCCAATTGATCAAATTTGATATTTTCAGAAATCCCTCTTACTTTGATGTTATTCCTCCGTGAGCGATCTTCTAAGTCACCCATTTTTGTTTCTAAGGTTTGTATTTTCCCCTCCAGGTAGTTGCATTTCCTCATCAGTTCCTCATTATTAATTTGTATTTGCCTAAGACTGTCCGCTTGTACTTGCAGATTTATAGATAAATTTAAAATCTCCTCTTTTAATATTTTGGAGTTATCTTCTGCATCCTGTTTTAATTTAACATATAAATTCTCCAATGCATTGTTCAGTATTTGCAATGTTACCTCCTGTGAAGATATCTGGGTTTGTTCTTGAGCTAGAGAAATAGATTCTCTTCGTTCTCCATGGGATAGTCTACTCAAAGTACTCCTTTCTTGAAGTTTAGGTGAATAAAAGATATTAATACCCTTAGTCTTGTCCGCAGCTGTATTGCTATTTTTCTCCTTTTCTTTTCTTTTTTGGGAGGCATTATCTTTTATAGCAATCTACTTCTGTAAATATTTGTTAAGTATAACTATGTATCAACATTTAGTTGAGGTATAGGTTCCGCCGTTATCTGGAGGGTGTAGCTGTGACTATTATCTAAAAGCGGTCACTGTAGACGTCATGAATCTAAGAAAACGGTCACTGCGTCTATGGCGATTATTTGGAAGTGGTCATTAGAGGTGCCATATACCAATGTTGAATTTCATATATGTACATAAAATAGCCGATTTCTATTTTAACTGTAGTCCAGCTGTTTTCCCGGCTAACAAACTTAAATTTCATATATATATATACAAGATATCCAATTATTAATTATTAGCACAGCTCCAGCCTTCCAACATCAGTTTTATCTCCTCAAGCTTAGCGTTCAGCTATTATCAGTATAATCGTTTAATTAGGCACAGGTTTCCGCCATTATCTAAAGAACAGTCGTTATATCTATAGCGATTATCTAGAAGCAATCACTGAGGGTGCCGTATATCAATTATCAATAATAAATTTCATATATATACACAGTAATGACGGCTGTTAATTGCACCACATCAACCTTCCAACCTTCCAGCCTTCCAGCATTGGCTTTATATCCTCGGGCTTAGCAATCAGTTATTAGCTCGATATCAAAATTTGTTGAAAAGCAGTTGAGGAGAAGCAATTAAGGAGCAGATTCTGCCATTATCTTCCTGCAGCAGCCGACATAAGCTTTGTATTAACCTTGTATCAGCCTTATATCCTCGGCCTTAGCAGTCTTGATATTCAGCTGTTAGCGTCTACATTTAGATACAACACAAACACCAAATTCGGCGTTATCAAGGAAAAAACAGCCGCTATATTTGTACCAGTCATCTGGAGGCGGTCAGTGTACTAGCTACCGCAACCATGCGGGCGTCTCCTCATTCCTCCCTGGAACCTCGTGCGTGAATTTCTATTCCCTTTGTTTGTGGATTTTTGTTGCTGCTTTATTAGCTGCTCTTATTTCTGCTACCTCAGAGTTACTAGTTTGCTGATTATGATACATGTTATATGTGTGTTTTATAGATTTTATGTCAATGAATAAATAGTATACATCTTTTTAAATTTCTCCTGAGGAAATACTTCTTATATCTAGTGAAGGTAGACCTGTTTATTCACTGATTTTTAATTTTAATTTATTTTATTTTTATTTAAAAAAATATTTTCTTCCCCTTCTTTTTTCTTTTTTTTCTTTGCGCAGCCTCATTCTAATATTTTGGATTGTTTGAATTTTAACCTGAAAGTTTTCTCTGAATTTGTGTCCTTTTTATCGCATATTTCTTTTACTCTTGGAACTTTCTCGTTGCCATACTTTGCAAAAACCGGAAGTATGATTCTTCCAGTAAAAGCAAAGCTTAATTTTTCCAGTAGCTATAGATATATAGCAGATATATTTCAAGTAAGACTAAATTAATAAGTAAAAAAAAAAACAGTAGCTATAGAAGCTCACAATTTGTTATCCTTAGATGTTTACTGGTTTATCTTCACTTATCTGGTTGTCAAAAATATTCTTCCGTTTTTACTATTTGCCAGTCAAAAGAGTGTGAACCGCTGAACTTTCGAGTGTGGATGAAAATATTTTGACACAATACAGAAAACTGTGTTATAAGCAGGGAACAGGCTGCTCCGGAATAAATTGACACTCACAATTTAATTACACAGACATTCATCTGCCTTTGGAATGCTAAAGTTCAGTGGCTTTCTTTATGAAATTTATATTTTAGATTCTACCCTCAACAAATTTGCTTATGAAACAATAATTGTGAGATATAACTGTAGATTAACACACATGTATTGATTTCTGAACAGAAAACTATATTGTTAGTGGGGCACATCCTGCTCTAGACCCAACTAAATTAATTACAAAGGCATTCATCTGCTTATCTTACATACATCGCCCCCCATTTGTTTTGAACTATGGCTAGAAGGATATCACGTAAGGGCCACAATCACTACACCTTCTGGACGAAGTATGATGCTATCTAGTAGGGAATTAAATCCCCTACTTTGGACTGAGCTGTAAAAGTTTGAGAGGCTCCGTTTAATGGGACACTCTCTAAGCACCAAAGCAACTTTAGGTTAATGAAGCACTTTCTGTGTATAGCTGATGACCCTGCAGTGTGTCTGCTCAATTCTTTGCATTTAGAAGTGAAATTATTATTATTTTTGCCATTTATATCACTTTGCTTATGCAGACTTAGCCACCAGAAGTCTCAGCAGAATTATTGCAGGTGGAAAAAGCTTTGATGTCTATAGGTATCGTCATTCCAAGGGGGGCCTCATTTTGCCATATGCTGCAAACAGTTTAAAAGCTTAGATGGCATCCATCAGACACCGATCGCAGCCTCCATGGAGTGAAGGGTTAACTACCTGGCTTAGAGCATCAGATGAACACTCCCAAACTATGAGCTAAGGCCAGCACATCTGGGCTAACCCAGGCCAGATAGCTTCTGGCTCTCCTAAAATAATTGAGGTACATGCTGGACCCCTCCTTAATTGTCAAGCCTAGGGAGGATGACTGGGCAATCCTGGCACCATTACCACTACAGGGTGCTGTAATGGTTATGATGCTTAGAGCGTGCCTTTAATTTTAGGAGGTACAGAAGAGGCTACTCAAGCCAGCACGACAACTACCATGCCAAACATTCATTGCACAAAATAAATCTGATTAGTATTGAGGCTGAGTATCACAATTAGGCCTTTGAGGCTTCATAGTACAGATTGATTACGTCATAAATATTTTTTGCCATAAGAAATGTTGTGGACAAAATAATAACTCTACTAAATTTTTTGTTGTAAAATGTCTATTTACTCTGCATAGCTATAATCAATTAATATTAATCATAAGCTACATAAGATGGCCGCTAGGGAGTTTCCCCTGTCATCGACTAACACCCTCAATTAACAAGATGGCGCTGGAATCTGGAGGAGAGCTCCATGACGTCAGTGACGTCACACCCGGTAGGATGAGCAATTGATGAACCACTTAACACCTAACCAATTATTGATGTATTTCCCTCTGATATCTATATATATGCATATGATGTATTACTGCTTTATAAAGGGCCTACCAGCCCTGGGTGTGAAAGAGTTTGCTTGATAATTTAGTCAGGTTTATTGCATTGTTTTGATATTATTGTTAGCTTAACTGCCTAGAGGGCAGGGAACAGCGACCGCCTGAAAAGTGCTGGGAATTTTGATATTATTGTTAGCTTAATTACCTAGAGGGCAGGGAACCGCGACCGCCTGAAAAGTGCTGTGAATTTTGACATTATTGTTAGCTTAACTGCCTAGAGGGCAGGGAATTGCAACCGCCTGAAAAGTGCTGGGAATTTTTTGTTGTTCTGTTCAGAGAGGAGCAGGGTTTTGTTGATTAGTGTTGTTATGTTTGCTCCATTGGTTTTTCTCATTATATTGTGGTTATTACTCAGCTGGGATTATAGTGTGTGTGTTTTAGTTGCTTCAATGAGCGTTGTGTGGTTTGTACTTGACTCAAGACTTTGTGCACATATCTACATCTGTGATTCTTGTAAATGTCTTCTTATTAGCATTTCCACCTTCATCTTCTCTCTCATCCTCTTTCTCTACTGTACCTTTGACCCTGAGCAGTGTTAGTCATCCACTACTCGCCTCGCTCCAATCCGTGACCATCATCTCGGGTGGACGGATCCCCGTGACTCGTCTACACTTGGGGAAGACGCATGCAGATTCATTTCTCGTGGCAGTCGAGCACTGTAGACACTCTTTTTCTTGTTACAACCCTCTATCTCTCTTTGGAGGGACACCTGGTATATTGAGAATGGGACAGGAACATGCTAAACCCCCGAACGGGTACTTGGCTTGTGGTTTGGTAAAGGAAAGGGCTTGTGAGGAGGCTATGCTTAAGGTGAAAAAGATCTCTTAGATCTGTGGTGTTTCAATGTCTCCCAGTGGCCGTTTACAGCCTGAGTTTTGGAGGAAGTTGTTGAAGGATAAGGAGGGATTGCTACTCGATAACGGGTTGACTAAGACCGCAGAGGCTTGGTATCGTGTGGCAAGAGGACTTAAACAGGAGGGTTGGTTTGAACAGGAATTGGAATTTGATGGAAAGAAAGTTTGTGTGTATCAGGAAAATGTTTGTACTGTTGATTCAACTTCCAATGTTTCCCGGCCACTGCCCTATGATGGCGTCCGGCATAACAATGAGAGTAACCCCACCTCCACTGCCCAACAGGCCCTCTCACATACTCTGACACCGCCCCCTTAACGCCGCCTACCCCGTTGTATCCTGTCCTAGGAGCTGACGGATCATATTATTACCCAGTCCCTGTTTCCCCTCCCATCCCTGCCCTTGCTCCTCCTCTCTTCGCCTCTCCTTTCATTCCTGCCTCAGTCCCACTACCCGCCCTGGCCTCCGCCCCACCTCCCGTGTCTGCCTCTGTTTTGCCTCCCGTGCCACTCCTCCTCCTGTTCCAGCTCCTCCTCCTTCCATTCCCTCCCCCGACCCACCTGCCTGCGTCATTCCCCTCATGATTGTTTGTTTTCTATGTTATAAATATGTTTGCAATTGTTATAGGGCTAATGATCAAAGATTTCCCACCTTTGATATTGATGTTGCTAACCCTCATGGTACCCTTTAAAGGTACTCAGCCCTTTCTGGGCTTTGCGGTTCAACCCGCATTGTTTTTCCTTTTCATTGTCTAACCCTCCTGTATTCTTCCCCTTACCCAATATATCCTATTCCCCCGGGGGAGAAACGTTATGAGGAACTCCAAGAACTTGCGTTGCCAAGACTACACACTGGGAAGCTATGTCCCGCCTCGGATGCCAATCGAGGGAGCTATCCACGGATCCAAGACGCTGTCACAGCAAGTATCCACCACACCAAACCACCTCACATGCACACTAAGAAACAACACGCGCCTTTGTGCTCGGGTAGCGCCGAAACGTGCGTCAGGACTTATGCCTTATTTTAAACCACAGCACTTAATTTAAGCACTTTAGGGGTTAGAGAGCAATGATTGGGACTTTATAAGATATTCATCTAGAGTGGTGGGTAGTTTCTTCAGATGGACTCCTCTATTTCAGGATAGCCTTAGCGTTCCTAACAGTGGATTTTTAGTGGAATCCCTTTTTCAGCATAGGCTATATTAGCGTCCTCTATCATATATCCTGGTTAACAGACAGTCCAGTTCACTTCGCTGATCTCTTATGCTTACCAGCTATAGCTAATTGAGGAGATACTATGTATCCATACTTAGCATTGTAGGCAGATATTCGGCAACTGCTATACTCTGTTATACAGGATAGTTTCTACCCAAATCGCTACATATCTTTAGGGGAGAGATTGTATACCAAGATTTCTTCTTGCTGTGACACTTTTTAGTATCACTTTATTTCTGTCTCCCCCTTTACCTTGCTCTCTTTAGTGTGTGTTAGTTTTTATTAAGTTTTATTTAATTTTTGGGGGGAATTTATACCCTATAATAAAGAGACTTTTTATTTCTATTTTTACTTTTCATGTAATCACATACCCAGAGAACTCTTTTCTGTGTTCCTATGGCGCTTTTTAGCCAGGGATCATTCTTAGTACTTTATACTTATCTCTAAGGGTTACCCCCTATAGGGTTCTCTTGACACACCGTGGACTCCATTTATTTGGATTATCCACGTTCTTTGTTCTGTTTAGGCCGTTATATCTTACTAATTTGCACAATTAATGATATCCCATACACATTGGCAAATGTATATGCACCTAACTCAGAACAACGCAATTTCCTAAACAAAATCCTGGCTAAAATAGAACCGATTCAGAAAGGAATGGTGATAATTTGTAGGGATTTCAACCACATCCTAGACCCTAACCTTGACTCATCTAGGGGTCCAAACACACAAAACCGCTCCCAGATCAAAAGGCAGTGCAAAACATATCATAAACTATTGGATGAACACAATCTTTACGACATATGTAGAGTCCTCCACCCCACGGAAAGGGACTTTACGTTCTTCGCAGCAGTGCACAACTCCTACACTCGCATAGATAGGTTTCTTACAACTGGGAAGCACCTGACGCAGGCACTCACTTGCTCAATTGTGTCAATCACTTGGTCAGACCACGCACCCACCACCTTAGAACTAAAGGATAAATTCGATAGCCAAAACAGAAGCCCTTGGTGCCTAAACGAAACATTGCTGCATGACCAAACATTTGTACGTGACCTTGAAAACACACTCACAAACTACTTTCAAGACAATACCTCACCCGAGATACAAGTTGAAACCACTTGGCTTGCCCATAAACCGGTCATACGCGGGGAGCTTATAAAAAGAGCCCACTTCTTAAAACAAACATCCCACACCCAACAGATCATCTGGTATAAACAACTCCATGATCTAAACAAACTGAACCAAACACACCCCTCCCCGGAGTTGAAACACCAAATTGTTGAAGTGCAAGCTAAGATACAAGCTTTAGCACTCACCAAAGTAGGCTACTCATTACGTAAACTCAAAGCCACACACTATTCCCAAGGAAATAGAGCGAGCAAAATTCTTGCACAAAGACTCTGAGACAGACAAGCAACCTCCATAATTGCATATATACAAACACCCCAAGGAGGTAGGGTGGTAGCCCCGAAAGCAATAAGTGACGAATTCGCGACATAGTATGAATCTCTTTATAACCGAAACCTACTCACACCTACCACAACACCATCGGCGATAGACAACTATCTAAGCGATGCCCCCCTCCCGACGCTTACGCAAGCCCATATCATTATCAGCTACTATCACCCAACAAGAAGTCAGGGATACAATAAAAACTCTCACCATAAATAAGGCCCCAGGTCCGGACGGATTTGCCAATAAGTACTACCACTTTTATGCAGATGTCCTATCGCCCACACTTACAAAATTGTTCAACACTGCAATAGACAAACACTCGCTACCTACGGAACTCTTACAGGCACACATCACCACCCTCCCCAAACCAGGAAAACCTCTAACCGCGTGCCCAAACTTTCGCCCCATTTGCCTGCTCAACACCGACGCTAAACTGTTTGCCAAACTCCAAGCCAACAGACTTAAAAACACACTGCGGGGGCGTGGCTAACCGCTGTGAGGAATGGACGCTTGAGCTCCTTGCTCCGGCAGATCGGGTCGTCAATCCGGTGCAATCCTCATACATATAAGATGGCTCACTTTATCAGCATCTACAATATGGCACACCAGAGGGGCAAGAAAGCCACCCCTAAGCCAGATAAGCTCAATTTCTTCGGGAATAAAGTACACTCCGAACTGGAGGACCAGGCCTCCCCCCAAGATGGTGTCTGCAACTCCGGGGAGTCTGCCTATCCGGCTCCTACCCTAATGCAGGATGAGGATAAACTCACCAGGTCCCATTTTCAACAGGCCTTGGATTCACTATCTACTAAATTAATTACCTCCTGGCAACATACAGCTGACTCCCTCAGGAAGGACCTCCAAGAATTGGGCAGACATACGTCCCATGTGGAGAACAAGCTCTCGGAGTTTGCTACCGCCCATAATGATTTGGCCTCACGTGGAGTCAGTGGAACATAAGCTCCTCTTAATGGAAAGTAAAATCACAGATCTCGAGGACCGGGCGCGCAGGAACAACTTACGCATTCGGGGCATCCCAGAAGATGTGGCGCCAGACAACTTGCAGGCATATGTCAGGGGTCTGTTCCAAGCACTAGCGCCGGACATACCGTCTGACATGCTCCTCTTGGACCAGGTGCACCGTTTGCCTAGACCAAAGTTCCTGCCGGAGACTGCCCCAAGAGTTGTTTTGCTGCGCATGCATTATTTTCATATTAAAGATCTCCTACTCAAATCATCTAAACGCAGATCGACGCCGCTGGAAACTTACCCAAACATCAGGATCTTCGTTGACCTTTCCGCGTCTACTCTCAGCAGGAGGAAAGAATTTAGCCAAGTCATCACCACCCTCAAAGCTCATGGCCTTTGTTTTCGCTGGGGCTTCCCCACTAAAGTCATTGTCACCAAGGACAACACCACACAAGTGATATCGTCACCTGAAGATGGCCTTCGTAAATTGCAAGCATGGTGCTTCCTGGAACAAGTTGGAGATCATATTACCCCACCCTCAAAAAGGATTTCACTGGACTGGCACAGAGTGTAACTTGTACACAGAACTGGCAAACCCCAAGTATACCACACAATATTATAAGTAGATAGAGAAAAAAAAAAAAAAACGTCTAAAGTTAGAGATTAGTTCACTCTTTACTATTTGCTGATAGGGCATGTTAGTACTTTCGTGGGTACTATCACATCAACCCTTCCGCTGGGGTTCTACAGCGAGTTTACTGATACTCCTATGACTGAATGGGTAACTATGGGACTTGTTATAATTTGTCACAAACTACTGATTGCCACCTTTTTCAGGATGCCTGTTTGCAAAAAAAAAAGAGTGCACGGGTAGGGACTGATGACCCTTTAGCTGTATAATCGGAGATATAGTATGGTCAGATCATGCTCCAATGACCCTTACAACTCAAGACGCATATAAGCACAGATGGAAAGCCCCGTGGCGTTTAAATAGCACCCTTCTATTTGATGAGGCCTATAAAAACACTTTACAAACCGAGATCACTGAATATTTCCGACTCAATGGTCAACCGGATCTTAACCCTACCCTGATTTGGCAAGCCCATAAAGCAGTGGTTAGAGGACAACTTATTAGTAGAGCGGCCCACCTCCGTCGAACTTCTCAACAACATTACCTTACTCTATTAACTAAATTGAGAGATTTAAAATTGGCTCAGCTTGTACGCTCCAAAATGAACGTCACCTCTGAAATTGAACTCGTCACGAACCAACTGAATGACCTTTTACTTCAGCGCACCGCACGTATGCTGCAAACTCTTAAAATGAAACATTATACACAAGGGAATAAGGCTGGTAAAAAACTAGCATCATTACTGAGACACCAAGTAGCACAATCGAAGATCCCATACCTACTCACTTAGACGGGTAAGAAGTTATACAACCCATTAGATATCAATGCAGAATCTGCTAAATATTATCAAAATCTTTATAATCTTAAAGACGATCCGTTCACACACCAGCCCTCACAACTAGAAATTGACAACTTCTTAAGGCAAATTCAAGTAAACACTTTAACTCAAGTTCAGAAAGACCTTCTAAATGAACCTATTACATTGTCAGAAATCCAACAAACAATACGCGCACTTCCCTCTGGGAAATCACCAGGCCCAGATGGCTTCACAAATGAGTATTATAAAGGATACACTGACATTCTGGGACCCTACCTGGTAGACACATTGAATCACATCATCCAAAAGGGGGAGATGCCAAAAGACATAGTTACTCTGCCCAAGCCTGGAAAGCCGCCCAACCAACCCAAAAACTTACGTGCCATTTCGTTGCTAAATACGGATACAAAAATTTTGGCCAAAATCTATGCAAATAGGGTAGCTACTATTCTTCCTTCGATCATACATTCAGACCAAGTGGGATTTGTGAAGGGTCGACAGGGAGCAGATGGCACTAGAAAACTTCATAATCTCCTCTACAATCGGGGGCCTTCCGGCGCACCCAGGGCCTTTATGTCCCTGGACGCCGAGAAGGCCTTTGATAGGTTGAACTGGAACTTCTTACGTTCGGTTCTTCAGAAATTTGAATTTCCACAGTCCTTTCTGTCCCTGATTTCGGCAATTTACTCTACCCCAACTGCACGGGTTGCAAACGGAGGACTTGTCTCCGAACCCTTCAACATTACAAATGGCACACGTCAGGGTTGCCCACTTTCTCCAGCTCTGTACATTCTGGCTTTAGAACCACTAGCTCAAGCAATAAGATTCAATAACTTAATCCATGGAGTGGTACTTAAAAACAAAGTCTATAAACGAACTATGTTTGCGGATGACGTTATGCTATCCTTATCTAACCCATCTATTTCCATTCCAGAACTCCAATCCCTATTACTACACTATGGTCAATGTTCTTACTATAAATTAAATACCTCAAAGACGCAAGTAATGTGTCTCGACACGCCTATATTATTATACAACGATCTGAAACAAACATATGACTATGAATGGCGCCAGGATAACCTCACCTTCTTAGGTGTAAAATTTACAAGGTTGGAAGGGCGATTATACAAAGAAAATTACATTACTTTGTTCTGGATGGGCAAGATAGCAGCTGTTAAAATGATAATTCTCCCGCAGTTGCAATATCTATTCCGTACACTTCAAATTAAATTACCTGAAAAATTATTTTGAGAGGCACAAACTACTGTTAACGCCTTTGTTTGGAACAATAAGAAACCCCGACTCGCCGCTAAAACAATGTACTTAACATACAAAGAAGGGGGAATGGGATTACGTATTACAAATCGGCGGTTATAGCCTCATTGCTTAATGAATTACATCAATTTAGCCAGGTCTCCCCTTGGGTGTCTTTAGAAGCAGAATTCACAGAAGGACAGCATATAACACACTTAGCCTGGATTCCCCCACGAATTAGGAAAAAATATAAAGAGATAACGACACTTACGGCTACAACTTTGCGGGAATGGGACAAATTCCATTTAAAACAAGGATCAAATACAATAATCTCTCCCATCCTACTATTAGAATCCTTTTATAGCCTGATACCCTCACTAAATCTGACTACTTGGAAATCTCATGGCCTACAGTACTTACGACAGCTGTACAACCGAGGGGACCTTATACCCTTTAAAACGCTCCAACACACTTATCAGCTACCTGACTCAGCGTAATTTCCATACAGGCAAATTACATCCTGGCTACGGAAAAACAAGAACATGTTACCCAATGTGGCGAGATGGGACAATCTCTCAAAAATAGAGAACTTATTTTCACAAACCCCAAAGCCACGAAAATTAATATCCTTCCTATACAACTCGCACTTTTCCCAACAGGACCCACATAGTCTGACATTTGTCAAAGTGTGGGAATTAGAACTAGGCATGGAATTAACACCCCGTCAGTGGGCTTATATTTTATATGCGAATAAGAAACTTACACTTAACACGTCTCACATAGAACTTACAAGGAAACTATTAAATCGCTGGTTCTTAGTCCCAGCACGATTGGCAAAAATTAACTCTGCATACACAAACTTGTGTTGGAGATGCGGGGCTGGCTCTGGCACCATGCTTCATGTATGGTGGTCATGCTCTTCCCTGAGCTCTTTGTGGACAGAAATACAGGCTCTGATTAAAGCTGTCACAGGAATCAACTTCGAAAAACGTCCAGAGAACTATATTTTACAATACATGCCTCCAGACCTCACAAAAACATCACGATACATAATATACCATATACTCTTAGCGGCACTAACACTTATTAGCCGTGATTGGAAGTCGCAATCTATTCCTAAAATGAACCACTGTCTAACATTAATAGACGACGCAAAAAAATATGAGAAAATGGCTAGAGCTACCATGCCCCCACAACAATTTTGGGAAGATGCATGGAATCAATGGGATCTGTTCCAAAACTCTAAGAATGTAGCCTAGTTTTGAGGTATATACTACTCACATGACTGGTAAGTGCTGTGATCAGCCGTTCTGCTATAGTTTACACTACATATTGGGATCAAGGTACAACTAATCAGTTGTCATATAGGTGTCATCTCTAAAGCTTTTAGTTCTAACGTGGCTTGTTACCCCTCCCCCTTCCCCTTCTTTTTTTTTCCCCGAGTTTACCCGTGTTTGCACAAATTATCTATACAACTTGTATTGTACGGGTCCATCTCATATGTACAGCTCCACATATCTACCCACTGTCTGCCTTCTTTGGTGTCATATCGCATCTCTACCATTCATTAAAATTGTATGCTCAATATGTATATGAATATCAGGGGTGGAATAATGTGGACAAACTCGCTTTCCTTTGTTCCAATGCAATCATTTCACTGTATGACTCAGTAGATATTTGTACAGGAATGTCTGTTACAATCTGCATTGTATTTAATGTATGTGTATGCACCTGTGGAATACATTGATACTGAATAAAAATAAACATAAAAAGAAAAAAAAAAAAAAAACATACTGCCAGAGCTCATCCATGATGACCAGGTGGGGTTTGTAGGGGGGAGGCAGGGCTCTGACAACACCCGCAAAGTTCTGGATCTTATGCATAGTACCTGTAAACTAGGTAAAGGAGGCCTCTTCGTGTACTTAGACGCAGAGAAGGCTTTTGACAGATTAAACTGGATGTTCCTTAACAGAGTACTCTGTAAATTCAGCTTCCCAACGCGATTCATAGCGGCGGTGGAAGCGCTCTAAAGCACTATATCTATTTAGGACGTTGCAGATCCCCCTCCCGAACACATATCTAAAATAAGTAGCATCACTATTCATGAAATTTATATGGCAACATAAAAAGTGCAGAGTGGCAGCCAAAATTCTACACAGATCAGTTACAAATGGAGGGTAAAGCATCCCAAATTTACAAATCTATTACAAAGCAGCTCTATTAAGTACCATGTTAACCGCTCATGATACACACTATAATCCACAGTGGATAAAGATAGAAGCATTCTGGCTCCAGATGGACCAGATACACCCAATCTTCTGGATTGAAAAAAACAGACGACCCAAACCATTTCCAGGACTCCCAACTACTCGGTTGCTTATAGAAACATGGGATGAGGTCAGGAGTAAATTAGCTAACCATCCCAACATGCCTTTAGCAGCGCCACTACAATGCCATTGATGGATGCCCTACTGCTCCCTGAAAAAGTGGCCATCCTGAAAGTGAAAGCCCACGGAAGATTGTATTCAGAAGAAGCACATGGCAACTACCAGGCTGACCAGGCCGCCAAGCATGCTGCACGTCAGTCAAGGGAAGTGGACAGAAGAGTGTCCGCTGAAGAAACTCCTATTTACACTATGCAAACCCTACCCGCAGACCTCAAATTCTTGAGGGAACAACAGACAGCTGCCACCCCACAAGAAAATCAAAGCTGGAAAGAAAAAGGGGCAACCCTCCAGGATGGGGTGTACACTATCAACCTTAAATTCTGCCTACCCAAAACCATGTATCCAGCAGTAGTTCAATGGGCCCATGGAGCAGCACACCTATCTAAGCACCTCATGAATTCTCTGATTGACAAATATTTTGAAGCACCTGGCATTACTACTCTGACCAGCAATTACTGTAGATCTTGCACCATTTGTGCCAAATGCAATCCAGGGAAGATAATCAAGGCCCCTCCAAAACACCTGGCAAAGCCACAGTATCCCTTCCAAAGAATTCAGATTGATCATATTCAAATGCCAAAAAGTGGCCGGTACAAATATGCACTAGTGATAGTGGACATATTCTCAGGATGGCCAGAAGCCTTCCCTGTTGCCAACCTTACAGCCAAAACCAGAGCAAAACATCTACTCAGAGAAATTGTCTGCAGATATGGCATCCCTGAAGTGATAGAAAGTGACCAGGGCACATCATTTACTGCATCACTGACCAGGGAAATCTGGGAATTACTGGGGGTGACCCTTGCATTCCACACACCCTATCATCCACAGAGTAGTGGTAAGGTAGAACGCATGAATGGCACCCTGAAAGCCAGAATGCTTAAGATGGCCCAAGAGACTAGCCCACCCTGGCCAGAAAGTCTTCCAATAGCACTGTTTAGTGTGATGTACACTCCAAGGGGGAAATTTTGCTTGTCTCCATATGAGATTCTGTTCGGTTCAGCTCTTAGGCCCCAACAGCTTCAGATTCACTCAGATGCTCTCTCTCATGCCTTGACCAAAATCCATGCGCAAGTGTTTTCTTCTATTCCAGATCCAGAGTCTGATACAAACGCCCATAAGTTGCTCCCTGATGATTGGGTTCTGGTCAAGAAATTCCTGAGAAAACACACTCTTGAGCCAAGGTTCGATGTTCCATTCCAGGTCCTTCTAACTACATCTACCTCAGTAAAGCTAGCTGGGAAGAACACCTGGATACACGCTTCGCATTGCAAGAAAGTTCCAGCTCCAGAAGAAGCAGTTCCTATTACATCATGAGTTTCCTGTACCTTCTCCTGTTGATAGGCCTGTTAGAGGCCCAAGTTGCAATTACCAAAGATAATCATGTTTATACATTTTGGTATAATTCCTCCAACACACATGTTGCTACTTTTACATTTGATAACTGTGATATTGTTTCTTGCATCTTCCCCCAATCACAATACTCTACTATATACAAAGACATACCCAATAAAAAGGACCCATACATTTGTGTGATGGGTGACCATTGGGGACATCACTGTAGTACATGGAAGGCAGCAGGGTGGAACACGGGCTGACCATGGGGCTACAAACCACAAAGTGCCTTAGACAGAGTGG
Source organism: Pelobates cultripes (assembly GCA_933207985.1). Lineage (NCBI taxonomy): Eukaryota > Metazoa > Chordata > Amphibia > Anura > Pelobatidae > Pelobates > Pelobates cultripes. The sequence continues at coordinate 59,413,664 of OW240921.1, read as the reverse complement.
ACAGAAATGGGAAATTCTTACTGTACAGAATGACCTTATGTAAACCAACAGGATCAACCCCTATGAAACTTACTCTAAATATAGAACACCCTAGTCCAGGAGATGCTGGAGAATATATAATGGGAATGTACTGGAAAGGACGTGGTTCATATAATAAATTGGGCACTTTCTACTTACAAGACATGTACGCATCACCTGAGTGGGTAGACACAAAACATATGACCATCAACCATCTCAAACCTCACATCAAGACTCTTAAAAACATGGTGGCCATAGCCAACCCTACTTTCAAAGACACCATGGCAGTAGAGACTGGGTTTTCAGACATTAACCTGTGGCTTGAGTGGATGAGATACAATGCTAACTCTCATAATAGAACCAACTGCTATGTTTGTGGAGGTGCCAGACCCCACCTACGTACAGTGCCTCTTAACCTACCTCCTGATGTTTAAATATGTTTCTTAAGTCTTTATGTGCAGTCAGTTACAAACTCATCAGCATGTGAATCATGGAAGAAGATATACCCTCTAACCCAAAGAGCTATCAGACCACCTGATGGAGTCACGGTATATCCAAGTAATTACACTTGCTACATGTAGAATATTGCATATTCTATGTTTCTATTGATTATTTATATATGGATGTGTGGATTGACATAAGTAACAGATGGTATCAATAAGTCACAAGGCTTTCTTTGTCCGAGAGCTCTGGAATGTGGATTCGGGGGTCTTGTCCTTATATGGCTAGAGTTAAACGCTGACGTTAGTATGAGCACTTCTATATATTAACAGAGGGACACGAGGTCACTCTCTCTCGGTCTTGAGTCTTGGCTCTGGCTCTCTCTCTCGAGGTAAAGATGTAAGGATTTAAAGAAGTCCAGCAATTACCATCTGCTGTTGAATGTCCATTATCCTGTAACATCCTTTATTATGTTTTATTATGTATCCGTAACAAAGAATAAACCTGAAGAAATCGTAGGTCAGAGTGCGTATTACTACTTTTCAATAATATAGACATATATTATTGTGGCGAGCATTTGGCCCAAGAATATATATACAAAAGATGTATATATATATATATCAATTCATCTAGATTTTACATTGGCTAGCCAGCCAGTCTTCTATTCAAGGTTTGTTCCCACTTCAAGGGGGGAGAGAGAAGAATCGAGTTACAAAGCTATTTTGGAACTGGGAAAACAAACTTGAAGAGAAAAAAAGAATCTAGACTGACTGTCATAGAAGAACTGTGGTTTGTAAGAAAAAGAAAGTTTTCAAATCACAAAGACTGTACAAGACTATTTTCTACAACTGAGACAAAAAGCACAAGATACAACGTGAATTCTAGAAGCAAGCACGTGGCAGAGATTGGCAATCATCCAGCCCAGAACTGCGCAGATGTGTGGATGAAGCAACGAAATAGACAGAAATAACTGATCTGGTGAGTAACATGGAATTCATAAACGATATCGCAGAGAAAAGTAAATTTCAGTTTGCATTTAATAGCAGCTATTCAGATACTGTGTTGTGGCAATCTTTATACACACAATGTAAAATTGCCAATAGTGAAATTGCCAAGAAATTGTTTGTTAATAAGAAAAAACAAAAGATCAGAAATGTTATGAAACTAGTCTGTACTTACAATGCATTGATTTGTAAAAGAAATGCAGGTCAAGACAATTTAGAATCAGCAGAAAAAGAAGTAGATATGAATGGGTTAACAGAAGACAAATCAGATTTAAATGAACAGTGTAACAAAGTAACAGAGAGAACATTGTCAGAAAAGGTCTGTGAACTAGAGGATAGAATTGAACTAAGAAATGATCTTATTTGCCAGCTTAGAAATGAAGTTAAACTAGTGTGTGTTAATACAAGAAAAATACAGGCACAGAATCTAATCCCAGAACCAACAGATACTGAAAATGTATCCTCACAGAATTACGTTGCTTTATTCTTGGATAACTTAAGGAGAGAAACCAATAACGAAGGGGTTAAAATTACTTGTGGAATTAGGCAGAGAAAGAAGTGCAGATTTTACACCCCTTGTCCCCCTCCTCCTCCTTCTTCTAGGACAGAGTGTAAAAGAGTGATACAGACAGCCGAGCCCCTCCCAATTTGCTCAAATAAAAGGCAGAATATAACTCCTAAAGTTATTTGTTTTTGGTCCAATAAACAACATTACTTAAGATCTTGTAGATATTTTATCCGAGATATCAAATCAAAAGCAAATGAGAAATTAAATTTGTTGATTGAAAATTTTGACAGAGAAAATACATGTGGAGATAAATCAATTAAAGCCTTGTAAACTGATAATCAGACAAATAAAAGCAATTTTAGCTAATTCGAAATTAAGAGACAGACAAGCAATGCAGTGTAACACAGAAAGTTATAAGAATCAGATAACTTCAAGAGATATGATCAGTTTAGGGAATGAGCATGGATATGTGTGCCAACAGATGTACACAGGCTGATTCCAAAATTAAGAACAGCACACAAGAATAGAAATCTATGTTAGTTTGTTGTTTTAAATGAATTGTTAGTCTGTACTGTTTTTCATTGTTTTTATGTGTGTTATAAGAAAGTATTAGGTTAATTAATTAAAATAAAAATTTACATCAAGTCTGCAAATATGGCAGAATGAAATACACTAATGTAGCAGTTAGGCACATGCAATGTATGTTATATTGGGTATATGCGATTATACAGTAACTCCAATCATTTTACAGAAGGAAAAAACAATGTTGTTACTTCTGAGGTTGATTTAAAATCTTTGATTTAATTCATGAGAATGAGGTTTTAATATCATGACTGATAATGGATTACTATATTTTGCAAAGCCTGGACATACATATGTTTTGATTATATAGAAGACAAAAGTTTTGATAGGATAAAACCTAGATTTACAAATACATTTGATGTAGGAAACAATATATGTTTTTGTAGTTTGTTTCATGTGACAAAATGGTGCCAGTGTTAAGACAAAATGGCTACTATAGCTAAAGTATAGTGGAAAATAATATTTTTCTTTTGGTAACATCTGACATGTGATTAGGTTATACCTCCAGATTATTAAACAGTTTAAAAGGGGGGTATGATTAATAAAAAGTTTGGCAAATTAAAATGTTCAGAAAGATTTTAATATAAAGGAAATTTAAAGATTATACATCACATGACATAAATGTAATGACCACTAGATGGTAGATCTCATGAGAAGAAATTAGTATGTTTTGTGTAGTCAATATAATTCAATGTTAAACTGTATAATAATAATAATGAGATGTAAACATTGTAAGCCATTGTATTGATGCTGCACATGTTTTTTTGTTTTAATGTAGGTAAAGCGTGACAGATCCTTGTGGCAGTAAATCAGGAAAGAATTCCTTCAGACAACTGGACATCGACTGTTGGAAAGAAACTTTTCATCTGATCTGCAAACTGTGATGGAAGATTCTACAGAGTTCATTCGATACAGAAGATTAACAGACTTACAAAGAAATAAAAGATTGACACTAACATACATATTCCTAAATATTAATGAAGAAGAAAACAGACAATGAAAAGTTATTTAACAGTTATGAGTGTATTAATACCAAAAGAGACTACTTATAGCTATATAAAACATGGAGTACAATTACGAAAGGATAGTATTATGAAAATAACTGTTACATTATTATCTATACATAGGATGAGAAGTATCAGAGGTAGATAAAATATGAAGTTGATAAAATAAGAATCATGGTTACCTAATTCTACAAAGATTGCGTTCAATAGGATTTCATAGATAAATTATAATAAATAATTTGTTTATATCGAGGTGAAGTAAAACAAACAATGATAACATAAGGAAGAAAACTAGGGAAGGATAATTTATATTGATTAATATTAAGTAATTATATACATTAAGAATGCTTTGGATATAAGAGTTCAGAGATCCAAGAGGAATTGAATTGAAGTGTAGTTAAGAGTATAGTACACGATTATATTTGACCTAAGTCTATAAGAGGTATGGACTAGGGAGAATAGGTTTCTGGATATGGTGATATCCAATGAATACGTTGTTAGAAGTTGTTTTATGATTACCCTGAGTTTGTAAGACACAGACTAGGAATAAGAGTTTCAGTATGACCCCAAGTTTATTTTATTTTATTTTAGTCAGTTGAAGTGTACTAAGGAATATGGATTGGTCAGAACATTAGGACAATCCTGCTTTTAAGATGTATTACATTAATAAGTCATCACAATGCTAATGAAGAGAGTGATGATAATGAATTTAAATAGTTATTTCCAAGTTATTTTAAAATAAACTATGTTTCTATTGAATGAAAAGTTTGTTACTACAAGGTAGAATAGTAGTCAAAATTATAATTATGTAAACAAAAACAAATCTATGATAGAAAGATTTCTGGGTGAAGAATTTCTAGGACAATAAGTATTGTCAACACCATGAACATTATTTGGAGTCACGGTATATCCAAGTAATTGCACTAGCTACATGTAGAATATTGCATATTCTATGTTTCTATTGATTATTTATATATGGATGTGTGGATTGACATAAGTAACAGATGGTATCAATAAGTCACAAGGCTTTCTTTGTCCGAGAGCTCTGGAATGTGGATTCGGGGGTCTTGTCCTTATATGGCTAGAGTTAAACGCTGACGTTAGTATGAGCACTTCTATATAGTAACCAGGGCCGTCTTTAACATTGATTGGACACTGGGCAGGCATTTGTTTGGGCCCCCTGGATCCTGCCATCCCTCGCCCTCCCCCCACACTTTCACTCTCTGGCATGCAATCACGCCCTCCACCCCAACACAGTGGCAGAACTAATGTAGACAGGGCCCTGGTGCAAGACATTGTTTTGAGCCTTCCCTCTAGCGCAAGAGCAGAGAAAAGTTAGATCCTCATCTGTTGTACAATTCCAACGATGCTATGCCAGCTGGGGATCTACCATTTGTCCATTTTTGCAGGGCTGTATTTGTGAGCAGTGTTTGTGCATTTGAATGTGAGCATGTTGTTGTATACAGTATGTGTGTGCATGTAGGGTGTAGTATTGGTGTTTAAGTGTAGGGATGTGTTTCCATATAATTTTTGAGTTTGAATTCAGGGGTGTGTTTGTATGTAATGTTTGCAGGGGTGTGGTTGCATGTTGTGTTTGATTGCCGTGATGTATGAATGTCAACATTCACAGATATACATACACATTAGCACACTGATACATGCACACATCTGGACACACTGACAAAGACTGGCGTATACACACACAGCCACATACATAAATACACGTGTGCACACACAGAGATAAAAACACTGGCACATCCACACACAGAGATACACACTTACACACACTGACACAGATATATACACAAATACATATGTATTTGTGTGCAGTGTTGGCGTAGGAATGCTGGGATGTATGCATTGTCACACAGATGCACTCTCACACAAACAGTGATACACACAGGAACACAGATACACATGCAGTGGTGTATTTGTGTGCATTGTTAATGTTGGAATGCAGGGTTGCATTTGTGTGCAATGTTAGCTGGGATGTATGAATTGCCCCACGCACAGATACACACTTACACATACTGACACTCATACACACACAGGTACATATACACAGACAAGCAGGTACACATACAAACTGACACATAGGTATACATACACACAGATACACATAAACACTGACACAAAGGTACATGTACACTGACACAAACACAGCCATATAAACACACACTGACACAAACAGCCAGATACACACTGACACACACAGCCAGATACACACTTACACACACACAGTCAGATACAGACACACACACACAGTCAGACAGAAACACAGCCAGATACAATCACAGCCAGCCAGATACACACACACACACAGTGAGATATACACACACACACACACACACAGTCAGATACACACACACACAGTCAGATACACACACATACAGCCAGATACACACACAGTCAGATACACACACAGTCAGATACACACACACACACAGTCAGATACACACACATACATACAGCCAGATACACACACATACAACCAGATACACATACACACATACAACCAGATACACATACACACATACAGCCAGATACACACACAGCCAGCCAGATACACATACACACATACAGCCAGATACACACACAGTCAGATACACACACATACATACAGCCAGATACACACATACAACCAGATACACATACACACATACAGCCAGATACACACACATACAGCCAGATACACACACATACAGCCAGATACACACACAGTCAGATACACACACAGCCAGATACACACACAGCCAGATACACACACAGTCAGATACACACACAGTACACACACAGCCAGATACACACACAGTCAGATACACACACAGTCAGATACACACACAGTCACAGTCAGATACACACATACAGCCAGATACACACATACAGCCAGATACACACATACAGCCAGATACACATACACACATAGAGCCAGATATACACACACACTGACACAAACACACACACACAGAGTCATATGAATTCACATAGTTTAGCCACCCTCCTTACCTTTACAGAAGTGTGGCTTCCCTGTGGTCCAGTGGGAGCTGGATGGCTGAGATTGATGGGAGTCTTCTTCTTCTTGGTCTGTACCTCCTCCATGTATGCCTCCTCCTCCCCAGCGGCACTCTGTTAATTGGGAGGAAGTGACCTCACAACACTTCCTCCCAGCAGGCAGGAAGACAGGGGCTCGGTCAGGAGCTCTCTTAAAGGGCCGGGGGCCCCTGATTACCTCACCTGCTGCAGCCCACCGGGATATTTCTCAGTATCCCGGTGGGCTGTTCAGACCTGGCTGCAGGCAGGGGGCCCACAGGGCAGCTGCTTTGGGCCCCCCAGGAACAACTGGGCCCGGGGCAGCTGCCCTGTTTGCCCCTTGTTAAAGACGGCCCTGATAGTAACAGAGGGACACGAGGTCACTCTCTCTCGGTCTTGAGTCTTGGCTCTGGCTCTCTCTCTCGAGGTAAAGATGTAAGGATTTAAAGAAGTCCAGCAATTACCATCTGCTGTTGAATGTCCATTATCCTGTAACATCCTTTATTATGTTTTATTATGTATCTGTAACAAAGAATAAACCTGAAGAAACCGTAAGTCAGAGTGCGTATTACTACTTTTCAATAATATAGACATATATTATTGTGGCGAGCCTTTGGCCCAAGAATTTATATACAAAAGACGTATATATATATCAATTCATCTAGATTTTATACTACACTATACACGGTACCACAAGGAAGTTATGGGAAAATTCCCTCCTGGGTATTGTGCTATGCATCGGGAGCCTCCTACTACCCTGTTAATGAATCACGTCAAATCCTTGGGGGATATTTATTGGTTATGCGGGGACATGCAACTCAGATCCAAATTGACGGGATTATGGTGGTGGGAATGCGCTCTAACCAAAGTTATCATGCCCATATACATATTATCAGATAATCACCAAGGCCCTCTTGATTCACCCCATACATACTTTAGAGCAAAAAGAGAAACTCCTGTACAGGGCAGTTTCAAACCTCACATATATATAGATGCCATAGGGGTGCCAAGGGGGGTGCCAATCGAATTTAAAGCCAGAGATGAGGTCGCGGCTGGATTTGAATCCTTATTTCCACTCATCACAGCAAATAAGAATGTAAATTGGATTAACTATATCTATTATAATCAGCAACAGTTTGTCAATTATACCAGAGATGCACTCCAGGGCCTAGCCGAACAGTTACAAGCCACCTCCCAAATGACCTTCCAGAATAGGATGGCCCTAGAAGGGAGGCGTGTGTAAAATACTCCCAGACACTATGACATGTTGCACTTTTATCCCAGATAACACAGGCCCCAATGGGAAGGTAACTATGGCCATAGTGAAGCTTGATAGTCTCTCAGAAGAGTTAAAAAAAAACTCAGGGGTCACCAATTCATGGGATAGATGGTTTGGATGGATGGATGGATGGATGGCAGAAAGTACTCTACCTAGTGGGAATGACGTCCTAGCTGCAGTGGCATCGCTAGGTGGGGCCAGAGGGGGCCATGGCCCCCCCTACATCATGCTGCACCCCCTTGTACCCCCCCAAATGCCAGCAACTTGCTGGCCATGTGTTTAAATTATATTCCCTAGGACTGTAACAGTGTGTGACAGCCAGAGGGAATGCAGGACAGAGGGGCTGGGTGGAGCACTGACAGGCTCCCCGGCACAGGCCCCGCCCCCAAACAAAGCCCCGCCTCCCGCACATAAGCCCCACCCCTGCCGTTAAGCAGCCGAGCATGCTGCTGCTAGAAAGGATGGAAGAAGGCTGTCTGACCCCGAGCAACAGCCTCCAGTGACAGGTAGGCTTAATGTGCGTATGGATTCAGCAGTCTGTGTGTGTGTATGGACTCAGCAGTCTGTGTGTGTGTGTGTGTGTGTGTATGGACTCAGCAGTCTGTGTGTGTGTGTGTGTGTGTGTATGGACTCAGGAGTGTATGTGTATGGACTCAGCAATCTGTGTGTGTATGTGTGTGTGTATGGACTCAGCAGTCTGTCTGTGTGTGTGTGTGGACTCAGCAGTCTGTGTGTGTGTGTGTGTGTGTGTGTGGACTCAGGAGTCTGTGTGTGTGTGTATGGACTCTGCAGTCTGTGTGTATAGACTCAGCAGTCTGTGTGTGAGTGTGTGTGTATGAACTCAGCAGTCTGTGTGTGTATGGACTCCGCAGTCTGTGTGCGTGGACTCAGCAGTCTGTAGAAAAAAAGCAAAACGTATACCGCGCCTATTTTATATATGTGAAATATACATACATATATCTTGAATAAATGGATTGTAACCTCAAAAAGAAAAGATTAAGAAACAAATAATAGTGCAATACAGTAAATATATTCTTAAGAGCAGAAGGTATAAGGCTAAGTTCAATCCACTCACATATGGATGAGCTATAACAGAGCTCTGCTGTGAAAACGCCTGGACGGTACAATCCCCGTCTTTGGATTTGTAGAAGTTGCCACGAATATTTCCACAGTGCAATGAACGTAGTAAATATGAAAGGAAAAATAGCAGCAATATGGTGAAGTAAGTACTAATAGTATGATCAGTATTAAATAGTATTGTACTTACAATTTCTAGAGCATATATCCTGCTCTAGTATAAACAGCATAGGTGGTATAATCCCCACCAAGGATATACAGGATCCAGGAAATAAAATAAAAGATTGGAGTGGATATAAAAGTAACTTTAAAAGTATACTTTAATATAAACAAACAGAATAAAAAATAAGATTTATAAAAACATAAAATATAGTCCCACTTAACGCGTTTCGCCAGGTTGGCTTCTTCAGAAGTGTGGTATAATGTCCAATAAGTCCGTTTATATATCCTTCTTAATGTAAAGATAGTGTCCTGATGTGCTTACTTCCTGGTTCCGGCTGTTTGCTGACACGCACGCGTCATACCGGAAGTGACGAGGCACCTGCATCAAACCGGAAGTGACGTAGTGCTCGCGTCCGACCAGAAATGATCGCGGCGTTTGTAGTGCAGATAAATGCAAAATAATATAATAACTAGATGCCCGAAGGTATATGTAACACCAATGAATGGTGTAAACAGTATTTAAAACATCGCCCGCCCCAGCCTACAATCCTAGAGGGTGTGGGCATATCGCAATCTCGGCCATCTTTGTTGAGGGCAGACATCCATTTAGGGGACAGCTAGTTGAAACAGTTTGTTCACAAACATATAAGTATGGAAAGAATATGCATATGCCTAGAATATGAATAATAAAACAATATAAAATATAAATAAGAGAATAATACATAATATATACTTTGAAATGGCTAATACCTATAGCATTTGATTCTAAAATACAGAAATAAAAATGGCACATATGAATATTATAGATGGTTTAACATAATGGTTAAAAACAGCCATAAAAACATAAAAGATGTTATAAAAACCCAATAAATATGGGACATGCTATAAAAAAGAACAAAAATGGACAAGAATGGAAAAAAAATAAAAATAAAAATAAATTTATAAAAAATTGAATAAATCAAAATCAACATTTAACCCCTTGGGGTGTAGGGTATCTAGTTGGTATACCCACTGCATCTCAGTTTGTCCAATCTTTCTTATAGCATCTCCCCCTCTCCAGTGATTTTTAACTATTTTAATCCCAATGAACGTGAGGTGCTTAGGGTCATTGTTATGCATGCAAAAGTGCGCTGGTACTGAGTGATTCTCCAGACCTTTTTCTATATTTCTACAATGTTCTGTGATTCTAGTTTTTAATGGCCTGATCGTTCTACCTACATATTGGAGGCCACACGAGCATTCCAATAAATAGATCACATTTTTACTGTTGCATGTAATGACCTCTTTTATATTATATGTTTTATTGGTATTGTTTGATTTAAAATCAGTAATCATTCTTTTAGTAGTTTTTGTTTTTTTACATGCCATACAACAATTACATTTATAAAAACCTTTTTTGTCCATAAAATCATTAATTTTGTTAGGGCTGTTTCTTGTAAAATTTTTCGTTAAATGCATTTTAAGATTAGGAGCTCCTCTAAAAATTATTTTTGGTTTGTCGGGAATTATTTTTCCTAAAACTTCATCTTCCTTTAATAGGTGCCAATGTTTTGTTAAAATTTTTTTCAATTGTCTATTTTTATTATTATAATCTAATACAATAGGTAAAGTAAAATCACAATTGTTCTGATTCACTGAACTTTTAGCTTTATGTATAAGTTGATTTCTATTAATTATAGCTGTTTGACTGATGGTTGAATCAATGTGATTAGCGTCATAACCTTTTTGTATAAAGCTTTCTCTCAGTGTGTTAGCTTGCTTTAAAAACACAGCTTCATCTGAGCAGTTTCTTCTGAGGCGCATCATTTGACTTTTAGGTATACTGTCCAACCAAATCTTGTTATGGCAACTTTTGGTGCTTATATAGTTGTTTACATTTACTTCTTTAAAGTGTGTTTTAGTTTGTATTGTGTTATTTTCAATATATATATTAAGATCTAGGTACGTGACCATAGTGCTACTAAAATCCGCTGTTAAAATTATACCTTCTTCATTGTTATTTAAAAAAGAAATAAAATCCTTAGCTGAACTAATAGGCCCTTTCCAAATGAACAGAAGGTCATCTATGTAACGAGAATAAGAGACCAGGTTCTGCACCCAGCCATGTCCCCTCCACACAGACCGATCTTCCCATTCGGCCATATAGAGGTTGGCATAGCTGGGTGCGAACCTAGTACCCATAGCTGTCCCAGCAGTCTGTGTGTGAGTGTATGAACTCTGCAGTCTGTGTGTGTGGACTCAGCAATCTGTGTGTGTATGGACTCAGCAGTCTGTGTGTGTATGGACTCAGCAGTCTGTGTGTATGGACTTAGCAGTCTGTGGGTGTGTGTGTATGGACTCAGCAGTCTGTGTGTGTGTATGGACTCAGCAGTCTGTGTGTGTATAGACTCAGCAGTCTGTGTGTGTATAGACTCAGCAGTGTGGGTGTGTGTGTGTATGGACTCAGCAGTGTGTGTGTGTATGGACTCAGCAGTCTGTGTGTGTGTGTGTGTTTGTGTGTGTATGGACTCAGCAGTCTGTGTGTGTGTATGGACTCAGCAGTGTGTGTGTGTGGACTCAGACGTCTGTGTGTGTGTTTGTGTGTGTGTATTTGGACTCAGCAGTCTGTGTTTGTGTCTGTGTGTGTGTATGGACTCAGCAGTCTGTGTGTGTGTGTGTCTGTGTATGAACTCAGCAGTCTGTGTGTGGACTCAGCAGTCTGTGTGTGTGTGTGTGTGTGTGTATGGACTCAGCAGTCTGTGTGTGTGTGTATGAACTCAGCAGACTGTGTGTGTATGAACTCAGCAGACTATGTGTGTATGGACTCAGCAGTCTATGTGTGTTTGGACTCAGCAGTCTGTGTGTATGGACTCAGCAGTCTGTGGGTGTGTGTGTATGGGCTCAGCAGTCTGTGTGTGTGTATTGACTCAGCAGTGTGGGTGTGTATGGACTCAGCAGTGTGTGTGTATGGACTCAGCAGTCTGTGTGTGTGTATGGATTCAGAAGTCTGTGTGTGTGTATGGACTCAGCAGTGTGTGTGTTTGGACTCAGCCGTCTGTGTCTGTGTGTGTGTTTATGTGTGTGTGTGTGTGTATTTGGACTCAGCAGTCTGTGTTTGTGTCTGTGTGTGTGTATGGACTCAGCAGTCTGTATGTCTGTGTGTGTGTGTGTGTGGACTCAGCAGTGCGTGTGTATGGACTCAGCAGTCTGTGTGTAAGTATAAATCAGCCTGTGTGCATTCAGCAACGTCTGTGTGCATTCAGGAGTATGTGTGCATTCAGAAATCTGTGTGTGTATTCAGCAGTCTCTCTGTGTTCGTATTCAGTGTACTGTGTGTATGTACTCAGCAGTCTATCAATAATTACAAATTTTATTCCTGTGAGTTGTTGTATAGGAAGGGCCCCAGTGCACTGCTTTGCCCGGGCCCCTTAACACTGTTAAGATGGTACTGCTTGTGTGTGTCAGTGAGCTTCTATTTAGTGAGCATTAGTGTTTCAGTGAGCTTGTCTTTAGTGAGCTTGTGTGTGTCCCTGAACTTCTTTGTAGTGAGCCTTGTATTTATACAAGTGAGTTTGTCTGTAGTAAGCTTGTGTGTGAGTCAGAGTTTTTTGTCTGTCAGTGAGCCTATTTGCGCATGTCAGTGAGCTTGTATTCTCACTGTACAATATATATATATATATATATATATATATATATATTGACTTGTAGGAATGGCATACATTTTTTTCCAGGGCTGCTTTGGATTCACAGTTTGGCTCTGCCAGCGAGTGCGCTTTACCGCTAAAACATCTGTGTGAGCTGCCGCACACTTTAGCCCTGTTACACGCGTCTGGGCTGCTGTTGACAGGTACTAGTAGTCTAGAGATTGGGACATGGGGTGTATGCTCAGCTATCTGTATAATACTATAGTGCTGTTCTCTGTATAATACAGATCTGTGTGTGTATAATATCCCGGGATAGTCAGTGCTTCCTGTATAGTGCTGCTCTTTGTATAATACAGGTCTGTGTCTGTATAATATCCTGGAACAGTCAGTATTCCCTGTATAGTGCTGTCCATATTTTAGGATATTATACACAAACAGACCTGTATTATACAGAGAGCAGCACTATACAGGGAGCACTGACTCTCCTAGGATATTATACACACAGCCATGTATTATACAGAGAGCAGCACTGTACAGGGACCGCTGACTGTCCCAATTTATTATACACACAACACTATATTATACAGAGAGCACTGACTGTCCAGGGATATTATACACAGACAGTAATTGATAGCTGTGCTGCAAAATGTCCTTGGAATTTTTTTTCTAATGTTGGCAACTATGGCACTGTATCAAGGGAAATGTGTTTGGTTTTTAATAATCCCTGGTGGAAAATAATGAATCCTCCACCAGGGATTATTAAAAAAAAACAACACATTGTGTCGGGGCGGGGCTTAACATGCGGCAGGTGCGGGATCAAACTGTGGCGAGGGCAGGGTTAAATGTGCCCCCCTACTTTTGTCCCTGGCCCACCATGTGCCCCTCCTAAAAATGAATCCTAGAGACGCCACTGCCTAGCTGTAATGATTCTGTTCCTCTTCTTTGTCTGCTGTATAATGCCCTGTGTACAGAAATATTTACAGAAGACTGTAAATCAAACCATTGACCGTACCACTCCAACCTTCCTACACCAAGACATTGATGATGAAACTTGTGACGCACCACATACACCTCTGCAGTCCCACCACACTAAGTATACAATTACCCCTCTTTAGGGACATTACAGGGACAGCGTCTTGTCTTACGGGTAAAAAGTCTGTTGTGGAGAAGTAGTGGACAAGCCACTATGGGTTCTAGCGCAGTGAAGAGTTCGAGAAAACCTGTTTGACAAGATGAGCAGCAGCCTATTAGGGATAGTACTAGGGATAGATGGTAGCTGTATACATTGTAAATAGTCATTTTAAGGGGGGACTGTTGTGGACAAAATATTAACTCTACTAAATTTTTTGTTGTAAAATGTCTATTTACTCTGCATAGCTATAATCAATATTAATATTAATCATGCGCTACTTAAGATGGCCACTAGGGATTTTCCCCTGTCATCGACTAACACCCTCAATTAACAAGATGGCGCTGGAATCTGGAGGAGAGCTCCATGACGTCAGTGACGTCACACCCGGTAGGATGAGCAATTGATGTACCACTTAACACCTAACCAACTATGTATGTATTTTCCTCTGTTATCGATAATTATGCATATGATGTATTACTGCTTTATAAGAGTCCTACCAGCCCCCCAGAATAAACATTCCTAATTTTTTTTATTAACCTAGAAACCTGTGTCTGGTGTTAATTATTTAGGAATCGCAACTTTGAGGGAGATTGACAATCTTGAGAGGAGTCTATTGCTCACTGAGCAGAGTTTAGTGGGGACAGGTAGTGGAGAGGGAGGAGATAAGACAGATGGGGAACAGGCATGTAGCTGGGTGACAGTGGGGCGAGGAAGCAGGGGGGGAGGGAAGAGGAAAGGGCTAGCTAGTCCTGATTTGGTGCAACCTAGCATATTTGCCCGTTTGAGGGAAGATGTTGGGAGCATCAGCTCAGGAGTAGCTGTATTAGAGGAAGCTGTTACTTCTAACAGCCGAGCTAACAGCCCCCCTAGTACGGGTGGGGATCAAAATGTAAGGAAGGCAAGACAGGTTGTGGTGGTAGGGGACTCTATCATTAGGAGAGCAGATAGGGCAATCTGCCGCTCTGATCGGCTCAACCGGACAGTTTGCTGTCTCCCGGGTGCTCGGGTCCGGCATGTTGCTGACAGAGTGGATGGATTATTGGGAGGGGCTGGGGATGACCCAGCGGTCATGGTCCATGTTGGTACCAATGACAAAGTAAGAGGAAGATGGAAGGTCCTAAAGAATGATTTCAGGAAATTAGGTAGCAAACTTAAGAAAAGGACCTCCAAGGTGGTATTCTCTGAGATATTACCTGTGCCACGCGCTACAGTGGAAAGGCAGCGGGAGATTAGAGAGGTCAATGCGTGGCTTAAGTCTTGGTGCAGGAAGGAGGGTTTTGGGTTTTTAGAGCACTGGGCCGACTTTGCGATTGGGTACAACCTTTATAGTGGTGATGGATTGCACCTAAACGGGAGAGGGTCTGCAGTGCTGGGGGATAGGATGGCTAGAAGGTTGGAGGAGATTTTAAACCAGTAGTAGGGGGGGAGGGTCATAGCAATCTACAAAATGGAGATAGGACAGAAAGGAGATGGGCTTTAGCACAGTATAAGGGGGGTGGAAACGGGGGGAGGGGCAAGCTCAGAACAGAGAAGCTGTGTAATGGTGAAAATTCACAAAATATACAAGTGACGCATAATATTAAATGTATGCTTACTAATGCAAGGAGCCTAAATAACAAAATGGGGGAACTAGAGGCATTAGCATACACTAAACAATATGATATAATAGGCATAACTGAAACATGGTGGGATGAGACACATGACTGGGCAGCTAACTTAAATGGGTACACGTTATTTAGGAAGGATAGGAAAAACAAGAAGGGTGGTGGGGTATGTTTGTATGTCAAACATGATTTAAAGCCAAATGTTAAGCAAATGGAATGCGAGGAGGATAATGTGGAAGCTTTATGGGTAAATATCTGCTTGGGGGAAAAGAAGGGAAACCAACTGTTGGTTGGGATATGTTATAAACCATCTAATGTTAATATTGACGAGGAACAACAGCTGTTTGAGCAAATTGAGAAAGCTGCAAATCTGGGTAACACTTTAATTATTGGAGATTTGAATTACCCAGATATAAATTGGGACAGAGGGACTAGTGCCTCAGCAAAGGGAATTAGGTTTTTAAACTTGTTAAATGACACCTTCATGTCACAACTTGTACAAGCACCGACTAGAATGGATGCTTGTCTGGACCTGGTTTTAACAAACAACGTTGATCTTTTGACCAACATTCAAGTAGGTGAGCACTTGGGAAATAGTGATCACAATATAGTGTCCTTTGAAATAAACTCAAAAAACAAAAGCACATGGGGAATACTAAAACATATAATTTTAAAAAGGCCAATTTCAATAAGTTAAGGGAAGCTTTACAATATATTGACTGGCATAAACTATTTAGTGAAAAGAACACTGAGGATAAATGGATCATCTTCCAACAAATATTTAAAAGGTACATTTCTCAGTATGTACCGTTGGGAAATAAATATAAAAGAAACAAATTAAAATCAATGTGGCTTAGTAGAGAAGTAAAACAAGAGATTACAACTAAGAAAAGGGCATTTAAAGCATTTAAATCGGACAAATCAGATGCATCTTATAAAAGATATAAGGATGCAAATAATGCGTGCAAAAAGGCAATTAGACTTGCTAAACTTCAAAATGAAATAATGATAGCTGAAGAGAGCAAAACCAACCCCAAAGCATTTTTTAAGTACATAAATTCTAAAAAAAAAAAAAAAATGAAAGTGTAGGTACACTAAAAACTGAAACGGGGGTGTTAGTTAATGAAGACCAGGAAAAGGCAGGAATTTTAAATAACTATTTCTCCTCCGTATATATTAAGGAAGAACCCATGGCAATAGATGTGCAAATGATTGCTACTAAAAACTTGCAGAATAATTGTAATTGGTTAACTCAAGACAAGGTGCTGCAGCAACTAAAGAAAGTTAATATAAACAAAGCTCCAGGGCCTGACAGTATCCATCCACGTGTACTTAAGGAACTAAGTGCAGAAATAAGTGAACCTCTGTTTTTAATCTTTCAAGATTCTTTTCTTTCAGGAAGTGTTCCGGAGGATTGGAGGAAGGCAGATGTGGTTCCTATATTCAAAAAGGGTTCAAAATCCTTGCCTGGAAATTATAGACCTGTGAGCTTAACTTCTGTGGCTGGTAAAATATTTGAAAGGTTATTAAGGGATAATATTCAAGAATTCCTTGAGAAGAACATGGTTATCAGCAAAAATCAGCATGGTTTTATGAAGCACAGGTCATGTCAAACTAACTTGATTGCGTTCTACGAAGAAGTAAGTAGAAGTATAGATCAGGGTGTTGCCGTGGATGTGATCTATTTGGATTTTGCCAAGGCATTTGATACAGTTCCACACAATAGATTAGTGTTCAAACTCAAGGAAATCGGTCTAGATGAAAATGCTTGTTCTTGGGTAGAACATTGGCTTAAAACAGAGTACAAAGAGTTGTCATTAATGGTAAATTTTCAAGCTGGACAGAGGTGGCAAGTGGTGTCCCTCAGGGGTCTGTTCTGGGACCCCTTCTATTTAACATGTTTATAAATGATCTTGAAGACCGCATTGAAAGTCATGTTTCAGTGTTAGCAGATGACACAAAACTTTGTAAAATAATACAATGTGAGCAAGATATTACTTTGCTGCAGAGGGATTTAGATAGACTGGGGGACTGGGCACTCAAATGGTAGATGAAATTTAATGTTGAAAAATGCAAAGTTATGCACTTCGGCGTAAAGAATACACAAGCAACGTATACCCTTAATGGAAGCGAATTAGGGATAACAACACATGAAAAGGACTTGGGAATTGTTATAGACAACAAACTATGCAACAATGTGCAATGTCAATCAGCAGTGGCCAAGGCCAGTAAGGTATTGTCATGCATGAAAAAGGGCATTCATTCTCGGGACAAGAATATAATTTTGCCTCTTTATAAATCACTGGTAAGACCCCATATTGAATATGCTGTGCAATTTTGGGCACCTGTTCTAAAGAAGGATATTATGGCACTAGAAAAAGTGCAGAGGCGGGCTACAAAATTAATAAAAGGAATGGAACATATCGGCTATGAAGAAAGGTTAACAAATTTAAACCTATTTAGTTTAGAAAAACGTCGCCTGAGAGGGGATATGATAACATTATACAAATATATTCGGGGCCAATACAAACCATTGTGTGGAAATCTATTCACAAACCGGACTTTACATAGGACACAAGGCCATGCGTTTACACTGGAAGAAAGAAGATTTCGTCTAAGGCAAAGGAAAGGTTTTTTTACTGTAAGAACAATCAGGATGTGGAATTATCTGCCTGAAGAAGTGGTTTTATCAGAATCCATACAGATGTTCAAACGGCTACTAGATGCATACTTGCAAGAACAGAATATTCAAGGATATAATCTTTCAATGTAGGGTAATAACTGCTTGATCCAAGGATAAATCTGACTGCCATTCTGGGGTCAAGAAGGAATTTTTTTCCTAGCTTGTTGCAAAATTGTGCTTCAAACTGGGGTTTTTTGCCTTCTTTTGGGTCAACAGCAAAAAACAAATGTGAGGTAGGCTGAACTTGATGGACGCAAGTCTCTTTTCAGCTATGTAACTATGTAACTATGTAACTATATAACCAATTTGGAAAGGGGTAGATACACAAGTTTATCAAACATTTGTTTTGATCCACGACAAGAAACTTTACAAATTAAATAATCTCTTGTTTAAGCTTCCTATTTTTCACAATTTCAATACTAATTTATAATTTGCTTATGAAAATCACAAAATAGGAAATGTCTATAGATATCTATGGATGAAATCTTCAAGCTCATAGGGTAAGAAAACATTTTCAGAGTTAAAAGCTTTGAAAACTGATATGAAATAATGTTATGTAGCTATTGTATATAATTATACCTTGGTAACAACAGGTTATAGTGCACACATTACCTCAGCATAGTCTGGGGGTGCTAATCTCAGGCATCTACCCTAGATTAGCAGAAGTTACACTCTGGAGCAGCACCTTTGACTATTTGAATTATGTCTTATCAAATAGCTGCAGTGCAAGAATGCAAATTTTACTAATCCCAGGAACAACAAGAACATCAAGGCTACCCTTACAGTAAAGTATTTTTCTTAATTCCTACACTACCCTTACAGAATCCAGTGTGCATTAAATATCCAAAACACCATAACCACTACAGCTATCTGTAGTGGCTATAGTGCCAGAAGTGCCCTGAAAATCTCCCATCACAAGAAGTTAAACCAGAGAGGCGTACCTAAGCATTACATTTTGTTTGCTCTCCTGAACTAAACTCTGCAATACAGGGTTTAGTTCCTTGGCCAAGAGAATCAGATTATTGTTCTCAACCAATGAGCTAAACCCTACACTGCAGGGCTTGTGTCAGGCGGACTGGGAACTAACAGCTCTCTGGCAATAGAAGTGGAGGTGGAGAGCCACCCAGCAGACCCCAGGTATGAAGGCAAACCTTTCAAAAACTATATGCCTACTTACAATAATGGATGCCAGAGCACTCCTGGCACCTTAGCCACTATGGCATGTTGTAGTGGTTATGAGGCTTTGAATGTTCATTTAAACCAGGACTGCAGTATCACTAATCGTTAACCCCTACAATACACGGCACTTTCACTAAACATTTTCACTAAACACCCTCACACTAGGCTAATACCAATCATAACCTTAAAAATATCATGTACTATAAATAACAAAGCATGCATTATGGGAAAATAATGCCATCTTGGCAGAGGCATATTTATTGAAAATAGCGCAAGCATTGAAATTGTGCCCCTCCCTGCCCCTGTTAAAACATCTGACACCCATCTTTTAAATAATCATAAGGTCATTTTAAAAATTCAAGCTCTATCTAATGTGCGTGTGCTGGCTGTATGTGAGGTCTGTATGCTAACTGTATATAATGTGTGTGTGGTGGCTGTACATAAGATGTGGTCATGCTCTGTGTAGCCCTCTCCTGCTTGGAGTTCTTCAGGGGCAGGAGGGTTTATGATCCCTGATGGTCCAATGGGGAAAAAAATTGCTCAGCAAGAAATGCTGGATTTTTCAATAACAAACTCTCCATCCAAAAGGATTAAATATTGAATTTGAAATAGGGCGTTTTTATATTTTTTATATGAGGAGTAAATGTTTTCAGTGTATTCTTATTGTATTTATTTATTTTTTTAGGACTTGTGCTCCTTATAAACATTGAAATGTGATTATAATTAATGGTGACTATTTACATATTGGAGATCTATGTACAAATGTGTTAACCCTGTTTGAAAATATAGGGTTGTTAACAGCATTTTTTTTAGAATCTACGTATAGTTTTTAAATATTGTTTATGACTTTTTTTTTAAGGAATTGAGCTTCACTTTTTAAAAAATGGTATGAAAACTTATAAAAAAAATTATAACCCGATAATTCAAACAGGGGTTGTAGAATTGTATGTGTATATCCTTGTTTTTAAATGGTTACAAACTGGATCCCAAGGAAGCCAGAGGAGCAAACCTCACACTGCCAGCTCTGATCCTCCTCACCAAAGCAGTCCTGCTACTTACCCGTAGTAGGGTTAAAAAAATAAAACTGCCAACTGCTCAGTGGTGCCATAGCCTGATCAACATTGCCCAGGGCCCTATGCAGGATGATAGATTGGGGCCCCTACTTGAGTCCTGGGCTCTGTGTCTGTGAGTGTTGTGTGTGTACTGGCTGAGTGTTGTATGTGTGGAGGAGCCTAAGAGCTGTTTCGGGGGTGGGCTGAGTGTGTCTGTGTGCCTAGCAATACATCCATGTGTGAATGTGTGTCTGTGTTTCAGTGTGCATGTGTATGTCTCTGTTTGAGAGAATATGTGTTGGGGTAGTTGGGGCACTGACTTGTTTGTAAGGGGAAAAGCTTGTGGCTTTTGTGTGTTGTATTTATTGTCATGTGTGAGAGGGAGTGACAGCTTTTGACAGGTGAGTAACATTATGAGGGGGGTTAGTGTGGTATGGTCGGGGGGGGGTGTGATGGGGTTGGGGGGATGTGGCACAGTTAGGGGATGAGTTTGCCAGGATGAGGGAGAAGTGTGGCAGGGTGAGAAGGATCAGTGTGGCATGGTGAAGGGTTGAGTGTTGCAGGATGTGTGACAGGTCTTGAGGGTTGGTGAGTATGGCCATAGCCGATCCTGGGCTGGTGCATGGGGTGCACAGCACCCAGTCACTCTGTGAGTAGAGGCACAGTAGAGGCTAGGCTCTGCCCCTCTAGCGAGCCACGCCCTTCATTTTAAGCTCCACTTCCAGCCTGAAGGCCCTCAGAGCTCCTGGAAGGCTGGCTGGGCTGGAAGGTGAGCGCAGGGGGGTATAGAGAACACAGTAAGAAGAGGGGCCAAAAGAAGAGCACAGGAGGGGAGAGGGGGCTATTTAAGGGCACAGGAGGGAAGGGGGGGGCTAAAGAATGCAGAGGAAGGGAGGTGGCTAAAGAGGACACAGGAGGGGAGGGAGGCGAATACTGCACAGGAGAGGTGGTGGCTAAAGAGGGCACAGGAGGGGAGAGGGCTAAAGAGGGCACAGGAGGGGAGGCAGGGCTAAAGAGTGCAGAGGAAGGGAGGTGGCTAAAGAGGACACAGGAGGGGAGGGAGACGAAAGACTGCACAGGATAGGAGGGGGCTAAAGAGTGCAAAGGAAGGGAGGTGGCTAAAGAGGGCACAGGAGGGGAGGGAGGTGAAAAATTGCCCTAAAGAGGGCATGGGAGCGGGGCTACATAAGGGCACAGGAGGGGAAGGGGCTAAAGATGTCAAAGGAATGGGGTTACATAAGGGCACAGGAAGGGGAGGAGGCTAAAGAAAGCACAGGAGAGGAGGAGGGCTACATAAGCGGACAGGAGGGGAGAGGGGCTAAAGAGGGCACAGGAGGGGGCTAAAGAGGGCACAGGAGGGGAGGGGGCTAAAGAGACTCACAGAGATGCTGGGGAATAGGCACACAGATGGGACAAAGACACACAAAGAGGGGCTGAGGGGAGATATAGATACACACAGTGGGGCTGGGGGGCACATACACACAGAGGGACTGAGGGCACAAAGAGACACACAGAAGACCTGGTGGGACAAAGAGGAACATAGAAGCACTTGGGGGTCAAAGAGACACAGAGGGGCTGGGGAAGGGGATAAGAGACACACAAAGGGGTTGGGGAGAAACAGATACACAAATTAGCTGCGGGAGAAATAGACACACAAAAGGGCTGGGGGAGACAAAGAGGCACACAGAAGGGCTGCGGGGATGAACAGACACAAAGAAGGGGTTAGATATAGATGCCTGCTAGCAGAAGAAAGAGACCAGTCACAGTTGTCAGCGCCAGCAAGCCTGCTAGCCACAGCAGCCAGCCTGCCTGCCAACCAGCCACAGCAGCCTGCCAGCTGGCCATAGCAGCCTGCCAGTCACAGCAGCCAGCCAGCAACAGTAAGTAAGGTGAGAATAGACAGCTTGAGTTGGGTATCACAGAGCTTGTTATATCACTATATTGTGAATGGGGGCCAGCATTTTAGAGAACACAATCTCCAGGGCCTTCAGACTATGTTGTAGTCTCTAATGGGGTCTTGAGGGGACTCTTATTAACATACAGTTTACATATTTGTGGAATTAATATTTTTGAAAAAAAAAAATTTGTGGGTGATTTTTACACACACTCAGGCACACACTACATCCCCTGCACACAGAGACACATTGCATTCCCTGCAGAGACGCAGACACACACTGCATCCCCAGCACACACCAAGACACTATTCACTACACACTGCATAGCATAATGGATGTGGTTGTGTTTTGGTGTGCATGCCATTGGTGAGGAGGAGGGGCAGCATTTAATCAATTTTTATTTTTTAGGTGGAGTATTGGGCAAGCTTAATTTCAATTATATGAGGGGTTATCAAATTGATTTGGGGCTAAAGTCCCTAGTCCACATGGCAACGCCCCTGGTGATGGGATAAAGCCAAAAGTGGAAGAGAATGGTTAGATAAGTCACACAAGGACATTTAGAAAAATAAACAAACATACTGCTGAAAACAACAATGCATGCACACACAGTAACATCCAGTGAAGGACACTCATACATACAAATATACACACACATCTTACGTCTTACAAATATATTCTTGCACTTACTAACATATTTCATACAAATATTCAAAAACTGCATCTGTACACATTCATATTATACACAAATATTCATTTGAATTCACACATATCTGTAAATACATTTCTGTATTACAAATACATTGACTCTCTGCAAAATACATCCAGCTTACACACAGTTCATACAAAAACACTACCTGCTGACAAGTTCTCTGAGGACAAGATGGCACTGTAAGAAATGTCACTGATTAGCCATTTTGGGACAACAATAACATTGGTCAGCGATTTGGGCAAAAAAATTGCACTATTAAGCTATTTGGACACAAAAGTGGCACTGATAAAATGGGGACAAAGACATTTTGAGACTAAGATGGCACTAACTAGCTATTTTGGGACAGAGAGATAGCACTGATGAGCTATTTTGAGAAAAAGAGGGCACTGGAAAGCTGTATGGGGACAAAGGTGGTACTTGGAAGCTGGGCACAAATATGGCACTATTAAGCTATTTGGGCACAAAAGTGGCACTGGTAAAATGGGGGCAAAGATATTTTGAGACTAAGATGGCACTAATTAGCTATATTGGGACAGAGAGATGGCACTGATTAGCTATTCTGATACAAAGATGGCACTGGGAAGCTGTATGGGGACAGAGGCTGCACCGAGAAGCTGGGCACAACTATGGCACTATTAAGCTATTTGAGGGTAAAGCTGGCACTGTAGGAAGTGGGTGACATAGTTACATAGCTGAAAAGAGACTTGCGTCCATCAAGTTCAGCCTACCTCACATTTGTTTTTTGCTGTTGATCCAAAAGAAGGCAAAAAAAAACAGTTTGAAGAAAAATTTTGCAACAAGCTAGGAAAAAAATTCCTTCTTGACCCCAGAATGGCAGTCAGATTTATCCTTGGATCAAGCAGTTATTACCCTACATTGAAAGATTATATCCTAGAATATTCTGTTTTTGCAAGTATGCATCTAGTAGCTGTTTGAACATCTGTATGGACTCTGATAAAACCACTTCTTCAGGCAGACAATTCCACATCCTGATTGTTCTTACAGTAAAAAAACCTTTCCTTTGCCTTAGACAAATCTTCTTTCTTCCAGTGTAAACGCATGGCCT
The DNA here is from genome assembly GCA_933207985.1 of Pelobates cultripes. Lineage (NCBI taxonomy): Eukaryota > Metazoa > Chordata > Amphibia > Anura > Pelobatidae > Pelobates > Pelobates cultripes. The sequence goes on along the minus strand of OW240921.1, from coordinate 59,389,616 downwards.
TGTGTCCTATGTAAAGTCCGGTTTGTGAATAGATTTCCACACAATGGTTTGTATTGGCCCCGAATATATTTGTATAATGTTATCATATCCCCTCTCAGGCGACGTTTTTCTAAACTAAATATGTTTAAATTTGTTAACCTTTCTTCATAGCTGATATGTTCCATTCCTTTTATTAATTTTGTAGCCCGCCTCTGCACTTTTTCTAGTGCCATAATATCCTTCTTTAGAACAGGTGCCCAAAATTGCACAGCATATTCAATATGGGGTCTTACCAGTGATTTATAAAGAGGCAAAATTATATTCTCGTCCCGAGAATGAATGCCCTTTTTCATGCATGACAATACCTTACTGGCCTTGGCCACTGCTGATTGACATTGCACATTGTTGCATAGTTTGTTGTCTATAACAATTCCCAAGTCCTTTTCGTGTGTTGTTATCCCTAATTCGCTTCCATTAAGGGTATACGTTGCTTGTGTATTCTTTACGCCGAAGTGCATAACTTTGCATTTTTCAACATTAAATTTCATCTGCCATTTGAGTGCCCAGTCCCCAGTCTATCTAAATCCCTCTGCAGCAAAGTAATATCTTGCTCACATTGTATTATTTTACAAAGTTTTGTGTCATCTGCAAACACTGAAACATGACTTTCAATGCGGTCTTCAAGATCATTTATAAACATGTTAAATAGAAGGGGTCCCATAACAGACCCCTGAGGGACACCACTTGCCACCTCTGTCCAGCTTGAAAATTTACCATTAATGACAACTCTTTGTACTCTGTTTTTAAGCCAATGTTCTACCCAAGAACAAGCATTTTCATCTAGGTGGCCTGGGTTGGGGATGGAGTGATTTACATAGAAAATGGGTGTGATTAGAAGTGTTATGTTTGTAAAGGGGAGGAGTTAGCAATATAGCCACACCCACGGGAAGGGTGGCACCAAAAATATTCTTGCACCCAGGCGTCAATGACCCCAGGATTGGCCCTGAGTGTGGCAAGATTTGGGGTAAGTGTAATAGTGAGTGACTGTGACAGGACGAGGGGTGGTGAGTGTGACAAGGTTGTGGCTGAGTGTGATAAGGCTGGGGGTGAGTGTGATAGTGAGTAATTGAGGGTTTTTAAGGGTGTATGGGGGCTTAGTGTGTGTAAGGGAGGGACATTATATGGAGAGGCTGTGTTAAAACACAGTCTCCTCAACTGTAATTGCCTTTTTTTAATATAACATTTGCAACCCTCCTGCTTACCTCCTGGACAGGAAGTATGGGTGGGTGGGGGGCACAGATTCATTCCCTGGTAATCCGGTGGGCTCGTAGAGCAGCCGCAGGCTTTCCGGTCTGGCACTCTGTGATAACGCCACTGCACAGGCTGGTAAACCCGGCACCTGCACTCTGACTTCCTCACAGAGGGAAGTGTAAGGGGGTGTAGCTGCACCACAAACCATCAGTTATTAAAGGGCTTTTGATTTCTCTGCCGAACCAGAACCCACAATGGCATTATTTTTGCAATGGAATTAATTTGTACTGTAATTACCAGTGTAGGCAGATGATTGAAGAGATGCACTATTCCACAACTGTTGCTCTTACAAAAGCCACTTCGACTATTACCATTTTATATACTGATTTTAAGTTAGGGTGTAAGCTCGTTTTGGCAGGGCAATCTACACCTACTGGTTTCATATGCCAAATGTGTTTTGTTATAATAAATTATTTGTCTTAGTTTATCTGTTGTACAGCGCTGCAGAGTATGTTAGTGCTTTTTAAATCATTGTAATTATAATTGCCATCCCTTTTTGTCTACTATATGTGCATATATAGTCCGCTATACATGCACAAATGAGTGTATATGGGATAATGTATAAGGGAGAGAATTAAAGGGAAAGTGAGGGAAAAGTCCATGTTACATATTCAGAAATGTAATTTATATACGGCACTAATTTCTTATTTGTAATTCATTATTTAATAAATGGGTTTTTTTAACACCTTGTGTTATCTGTCTAAGCAAAAAATAAATTTAAACAATACTTTCTAGGACACCTAAAATACTCAAATTCTGGTGGTGTTTTTTCTGTTTTTGCAAACTGTTTGGCGTTGAAGAGGTTAAGACCAAAATTGCTGAACTGGAAATTTTCCAAGTTAGCTACTATGCCTGCAGTTTAGCTACATAAATTTGGAATTCACTTGAATTCCTAACAATTCTCACTTTAGTGAATGACCTTGATGGTGTTATTATTCATCGATGCATACAATGATGTCACATTAAAACACATATATTAACATAGACAGATTATTCACTAAAGTGTAAATTTGGTAATTCAAATTTAAATCAAATTAAAGTTCACATTTTGGGCCAAAAGAACAGAAAAACAAACATAGCAGACAACATTTTTTTTCAGTTCCGCTATTTTGGCCTAAAATGTGATTTGTGATTCATTTAAAATTTTCAAAAAATTCACACTTTAGAGAATAACCCTAACACAGAACACGTTTTTAATGAGAAATATTATATTTTGTGACAAAGGAACATATAAAATACCTTGCATTTGCTTCATTAAGGAACTATTAATTATAGTATTTTGTAGTGACCTTTGCTATCCACAGAAAGGTTAATGCAGATAACTGCTCACTTTCAGCCATATAATATAGTACAGGATTGGCAACAGGTAGATAACAGGTAGAATTATAACCCACTTGCATTGCCAGCCTTTGGTAATAAAGCATCAGAAGGATTATAGTAGTTCTGTAATTGGATAACTGCATTTGTTATGGATGTTAGAGATTGTTACTATGCATGCTTCCATATTGCATAATATATTAATTATATTATTGGCAGCATGTTGAATTGGTTAATAGTGACATTAAACCATACAGGAGAATTTAAAATTCATATCTATGCTACTTGAGTTTTTGCAGGCATTAGTCTATTAAGCCAGTCTGCTCAAGGCGCAGTTATTTTTACTATAATTCGCGGTATGTTTATTTTTTTCGTGTGCTAATCCATCTATCCCTTCCATCAATTGTGAACTCTGTCTCAAATTCCATAGGTTAATGAACAGAGACAAAGGTGAGATAAATATTTTCTGTTATATGCTCCTTCACTGAAAGAAAGAAAGAAAAAAAACACCTTCATCATTGACTACAGAATCATAAAACATGCAATAATTACCGGTATATGGCATCAACCTTTTCCTCGCACATGGCTCACAATGGCCTGCATATGAAAACTATATAGGAATATGTGTGACAGCTTCAGGTGCGTCCCTATTTTAAACATTAGGAAAATATATAGCACCTTGATTCTACATAACTATACTTTTAATGTGTTTTTGGTAATGCTTTTCCAAATACTTTTTTTTTATTTATTATTATTATAAAAAGTACAATGCAAAAAAATTGATATTGCTGTAAGGTTATTAGGATGGCCCAACTTCTGTTTGACAGCCTTGTAATAGTTACCTGCACTGTTATAGATACATATAGCTTCCAAGAGGTTGAAACAGCCTCAAAGCAAACCTCATAAATGGTGCCAGGGTCAATGAAGCAAAATAAGTTGAATTGATGCATGATGATAAGGTTTTTTTATTTTTCTTATGCCAAATAAAAGTTGCAATAAAACGGAGAGCTGCAATGTAATGTGATTGTAAAATGAATATGTAAACCTCTGATAAGAATTTTGGTACTCAAAGGGTTTATTAAATACTGTGTTAAAATGGTGTAGTGCATAACAGAGATGTCATTGCACCATTTTCTTGCCAGAGGTACTATTCTTGTTTGAAGCTCTTGATTTAGGGATTAGTCAGAGTCATCTTTAGTGTAAATGAAATGCTTAAATCCCCATAGATATTTAGATATGTAATTAAATATCATACAGTGCACTGCTGCAATATATACTTATGGTCTTTACAAACATTTTTGAAACTGTAAATTAGAATTACAAACTTTGCATCAGTGTCTGCAGTGAAATTTCATTTATTTGCCAATTTTGTGTATGCTACTTAAAGATATCTGCAATAACTGTTAGCATGTAGTTTGGGTTTGTACTGGCTTTTTTTTTTGTAACTGATGCCTTTAAAAATTAAAAAAGTTGCGTGCTCATTTGTTTCTTTAGCTGTAATCCTGGGCATTACAGGGGCACATGACGTACTGTTGTTTTATAAATGAGTAATAATAATGTTTTGATGTTTCTGAAAATAGCTGAAAATGACACACTGCAATCTGGAATGTTTTAAATTGGTCTGTTTTTGGCTAATATCCATCAATATGCAAGTGTTTGTTTCTTTAAATTTACTCTCCTTCCTCACCACCACCCTCTTGTCCATTCATTTTACTGTGCACCCTAGCTATGCAAATATGCCAGGCAGCCTGAACTGTTTCCATGGCAACAAACACTGTGCAAATGGCACCCTTCCCCCTGTCCTCTCTCTATAGCTTTAGGGATGCTGCCTTTACTCTTTGTATCTTGATTACACCCCTCCTCCTCCCACCAACTGTACACAATCCCATATTTTGCACGGTAAACAATAACATAAACGCCTAGATTGAACACCAAACCATGTGTGTAGTCCACATACAGGTTACAATCTCCATATTACTAAACTAGCACATATGGATATACTTCTGCAAAATCTGCACTTCCACACATTTTGTTTGACAAATAAAATTATCGGTCCAAATATGCTTCTGAAGCCATGCATAGTCCATTATCTAGTGAGTTCTGAATTGTAAGGTATAACTGTTGCTATGAAAAATATTCTACCCTTTAGTCATTATAATGTAATGCAGCCTAATGTGCATCCAACCATGAGTACTATGAGCAATTCAAGGCACATACACACAAACACACTGCACCTGTTTAATATGCTTTATGGATGTAAATCCATCACTATGTTTACAACTTGTAAAAATAAAAAATAAAAAAACAAGCGTAAATATAACCATGGTGGAATAGTGTGGATAATTCTATAAAAAGTGAAACCAACACCTTTGGAATTTCTATATACCATACAGTCACTTATAACAATGTAATTGCATAAACAATGAAAAAAAAATAATATATATATATTTATATATATACATATATAATACACGGCTATAGAAACATGATGAAGTCAAAAGAATATATTTGCTACATTGATTTAATCTGCTCAGAATCAATGTCTGAGAATATAAATAAAAGGGCATTGGTATGCGAGTTCAAAGCTAGATTTTAGATATAAATGACAGCTGGTACATATAAGGCAAACAGTTATTATATAAATATAAGAAGCAGGAAGGTTTTGATTTATGAATGGAAACACGCTGGAGTATCTCTATTATTGTAATCTAACAAAGTCATTTCATTTCCTTACAAAACCTATTTTAGTTGAACACAAAAATACACACATTGTATATAATGAAATTAGGCATGCAAATGCTATTCACTCACCTCTCTCATAGAAAAGTCATCAAGTATAAAATCCAATATTGTAGTACGTATTTTGATTTTCCAAGGAGTAATATCCATGCAAAAATATAGAAAACCGGAGGAAAAATTTTGCTTTTTGTGATGTATATTTTGTATTTTCTTTCTTCCTTTAGCAGTGCTCAGTTGAATAAAAAAAGCTGCAGACAATAAAAATTAAGCATTTGTTTAAAAAAAGAAGTCTTTTTATGGTCAGGAAAGACTGGAAAAAAATTAGACCTAATGTCTGTTTGATTTTATTGGATAAATTATACCTCCCCTTTTATATGTTAGTGTTGTAATTGGCCATAGCCCATGGGGGCTTTACCATAAACCTACCTTGTTCCCTCCTTGCTTCCAATTTATCTCCTCCCTTTAACAGTAAACATTGCATCAAGAATCTGTTAAATCCCAATGTCTGGTTTATTTTGCAGTTAAGACATAAAGAAATGCTGTCACTACTGTGTTTCATTTTTATTGTTCTGCAATGCACATATGATTGTATATCACTGATAACTTGGACCTTAAAGGGTTATTTTGCTATGTGCATATATGGTCCTTTATCTGTGTCTCTAGAATTTGTGAGCTCTTTGTTTCAAAATCTGTGCATGTACATTTATTCAATTCACTTAGATTCTTTCGTTCTCTCATTTCATTTATATCTCTGGTAGATGTCAAGCAAATGGCTGCAGAATTGATTTTGTTGGAATATTGATTCAGGGGTGAGTAGCAAGTTGCCCGAATAGATCTCATAACAAGGCTACGTGAAAATTGTGAAAAAGCTTTGGGCCACTGCATAAAAGGACGGTTGACTGAGACGTCTTTTACATGCATAGGCAGGGTGATTACAGAACTGTAGTCACAATAATGGATTCAACAGATATGTTAAAGTGAAGGCAGATTTTTTCATAAATATGTTTTATAAATAAATGTTTTATAATTTTTTTAAAGTGTTCTCTAGGTATATGCAATAGAACTGTTCCAATTCAATGACAATTTACATAGAATAAAAAAAAATCATTGGCAAATTTATTCACAATGTTCTTTAGATAAAAGCTTGCTACAGTATATTCAGTACTAGATGTATATTTCAACAAAGTCTCTGAAAGGGTTCATCCTTTTTACCCTAATGAAGTTCCACTGTATCATAAATAGTTTTTCATGGACATGTCCATGGCAGCACTAATCTAGTGTCTAGATGAGTGGTTCCCAAACTTTTTAAGTTCAAGGTGCCCTTAATATTTCAATATTTTTCCAAGGCGCCCCAAGTTTAAATAATTTCTTAGGTGGTATATATGTACAGCGTGTCACGGCAAGGGTGCATAATTTATTTTTGCACTATGGAATATTGTCCTTTAATGTAGTTTTTGCAGTGCATTAAGGACCTGCCGGCCTGGCAGAGATGGTATTGTCAATGTCAAAAGTGGTTAATCTGATTGTATGGAGGTCAAAAGGGGTTACATCTTTTGAAGCTGGGATCCCCACTGAGGTCAGTTGACAGAAGGGGTAGTGTGAATGGCATAGGAATGTGAAAAAGGATTTTACCATATGGATGTGAATTTATCAAGGCTCTATAGGGTGTGTGATCTGACACTTTTAAAAGCCTAAATGTCTAGCTGGCTTCAGCCAGTTGGCCGTACCTTGTAATTGAGTCATTCTCTGTGATATGTTAATGGCCATTAGCCTGGTCCCAGTATCATATCCAAAAGAAATAAACATTAATATTTACTTACAGAATAATAATTGTTCTATTTGAAATGTGACCAGCACAATCTTCTAATCAAACCCAAACATGGGTTGCCGTAACTTGACCATAGGGGAAGGAATTGTGATGTCTGCCATATTGGATCAGAAGTACGATGTGCGACATATCTATAAAATGGGAAAATAATAAAAAATTAATAGATGCAAGTAGTATTTCTGTGGCAGGTACATAAGAGAAGATAGAGCCACATGTTTCAATTTGGATTGATGGTAGTCTGGACACAAGTCCCTTAGTGTCTCTATAGATACACCTTAACTCCACCTGTGGGTGAGGCGTGGTAATCCACAGGGTATATCTCTAATGAAACTGAAGTATGCCTGGTACCTTGCTTGGGGCCATAATCTAATTTTGAAATAAGTCACCATCTTTCCTTGCCAGTGACCCCCTGGGCAGAAGTTTACTTTGAAAACCTTAGTAAGTGATTCAGGACTTCTGTTATTCAATCCCTTTTGTTTTTATCTGATGTTTGTGTAAATAATTAGTTTTTCATCTATTTTTGGATGCACTGTGACTATTTTATTGCCTTTGTCTGGTTAAGAATCACATTACCTGAAGAGACTAATTAGTATTTTTGCAATTCCTTAAATATTGTGCTAAGTTGTATGTGGTGGGTTTTATTATTGATTCACCTGGGGGACCAAGGCACCCCATTTATAAATTGTCTTGGTGGTGGCAGTGTTACAATAGTAATAGTTATATTATTTTGTTTAAGTGTGGGTGGTGTTAAATTTTTTTTTTTTTATTATTATTATTATTTCTGGTCTAGTGCATACAAATAGTGAACGTTAACTCTTTCACCACCACAACTACATCACGCATACTCTTGAAGTAGGGTGCGTTCGTGACACAGCGCAGCAGCATATACTGGGCCCTTGTTCAGCAGAAATGCTTGCGTTCAAGCGCAGATCCAGAACCTAATCTCGGGAGAGGCACTGGTAGATTGTTTAAAGAAACAATCCAGGCACAATAGCCACTATAGCACTTTGTAGTGATTATGGTGCCAGTAGTGCCATAGTGCCCTCCCAGAGTAAGTAGTCAAACTGTTTAAGAACAGTTTGACAACTTACCTGGGATCTGCCGGGATAGGGGCTGTAGTAGGGGATAGGGGCTGTAGTGTGTCTGAAGGGTGCAATGTGTGTGTGTGAGGGGTGCAATATATGTGTGCGTGAGTGGTGGAGTGTGTGTGTGTATGCATGTGTGGGGTGCAGTGAGTGTACGGGGGTGCATTGTGTTTGTAAAGGATGTAGTGTGTGTAAAGGATGCAGTATGTATGTGAAACGTGCAGTGTCTGTGTATGTGGGTCAGTTTGTGTGTGAGGGTACAGTGTGGGTGTGTGAGGGCAGGTTGTATGAGGGGGTACAGTGTGTGTGTGAGGGGTACAGTGTGTGGGGGCAGGTTGTGTGAGGGGTACAGTGTGTGTGTGGGACAATGTGTGTGAGGGGTACTGTTTGTGTGTATGGGGGTACAGTGTGTGTGTGTGGGGGGCAGTGTGTGTGTGTGGGGGGCAGTGTGTGTGTGTGGGGGGGGTGTGGCGGTCTGCCAAAGTATCACCGCCACGGATGCCCTTTTCCAAATAAAATAACGCCAATAATCCCAAAGTTGTAGTGTCGCATAACCTGCCGCACATGAGCCAATGCTTAATGCTGGGAGAAATCTGTTTAATGCAGGGCCACACACGGCCTTTTATGACAAAGCCCATGCAAAGGGGTTTCCTACACAAAACAACAGGGTAATTCCTCCTCTGTACCTGAGAGATAATTGATAATTGATAAACACATGAAAACCCCACAAAAGTCACATACACGGATAGTCCCGATCTGGGTGACCAACATATCCAAAAATTACCCTGATTGTTTCAGGGGTTCTGATTTTCCATGGAAATCCTTTTTTGACCAACTGCACACATGGCTAGTCCAAAATAGTTCCATGAGAAAAGTAATACCGGTCGGTCAAAAACAAAAGAATTACCGAATGTAGTCTATATTTGAACAGTGGAGCTTGTTCCCCTCATTCAGACGAATGATGCCACCAAACAGTGTTCTTCTAGGATCTACCGAACCAAACGCAGGCGATGATGGAAGTCCAGCGGTGTTCAAGCGTTTCAGTGTCCGATTTTAGTTCCATGAACTGGACGACCACACACTGCTGCATGCTATCATGCGAACAAGATGGCCGCCACTTTGTGGTCGTTCATACAAATTGCGACCCCCAGACGAACAATTAGAACACTGAGGTGAGATAGGGTTTAACAAGCTCCTGGTTGGTCCATTGTTCATGCATCTGTTCGGTTCTCGAACAGTATAGGGAGATGGTACGAACAAAGTCTTTTAACAGGGTTTTTGCAGGGCCCATAGTATTTGGGCAGGAGGCTAGCCAGCAGGCCCCTCCAGGAACACGTAGCAGAGGCATTTTTGCCACAGATCTTCCCCCGAGGGAAGACTAAATAGGTACCTGACCTGCTGCCAGTCAGTACCTGAGTTAGTCGAGCAGCCCATCCAAAAGCAAATAGCTGGCCTGGCAGCCTCCTGTACCATGCTCTGCCCGGTTAGTTCCAGGGTGCTGTGTGGGTGATGTCCGCCAACTCCACTGTCTCCCATGTTCCCTGTCTTGGGGCTGTCTGTGCTTATTGGGCAGAGGCCAGTGGTACTCTGCTCTGTAGCCAGCGCTTCAGCTGGGTTGGCCGGTTTATAAACAGGCCCTGGACAAAGGGGAGGGCAGAGGCTCTGCCGGATGCCAGCACTTCTGCTGAGCAGGCCTGTGGGTAGTCAGGCTCCAGAATAACGGGACAGGTAGGGCAGAGGCCAGCTGCACTCTGCCCTGATGCCAGGTCTTCCGCTGGGAGGGTGTCAGTGGATGCAGCCACTGGGCATCCGCTGCTGGCAAGATGGATTGACCACCTCCTCCCCCTGGTATTCCTGCCGCTGAGGAGTGGGACCGGTTGTCCCCACTCCTATGAGCTCCCACTGTAGCTGGGGAAAGGGACCTGCTGTCTTCTCTCCCGGTATCTCTGGCTGCCGCTGGGGAGAGAGACCAGTTGTCCCCTCTTCCTGTAAGATGTGCTGCTGCTGGGGATTAGGACCAACTGTCCCCAATCCCAGTACTTCCTCTTGGGATAGCTGCTGTTGGGGATCTGGGAAGGCTCCCCAGCATCCCTGCAGGTCTGGTGCAGAGACTTCGGTCCCATCTGCACCGGCCAACTAGATGTCTCCCTATGTTTCTACAGCAGCCAATTCTTCCCACCTGTCCTGTCTCCGGGTGATGGGCACCCCTGCTGGGGAGAAAGGACGACACTTAACTCCCCCAGTTTTGTAAAGTCCATGAGCTCCATCAGCTCTGGTTCTGCAAAGGCTCCCACAACAGGCTAGGGCTATTGTAGTCCTCACCCTCTGACCTATCCTGCTCAGCCATCCATGGGTAATGCTGGACAAGGCACCAACATAACGCCCAGTATGCGTAGTCCAGCCACAGCTCCTTCCTGGCCAGGCTCTTGTGCTCCGTCACCCACTCATCTAGGCGCTGCTCTCCCAGGGCCACCTGTACCTGTAACTGCTGTACATCCCCCAGGGACTAGCCTGTTCCATACTGCTGACTTCCTCTGCAAACAGGGACACTGCACGGATGCTAGCGCTGTCTCTCTCTTTGTACTCCATATGATTCCAGTGTCACCAGGATGATTCTCCACTTGCTAGGAAGCCATCCCACTACTGTCACCAGATGTGGCAGACCACCTGGCGCCCTGACTGCGTACCTCCGCCAATCACGCTTCCTAGAAGACACTATAAGCACTTCCAGCTCAGGAGCTACTAGAGTTCACTCTCGCAAGATTTGGAGCGTTGCCGTGGTAACCGCGACAACGTTCCGAGCTCTATAGAGAAAAACCCGGCGGAGCTGCAGGTTAGAGCTCCCCCGGGTCCTCTTTCCCTCCCTCCCTGCCGTCTGCAGCATTACACTGCTAGCAGGCCAGAGAGGGAGATCTTTGATCTCCCCTCTGGTCCTGCAGAGCCTGCCGGGGAGAGGGAGGCATGGTTCCTGAAGCTATTATCCTAGCACCAGGAAAATATCTTGCAGCTCTCCTGTGTGCCCTAGGGCGCCACGGCAAACAGTTTGGGATCCCTCACTTCTTTGCACGATTAATCTGATAAGACCCCCCTCCATCTGTAATCCCCACTTCTTTTCTTGTCCACTTTGACTAAGGACACATCATGTTAACAGGACACTATAGTCACCTGAACAACTTTAGCTTAATGAAGCAGTTTCGGTGTATAGAACATGCCCCTGCAGCCTCACTGCTCAATCCTCTGCCATTTAGGAGTTAAATCCCTTTGTTTACCTCCCTGCATGTGACTTGCACGGCCTTCCATAAACACTTCCTGTAAAGAGAGCCCTATTTAGGCTTTCTTTATTGCAAGTTCTGTTTAATTAAGATTTTCTTATCCCCTGCTATGTTAATAGCAGTGCTAGACCCTGCAAGAGCCTCCTGTATGTGATTAAAGTTCAATTTAGAGATTGAGATACAATTATTATTTGCCTGAGGGGAACTGAGCCCACTCAGAAGCTTGTTCCTGAACACTGTAGATCTTTGCAGGAGCCAAAGAGAGCCTACAGGATGGTGGTTGCAACTTTTGCAGAGCTGCCCATTCACCCTTTATTAGGCTATACCAATCTTCTATCAGGAAGAGCTGGAAGTACATCCAGGGCATATCTAATGTGAGAATGGCGCATTTCCAGCTTCATATTGTTAAAGAAAAAGATATATGAGGGCTGCGCCAAAAGAGGTAGATGCGTCTGGTGTTGACCGTTCAGTATATGAAAATACAAGAGAGGTAGAGGCGACCAATGGTGTAGTATGTAAAATTCAAGGTGTGGTAGGTAACAAAAGTAGAGAACTCACATTCAGGAGAGCTATGGCCAGCTCTGGTGTGAATCTCGTACAGTGGTATAATCCTTATGGGATATGTAACGGAGTTCCTTGTACTCCGACTGAGTATCCTCCGTTGACGGATGCTCCTAGCGCTTCCTGAGGACTCCAAGCACTGCAGCAGACACCGCAACCACCGCAGACTCCGCAACCGCCGTATCTTGACTGGAGTCTCGCCGTCTTCCTTCCACCCTGGATCAGCTTCTGTCCTCCAGGACTGTGTGGGAAAAAACTCTTCCTTCCACCCTGTATGAACCTCCAGCATCCAGGATTGTGTGGTGAAGACCCCTCATCCAAGGAGAGCGTGTCAGGAACAAGCTCTTAAAAGAGCTAAGTGACTCAAGCTCAGGGGAGCATACAGAGCATAGCAATCCCCAGTGTGATTATAACAGCTCCCTCCAATAACGAGACAAGGCTACGTTTAGAGGGATCAAGAAGAACTGTCAAAACCTTTATTTCTCTTGGGACCAGCCAGTAGGGTCACCACAATAACATTGTTGTGAAACCTCAATAAAATAACAAACAGTCAAACCATATCAAGCAACACACAGTGACTTATCACAACACAATGGCACATTTTTAAAGGGGTGGGGGAGACAATATTTAACAGTAAATATCTCACCTGCCTGCAGAATTAGCAATATGCAAATCTACCCGAATATGCAAATAAACCAGTCTTGCAATTCAGGTAGTGCATATTGCTGTTGCTACCAACAGAGGTCACTAGACAAGCTCCATAGCCAAACCCACCTAGTTGGTAGCAAACCTCAGCAATACAAGAGAGCAGGTAATACATTACACAGTACACACACACACACACTATAAACAATTACATTACACACACCCTGCACCTATAATGGGTACAGGGTGACTAAAACATAAGATAAATAAAGCAGCCTACATAAATAGTCTGTCTGAAGGTAGACTAGGGGCTTTAAAGCCAGATACATGAAAGAGTCATAGTCACAGGGGAGGAGGCTGGCAAGTAGACCTCTCCAGGACCAAGTGGCGAGGAGCACTTCGTCACAGGATATATAGGGGAGGGCTCTCCGTCAACACCGTCTGGTAATCCAAAACTCGGAAGAAGAGATAGAAGCAACAATAGTGCTTTCAATTGTGGTATAGTTGAATGTGCAATAGATAGAAAAAGGAACTCACATTTGAGGGAGCTATGGCCAGCTCTGGTGTGGATAGCGTACAGCGGTATAATCCCCGCTTATAGGCTTATGTAGCGGTAGTACGTCCGTCAGCACCGACTGGTAGTCCAAAGCTCCAAGAGAAAGGGATAAAATGCAGCAATAGTGCTCTCAATTGTGATGGGATACAAGAGTAAAATAACAGATAAAATAATACTCACAAAGATAGAGCAGAGGTACTGCTCTATGAATGGGCGTTGGTGGTATGATCCCCACCTGGGATTTCTTGGAGTACTGGAACAGTAAAATTGCCAGTGGGAGTAAAAGTAGCAGGAACGTTTAAAATGCCAGGAATAGGTAAAAAAAGTTTAAAGTGCATAGAGAGTGCAATAAAAAGAGGATTGGTGAGGTAACCAAAAAACTTTTATTGTTCTAAAATACACAGTAAAATATGAGTAAAAACCATAAACGTGTTTCACCATAAGTGGCTTCTTCAGAATGGGATAAAATGATAACCTGGCAGGGGGTGTTTAAATAGGGTTGTTGTAACTGAGAAATTGCGCCAAAATTGTGGTTGGCCAATCAGAGACAGTTTTGGGAGTAACATATAAAAATACAGATTAAAAAGAATAGGATTAAAAGTGTATGAAATGTGAATAAATTATTTTGAAGTTAAAACGTGGGGTATAACAGTGGTAGATTGCTTAATTAATATTAGTCACGTGATGCGGATGTTCCGGCCGGCAGGGCATTATGGGGATTGGAGTTAGGTTGCGCCGGCAGCGTGGTGTAGGGGGGCGTGGTTGGGAGAGTGGGAGTGACTGATCGCGTCATGCGATCAGTCAGATGCCGTCTGCCATATTGCTGCTGGCGGCGAGGACCGGGGAGGGTGGGGAAGAGAGCCAACCACGCACTGGGCATGCGTGCTTGGAATCTAAAAATAGAAATAGAAAGTAGAAATGCCGAACCTTTAGTATGGGATTTTGGCACTTAAGTGGCAAAAGGGTGGGGGCCACAGGGGGAGAGGGGAAAAGGGAGCACAGAAAAATAAACAAAAAGTTGAAGACAGAAGGAATAATAGTAATATAAATACATAAAATACAGTGGGTAGTACACATAAATACCTAAATTACATAAGGGAATAAAATGCATAGTGAATAGAGGTACATGGAGAGGGGTATATATAAGAGGTATAAAACAGACCAGTACATGAGAAATGCATACAGTGTAAGGCATATAAGTAGTAGTTTAACAAAGATGGGAGATAATATATATAAAAAGAGTTAGATAAAATTAAACAAGTCAAAATCAACATTTAAGCCAGATGGGGTAAGAGTTCTTAAATTAAAAACCCATTCCATCTCAGCTTTACCGAATATATTCTTAATGTTACCACCTCTCCATGGTATTACACATTTTTTTTATGCCAATACACTTAACCCCTTAAGGACAGAGCTTCAAAAGCTTGTCTTTCACTTAATGACAACAGCATTTTTTTCATTTTTTGCTGTTTGCGTTCAACTGCAATTTGCATTTTACTAATTTGTTGCACCAACACATATTATACATTGTTTTTTAAAGGACAGAAAGGGCTTTAATTTGATGTAACACACATATATATAAATGCTTATTTATTATAAAAAAAAAATACAGAAAAAGTTTTAAAAAATGAAAATTTTGTGTTTTTTTTACAGTTTTTGAAATAATAATGTGTGCATAATTAGTGCAGGTTAAGAAAAGTAATTAAAAATAAATTAATTTAGTTGTTCTGATTTACAGAATATATAATGTGTCGGGATTTTAAGTTTTTTTTGGTAGTTACAGGTCACAAAGCACAAGGAGTAAAATAGACATTTAATGTGGAGCGATCTTAGAATTTGGTATGTTTGTCTTGTAAGCTTAATAGCCATAAAAGAAAACAAAATTGCCACACAAAAGTATATATTTATATAAAGTAGACATCACGGGCTATTTACCTAAGGTTGTTATGACACTTTCTACGTAGCCATTTCACCGCCAACCTCTGCTAAATATTGGAGTGAAATTGTGTTCTTATTGGTTTTTGGCACACAAACTTATAACAAAGAAATTCTCATGTATATTTTGTAAAGCTGGTGTGTGCTATTCCTGTACAAAGTTTTATTTTGTGTTCAGTTACATCTGCTGAGTAAACGACACCCCCATTGTATGTCTTTGACACTATTTCGTGAAGTTACAGTGCCATACATGATACCTGTCCTTTTCAGTATTCACAGTAGAATTTTGAGAGATGGATTTAATGAGCCTTAGCTTCCATTCAGGGTATTATAACAGTTTGACTGTTCAAAAAAAAACCCACAAAGGCCTACCATTTGTAAAAGTAGACACTCCAGGATATCTCATAAGGTGCATATTGTGCCTTAACATGCCCCCATTTTTTCACCAATATATGCCAAAGTATGTGGTAAAAAATTATTTTGTGCATTTTTTATACGGATTGCATTTTTGCTGGGCGTTTTGTATATTTCATATGTGCCACTAAGTTCAAACCTCCCAAATTATGCTCAGCTAAGTCTTCTGAGTAAAAAGACACCCCAATGAATGTCTTTGGCACTATTTCGTGAAGCTACAGTGCCATATAGGAGACCAAGCCATATCCGTTTTTACCGAACTTTGAATTTTGACGCTGGGCCTATGTGCAATTTCCAAGCATCTTCGCAGGTTTTAAATTCAAACTACCCCACAAAGGCCTACCATTTCTTAAAGTAGACACCCCAGGGTGTTTCAAAAGGTATATTTTGAACCTTAGCGTGGGATCATTTTTCCTCTAGCTTCTACCAGATGTAGTGGTAATAAGCATTTTTTCTGCCTTTTTGACATACAAAGTGAGTTTGCACAGTATATTTTGCAAACCTTATGTGTGCTACGACTGTAAAATACTTCATATGTTGCTCAGCTATGTCGGCGGAGTACAGCAATACCCCCGTATGTACCTTTGCCAGGTATGTGTGGACATCGGAGGGGCACATTTGGGACACAGCCATTCCATTTTTTTTCAAACTTTGAATTTTTACGCTGTGCCTATGTCCCATTTTAGAGTATTTTACCAGGTTATATAATCCAAATACCCCATAAAACCATACCATTTCTTAAAGAAGACATCCCATGGTATTTCAAAAGGCATATTTTGAACCTTAGCGTGAGATAATTTTTCCGCTAGCTTGTACCAAGTGTAGTGGTAATAAGCATTTTTTCTGCCTTTTTGACATACAAAGTGAGTTTGCGCAGCATATTTTGCAAACCTTATGTGTGCTATGACTGTATAATACTTCATATGTTGCTCAGCTATGTCGGCTGAGTATGCAATACCTCCGTATGTACCTTTGCCAGGTATATGTGGATGTTGAAGGGCGCATTTGAGACGCAGCCATTCAGTTTTTTTTCTTACTTTGAAGTTTTACGCTGTGTCCATGTTCCAATTTGGAGTAGTTTGGTTATTAAAACTTCCCCACAAACACATGCTATTTATTAAAGAATACACCCTGGAGTAATTAAAAAGGCATATTTTGAACCTTGGCGTGGGATAATTTTTTCTCTAGTTTGTTCCAGGTGTAGTGGTAATGAGCGTTTTTAAAATGTATTTTTTAACTTTTTTATTTTTAAAAACGAGTTTTTAAACTTTTGTTTTGCTTATTAATTTTTTTTAAACTTTCCTAAACTTTCTTAAAACTTTTTTACAGATTTGAAATTTTTCTAAGCTTTTTTTTTTACCATTAACCCCTAACTAGCAGTAAGCAGCACAGTAAATTCCCCATTTTCCCATAACTCCCACCCACCCCAGCTAGCAAATTATATAGTTATAACATATTTAAATTAATTAATTAAATAAATTGAACCCCTGAGGGTTAAAAAATAAATAAAAATTAATCCTCAGGGATTAAAAAAAATTAGATCACAGTATAATACTGTGATCTGTATTTGATCGCTGTAGGCAGTGATCGACTGGCAGGGAAGGGGTTAATTTTTATTTGGACTAGGTAAAGGGGGGTGTTTTTTTATTTTTTACTTAAACGTTATTAAAACTTTTTTTTAAGCTTAATTTTTACCTTTTTAAAGTTTATTTTAAAACTTTTAACGTTAACCCCTAGTTAGCCTAATGCCAAATCCCCCAATTCCCCACTAACTTCCACCCACCCCAGCTAGCTAAATATATAATTTAAAAATGTTTTTTTTTTTTCCTACAGGGGGCAGGATCAGCACTGTACAGGGGGCAGGATCAGCACTGGGCAGGATCAGAACCAGGAAGTGCAGGGAGTCGGAAGGTAAGTATTTTTAGAATACGAATTAGAACGTTGCGGTTAACCACAGACACTTCTCAATTAAAACCGAATACCGGGTGGTCGCCGTTCCCATGTCGACCACGAGGCTGCGACCATTTTGACTATGCGAAAGCCCAGCGGTGTTCGACGATTATTTAATGGAATTCAAAACGGACACTTTTTCAACCGAACACCGCTGAAGCCGCCGACCTCCCCTTCTCCATTGACAAAAGCATACGAATACCGGCCGTTCGGGAGATTTAACAACACGAATGGACTTAACCCAGATAGCCTTCCCATGGAGTCAATCGCAAGAGCTGTAACAGACTTTGACTCCATGGCGATTGAACTATGCGTATAGGATCTGAGCGCTATTCGCCAATAATATGCACTCAGATCCAGGCTATCTGGAGATGTGTTATACGAATGCAATACGTTCGGCAGTTATAAAGTTATGGATTTTAATGTGTTTTATAACTTTGAGTTAAAATGGTGATGTGCCTCTGCTCGGGGAGATAATTGAATTACTTCCCAATTATCTCCCGAGCAGAGGGGAGGAAACTGTGATGCATGCTGGGAATATTGTGGGGATGTATGTCCAGAATGTCCCCATGTCCTTCTGTTATTTCAGTCTCCCATTTGGTCCCCTAGGGGAGTGTCCACCAAGTGGGAGACCTGCATAAATACGGGCAGGTAGCCCACAGTAAACTCAGTTCGTGTTTTACCCTCAAAGCGGAGCTTGGTCTCGTTATTGGGGGGATTTTATTACCGGCGACTAGAGACTGCTCATTGGAATTATTTGCCGCTTGGAAACTATTGCCGTTCGGCTGCTAGTGGCGATTCGTGCATTTGGAGCTCGGGAAGGGAAAGAGCCGTACAGGTACCGTTCGGGAGTTTGGAGTGTTCCCTAGCTGGCGGTTCGCATGGTTATACTGCATACGCTACCAGACCACATTCTTGCGAACAGGGAGCATTCACTAAACGGCGGTTTGTGCATTTACTACTGGAGGTACCGTAACAGTGGGGTATGATAGTGTACAGAGATTGCGCATCAAATGTAGCTAAAATGTAGTTAGTTTGCCATTTAAAATTGTCTAAGAAACGTAGTAATGACATAGAGTCTTTTAGGTAGGAGCGCATTAATTTAACGGATGGTTGGAGAAGTATGTCAATGTATTCTGACAAATTGCATAGTAAGGAGTTGATACCTGACACAATGGGTCTGCCAGGGGGATTGTTGATGTTTGTATGTATTTTGGGTAGAAAGTATATAACCGGAACTTTGGGGAATTTGATATTTAGATAGTCAAATTCGTGTTTTGTTAGGATGCCAGAGTCAAGGCTTTTTTGTAGGAAAGTGGATAGGGTGGTTTGAATAGTAGAGGTGGGGTCAGAGGGTAATTTGTCGTATGTTTCAGTATCGTGTAATTGTCTGTGTGCCTCATCAATGTACATATTACTAGATAGGATGACAATCCCACCTCCTTTGTCTGCCGGCTTAATGACTATATCTTTGTCTTCTTGCAGTTGTTTTAGTGTGTTACGCTCGGCATGGGTGAGATTGTATGAGTCATATTTGTTATACTTAATTTTATCAAAATCTTTTAGTATGAGTTTTTCGAACATGATGAGGGGTGCGGATTTGCAATAAGAAGGATAGAATTTAGATTTTTTTTTCAAATGAGTGTTGATGATGTTGGTGTTAATAGTAATAGGGGTTGGGAGATTGGTTGTGGAGGATAGAGTGGTTGATTTGTGGTGTTTGACATTGTTCCCACACCAACAGATGCCAGAATGACCTCTCTATAGTAAAATTGGTGGTGTGGGGGTCCTTAAGCATTTAATCCTGGGAATGGAGAAATGTCTCCATTACTTTTTGATGAAACATAGAAACATAGAAACATAGAATGTGATGGCAGATAAGAACCATTCGGCCCATCTAGTCTGCCCAATTTTCTAAATACTTTCATTAGTCCCTAGCCTTATCTTATAGTTAGGATAGCCTTATGCCTATCCCACGCATGCTTAAACTCCTTTACTGTGTTAGATTGGGGTCCTGGTTTTCCTTAGACAGCAAGTATGTGGTTGTTGGTTGCAGGGTAGCTCAAGTTGGTCCTTTATGAGATACTTTATATATATATATAGAACTGCAGAGGAATAGGCAGTGGGGGCAATACCTGCCTGGAAAAAGGGCTGCAGCCTGATCCGACGGAAAGCTCCAGAAGGACCCCAGTCAAGCTGCGGCGACTGGGGCAGAAGCTTTTCAGGTTTTGTGGTTCCAACAAGGAAGTGAGCTTGGCGGAGGTACCCAGCCGGGGTACAGGGAGCTCCGTCACATCTAGTGGCAGCGGTGGGATGACTTCCTAGTGAATGAGGAAACATCCCTGGAAACCTTGCATACTTTCTGGAAGTGAGTGCCCACAGAGTTGGACCAGGCAAGCATGGCGTCCTATGACTTTTACTCTGAGTTCCTTCGTGAGATGTGATTGTCCCTTTTCAGCCCTGATATTGCGGTGGAGACCGTCAGGGCAGTCACAACCCAAGTGGCCGGTGTTTTACAAACCAGGAGAGAATACGAGCATCAGTTGGCCAAGGTGATGTCAGAGACTGTGGGTGGAGGACTCCAGCGAAAGAACATTGCAGTAGAAGTGGTGTAACTAATTGACTTTACATCTGAGGATGTTGACCAGGTAGGTGTGGAAGGACTTGTGTTCTCCACATCTGAATCATGGGGATGCTGGACAGCTGGCCCAGATCCTCACCCCTGTGGCATGGGGACCCTATCCACTCCACTACCTCCCCAGCGGCAGGGTACGTTAAAGGGAGAGGAGATGGTCGAACTCTCTCCCCAGCAGAGGGTACATTATATAGAGAGGAGACGGTCGGTCTCTCTCCCCAATGGCAGCGGAAGTTACTGGGAGTGGAGACAGACGGACCCCCTCCCCAGCAGCAACTGGAGCAAACAAGAATTGAGACAGTGGCAGCCGGAGCAATCGGGAATAGAGACAGCCAGTCCACCTCCCCAGCGGCAGCCGGAGCAACCGGGGATGGAGACAGTCAGGCCCTCTCCCCAGCGGCAGCTGGAGCAAACTGGAGTTGAGACAAGCATCGGCAGGACAGGAGAGCACAAAAAACATATAACAACAAAACAACAATACACACCCTGCACCTATAATGGGCACACTGGGGAGGGCCCCAGTGGCAGCTGGAGCACACGAGAGTTAAGACAACTTGTTTCCCTCCCCAGCGGCAGTTGGAACTACCAGGAGTAGCAAGGGTTGTAAAATATTCCCCACAGCAGGACAAAGGAATTCCAAGATGGAGCATTAATTAGGAAGCTACCAGGTTAGCTTTACATTTTATGGCGGATTGCCAGGCTAACTCAGGCACAGATTGATTGGAGGTCTGTATCTGGTTAGTCTTCTGTTGGGAAGATATGTAAGGTAGTCATCATCACTAGGAGCTTGAGACAGACTATTTATGTAGGTCCCTGGACTATTTTTATGTTTTAGTCACCCTGTGCCCATTATAGGTGCAGGGTGTGTATTGTTGTTTTGTTGTTATATGTTTTTTGTGCTCTCCTGTCCTGCCGATGCTTGCTACCAAGTAGGTAGATTTGGCTGTGGAGCCTATACAGAGCCACCTGTTGATTACAATGATTTAGCAACAGTTGTATGAACTACCAGAATAGCAAGCATTGTAATTTGCATATTCAGGTAAATTTGCATATTACAAATGCTGCAGGCAGGAGAGATGTTTTGTGTTTATTATCGTCTTCCCCACCCCCTTTATAAATATGTTGTTATAAGTTTCTGTATGTTTTCTGATATGATTTGGTTAATTGTATTTTATTAATTGTGTCACAGCAAGCTTTATGTAACAAACGTATGGGCTAGTACTAAGTAAAAGGGTTTGTATGTTAGTTCCATTTGGAACATGGTTTCCTTTGTGGAATTTGTAGGGATCCCAGTAACAGAGTCTTCGGACCTGTTGGCTGGTTGCATGATTCCTCTAGCCCATCTCAAAAACATTGTGCGCATCCGCCCCTACTTAACGCCAGATGCGACTAAGGTGTTGGTCCATTCCACTGTCCTTTCTCGCCTTGACTACTGTAATCCGCTTCTCAGTGGTCTTACATGCTCCCAACTTGCGCCGTTAGAGTCCATAATGAATGCGGCAGCTTCCTGTCCGCCCGCACTTCCCATGCCTCACCCTTCTGTCAGTCCCTACATTGGCTTCCTATAAAATATAGAGCTCAATTTAAAATTCTGGTTCTTGCTATCAAATCTCTACATAATGCTGCTCCCACCTATCTACCCTCCCTTATACACAAGTATGTCCCGTCTAGGACCTTACGATCTGCTTAAAACTTACGTCTATCCTCTGTCCGTACTCCATCTGATGCTCACCTTCAAGATTTCTCGAGGGCTGCACCATTCCTGTGGAACTCGCTTCCCACCTCCTTTAGATACTCACCCAGTGTCCACTCCTTCAAAAAATCGTTAAAAACCCACTTCTTCATAAAAGCGTATCAATTAAACTGTTAATAGCTCCTGACTGATTCTTCTTCTGCAACTGTCACTAGTCTAATACTATCCTTACCTTTTTGTGTCATTTTACCCCACTCCCTCAAGCATGTAAACTCATTGAGCAGGGCCTGAGAGAGCTGCAAATGCCTTTGTAAAGGCAATAGCAATCACTGTAAGCAGAGCTGCAGAGGAATAGGCAGAGGGAACAATACCTGCATTGAAGAAGGGCTACAGCAGAATAGGCAGAGAGGACAATACCTGCCTGGAAGGAGAGCTGCAGCCTGGTCAGGCCAGAGCGACCCCAGTCCAGCTGCGACTGGGGCAGGAGCACTTCAGGTTTCCTGGTTCCAGCTAGGAAGCGAGCTTGGCTAAGGTACCCAGCCAGGGTACAGTGAGCTCAGTCACACAGCATTTCACAATGAGTATTTCAGAACAAAACTGGTGGAGAACAAAATTGGGGTTCCGCAGTGATATGCCCATCAGGTGGCACTAACAACTTAGGGCCACCCGATGAGTATCACTAAACAGGGGATCTGTCAAGCGAGGCGGTCATTTAAGATAGCAACTGGCCCTTGTAGTATGGGATGCTGGGAGGAAGTGACTGTAGCTGACCCTGGATAACAAGACTGGTTACCTCCACTAATTCCTTCACTCAGCCAGACTGGGACCAATAAAGCATAAAGTCATCCATTCCCCCCAGTAGCCAGACGAAACATAGTTCTGGGAGTCAACTGATTTATTTCAGGCCACACATGGCTTTTATGCACAGACCCCTAAATAGGGTCTCCAACACAATAATACAGGGTTTTCATTCCCAGGATCCTTTGTGCCTGAGATATAATTGCGTGAGAAAAACCTAAAATTCAATTATCTCTCAGGTACAAAAATTCTATACAAAATAAACAGAACCCCAAAAGTACCTCCACCATAACTAGGAACCCCACAATATCCCCAGATAGCTCTGATCTGAGTGTATAACATATCCAAATATTACTCAGATCGGTTTGGTGAAACTGGAATGCCACCAGGTTAAAGTTTTGACCATTCGGACATGAGGATATAGCCCAAAACAGTTCTAGGGGAATAGGTGTCCTGGACGGTCTCTGTTTCGGGGTTCCTGTGCAATCACCATGCAAGGGATTTTCTTAATTTCAGGGTACGAATGCTCCCCCTGTTTGGTAGTTCCCATCTCCTGAACATCGTTCGCATAGTCGGGAAGTAGCCAAAAAGAGTTCCAGGCAGTCGACAACCAAGTGCAGCTGCCCACGTTCGGGATACAAAATGGCCACCACTCCTTTGTCGACCACATGCATTCGGTTATACGAAATGAAGGCCACTTGGGGAAGCATTCATTAATTACCCTCTTGCGGTTTCGCACTTAAGTTGCTAGTGTGAACGTTCTAATGGGGTACAGGGGTGCTCCTCGTTCAGGAGACAAATGGAGGGTGTTCGTATACTATAACTACCGAATAGAAAAAGGCAAAACAGACAAATTGGCGGTAGGTTCCGCCACAGTGACAGCCTGTCACTCCCTCCCAGTCTTAGAGCACGCCGGCTAGAGGAAGAGAGAGAGCAGCGGAGTGTAAGAAGCTGCCGACTTGGCTCACCAGCCTCAGCCAGCAGCACTAAAGGAAGTCACCCTCCTGTAGAAAAAAAGGTAAGTGAACAGAAGGATGACTGCAAATATAAACATGTATGTATGTGTGGCTATGTGTGTGTGTCTGTGTGTGTACCTGTGTCAGTGTGTGTATCTGCCAGTTTGTTTATCTGTGTGCCACTCTGTATATTTGTGTGCCAGTGTGTGTATGTGTCACTGTGTGTCAGTGTGTGCATCTGTGTGCCAGTGTGTATCTGTCAGGGTGTGTGTTACGGCACCCCCGGTAGAAAAGGGGTTAAAGCCGTGCAAGAAGTTCCTTTTCCGAATGCAAAGGCAGCTACCAATCACTCCACAGCCGAACAGGAATCATACGAATCATCCACACCATACGAATGCTCCAAACAGCCGAACGGGAGAAAACCATACGAATAAATCCCCCCAAGTATGAGACAAAGCTCCGTATTGAGGGTCAGCAGGAATCTGGTTTAATGTGGGCTACCTGCCCGGTATTTATGCAGGTCTTCCACTAGGTGGACACTCCCCTAGGGAACCTGGTGGAAAACTGGGACAATAATATTACAGTAGCCAATCACAATGTTACACACATAATCATTCCCCTTTAGCTGTACAGAACCCTCCTCTCTATCCTGGAGATAATTGGGAAGTAATCTCCAAGGATAGAGGCTAAACTCCATTTTATACAATGTAACAGAAATACACAAAAATATATAATTTCTCAATTTCCCAACAGAATATCCACATTTAACATATCCCCAGATAGCTGCGATCTGAGCGCACAAAAGCGCTCAGATCTTATGCACATAGTTCAATCGCCATGGAGCCAAAGTCTTTAACGTAGTCCTTTCGTTATACGAATGGGCTCCATGGGATGACTATCTGAGGGTGGCTCTGTTCGTATGAAAATGTGCCTAACAGCCATCGTTCATATGAATAGACGAAACAGAGGAAGGGAGGTCGGCGGTTTCAGCGGAGTTCGTATGAAAAGAGTAGCCGTTTTTAGTTCTACAAAACTAAAAGGGAGTAACTTTGTGATTGGTGTGAAGAAAGAGAACTGTCATAGTCTACATCATCTATGTCTTGGTGAACAAAAGTCGGGGTGGCCTGATCTGCGGTCTTCTGTAGGCACTTTTTAATACAAGGTAACACGCAACAGACAATGAGAGCAAGGATAACCAACATTATCAAGGCAGCCACTGCTATCTGGGCCCAAACTTTCTGCTAATCACGCATACATCCAAACCATCTTTGTTTTAACTTTGTTTTAAAAGAAGAACACAACAAAGAGTTCAATGATACAAATTTTAAATAATGATATAAATAGATAAAATTAAGCTTATATTTATTAGTATCTCCAACAAATGCAATACATACACACAGACTGCTCAACACATTCACACCGGCCTCTAAATACACATACAGACAGACTGCTGAGTACACACAGACTGCTGAGTACACACACACGCGCACAGTCTGCTGAATACACACACACACACACACAGTCTGCTGAATACACACACACAGACTGCTGAATACACACACAGACTGCAGAATACACACACAGACAGACTGCTGAATACACACACACATACTGCATTAAGGGGTGCAGTGTATGTGTTTGTGTGTAAGGGTGTGGAGTGCTGTGTGTGTGTGAGGGGTGCTGTGTGTGTGTGAGGGGTGCTGTGTGTGTGCGTGTGTCTGAGAGGTGCTGTGTGTGTGTGTCTGTCTGAGGGGTGCTGTGTGTGTGTGTCTGTCATGGTAAAGCGCGGCAACGCTCCACACAGCATCGTGCGGGAGGACAGGAGAGCTGCTTCCTAGAGCCCTCCCCCTGCCTCCCGACACGGAATCAGAGTAGGCGCCTGCCGTTCCGGGCAGGCAGGTGCCTACTCTGCAGACAGCCAACGGCCCCCTCTCCCGGCGACCTATGGCCGCGTGCCCACAGAGAGGGCCCGGCGTGCCACCTGTGGCACGCATGCCATAGGTTCGCCATCACTGCTCTAGCTTCTCTATTGAGTTACCTTGCCATTAGGTGCAATAGATAAGAAGAAGAGACAGCGCTGGTTAACCAAAAGGGAATCCCTCCAAACCCTTTAAAACAAGACAAATAAAAACAAAGCTAAAAAAAAGGTCTGCGCCACAATAAATAGTGAATAGACAAGGGTAAAGCGCATACAGCGGTATAATCCCTGCTTATGAGATATGTAGTGAGTATCTCTCCATCACTGGTGTCCAATACTCAGAAAACAGAAGACAAAAGAGACAACCAATAGTGCTCTCTGTTTAACTGTCTCAATGGAAATTAATTAAAATGATACTTACAAGTAGAGAGCAGACCGACTGCTCTTTGGTGTCAGCATTGGTGGAATGATCCCCACCTAGGATTTCTTGGGGTGCAGGAAACTTCCAGGGGTTATAAAACCAGAATAGTAAAAAATAGAATAAAAAACAAGATAATAAAAGGCCAGGATAAAGTAAAAAATGTGTATATAAAAAATGATAATTGGCACAAACAAATGACCAAAAAACGTTTTTAATTCAAAAATACACAATATAAAATTTCCATAACGCGTTTCGTCAACAGACTTTATCAAATGGAATAAAATACAATACCTGGCAAATTGGTGTTATATAGGAACACAATTAATTAAAAGATTGGCGCCAAAATAATCCAGCCAATCAGATTAAGGTAAAATTTGGCATGCATAAATATACATAAATAACTTAGCTAAGATTAATAAATAGTATAATGAAAAATTTCTAATAGTTTTTAATTTAAAACGAGGATGGGAAAGTGTTATATAAAACAATAGTATTATAACACGTGACTCGCGGCACTTCCGCGTTTCGGAAGCTTAGCTGCATAGCCGCATGGGTAATGTAGTTTCCCATAGCGGCGGTGTTTGCGGCTGTGAGGGCGGGGGGAAATGTGTTGGGCGGAAACAGGAGCGAGGATGTGGCCATCTTGGGGAGGGCAGGGATAGTGGGTTGAGGCCATATTATGAAGGGCAGGATTAACCATATCAAATTATCAAAATACATACAAAGAACCATATTTAATTATGGCGAAAAGCAGGAAAAAACCCTGCTGAGTAAAAAAGTATCACTAAACAAAAAATCAACTACATATTATATTTATGAATAGTAGTGGTATAGTTTTAGGGAAAGTGATTTTTAATTCACTTAATAAAATAAGGAATGAATAAATATGCATAATTAGATATTGCCACTTAATTAAATATTAACAATATAAAATAAAAGGCCATAAATAATAAAAATACATATTAAACAATAAAAGTAAAAGCAAAAAATGTACAAGCTCTTAATTTAAAAAGTTATGCAGATCAAAGTCTGCATTAAGACCATGGGGTATAAGAGTCTGAAGATTATACACCCATTCCATTTCAGTTTTTCCAAGTATCTTTTTTATATCACCTCCTCGCCAAGGGGTAGAGCATTTTTTTATACCAGTACATTTGAGTAAGTGTGGATCTTTATCGTGTATAATAAAATGTTTGGATACTGTATGGTTTAAGTATCCATTTTTAATATTTCTGCAGTGTTCGCTAAGTCTTATCTTGAGGCACCTTGTGGTCATCCCCACGTATTGGAGGCCACATGGGCATTCAAGCAGATAGATAACATTTTTTGTATTGCAGCAAATAAAATCATAAATGTTATATACTTTTTTAGTCATATTAGACATAAATTGGGTTACTTTCGATGGAACAGAGGAATCTGTGGTTCTACACACTATACAGTGTTTGCATTTACGGAAACCTTTCGTCTGGGGGGAAAAAATAAATATTCTTAATAGGAGATTTCCTAGTAAAATTGGTAGTTAAGATAGATTTAAAATTAGGTGCTCCTCTAAAAACAATATTTGGATGTGTGGGTATAATTGAATTGAGTACCTCATCATGTTTCAGTATATGCCAATGCTTTCTTATTATCTTTTTAACATTACTACTTTTATTGTTGAAATAAAAAATAACAAGGAGGGACATGGGTTCATTGTTTTCTTTCTTTTTGTAAATTAAAAGATCTTTGTGTTCTTTTTGTTGGACTGTATTAACTGTGTTGTTTAAATCTAATTCTGAATAATTTTTTTCAATAAATTTATTTTTTAAAACCTCTTGTTCATTAAACTCTCCCATTTGTGAGCAATTCCTACGAAGGCGTAGGAATTGGCTCTATGGGGCGCTTTCAAGCCATGGCTTGTAATGACAACTAGATTTGTCTATGACCGTATTTACACAAACTTTTTAAAAAAAGGTTTTTGTTTGTAATTGTCCTTCTTTAATAAAAATGTTGAGGTCTAAAAAGTAATGGATTCCCTGCTGTATTCATGTGTAAGATTAATACCCCTATTATTAATATTTAAATTATTGATAAAAGCAATAAAACTTTCTTCTGTCCCTTCCCAAATAAAAAAGAGGTAATCTAAATATCTAAAATATGAGACTAGGTTTGCCCGCCATGCATGGTTGCAGAAATATTAAAAATGGATACTTAAACCATACAGTATCCAAACATTTTATTATACACAATAAAGATTCACACTTACTCAAATGTACTGGTATATAAAATGCTCTACCCCTTGGCGAGGAGGAGATATAAAAAGAAACTTGGAAAAGCTGAAATGGAATGGGTGTATAATCTTCAGACTCTTATACCCCATGGTCTTAATGCAGACTTTGATCTGCATAACTTTTTATAATAATAAGAGATTATGCTTGTACTTTTTTTGCTTTTACTTTTATTGTTTAATATGTATTTTTATTATTTATGGCTTTTTATATTATTAATATCTAATTAAGTGGCAATATCTAATTATGCATATTTATTCATTCCTTATTTTATTAAGTGAATTAAAAAATCACTTTCCCTAAAACTATACCACTGCTATTTATAAATATAATATGTAGTTGATTTTTTGTTTAGTGATACTTTTTTACTCAGCAGGGTTTTTTCCTGCTTTTCGCCATAATTAAATATGGTTCTTTGTATGTATTTTGATAATTTGATATGGTTAATCCTGCCCTTCATAATATGGCCTCAACCCACTATCCCTGCCCTCCCCAAGATGGCCACATACTCGCTCCTGTTTCGGCCCAACACATTTCCCCCTGCCCTCACAGCCGCAAACACCGCCGCTATGGGAAACTACATTACCCATGCGGCTATGCAGCTAAGCTTCCGAAACGCAGAAGTGCCGCGAGTCACGTGTTATAATACTTTTATTTTATATAACAGTTTCCCATCCTCGTTTTAAATTAAAAACTATTAGAAATTTTTCATTATATTATTTATTAATCTTAGCTAAATTATTTATGTATATTTATGCATGCCAAATTTTACCTTAATCTGACTGGCCGGATTATTTTGGCGCCAATCTTTTAATTAATTGTGTTCCTATATAACACCAACTTGCCAGGTATTGTATTCCCTTTGATAAAGTCTGTTGACGAAACGCGTTATGGAAATTTTATATTGTGTATTTTTGAATTAAAAAAGTTTTTTAGTCATTTGTATGTGCCAATTATCATTTTTATATACACATTTTTTACTTTATCCTGGTCTTTTATTATCTTGTTTTTTATCCTATTTTTTACTATTCTGGTTTTATAACCCCTGAACGTTTCCTGCACCCCAAGAAATCCTAGGTGGGGATCATTCCACCAATGCTCACACAAAAGAGCAGTCGGTCTGCTCTCTACTTGTAAGTACCATTTTAATTAATTTCCATTGAGACCGTTAAACAGAGAGCACTATTGGTTGTCTCTTTTATCTTCTCTTTTCTGAGTATTGGACACCAGTGATGGAGAGGTACTCACTACATATCCCATAAGCGGGGATTATACCGCTGTACGCGCTTTACCCTAGAGCTGGATATAAGCTCTTATAAATGTGAGTTCTCTACCATTATCTTATCTGCTTTTGTATTTGAGCTATACATATTGCACTATTGGTTGTTCCTCTCTTTTATCTTCCATAAAAGTGGAACCATAACAACATCTGAAGACCTTGTCCCTGCACTTTAAGATGACAGTGAGAATCTCTTATATTTGCTTCCATTATTGGAATTGGACATTGTCTATTTATTCACTATTTATTGTGGCGCAGCCCTTTTTTTTTTTTATCTTTGTTTTTATTTACCTTGCCCTTAGGGCCTGTGTTATCTGGGATGAAGGTACACCAGGTCATGGTGTCAGGGAGTATTTTACATACTCCCCCTTTCTCTGCCAGAATCATATCTAAGGCCATCCTATTCTGGAAGGTCATCTGGGAAGTAGCTTGAAACTGCTCAGCCAGCCCTTGAAGGGCATCTCTAGTGTAATTAACAAATCACTGTTGATTATAATAGATATAATTAATCTGATTCAAATTCTTATTAGCAGTGATGATTGGGAGAATAGATTCAAAACCTGCTGCAACTTTGTCTCTTGCCTTGAATTCTTTCGGTACCCCTATGGCATCTATATATACATAGGGGTCAAAACTGCCCTTAACAGGGGTGCTCCTTTTGATTCTGAAATATGAATGTGGCGTGTCAGGAGTACCTTGGTGATTGTCAGATATTATGTGTATGGGCATAATAACCTTAGCTAGGGTACATTACCCCAACCATACATCTTCCATCTTGACCTATGTTGCATATCCCCACACAGCCAATATATGTCTCCTAAGGACCTAATGTGTTTTTGTAACAAGGCAAGTGGGACTGTTCTATATGTAGCACTATATCCATGAGTGAAATTACCCAGAAATCTGCCTATCCCATTGTAAATACTGTAGCAGGTGTAGTTTCCCAGATATACAGTAATGCCCTCGGCTGGCTTAACACACTTGGTGATCATAGAATATTCCTTCTTCCATGACTCACACGCCGACCAATTAGTTCTATAATAGGCATAGAGGCTTAAGAAACATGTCTCTATGTCGGGGGGTACGTTTAGAGGTACAGTGCCTAGATGGGGTCGGGCTCCTCCACAGACATAGCAGTTAGTTTTGTTAGCATTATATCTCATCCATTCAAGCCATAGGTTAGTGTCTGAAAAACCCATCTCTACGGCCATAGTGTCTTCGAATGTGGGGTTTGCTATGGCTACCATGTCCATGAAAGTCTTAATGTGGGGTTTAAGAGGGTTGACAGTCATATGTCGGGAATCTATCCACTCAGGTGACTGGTACATATCTTGTAGGTAGAAGGTTCCTTGTTTATTATAGGAGCCTCCCCCTCTCCAATACATTCCCATA
Source organism: Pelobates cultripes (assembly GCA_933207985.1). Classification (NCBI taxonomy): domain Eukaryota; kingdom Metazoa; phylum Chordata; class Amphibia; order Anura; family Pelobatidae; genus Pelobates; species Pelobates cultripes. Next base: position 59,358,665 of record OW240921.1, on the reverse strand, counting down.
ACATATTCTCCCGCATCCCCAGGACTGGGGTGTTCTATATTTACTGAAGCCAGGTGGGGCGACCCCAATGAAACTCACCCTAAAGTCATTCTACACAGTAAGGATTCCCCATTTCTGTCCACCCTATCTAGGGCACCTTGTGGGTTGTAGCCCCATGCTAGCCCTGCATTCCAACCCGCCGCCCTCCAGGAACTGCAGTCATGTCCCCAATAGTCTTCTGACACATTTATATAGGGGTCTCTTATGATAGGTATGTCTTTGTACACTGTTGAGAGCAATGACTGTGGGAATGAACAGCTGACAATGTCACAATAATCAAATGTAAAGGTGGCCACATGTGTGTTAGATGAGTTGTACCAGAATGTATAAACATGATTATTGTAACAGAGCTCCCTGTACTCCGACCGAGTACCCTCCGTTGATGGATGCTCCTAGCGCTTCCTGAGGACTCCAAGCACTGCAGCAGACAGCGCAACCACCGCAGACTCCGCAACCGCCGTATCTTGACTGGAGTCTCGCCGTCTTCCTTCCACCCTGGATCAGCTTCGGTCCTCCAGGACTGTGTGGGAAAGAACTCTTCCTTCCACCCTGTATGAACCTCCAGCATCCAGGACTGTGTGGTGAAGACCCCTCCTCCAAGGAGAGCGTGTCAGGAACAAGCTCTTAAAAGAGCTAAGTGACTCAAGCTCAGGGGAGCATGCAGAGCATAGCAATCCCCAGTGTGATTATAACAGCTCCCTCCAATAACGAGACAAGGCTACGTTTAGAGGGATCAAGAAGAACTGTCAAAACCTTTGATCCCTTGGGACCAGCCAATACAGTCACTACAATAACATTGTTGTGAAACCTCAATAAAATCACAAACAGTCAAACCATATCAAGCAACACACAGTGACTTATCACAACACAATGGCACATTTTTAAAGGGGTGGGGGGAGACAATATTTAACAGTAAATATCTCACCTGGCTGCAGAATTAGCAATATGCAAATCTACCCGAATATGCAAATGAACCAGTCTTGCAATTCAGGTAGTGCATATTGCTGTTGCTACCAACAGAGGGAACTAGACCAGCTCCATAGCCAAATCCACCTAGTTGGTAGCAAACCTCAGCAGTACAGGAGAGAAGGCAATACATTTCACAGTACACACACACACTATAAACAATTACATTACACACACCCTGCACCTATCATGGGTACAGGGTGACTAAAACATAGGATAAATAAAGCAGCCCACATAAATAGTCTGTCTGAAGGTAGACTAGGGGCTTTAAAGCCAGATAGATGAAAGAGTCATAGTCACAGGGGAGGAGGCTGGCAAGTAGGCCTCTCCAGGACCAAGTGGCGAAGGGCACTTCGTCACAATTATCTTTAGTAATGGCAACTTGTTGTGCCCTTATCAGGCCTAGCAGCAGAAGGATATACAGGAAATTCATGGCTTAGGACAGTCCGCTTCCTCTGGGGCTGGAACCTTCTTGCAGTGGGAGGCGTGTATCCAAGTGCTTTTTCCAGCTAATTTAACATAAGTAGCTGTGACTAAGAGGACTTGGAAGGGACCATCATATCTTGGCTTAAGAGTATTTTTCCTCACAAATTTCTTAACCAGAACCAAATCACCGAGGAGTAGTCGGTGGGTGCCTGTATCAGACTCTAGATCTGGAATGGAAGAAAACACTTGTGCATGGATTTTGGTCAATGCTCGGGAAAGGGCAGTTACATAATCAACCAATATGTCAGACTGGAGCTGAAGTTGCTGGGGGAAATAGCACCCAAGTCTAGGGGCTGAACCAAACAGAATCTCATAAGGGGACAGAGCAAACTTCCCTCTCGGTGTGTACCTTACACTAAACAGAGCTATGGGGAGACTCTCGGGCCAGGGCAGGTTAGTTTCTTTGGCCATCTTAAGCATTCTGGCTTTTAAGGTGCCATTCATGCATTCTACCTTGCCACTACTCTGTGGGTGATAGGGTGTGTGGAATGCTTCCCAGACTTCTCTGGTTACTCATGCAGTGAAGGCCGGGCCTTGGTTGCTCTCTATAACTTCTGGAACCCCGTATCTGTATACTACTTCGGTGAGCAGGCGTTTGGTGGTAGTCTTGGCTGTCATGTTAGTGACTGGGTAGGTTTTGGCCATCCTGAGAACATATCCACTACGACTAGTGCATTTATTTATACCGGCCACTCTTTGGCCTTTGGATGTGGTCAACTTGGATCCTTTGGAAGGGGTAATGGGGTTTGTCCAGATGTTTCGGGGGGGCTTTCACCACCCTGCCTGGGTTGCATCTGGCACAGACAGTGCAGGATCTGCAGTAACTGTCTGTCAGAGAGGTGATCCCAGGTGCTTCGTAGTATTTACTAATCAGGGAATTCATAAGGGTCTTAAACAGGTGTGCAGCCACGTGGGCCCACTGGACCACTGCTGAGTACATGCTTCTGGGTAAACAGAACTTGAGATTGTTGGAGTACAGCCCAGCTTTAAGGGTTGCCCCTTTCTGTTTCCAGCTTTGTCTTTCTTCAGGATCAGCAGCTGCTTGTCGTTCCTTCAGGAGCTTGAGGTCTGTAGGTAAGGTCTGCATAGTGAATATGGGTATGGGATTTTCTTCAGCGGGCACTCTTCTGTCCACTTCCCTTGGCACATACGCAGCCTGTTTGGCAGCTTCATAAGCTATATAGTTGCCCTGTGATTCCTCCGAGTTCAGTCTTCCGTGAGCCTTTACCTTTAATATGGCCACTTCTTCAGGGAGAAGTAGGGTGTCCATCAGCTCCTTGATAGCTGTGTTGTGCTTAACTGGTGTGCCAGTTGCTGTGAGGAATCCCCTTGTCTTCCAGATTAGTCCGAAGTCATGTGCCACGCCTAGTGCATATCTTGAGTCAGTGTAGATATTGGCGCGCTTTCCCTCAGCGATCCTGCATGCTGTGGTGAGAGCTTGTAGCTCAGCTTCTTGGGCTGACATAGATCAGGGAAGTGGGGATGCTTGGAGCACTGTGTCCACTGCAGTGATGGAAAATCCAGTGTGATATCTTCCTTGTTTATCAGCATACCTGGAGCCATCCACAAACAGGGTGAGGTCAGGTTCTAGTAGGGCAATTTCATGCACCGTTGGGTAGCCAGTTGCTCTGCAGTTCACAGTTCGCTTGGTGACACCCTCTTCAGAGAGCTGGGTTTGGTCTGCGGTGCTCAATGATTTAGCCAATGGGCCAAGTTCTTTCCATAAAATCTGTGGGGACTTGGAGAAAGAAATGTGAGGGACAGCCACACCCCAGTGGTGATATAGGTGGCCTACCTCCATAGGCAGGAGGATTGTGGCTAGGCAATTGCCTTTGAGGTCACAGAACAGATCAGTTATGGTAAGGCGTACCTCCACCAGCTGGAACAGTTCTTCTTCGTAATGGGTTCGGGTCCTCGGGTGTTTCTGAACCACAATGTGCAATGGGGAAAGGCTGGGTATCATGAGGGACAGGGGGCGTGCGCACCTCCATGTGAATAATGGAGTCTGGGTCGAGGCTGTACCAGTAGTGGGGAATTCCCCTCCTGGGAAGTGGCAGAAGAGTGGCTGGGTTGAGTTAGTAGCATCTCTGCAAGGATACATTATCTGGCAGCAGAAGGGAGCATTGTAAGAGGAGATAGCGAGCAGCTGAGAGATGCTTGGGCTGGACCTGATTGAGGATGGCGGCAATGTCATGGGGTGCAAGAATGGTGAGTTTATGCCCAAGGATCAAATCACTTGTCTTGTCAATGAGGGCCTAGACTGCTGCGAAGACTGCTCGAAGACAGGAGGGGCCCCCTCTTGCCACAGGGTCTAGTTGGTAAGGTTAGTAGCCAATGGGGCATTGGTAGGAGCCATGGGACTGAGTAAGGACTCCAGAGGCATGACCCAACCTTTCAGATACGAACAGCTTGAAGGGTTTCCTATAATCAGGAAGGCCCAGGGCAGGCGCAGTGGAGAAGCTGGACAAGGCTTCAGGGGATAGAGAAAATGGTTCTGTCTTTAGGGCATCATAGAGTGGATGCATCAGGGTGGAGGCCTCTGGGATCCAGGTCCTGCAGTAAGAGATGAGGCCCAGGAAGGTATGAAGGGGTTTATGGGCGGTGGGTGGGCAGATAGCTAGGATACCCCACACCGGGTCGCGGGTGAGGTGACGGGTGCCATGGGAGAGGCAATGTCCCAAGAAGACCACGGAGGGCCCGCACCATTGCAGCATCTTCTTGGAGGCTTTACATCCTTGTTCAGCAAGGTAGCAAAGTAGATCTTCTGACATACGTTCAGCCGTGGGAATGTCGTCAGCACAGAGGAGGAGGTCATCCACATATTGGAGGAGAACCACATCCATGTGAGTCTTTTGCCATGAGTCCAGAATGGAAGCCATAGCTTTAGCAAACTGACTTGGTGAGTTTTGTGCTCTTTGAGGCATGACAGTCCAGGTGTATTGCTGATGGTCATAAGTGAATGCAAACAGCTATTCACAGGGAGGGTGTAGAGGAACACTGAAGAAGGCATTAGCCAAATCCACCACTGTTAAATACTTTGCTGTAGGTGGAACACCTGACAGGAGAGTATGAGGGTTAGGTACAATAGGGGTGTCCAGAACGGTTGCATCATTGATAGCTCTGAGGTCTTGGACCATCCTGTACTTTTCTGGCTCACTCTTTTCAATCTTTTTCTTCACGGGGAATAGTGTTGCAGGGAGATTCACATTTGAAAAGAGCACCTTTTGATAACAGACTTTCAACTTGTTTGTAGATAACAAGGGCCTGGGCAGGCCTCAGACGATATTGCAGTTTGCGGGGTGGATTGACACCTTGGAGTAATTTAACCACAATGGGGGGGACTTGGAGGCGTCCAATGTCATCTGGGCCGGTGGACCACAACTTGGCAGGATTTCTGTCAAGGGCACTGGGGGGGGATCGTCTAGGACCCTTACATCCCTTTTTGGAGACTCCATATGGAGCAGGAGGGGTATTGAGCAGAGGGTTGAAGTGTCAGTAGTGGACAGGGGGGAAGACAATTGTATCTGGCCGTCTGGGGTAAAAGAGATAAATGCTTGGAGAAGGGAGAGGACATCTGCTCCTAACAGGTTAATTGGGCAGGTACAGAAAACCACAAAAAGGCCAGGAGGTCTGGGTAGGTGCCCACTTGTAAAGGCTTAGTTAGCTACACCTACGCATGAAACAAAAATATTGGAGAGAAAAGAGGAGTCAGGCAGGTCTTGTTCTTTAAAGACGCTTCGGGCTGCACCTGTGTCAACTAAAAAGGGGGTTGTGTGGCCTTCCACAGGCAGGACCACCGTGGCTAGGGGCCCTACCTTATCCCGTGTAGACACTGCCATGACAGGGGTGGGTGACACAGGTTTGCCAGTTACCAAGATGAGCACGGTCTGGGCCAGTGTAGGGGCGGCTGGCTGATGCAGGGGGAGGTGGAGGATATTGAACAGCAGGATGGCTGGCTGGGTGGGGAAGGGGAATAACCGGCAGTAGGGTAACTGGCAGCGGGGTGAGGAGCTACAGGGTAACTGGGGGCTGAGTACTGGGAATAACGCTGCGGGGTGGGGCTCCCTCACATCCCGCATGAACTGTCTAGGGGCCCTAGGAGCTGGACAATCTCTCCTGAAATGACCAGATTGACCACAGTTATAACACCCTCTCTGTGATTGTTGCTGCATAGGAGGCTGACCCATAGGATGGCTTAGGGCCTGGCTCTCAGGGAGGCTTGAAGGTTGTACAGGGCGGGAGAACATGAGAGGGGCTGGCTTTCTAGGTGGGGGTAGTTTGGAGGACTCTAGGCCCTTTGCAACAAGCAGGAGGGTATCCAAGGGAATGAATCTGTACTCAGGGCGGGACAGGATTAGGCCTTTTCGAATGGATTCTTTAAGGCCTGCCACGAAGGTTACAGAGAGCATTTGGGTATGGGCCTTGTTGTATAAACTGAAACCCAGGTCAGAGAAGATTTGGGACAATCTGGAGTGGTACTTCTCCACAGATTCTGTCTTATCTTGGATGACATTGTTAATAAGGGTAGCCTGGTCAGCTAATTTAGCTTGAGCCCACAGCTTAAGTTGTTCACAGAACAAGACCCAGGTACTAGCCTTCTTGGGAACTGCAGGATACTACAGACGTTTTGTCCCTGATTATAGCGCCATAGCCAAGCCCCTAACTGACCTGACGAAAAATAATTTACCTAGGCAGGTCCTGTGGTCTCCAGCTTGTGAAGCCGCGTTTATAGCTCTTAAGCAACCACTTGTAAATGCCCCTGTCTTGGCTGCCCCCGTACCTAACAAACATTTCCTTGTCCACACAGACACTTCCATGTTTGGACTGGGGGCTGTGCTGAGCCAAGTCGGGGAGGATGGAGGAGAACATCCTGTCGCATACCTGAGTTGAAAACTGTTACCCCGGGAAGTGAGCTATGCGGCAGTGGAAAAAGAATGTTTGGCCCTGGTTTAAAGGACCACTATAGTGCCAGGAAAACATACTCATCCTCAGGGACCCCCTCCCGCCCGGCTCTGGAAGGGGGAAAGGGTTAAAAACTTACCTTTTTCCAGCGCTGGGCGGGGAGCTCTCCTCCTTCTCTCCTCCTCCGTTCCTCCTCCTGGGCTGAATGCGCACGCGCGGCAAGAGCTGCGCGCGCATTCAGCCCGTCGCATAGGAAAGCATTTACAATATTAAAAAATGGGTTAACCATAGCTGGACCAGGCACCCAGACCACTTCATTAAGCTGAAGTGGTCTGGGTGCCTAGAGTGGTCCTTTAAGCACTGAAAAAACTGAACCCCTATTTGTACGGACAAGAATTTTCATTAATCACCGACCACAACCCATTGGTCTGGCTTAACCGGGTCTCAGGAGACAATGGCAGGTTGCTGCGGTGGAGCTTAGCCCTGCAACCTTACAACTTCACCATCAGCTACAGACCCGGTAAGCAAAACGGCAATGCTGATGGGTTGTCCCGGCAAACAGACGTCACTCCGGCCTCCTAGTTCCGGACATCCCCAAATTGACCCAAAAAGGATCAAGCTGGGTCTGCCAGAGTGTCCCACAAGAAGGGAGCCATGTGACAGACCTCTCTGTCTTTTAAACTGCTTTATTTCTCCTTGGTTCGTCTGTTTGTTCGGCTAGTTTTTTGTCCGTACAGCCCGTACGTTTATTCTTCATTTTACAGAATGAACTGCTGAACAGCCGGCTACTCAGCATGAAAGTGTGCTGCTGGTTAACCTCTTGGCCTCATTAGAATGTTGTGGTTAACTGCAAACACCTCTTAATTGTCAAATGTAGGCTGGGTGGTCGTCATTCGTATAACGAACATGAGGCGGCGGCCATCTTGGACATACGAATGCCCAGCGGTGTTCGTCGTCGATTTCATGGAACTAAAAACGGATACTAGTTTGCACGAACACCACCGAAGCCGCCGACCTACCTTCTCCTATTTCTCCATCATACGAACGCCGTCGGTCTGTTCGGTACTTTTCTGCATGAATAGACTTATCCCAGATAGCCATGCCATGGAGCCCATTTGTATAACGAAAGACTATGTGAAAGACTTTAGCTCCATGGCGATTGAACTGTATGTATGTGATCTGAGCGCCATTGGTAATAATGTGCGCTCAGATCTAAGCTATCTGGGGATATGTAAATTGTACCTAGTGCATTCGGTAGTTTTCCTATTATGTATTTTTATGTGTTTTCACTGTCATGCATAAAACAGAGTTTTGCCTCTATCCTCGGAGATAATTGAATTCCTTCCCAATTATCTCAGTGAGTGAGTGAATGCTATCTGGGGATATGTAGAATGTATATATTTTATGTGACAACTGTAACATTATGTATTTTATTGTATTTTAGTGTTTTATTGTAACCATGTGGTTAATGGAGTTTTGCCTCTGTCCTTGGAGATAGTTGGATTACTTCCCAATTATCTCCAGGACAGAGAGGAGGGATTGTAAGCTTGTGATTGGTTAATGTCCAATATGTTTCCCAGTTTCCCATCTGGTCCCCTAGGGGAGTGTCCACTAGGTGGGAGACCTGCATAAAAGCCGGGCAGTTAGCCCCAGTAAAGTCAGTTCCTGCTTGACCCTCAAAACGAAGTGTCGTCTCGTTCTTGGGGGGGATTGGATTGTATGCTGATTGCCGGGAGTGTAAGCTGATTGTATGCTTTTCCTGTTCGGCTGTTTTCAATATTTGTGTAGTTTGCAGTTTGGGAGATTGGTGCTTACAGTAGCTATCGGTGCATCTGGAAAGGGGAATATCGCCTAAACGGTTTTTAACCTCTTATGTGCAAAACGGTCCGTTACAGTACTAGGTATGGATTATATGAATATCTAGTAATGCCATTTGGACTTTGCAATGCTCCTGCCACTTTTCAACACTTTATAAATGACATTTTTTTGAGACATTCTAGACATATGTTTCATAATCGATCTTGATGATATACTAATTTACTCTGATAACCTCCAGGACCACAGAAAATATGTTAAATGGGTTCTTTCAAGGTTACGTATACACAGATTATATGCTAAACCAGAAAAAGGTATTTTTGAAGTATCGGAAGTCTCATTTCTAGGATATTTTATTTCACCTCATGGCATACATAAAGATGGATGATTGCAAAATGCAGTGCATTCTTGACTGGCCTATACCTATTACAGTAAAACAAGTGCAACATTTCTTGGGATTTTCACATTTTTACCATAAATTTATTTTAAAATTCTCAGAAATCATCCAACCTCTCATGCAGCTTGATCATAAGAACGTTCCTTTTAATTGGACTGTTTACAGCCAACAAGCATTCAATACCCTCAAACAACGTTTTACATCAGCACCCATACTCAAGATGCCTAACCCTTCTCTCCCCTTCATCTTGGAAGTGGATGCTTCAAAAAATGCAATAGGTGCTGTACTCTCACAATAAACAAGTCCTCAAGACATCCTATTGCTTTCTTCTCACGTTCCCTTTCTCCAGCTGAAAAAATTATGCAATTGGTCGAAAAAGAATTATTAGGAATAAAAGCTTTTTTTGAGAATTGGCGACATTTATTTGAGGTAACTGAAAAAGCAATACACAAATCATAAAAACCTTAAATTCTTACAATCTACCAAAATATTGTCAGCATGTCAACTCAGATGAAATCTGTTTTTTCAAAGGTTCAATTTCCACATTGTATATAGACCTGGTTCAAAAAATAAAAAGGCTGATTCTATCATGTATGCATTCTCAAGATGACAATACAAATGAACCTACTTCGATCATACCACCTTATAAATACATTGGAATAACTTCTCAGTTTACCAACAAAATAAAACAAATTGATAAAGAAGAACTTCAAATTCCTATCAACTCCAGTTTAACTCAACAAGAAAGTGTTTATTTCAAAGGTGACAAATTGTATATTCCTCCTTCTCTGAGAACTGAAGTACTAGAATTGGTCCATGACCTTCTGCTTGCTGGACATTTGGGAATAAAAAAAAATTGATCTAACTATCAGGCATTTTTGGTGGCCTGATTTAGTCAATACAGTTCCATCCTATGTGTCCTCATGCCACATCTGTCAAAAATCTAAACCTGTACTTCAAAATCCTTATGGACTTTTAATGAATTTGCCTGTTCCAGATTGTCAATGGAAATCCATATCTATGTATGTCATTGTCGATATACCAATGTCTCAAAAACAAACCACTATCCTTGTGGTTGTGGATCGTTTCAATAAAATGTCTAATTTTATTCCAATTTGAAAAATTCCTACTTCTCTCAAATTATCCAAATTATTCATTTTTAACTTGCGCGACTTCATTGTTTACCTGATGAAATTATCACAGATAGAGGTTCACAGTTCACATCTAAATTCTGGAAAGAATTATGTAAGAGTCTTGGATTTACAAATAAATTCTACTCTTCATATCACCCTCAGACAAATGGGAAAAATGAGAGCGTGAATCAATGTCTGGAACAGTATCTTAGAAGTTTATGTACCCATCTTCAGGATGATTGGTCAACATGGTTACTGTAAGGAAACCAAGTACATTTAAACCTTAATCGGTAGTTTCCTCCCGAACAGCCAGAGCCCAGTGAATATAGCCCTCCGTCCAGTAGTTATGGTAGACGAATTCCCAATTGTAATTCCAATAGTGTTCCTGGATAATTCCCACAGTAAAACACACAAACTCCCAAACAGCATACGTAGTCAGAATAAGGGTACAAAGATGAACTGAAGGTTTAATGACAGGCATGCTCTTTTTATGGAATTCAGCCCATGCAAGGGAGCCTCCCATATAATTAGCCATACATCCAATCCTAACAATATACATACTGTACATCTCATCCCCTCAGATAACCATTAAACACAATTAAAACGTAACAGAAATTCCCCAAAGTTTGGATGTACCCCAGATAGCTATTGTCCCCAGATAGCTATTGTCTGGGAGACCAACATATTAAAAACTATCTATGGATCGCTTTTATCTAACTTATCAAAATACGTAGACATACACCTGCAACCATTAGTCAAAAAGAGTCCATTCTATTTAAAAGACTCTATGAGTCTATTACAGATTTTAAAAAACATTATATGGAAAGAGGAGTATTTATTCATTACATGTGATGTCACCAGTTTGTATACATGCATTGATCATGAAATAGGGTGTTTAGCTACACGTTTTTCCTTAGAATCCTCTGCATTATATCCTGTCGAACAGGTGGACTTTGTCATGGAGGGGATATCTCTTATCCTCCACAACAATTTCTTCTGGTTTGAGGATGATTTTTTTCTGCAATGCAGGGGGACAGCCATGGGGATCAGGTTCGCACCCAGTTATGCGAATCTGTTTATGTCACATTGGGAAGACAGATATGTATATTCATCGCATGACTGGAGTGCGAACCTGGTCCTGTATAAAAGGTATATTGACGACATTTTTTTAATTTGGAAAGGTGATAGAAACTCTGATTTGGATTATATCACATTTTTAAATTCGAACCAATGGAATATACATCTAACTCAAGAAATTAAACAAGATTGTATCCATTTCTTAGATTTAAAAATATTCATACAGGATCAAAAAATTAGTACTTGTACGTTCTTTAAACCCGTGGACGTTAATAGTTATATCCATATGGATAGTTGCCATTTTTCACCCTGGCTTGATAATATCCCTAAGGGACAATTTATCCGGGTAAGACGGAATTGTACAGACCTTAATTCCTTTGAACATCAGGCCAATATTCTTAAAGAACAGTTTATAGATAGGGGTTATGACTCCAATAAATTAGAAGAGGAAATTAGGACTGTTAAAGAAATAAAAAGAGAATCTCTTTTAGTATATAAATCTAGGGATAAAAAAAGGGATGATAAAATTCCTATGATCTTTAACTACAGTAAGGAACACAAAGCCCTTAAGAGAGTGATCAATAAAAATTGGCACATTTTACAGCAGGATACAGACATTTTACTTTATATTGAAAATAAACCCAAAATTGTATTTAGGGGAGCAAAAAATCTTAGACAAATCTTGACTACCAGTTATTTAGATATACCTAAGAATAATAATAATTTTTTGAGCACCTATAAGGATAATAATAAAGGTTTCCACTATTGTGGTAACTGTATGGGATGTAACATTTATAAGAACAAACCTAAAAAATTAGATAGTTTTAAATCACGAGTAGGAACATATAATTATAAAATTGATTCCCTTAATACGTGCCATTCAAAAAATTTAATATATGTTCTCGTATGTCCTTGTGGATTACAGTATGTCGGGAAGACATCAAGGACACTGAAAACAAGAATACGAGAACATATTTATAATATCAAAAAAGGTTTTTTGAAACACAATGTTTCCTTGCATTTTTTGAAAAACCATGGAGGAGACCCCACAGGGCTTAGTTTTTTTGGTGTTCAACATATTAAACCCCATTGGAGGGGTGGTCATGTAGAATCGACGTTGAGCCACTGTGAGATGAGGTGGATCTTTAATTTGGACACCTTGTCTCCCAGCGGTCTCAACGTGGATTTTGAGATGGCCGCTTTGATATGATCTTTTATGAATATATTTTATATTTATTCTAACATTGTCTTCTCTTTTCTTTTATACCTTTAGAAGCATTGATGACACTGATTTCCTGTTTTAATTGTTTTATTATATCACTGTATATGCCTATATATGCAACTATATATTACTCACATATCATGCAAAGATTTTAATTTGTTCTTATTATATATTTTATATAGTTTTTATAATGTATACATAGTTGCTTTATTATATATGTTTAATGTATTTTAATATGAGAATTGTACGCTTTTATTCTGTATTTTGTTGAATATAATTTCAATAATATGTTCAGTGCATTTTAATATGAGAATTGTATTCTTTTTTTTTTATATTTTGTTTGATTATTTTGAAATATAAGGCAATTAGTCGTTCTCCATCATTAGGACTGTTTTTGCCCGTTTATAATATGGAGCTCCCTGGTCACTTCCGGGTTGCCGAATGGACGTATAGGAAATGATGTAATGACGGCTGACACGTCATGACACAATGACGGAACGTGCGTCATGACGTCATACCAGAAGTGGAATTCGGCGGGAAATTTGATCTCCGGGAACACAGATTTAAAAGGACGCCGGAAGAAGAGGACTTTACACTTGAGAAAGACATATTGTCGAAACACGTTGTGTTTTTTATGTAATACTTTTACATTTGTTATTTTATCAAAGTAAATACTTTTTAAAGCTTCAATATTTTGGTCTATTACCCATCTTTCCTACATCTGGAATTCTGCACCAGTTCTCATAGGAAGATCGTGGGGATATCCTGAATAGCTTGGAAAAGCTGATTTTCCACATGCAATCAAGCTAGAGCCTGCTATTTTAGGCTCTATTTATTGTGAGTGACCCAATACCTTTGCTTTTATCGTTTCTACTATTTACAGTTTTACACTATGTATGGACTTTTATGTTTTACAGATTAAGTTCAATCAACGATTACTATTAAGTATATATATTTTGTACTTTTGTACTTTTTATTCTGTAAATTGCACCCCCCACTCTGCTTTTTTGTTTTATCAATATTAAAAACTCAGTCCATTCGGTTCAGCCGTTCTAGAGATATAGGACTTAGAAGTTTTGACCGACTGCACGGGCAAAGTAGCCGAAAACAGTTCCATGAATTCTGGACCTGCAGTCGGTTTTAGATCGCATGAAAAACCTCCCGAACGGCCGGCCATCCAGCTACCATCCTCGGTTCGCTTGATTCCCCATCTTTTGGTAAGTCTTTCTACCGAACGCCCGGTCGTTCGGTAGTTTGGAAGGGGTTTTACCGAAGGTCTGGAGGCTTCAGCGGTGTTCGCCTGTTTGAGTGTCCATTTTCAGTTCCAGACATTCAATGGTAAACACCGCTGTTTGGAAGCTAAAATGGCCGCGAACACGAGGAAGTCCCGAAATGGCGGCGCGACCTGCCGTTCATGTAAAACTTCTGCCGAACGTAATCCAGCCAGCAAGGGGGTACAGTTTGTATAAAGGGGTAACAGGGTGATCTGCATTCGGTAGTTTTACCTACCGAATTCCATAGGGAAACATTGCTATTAACAAACAAATACAAGGAGTGCATATACAGTATAAAAGGGGTATTTCTTCACAGTTACCTTTGGCTGAATTCGCCTATAATAATTCTTTGTATTCAAGCAAGAAAATGACACCCTTCAACTCCAACTATGGATTTTATCCAACCTATTTTCCTTCAGATCTCATTTATAGTCCCAATCCTTCAGTTAATACTCAAATAGAAAAAATGATGGATCTATTCAAATCCTCGGCTTGCAAGAGGAGATGACAGAAAGCTGCAGGAGGGAAACATCAGACTTCTAGGCCCCCTCTCCACAGGACACAGCAAAATGTGCCCCCTCCCTGACCACAGGCAAGAAGCAGGGAGGGAAGACTACACTTAATCATACATTTTTTTTAAAAATGATCACCCCCACAAGACACTGCATACACTACATGCACTACACACATACACTGCATCCACAACACACACTACATGCACTACACACAGACACTGCATCCACTACACACACTACAGACACTGCATCCACTACATGCACTACACACAGACACTGCATCCACTACATCACTACACACAGAAACTGCATCCACTACACACCATACATGCAGTACACACAGACACTGCATCCACTACATACACTACACACACACACTGCATCCACTACGTACAGTATATGCACTACACACACTACATGCATCCACTACACTTTACACAAACATAGACACTGCACACACTACATTTCATCAACTTCACAGACACTGCATACACTAGATTGCTTCAACTACACAAACACATACAATGCACCCACTACATAGACACTGCACTCACTACACAACATCTACTTCAAGAATCTGCATGCACTACACTGCATCCACACATACACTGCATCCACTACACACACACTCTGTATCTACTATACATAATCGATATGTCTTATTTTCACCTCATTTTTACCTAACTAGTACAGGCTACATAAGTACCTAACCTGCATTTACTAACAAAAAAAAATGGTCCCATTCTTGCATGCCATAATACTGTATTACTGTTTTAGCTTGTACATGCTGTTGTGGTGATACAAGCTTGTTTATGTTACTCATGCACTGCAAAAATAAAGATTGACACAAAAAAAAGAGAGAACTAATGGTGCAGAAAATCCCAGAATAACATAAAAGTAAATAAATTGTCTATGGTCCTACTTACAGTTGATAGAGCTTAACCTAGCTCTAGTCTGAATGGCATACAGTGGGACAATCCCCACTTATAGGGTACATAGGATGGTGTAGGCAGGCAGATGTATCATCGGTATGAAGATCATAAAAAAGAGACAGCAATAGTGCTCACAGTTTAAAAGGTACCAGGAGTATAAAATAATGACTTGGAACTCACATTTAATTGGGCAGACTAACTGCTCAATGTGTAGACGTAAATGGTATAATCCCCACCGTGGATTATTTTGGAATAGTCCTCACTGGAACTTAAAATTGGATGCCAGGTAGAAAATAGTAAAAAAGTAAAATTGCACATTCACAGTGGAAAGAGGCCAAAATACCTTTATTAAAATACAATGTAAAACAAATAGTTAAAATATACACAACATGTTTCACCAAAGTGGTTTTCTCAAGTGGAGGAAGAAACATACTATACACACACTGCATCTCCTGGATGTGCGTGAGGTTTGGGGGGCAGCATTTCATCCTTCAATTAGGCAGCATAATGTCTTGGGCCGGCTCTGAGTAGGCGTTATTAAAACAATGAGTGGCAGGCAGCACAGTGCTCTGTATCAGCAATATTTTCCTCCCATTGTCACTCTTGGCCTTATATAAATATTTAAATTACAGGGAGTGCAGAATTATTAGGCAAATGAGTATTTTGACCACATCATCCTCTTTATGCATGTTGTCTTACTCCAAGCTGTATAGGCTCGAAAGCCTACTACCAATTAAGCATATTAGGTGATGTGCATCTCTGTAATGAGAAGGGGTGTGGTCTAATGACATCAACACCCTATATCAGGTGTGCATAATTATTAGGCAACTTCCTTTCCTTTGGCAAAATGGGTCAAAAGAAGGACTTGACAGGCTCAGAAAAGTCAAAATAGTGAGATATCTTGCAGAGGGATGCAGCACTCTTAAAATTGCAAAGCTTCTGAAGCGTGATCATCGAACAATCAAGCGTTTCATTCAAAATAGTCAACAGGGTCGCAAGAAGCGTGTGGAAAAACCAAGGCGCAAAATAACTGCCCATGAACTGAGAAAAGTCAAGCGTGCAGCTGCCACGATGCCACTTGCCACCAGTTTGGCCATATTTCAGAGCTGCAACATCACTGGAGTGCCCAAAAGCACAAGGTGTGCAATACTCAGAGACATGGCCAAGGTAAGAAAGGCTGAAAGACGACCACCACTGAACAAGACACACAAGCTGAAACGTCAAGACTGGGCCAAGAAATATCTCAAGACTGATTTTTCTAAGGTTTTATGGACTGATGAAATGAGAGTGAGTCTTGATGGGCCAGATGGATGGGCCCGTGGCTGGATTGGTAAAGGGCAGAGAGCTCCAGTCCGACTCAGACGCCAGCAAGGTGGAGGTGGAGTACTGGTTTGGGCTGGTATCATCAAAGATGAGCTTGTGGGGCCTTTTCGGGTTGAGGATGGAGTCAAGCTCAACTCCCAGTCCTACTGCCAGTTCCTGGAAGACACCTTCTTCAAGCAGTGGTACAGGAAGAAGTCTGCATCCTTCAAGAAAACATGATTTTCATGCAGGACAATGCTCCATCACACGCGTCCAAGTACTCCACAGCGTGGCTGGCAAGAAAGGGTATAAAAGAAGAAAATCTAATGACATGGCCTCCTTGTTCACCTGATCTGAACCCCATTGAGAACCTGTGGTCCATCATCAAATGTGAGATTTACAAGGAGGGAAAACAGTACACCTCTCTGAACAGTGTCTGGGAGGCTGTGGTTGCTGCTGCACGCAATGTTGATGGTGAACAGATCAAAACACTGACAGAATCCATGGATGGCAGGCTTTTGAGTGTCCTTGCAAAGAAAGGTGGCTATATTGGTCACTGATTTGTTTTTGTTTTGTTTTTGAATGTCAGAAATGTATATTTGTGAATGTTGAGATGTTATATTGGTTTCACTGGTAATAATAAATAATTGAAATGGGTATATATTTGTTTTTTGTTAAGTTGCCTAATAATTATGCACAGTAATAGTCACCTGCACACACAGATATCCCCCTAACATAGCTAAAACTAAAAACAAACTAAAAACTACTTCCAAAAATAGTCAGCTTTGATATTAATGAGTTTTTTGGCTTCATTGAGAACATGGTTGTTGTTCAATAATAAAATTAATCCTCAAAAATACAACTTGCCTAATAATTCTGCACTCCCTGTATATATTTAAGTAAATTCCCTCAATTAACCTTCCCTCTGGCAGTCACTAGGGCAATCACTTGTGGGAGAGAAAAAGATAATATTACATTTACATGGGCCGGGAGCTGCTGCTCTGCTCTCCTTCTGCTGCTTCCAATATGGCTTTTTACTTCTCTTGTAACCTACCTCCTGCTGCTATCAGCCAATGATGGTCCCTGGAAAGATAGGCCAATAGCATGCCTACACTCTTGGGCAATACATGGGCTCTGCATCCCAAAAGACAATTCAATGGAAATTCTAAAATTCCTTAGATTGGAAGAAAGAAGATTTCATCTAAGGCAAAGGAAAGTTTTTTTTTTAACCATAAGAACAATAAGGATGTGCAATTCTCTTCCTGAAGAAGTGGTTTTATCAGAGTCCGTACAGAGGTTTAAACAGCAACTAGACGCATACTTGCAAAAAACAGAATATTCAATTATATAATTTTTCAACTATAGGGTAATAGATTCTTGATCCAAGGATAAATCTGACTGCCATTCTGGGGTCAAGAGGGATTTTTTTTTTTCCCTAGTTTGTTGCAAAATGAGAAATTCTTCAAACTGTTTTTTTTTTTTGCATTCCTTTGGATCAACAGCAAAAAACTAATTTGAGGAAGGCTTAACTTGATGGACATGAGGCATGTGCAAAACCTGCAAAAACAGGACAGATGTCAAGCCAGACTTAATTTTTTTGCATGCCTACATGCTCTCAAGTAAACTTCTCCAAACAGCTACCCGTGAGGGGTGAGAGTTTATTGTCTGTGGTGTACTGTGTGTAAAGCAGTCTGTTTGTGATGTACTATGTGTGGTTAGGGACTATTGTGTTTCCAGTGGCTGTGAAGTGTGTGTGTCTAGGGGCTGTAGAGATTGTGTCTATCTGTCTAGGGGTTGAGAAGATAGAAAGCGCATGTATGCATTTGTCTATGGGATGCAGTGCATCTAGGGGGTGAACTGTGTGTATAAGGGCTGTAGTGTGTGTGTGCATACAGGGTAAGTAGTGTGCATGTCAATGAATACGGGCTGTAGTTTGTGTGCACAGGGTAGTGTGTGTTTGTATTGGGGTTTTAGTGTATGTACACGAGCGGTAGTGTGTTTCTAGAGGCTGTAGAGAGTGTTTGTGTGTGAGGAGGATGTAGTGGATGTATTTGTATATGGGATGTAGTGTGTGTCCACATGGTGTGGGCATCTATTGGGGCTGTAGTGAGCATGTACATAAGGGCTGTAGCGTGCATATACATGTATATAAGCCTGTCATGTGCATATATATGGACTGTCGGGTGCATATATATGGGCTGTAGCGTGCATGTATATTAATATAGGCTGTACTACAGGGGCTGTTTTGTGTGTGTGTGTGTGTGTGTATAGGGGGCTTTAGTATGTATGTACAGGAGCTGTTTTGTGTGTGTGTGTTTGTGTGTATAGGGGGCTTTCATGTGTATGCACAGGGGCTGGTGTGTGGGTGTGTGTGTGTATGTATAGGGGGCTTTAGCTTGAATGTACAGGGGCTGGTGTGTGTATGTGTCAGGATCCTATCTTGACAAACCAAAATATTGTTAATTTTTCTTCTGTTATTACTATATGTACCAATTTCCTTGACTAGTGGCTTCTCACGTTCCCTTTCTCCAGCTGAAAAAATTATGCAATTGGTCGAAAAAGAATTATTAGGAATAAAAGCTTTTTTTGAGAATTGGCGACATTTATTTGAGGTAACTGAAAAAGCAATACACAAATCATAAAAACCTTAAATTCTTACAATCTACCAAAATATTGTCAGCATGTCAACTCAGATGAAATCTGTTTTTTCAAAGGTTCAATTTCCACATTGTATATAGACCTGGTTCAAAAAATAAAAAGGCTGATTCTATCATGTATGCATTCTCAAGATGACAATACAAATGAACCTACTTCGATCATACCACCTTATAAATACATTGGAATAACTTCTCAGTTTACCAACAAAATAAAACAAATTGATAAAGAAGAACTTCAAATTCCTATCAACTCCAGTTTAACTCAACAAGAAAGTGTTTATTTCAAAGGTGACAAATTGTATATTCCTCCTTCTCTGAGAACTGAAGTACTAGAATTGGTCCATGACCTTCTGCTTGCTGGACATTTGGGAATAAAAAAAAATTGATCTAACTATCAGGCATTTTTGGTGGCCTGATTTAGTCAATACAGTTCCATCCTATGTGTCCTCATGCCACATCTGTCAAAAATCTAAACCTGTACTTCAAAATCCTTATGGACTTTTAATGAATTTGCCTGTTCCAGATTGTCAATGGAAATCCATATCTATGTATGTCATTGTCGATATACCAATGTCTCAAAAACAAACCACTATCCTTGTGGTTGTGGATCGTTTCAATAAAATGTCTAATTTTATTCCAATTTGAAAAATTCCTACTTCTCTCAAATTATCCAAATTATTCATTTTTAACTTGCGCGACTTCATTGTTTACCTGATGAAATTATCACAGATAGAGGTTCACAGTTCACATCTAAATTCTGGAAAGAATTATGTAAGAGTCTTGGATTTACAAATAAATTCTACTCTTCATATCACCCTCAGACAAATGGGAAAAATGAGAGCGTGAATCAATGTCTGGAACAGTATCTTAGAAGTTTATGTACCCATCTTCAGGATGATTGGTCAACATGGTTACTGTAAGGAAACCAAGTACATTTAAACCTTAATCGGTAGTTTCCTCCCGAACAGCCAGAGCCCAGTGAATATAGCCCTCCGTCCAGTAGTTATGGTAGACGAATTCCCAATTGTAATTCCAATAGTGTTCCTGGATAATTCCCACAGTAAAACACACAAACTCCCAAACAGCATACGTAGTCAGAATAAGGGTACAAAGATGAACTGAAGGTTTAATGACAGGCATGCTCTTTTTATGGAATTCAGCCCATGCAAGGGAGCCTCCCATATAATTAGCCATACATCCAATCCTAACAATATACATACTGTACATCTCATCCCCTCAGATAACCATTAAACACAATTAAAACGTAACAGAAATTCCCCAAAGTTTGGATGTACCCCAGATAGCTATTGTCCCCAGATAGCTATTGTCTGGGAGACCAACATATTAAAAACTATCTATGGATCGCTTTTATCTAACTTATCAAAATACGTAGACATACACCTGCAACCATTAGTCAAAAAGAGTCCATTCTATTTAAAAGACTCTATGAGTCTATTACAGATTTTAAAAAACATTATATGGAAAGAGGAGTATTTATTCATTACATGTGATGTCACCAGTTTGTATACATGCATTGATCATGAAATAGGGTGTTTAGCTACACGTTTTTCCTTAGAATCCTCTGCATTATATCCTGTCGAACAGGTGGACTTTGTCATGGAGGGGATATCTCTTATCCTCCACAACAATTTCTTCTGGTTTGAGGATGATTTTTTTCTGCAATGCAGGGGGACAGCCATGGGGATCAGGTTCGCACCCAGTTATGCGAATCTGTTTATGTCACATTGGGAAGACAGATATGTATATTCATCGCATGACTGGAGTGCGAACCTGGTCCTGTATAAAAGGTATATTGACGACATTTTTTTAATTTGGAAAGGTGATAGAAACTCTGATTTGGATTATATCACATTTTTAAATTCGAACCAATGGAATATACATCTAACTCAAGAAATTAAACAAGATTGTATCCATTTCTTAGATTTAAAAATATTCATACAGGATCAAAAAATTAGTACTTGTACGTTCTTTAAACCCGTGGACGTTAATAGTTATATCCATATGGATAGTTGCCATTTTTCACCCTGGCTTGATAATATCCCTAAGGGACAATTTATCCGGGTAAGACGGAATTGTACAGACCTTAATTCCTTTGAACATCAGGCCAATATTCTTAAAGAACAGTTTATAGATAGGGGTTATGACTCCAATAAATTAGAAGAGGAAATTAGGACTGTTAAAGAAATAAAAAGAGAATCTCTTTTAGTATATAAATCTAGGGATAAAAAAAGGGATGATAAAATTCCTATGATCTTTAACTACAGTAAGGAACACAAAGCCCTTAAGAGAGTGATCAATAAAAATTGGCACATTTTACAGCAGGATACAGACATTTTACTTTATATTGAAAATAAACCCAAAATTGTATTTAGGGGAGCAAAAAATCTTAGACAAATCTTGACTACCAGTTATTTAGATATACCTAAGAATAATAATAATTTTTTGAGCACCTATAAGGATAATAATAAAGGTTTCCACTATTGTGGTAACTGTATGGGATGTAACATTTATAAGAACAAACCTAAAAAATTAGATAGTTTTAAATCACGAGTAGGAACATATAATTATAAAATTGATTCCCTTAATACGTGCCATTCAAAAAATTTAATATATGTTCTCGTATGTCCTTGTGGATTACAGTATGTCGGGAAGACATCAAGGACACTGAAAACAAGAATACGAGAACATATTTATAATATCAAAAAAGGTTTTTTGAAACACAATGTTTCCTTGCATTTTTTGAAAAACCATGGAGGAGACCCCACAGGGCTTAGTTTTTTTGGTGTTCAACATATTAAACCCCATTGGAGGGGTGGTCATGTAGAATCGACGTTGAGCCACTGTGAGATGAGGTGGATCTTTAATTTGGACACCTTGTCTCCCAGCGGTCTCAACGTGGATTTTGAGATGGCCGCTTTGATATGATCTTTTATGAATATATTTTATATTTATTCTAACATTGTCTTCTCTTTTCTTTTATACCTTTAGAAGCATTGATGACACTGATTTCCTGTTTTAATTGTTTTATTATATCACTGTATATGCCTATATATGCAACTATATATTACTCACATATCATGCAAAGATTTTAATTTGTTCTTATTATATATTTTATATAGTTTTTATAATGTATACATAGTTGCTTTATTATATATGTTTAATGTATTTTAATATGAGAATTGTACGCTTTTATTCTGTATTTTGTTGAATATAATTTCAATAATATGTTCAGTGCATTTTAATATGAGAATTGTATTCTTTTTTTTTTATATTTTGTTTGATTATTTTGAAATATAAGGCAATTAGTCGTTCTCCATCATTAGGACTGTTTTTGCCCGTTTATAATATGGAGCTCCCTGGTCACTTCCGGGTTGCCGAATGGACGTATAGGAAATGATGTAATGACGGCTGACACGTCATGACGCAATGACGGAACGTGCGTCATGACGTCATACCGGAAGTGGAATTCGGCGGGAAATTTGATCTCCGGGAACACAGATTTAAAAGGACGCCGGAAGAAGAGGACTTTACACTTGAGAAAGACATATTGTCGAAACGCGTTGTGTTTTTTATGTAATACTTTTAAATTTGTTATTTTATCAAAGTAAATACTTTTTAAAGCTTCAATATTTTGGTCTATTACCCATCTTTCCTACATCTGGAATTCTGCACCAGTTCTCATAGGAAGATCGTGGGGATATCCTGAATAGCTTGGAAAAGCTGATTTTCCACATGCAATCAAGCTAGAGCCTGCTATTTTAGGCTCTATTTATTGTGAGTGACCCAATACCTTTGCTTTTATCGTTTCTACTATTTACAGTTTTACACTATGTATGGACTTTTATGTTTTACAGATTAAGTTCAATCAACGATTACTATTAAGTATATATATTTTGTACTTTTGTACTTTTTATTCTGTAAATTGCACCCCCCACTCTGCTTTTTTGTTTTATCAATATTAAAAACTCAGTCCATTCGGTTCAGCCGTTCTAGAGATATAGGACTTAGAAGTTTTGACCGACTGCACGGGCAAAGTAGCCGAAAACAGTTCCATGAATTCTGGACCTGCAGTCGGTTTTAGATCGCATGAAAAACCTCCCGAACGGCCGGCCATCCAGCTACCATCCTCGGTTCGCTTGATTCCCCATCTTTTGGTAAGTCTTTCTACCGAACGCCCGGTCGTTCGGTAGTTTGGAAGGGGTTTTACCGAAGGTCTGGAGGCTTCAGCGGTGTTCGCCTGTTTGAGTGTCCATTTTCAGTTCCAGACATTCAATGGTAAACACCGCTGTTTGGAAGCTAAAATGGCCGCGAACACGAGGAAGTCCCGAAATGGCGGCGCGACCTGCCGTTCATGTAAAACTTCTGCCGAACGTAATCCAGCCAGCAAGGGGGTACAGTTTGTATAAAGGGGTAACAGGGTGATCTGCATTCGGTAGTTTTACCTACCGAATTCCATAGGGAAACATTGCTATTAACAAACAAATACAAGGAGTGCATATACAGTATAAAAGGGGTATTTCTTCACAGTTACCTTTGGCTGAATTCGCCTATAATAATTCTTTGTATTCAAGCAAGAAAATGACACCCTTCAACTCCAACTATGGATTTTATCCAACCTATTTTCCTTCAGATCTCATTTATAGTCCCAATCCTTCAGTTAATACTCAAATAGAAAAAATGATGGATCTATTCAAATCCTCGGCTTGCAAGAGGAGATGACAGAAAGCTGCAGGAGGGAAACATCAGACTTCTAGGCCCCCTCTCCACAGGACACAGCAAAATGTGCCCCCTCCCTGACCACAGGCAAGAAGCAGGGAGGGAAGACTACACTTAATCATACATTTTTTTAAAAAATGATCACCCCCACAAGACACTGCATACACTACATGCACTACACACATACACTGCATCCACAACACACACTACATGCACTACACACAGACACTGCATCCACTACACACACTACAGACACTGCATCCACTACATGCACTACACACAGACACTGCATCCACTACATCACTACACACAGAAACTGCATCCACTACACACCATACATGCAGTACACACAGACACTGCATCCACTACATACATACACTACACACACACACTGCATCCACTACGTACAGTATATGCACTACACACACTACATGCATCCACTACACTTTACACAAACATAGACACTGCACACACTACATTTCATCAACTTCACAGACACTGCATACACTAGATTGCTTCAACTACACAAACACATACAATGCACCCACTACATAGACACTGCACTCACTACACAACATCTACTTCAAGAATCTGCATGCACTACACTGCATCCACACATACACTGCATCCACTACACACACACTCTGTATCTACTATACATAATCGATATGTCTTATTTTCACCTCATTTTTACCTAACTAGTACAGGCTACATAAGTACCTAACCTGCATTTACTAACAAAAAAAAATGGTCCCATTCTTGCATGCCATAATACTGTATTACTGTTTTAGCTTGTACATGCTGTTGTGGTGATACAAGCTTGTTTATGTTACTCATGCACTGCAAAAATAAAGATTGACACAAAAAAAAGAGAGAACTAATGGTGCAGAAAATCCCAGAATAACATAAAAGTAAATAAATTGTCTATGGTCCTACTTACAGTTGATAGAGCTTAACCTAGCTCTAGTCTGAATGGCATACAGTGGGACAATCCCCACTTATAGGGTACATAGGATGGTGTAGGCAGGCAGATGTATCATCGGTATGAAGATCATAAAAAAGAGACAGCAATAGTGCTCACAGTTTAAAAGGTACCAGGAGTATAAAATAATGACTTGGAACTCACATTTAATTGGGCAGACTAACTGCTCAATGTGTAGACGTAAATGGTATAATCCCCACCGTGGATTATTTTGGAATAGTCCTCACTGGAACTTAAAATTGGATGCCAGGTAGAAAATAGTAAAAAAGTAAAATTGCACATTCACAGTGGAAAGAGGCCAAAATACCTTTATTAAAATACAATGTAAAACAAATAGTTAAAATATACACAACATGTTTCACCAAAGTGGTTTTCTCAAGTGGAGGAAGAAACATACTATACACACACTGCATCTCCTGGATGTGCGTGAGGTTTGGGGGGCAGCATTTCATCCTTCAATTAGGCAGCATAATGTCTTGGGCCGGCTCTGAGTAGGCGTTATTAAAACAATGAGTGGCAGGCAGCACAGTGCTCTGTATCAGCAATATTTTCCTCCCATTGTCACTCTTGGCCTTATATAAATATTTAAATTACAGGGAGTGCAGAATTATTAGGCAAATGAGTATTTTGACCACATCATCCTCTTTATGCATGTTGTCTTACTCCAAGCTGTATAGGCTCGAAAGCCTACTACCAATTAAGCATATTAGGTGATGTGCATCTCTGTAATGAGAAGGGGTGTGGTCTAATGACATCAACACCCTATATCAGGTGTGCATAATTATTAGGCAACTTCCTTTCCTTTGGCAAAATGGGTCAAAAGAAGGACTTGACAGGCTCAGAAAAGTCAAAATAGTGAGATATCTTGCAGAGGGATGCAGCACTCTTAAAATTGCAAAGCTTCTGAAGCGTGATCATCGAACAATCAAGCGTTTCATTCAAAATAGTCAACAGGGTCGCAAGAAGCGTGTGGAAAAACCAAGGCGCAAAATAACTGCCCATGAACTGAGAAAAGTCAAGCGTGCAGCTGCCACGATGCCACTTGCCACCAGTTTGGCCATATTTCAGAGCTGCAACATCACTGGAGTGCCCAAAAGCACAAGGTGTGCAATACTCAGAGACATGGCCAAGGTAAGAAAGGCTGAAAGACGACCACCACTGAACAAGACACACAAGCTGAAACGTCAAGACTGGGCCAAGAAATATCTCAAGACTGATTTTTCTAAGGTTTTATGGACTGATGAAATGAGAGTGAGTCTTGATGGGCCAGATGGATGGGCCCGTGGCTGGATTGGTAAAGGGCAGAGAGCTCCAGTCCGACTCAGACGCCAGCAAGGTGGAGGTGGAGTACTGGTTTGGGCTGGTATCATCAAAGATGAGCTTGTGGGGCCTTTTCGGGTTGAGGATGGAGTCAAGCTCAACTCCCAGTCCTACTGCCAGTTCCTGGAAGACACCTTCTTCAAGCAGTGGTACAGGAAGAAGTCTGCATCCTTCAAGAAAAACATGATTTTCATGCAGGACAATGCTCCATCACACGCGTCCAAGTACTCCACAGCGTGGCTGGCAAGAAAGGGTATAAAAGAAGAAAATCTAATGACATGGCCTCCTTGTTCACCTGATCTGAACCCCATTGAGAACCTGTGGTCCATCATCAAATGTGAGATTTACAAGGAGGGAAAACAGTACACCTCTCTGAACAGTGTCTGGGAGGCTGTGGTTGCTGCTGCACGCAATGTTGATGGTGAACAGATCAAAACACTGACAGAATCCATGGATGGCAGGCTTTTGAGTGTCCTTGCAAAGAAAGGTGGCTATATTGGTCACTGATTTGTTTTTGTTTTGTTTTTGAATGTCAGAAATGTATATTTGTGAATGTTGAGATGTTATATTGGTTTCACTGGTAATAATAAATAATTGAAATGGGTATATATTTGTTTTTTGTTAAGTTGCCTAATAATTATGCACAGTAATAGTCACCTGCACACACAGATATCCCCCTAACATAGCTAAAACTAAAAACAAACTAAAAACTACTTCCAAAAATAGTCAGCTTTGATATTAATGAGTTTTTTGGCTTCATTGAGAACATGGTTGTTGTTCAATAATAAAATTAATCCTCAAAAATACAACTTGCCTAATAATTCTGCACTCCCTGTATATATTTAAGTAAATTCCCTCAATTAACCTTCCCTCTGGCAGTCACTAGGGCAATCACTTGTGGGAGAGAAAAAGATAATATTACATTTACATGGGCCGGGAGCTGCTGCTCTGCTCTCCTTCTGCTGCTTCCAATATGGCTTTTTACTTCTCTTGTAACCTACCTCCTGCTGCTATCAGCCAATGATGGTCCCTGGAAAGATAGGCCAATAGCATGCCTACACTCTTGGGCAATACATGGGCTCTGCATCCCAAAAGACAATTCAATGGAAATTCTAAAATTCCTTAGATTGGAAGAAAGAAGATTTCATCTAAGGCAAAGGAAAGTTTTTTTTTTAACCATAAGAACAATAAGGATGTGCAATTCTCTTCCTGAAGAAGTGGTTTTATCAGAGTCCGTACAGAGGTTTAAACAGCAACTAGACGCATACTTGCAAAAAACAGAATATTCAATTATATAATTTTTCAACTATAGGGTAATAGATTCTTGATCCAAGGATAAATCTGACTGCCATTCTGGGGTCAAGAGGGATTTTTTTTTTTTCCCTAGTTTGTTGCAAAATGAGAAATTCTTCAAACTGTTTTTTTTTTTTGCATTCCTTTGGATCAACAGCAAAAAACTAATTTGAGGAAGGCTTAACTTGATGGACATGAGGCATGTGCAAAACCTGCAAAAACAGGACAGATGTCAAGCCAGACTTAATTTTTTTGCATGCCTACATGCTCTCAAGTAAACTTCTCCAAACAGCTACCCGTGAGGGGTGAGAGTTTATTGTCTGTGGTGTACTGTGTGTAAAGCAGTCTGTTTGTGATGTACTATGTGTGGTTAGGGACTATTGTGTTTCCAGTGGCTGTGAAGTGTGTGTGTCTAGGGGCTGTAGAGATTGTGTCTATCTGTCTAGGGGTTGAGAAGATAGAAAGCGCATGTATGCATTTGTCTATGGGATGCAGTGCATCTAGGGGGTGAACTGTGTGTATAAGGGCTGTAGTGTGTGTGTGCATACAGGGTAAGTAGTGTGCATGTCAATGAATACGGGCTGTAGTTTGTGTGCACAGGGTAGTGTGTGTTTGTATTGGGGTTTTAGTGTATGTACACGAGCGGTAGTGTGTTTCTAGAGGCTGTAGAGAGTGTTTGTGTGTGAGGAGGATGTAGTGGATGTATTTGTATATGGGATGTAGTGTGTGTCCACATGGTGTGGGCATCTATTGGGGCTGTAGTGAGCATGTACATAAGGGCTGTAGCGTGCATATACATGTATATAAGCCTGTCATGTGCATATATATGGACTGTCGGGTGCATATATATGGGCTGTAGCGTGCATGTATATTAATATAGGCTGTACTACAGGGGCTGTTTTGTGTGTGTGTGTGTGTGTGTATAGGGGGCTTTAGTATGTATGTACAGGAGCTGTTTTGTGTGTGTGTGTTTGTGTGTATAGGGGGCTTTCATGTGTATGCACAGGGGCTGGTGTGTGGGTGTGTGTGTGTGTATGTATAGGGGGCTTTAGCTTGAATGTACAGGGGCTGGTGTGTGTATGTGTCAGGATCCTATCTTGACAAACCAAAATATTGTTAATTTTTCTTCTGTTATTACTATATGTACCAATTTCCTCGACTAGTGGCTTCCCTAGCCACTAGTCTTACCAAAGTTACACTCACCTGCATAACATGATCATCAAAAAATGCTATAAGAGGCCACATCCGACTTCATAATTGGCCAGGGGCGTACCTAGAACATTTGGCACCCGGGGCGGATCCTGTGCTTGGCACCCCCCCACCCAAAAAAAAAAACCTGTAAATGTTAAAGGTTTTCTTTCTTTTTTTTTACAATTTGTAAACTTTGCAAAACCGCTGTCAGCCCCTCCTACAAAACCCTTGTCCTGCCCCGCCCCTCCTACAAAACCTTTGTCCTGCCCCTTCTACAAATCCTGTACTGCCCCATCTACAAAACCCCCGCAACCCCCTTCCACAAATCCCCTGCTTATCCCCCTTTATAAAGACTCCTGTCCCAATACAAAACCCCCGCCCCCTTCTACAAAATCCCTGCAGCCCCACACACACATTTACAGGCAGACAGTCACACACAGTCACAGGCAGACAGTCACACATACACATTTCCTCCGTGCGGCCAGTTTATCAGCTGTTTGCTTGTGTGAGCTGTACTGGCCGCACGGCACCCTAACTACCATGGGACACTATGCGGCCACAGCTCACACAGCCCCCTCCAGCCAGGGCCGGTGCAAGGATTTTTGCGACCCTAGGCAAAAGTAAAGTTTGCCGCCCCCCCCCATGTGACATCACAATGCCCCACCCATATGATATGCCATGTTAACTAACACCAGTGCTGCAGTGCCGCCGTGTTTACATTAAAAGGCCAGCAGGGACAGGCTATAGACACCAGAACCACTACATTAACCCCTTAAGGACACATGATGGAAATATTCCGTCATGATTCCATTTTATTCCAGAAGTTGTGTCCTTAAGTGGTTAAGCTGAAGTGGTTCTGGGGACTATAGTGTTTCTTTAATGTGAGGTAAATTAGAGCTTAGTGCCACGAATAATATACTAGATTGCCTACTTACAACCAGATGAGGATGATGATGGGCTCTAGCTGCAGTCTGGCTCCACTGGTCTGGTGCAGAACAGGCTCTCTGGAGGCGGTTTGTAACTGTGGTCACAAAAATCAATGTTCTGGGAGAACGGGAAGCAGCTCCATTTTTTGGGGGTCCTTTACACAGCTCAAGGTCTGGGTCCCAGGGTCCACCTTCATGTTCCACCAATGAGTTTGTTCACAGGGGGTGGAGTGTGTAGGGGATGTCCTGATATGTGTGTAGGAATGCATTGTGTGAAATTGTGTTTGTATGTGTAAGGGCTGCAAGGTGTGTTTCTGTGTGTATGTATGCGTCATTGAATGTGTGTAGGGTGCATTGAGTGTGTGTAAATAGATGCGGTGTGTGTTTCTGTGTGTGTAAGGGATGCATTGTGTGTAACGGTTGCATTGCTTGTGTATGTGTGTCTGTGTGTGTAATGCATTGTGTGTTTTTCTGTGTGCAAGGGGTGCATTGTGTATGTGATGAATGTCAATCTCTCCTCCCGCTCCAATTTCCTTCTCCTCCTCCCAATTTCTCTTTCTCACCCCCCCTCCTAATTTCTCTCCCCCTCAATTTCTCTCCCCCTCCTAATTTCTCTCTTTCTCTCCCCCCCTAATTTCTCTTTCCCCCTCCTAATATCTCTTCCCCCCTCCTAATTTCAATTTCTCACCCCCTCCTAATTTCTCTCCCCCCCAATTTCTCTTTCCCCCTCCTAATTTCTCTTTCCCCCCTCCTAATATCTCTCCCCCCTCCTAATTTCTCTTTCTCACCCCCCTCCTAATTTCTCTCCCCCCCTAATTTCTCTTTCCCCC
>OW240921.1:59309915-59328569 GCA_933207985.1 Pelobates cultripes | reverse complement strand
TCTTCCCCCTCCTCCCCTACCTGTGTTGTAGCGTGGCCGAGCCCAGTATAGTCCGCGGGTACAGGGAGCTTTTGTTTCCTGTACCCGGCCGGACTAACAGGAAGTGCACACTGAGTGTGCACTTCCTGTCAGAGTCCGGCCGGGTACAGGAGACAGCTGCTCCCTGTACCGGTCGGACCATGCTGCAGTGAGGGAGCTGACAGGAAGGAGCGCTGAGCGCTCCCTCCTGTCAGCCTCTCCCCATGTTGCGCCCGGGCGGTGCGGTCCGCCCTCATGGGGCTCTTTACAGAGCGCTCGGGCGGCTGCAGCATGGGGGGTGCGGGGGGTGCTGGTCATGGCACCCCCACCCTGCTGGCACCCGGGGCGGACCGCCCCCCCCCCCGCCCCCCCTTAGTACGCCACTGCAATTGGCCTTTACATTGATTGAAGTTTGTGCTCTGATCCTGCAAGACTTCTGATCCTGGCTGCAACTGTAAAATTCTGTTATACTCTGAGTAAAATTGACCAAACAGATTCATTCCAAACCTGCTTACTATCCATATGTTTGGAGAAAACCTGCTTACTATCCATACACGTGGAGATAACCTGATCTTCGAATCTTACCTGCTTTATTCAATACTGGACTTTGGTTTATTTTTGCTTTGTTTCTAAACCTATCGAAAACTACTTAACCGACGTGGATATTACAAATTACAATTATCCTAAAGGACCCTGATACATCTATCCAAAACCTGCTGTACAACCTCCAAACCAAAGAGGTTGATCAACTAAACGTCTGACTTATCTGTATTACTTAATTCCTTTATATTTTTGGTTATTTCTGAGTTGTATTTTGTTTTACCTGTAACGTATAAATTTCAGTAATAGGTTTTCTTCTCTATACTTACCTGTAATATCTCTTCTGTGTTATCCTGTTACTGAATAACCTGCCTGGGTCATATTGCCTAAACCTTATATTTCTGTAATCTACTACCTTTCCTATAATTTCGTTTATAGGTTTTCATTCTTACTACTGCCTAGATATCTTATAGGTTCTGCTTCTACATATTTCCTATTAACCTGTCTAGGGCTTCTTGCCTAAATCTATATTTCTTAGCTTGTATTGTTTAGAGGAATGAGGCTTCGGGGTTTTGGAGGGGAATATTAAATATATGTACAATGTATTATAATAATATATATATATATACATACATACATTATGTATTATGCAAAATTAAATAATACTTACAAAAAATAAACATTTGTTCCCTCTCCCTTCTGTTACCTTTGGCTAAGAGATGGGTTTATCCTGGTGGTCTAGTTGGTTGAGTGAGCTCTCTGGCTGCTGCTTTCAAGGAGCTCCGCCATTACTGAGAGCATTGCCATGTGCTCAGTAACCGAAGCTTGCGGGAGCAGAGCACATGGCAGGCCCCCAGCAGGAGATGAGATCAGCACCTCCCTGCGCCTCCCTGCCTGTGCAATGGGCTGGTGAGAGAGATCTCTAACTTCCTCCCATCACAGGACATTTTTGTATGTTTGGGCTACGCTCACTGAGCGTCAGCCCTGCATGGGCCGGCTGGGAAGAACATTTGATCTCCCTGGTCGGCCTTGGGCCTTAGCCTGATGGCTAGTCCGGGCCCGTCAATGTCAATATTCCCAAAGGCCAATTTCTACGGTTGAAATGAAACTGTTTGAACCAGACAGTTTTATTAATCAGTCTTTTTTTTTTTTTTTTATATCTTTACAGAAAGATTATACAGAGGAAAGCCTCTAAAAAGGATTGATGACATTAATAGATTAAATCTGTCACAATTATTGGAATATAAAAGAAAGGTATAACTATAAAAGTTAAACAAATCCCACTTATTTTTAATTACTGTAGTAACATCGTGTTTTAAAAAGAAATATAAATAAAAACTGGCACATACTTAAATAGGAGCAAGATATTTATGATTTTGTAGGAGATAAACCTAAGTTTGTTTTTAGGGGGGCAAAACATTTTAAACAAATATTAACTTCTAGCTATGTAAAAAAAGAAAAAGGAAACAATTTTATAGAGGATTGGTTCCAAAAACAAAAGGGTTTTTACCACTGTGGCAATTGCAATGCCTATAAAAATACATTGATTACTGAGAAAATGATAGGATTTTACATCTACAACAAAAAAAGATTTTAATATGAAATAGTTTATCACATGTGAATCTAAAAATTTAATCTATTTATTGAGATGCACACGTGGTCTCCAGTATATAGGGAAAACGCCCAGACCCCTAAAAACAAGAATTAATGAGCATATTAGAAATATTAAAATTGGATTTTTAAACCACAGTGTGTCAAAGTACATTTTAGAGAGACACAATTCTAATCCCAAAGGAATGGAATTTATGGCAATTGAGAAAGTTAAAACTCATTGGAGGGACGGAAATAGTATTTTTAATCTGAACAAAAAAGAAATCAATTGGATATTTGAACTTCAAACTTTGTGCCCCAAGGGTTAAATATTGACTTTGAGATTGGATCAATTCTCTAAGAAATTTGTATTTAGTGTTCGTAATTTATTTATTCAATAGCTCTTAACCCCTTAAGGACGCAGCTTTAAAAACTGGACTTACCCTTAAGGACACAAGCCACATTTGCAATTTTTGCTGTTTGTGTTCAAACGCAATTTGCATCTCTGTCATTTATTGCACCAACACATATTATACACTGTTTTTTAGACGGAAAAAAGGGCTTTAATTTGATGTCATGTATACATATAAAAATTCTCATTAATTATTAAACAAATGCCAAAAAAATTGGGGAAAAAAAATAATTCAAAATAAATTAATTTATGTGTCTTGATTTATTGAGTACATAATATGTGTAGGATTTCAGCTTATTTTGAAAGTTACAGGTAGTAAAAGGACTAAAATAAAATTTCAATGTGAAACAATTTTAGAAGTAGGTATGTTTGTCTCGTACGTTTAGAAGCCATCACAGAAAACAAAATTACCACACAAAAGTATATATTTATATAAAGTAGACATCACAGGCTATTTACCTAAGGTTATTTTGACACTTTTTACGTAGCCATTTCATTGCCAATCTCTGCTAAATATTGGAGTGTTAGAGTGTTTTTTCTCTATTTTGGCATATACATATAACAAGGTTTTTGTAATGTGTATTTCATAAAGCTGGTGTGTGCTATTCCTGCACACAACCCTATGTTGTAGGGGACTGACAGAGTGGGGAGGTGCGGGCAGACAGGAAAATGAGCCTTGCCACCGCGTTCATAATAAATTGCAGCAGGCACATATATATTGTAACAGAACCTTCCATTGATGGACGCTTTCTAGCTTGCGCGGAGGACCACAAGCACCGCACCGGACACCACAACCACCGCAGACTCCACAACCGCCATAGCTTAATTGGAGTCTCGCCATCTTCCTTCCACCCTGGATCAGCTTCTGTCCTCCAGGACCATGTGGGAAAGACCTCTCCTCCAGGAGAGTATCAGGAACAAGCTCTTAAAAGAGCTAAGTGATTAAAGCTCAAGGGAGTATGCAGAGCATAGCAATCCCCAGTGTGATATAGTAGTTCCCTCCAATCACAAGACAAGACTACGTGTTGAGGGTCAAGAAGATCTGTCTGTACTGGCACATACAGCCTCTTTTATTCACATTTTACACACATAGTACTCCCCACTTGGTTTTGCCGAACAACCAATCAATACGTACAATACACTCAGACACTCCCACACAAAATCCTCCCCTCTGCCTGTGATATAATTACTGAACACAATGGTCTAACTTAATTATCACAGGCAGGAAAATACACAGTTTTACACAATATTCATAACTCTAAAAGTATACATCACATGCACATTTTCAGAATCAGCATACTCCAAATACAAACATACTCAAAAATCAGACAATTCCCTCCAGTGGTTTAAAAGTTAGGTCGAAAGTCCTTTGTGACCACTGAAGCATGGCTTTTCCAGCCAAAACCAGTTCCACAGAGCCCTCTATCCTGGAGATAATTGGCTTAACTGGTAAGCCAACTATCTCCAGGTACAGAAAATATCTCTATTCACAACAACAGCAAAAATACATAATTCCTATTATACTTAATAGAACCCCCACAGATAGCTTGGACCTGAGCGCTCAATATATCAAAAAAGCGCTCAGATGCCACAAACACAGTCAAATCGCCATAGAGTTAAAACATAGCAAGAGCTGATGAGAGACTGAGGAGGGGCAAAACAGCAAGTTCCAACTGGTCTAGCAGTGTGCCTGGGACAATGCCCTGCTTGAACAATAGACAGGAAACGAGGTGGGGGGGGAGAGACACATCTTCCCATGGATTCAAATGGGCAGAAACAGTCTTTTAGTAAGCCCCAAATAGTCTTTTTAAATGGCAATACACCCCAGGGCCATAGTCATGAGGGAGGAGGCTGTCAATCAGGCTCCTCCAACAGCCAGGGGCAAATGGCAGTTGGTCATATAAAAATCCAGTGACGAAAGGCATTTTGTCACATATATGAACCAAATATAGAATATGAAATTTGGTATAAGATTGAGAAATGCATGCTTGGCTCTAAGGAACCTTATTGTGCCATTTAGGAAATCTTCTATGTTTATAATAAAAGGCCAACAGTTAGTTGTTTTGTATTAGAGAATTTATTGAAGGCATGGTGGCATATCAAAAAAACCTTAGGAATACAAAAACAGATATTGGGAAATGTATTGGGAAACATTAACCCCTTAAGGACGGAGCCGAATGTACACGTTGTGAACGAAACAAAATGTAACCAAAACCTGGCATTTGCGCTACATGTCTGTCCAACCGTAATTCACCTCTTTCATATTAAATGCACCCACCCTTATTATATATAATTTTATTCAGGGGAAACAGTGCTTTCATTTAATATCAAATAGTTAGCTATGAAACATAATTTAATATGAAAAAAATGGGAGAAAATAAGAATTTTTTAGATTTTTTTTGTTCTACATGACATTTGTCAATGTCATAATACTGTTTGCTTTTACTGCAATAAAATACACATATTTGTATTCAGCAAAGTCTCACGTGTAAAACAGTACCCCCTATGTACAGGTTTTATGGCGTTTTGGGAAGTTACAGGGTCAAATATAGCACGCTACATTTGAAATTGAAATTCGCCAGATTGGTTACGCTTGCCTTTGGGACTTTATAGTAGCCCAGGAATGAAATTTACACCCATAATGGCATACCATTTGCAATAGTAGACAACCCAAGGTTTGTGACAAAGTGGCTACTAAAAAAGACTGGACATACCCCGTTTGCAATACCTTGGGTTGTCTACTATTGCAAATGGTATGCCATCATAGGGGTAATTTTCATTCTTGGGCTACCATAGGGTCTCAAAGGCAATGTACCCAATCTGGCGAATTTTAATGTGAAAAAAATGAAACACAAGCCTTATATTTGACACTGTAACTTTTGAAAACACCATACAATCTGTACATGAGGGGTATTGTTACTTCGAACACAATATTTAGCTAAAAAGTAAAAGTATCACAGCAATAATATCGTCCGTGTAAGTGCTGTTTGTGCGTGAAAAATGCAAAAACTTCACTTTTACTGGCGATATCATCGTTGTAATACATTTTACTGTTTTGAAACACTAATATTTGTGTTCAGCGAAGTCCCCGAGTAGAACAGTACCCCCCATGTACAGGTTTTATGGTGTCTTGGAAAGTTATAGGGTTAAATATAGTGCTAGCAAATTAAATTCCCTTTACTTTCGGCATGGGTTGTCAGGCAGGTCCTGCTAATTGTAATTAATTAAGATACCCAATTATGTAAAATTATTACATAAATATATATGTAGAATTAATATATGTATATATATACGTATGTGAATATATATATGTATATATATATATATATATAATTTTTTTAAAATATTTTTATTTATATATAGGTATATATATAGTGATATATACATATATATTTATGTATATAGATATGTATATTATTTCGTTCTACGTGTATTTTGATATAAATATATATATATTAATATCACAAAACAGAATGAAATAACACACATCTATATATTTTTTAATTATTTTTTTAATTATTTTATTTTATTTTTTAACGTATTTACATATTTAATTTTTTTATATTATATATAAATATATATATAACAATAATTATATATATATTTAATCAGTATCAGTCTACGTGTAATTTGATATTAATATATATAATTATATATATATTAATAGTAAAATACACCTATACACTGTACGTGTGTGTATGTATATGTGTATATATGTATACTTAGATCATATATATATATAATCTAATTATATATTATTATTTTTTACACTTTTAACTTTTTTTAATTTTATTTAATTTTATTTTCAGCCAGCAGGGGGACTACCTGTCATTACAGGCAGCCCCCCTGCTGGCAATACAGCAGGCAGCTATCCCGGCCATGTGATTGTGAGGTCCTCACAAGGACCTCACTCTCACATGGCCGGGGGTGCTTCCAGGGGGTCGGACGTGCCGCGGGGGGGTCCCTAGGAGTCCCCCCAACCGCGATCGCCGGCGTGGGATCGCCGGCGACCGGGTAAGTACAGAAAGACCGGAGGGCGTTGTGACGAAGTGCCCTTCACCACTTGGTCCTGGAGAGGCCTACTTGCCAGCCGCCTCCCCTGTGACTATGACTCTTTCATGTATCTGGCTTTAAAGCCCCTAGTCTACCTTCAGACAGA
Source organism: Pelobates cultripes (assembly GCA_933207985.1). Taxonomy (NCBI): domain Eukaryota; kingdom Metazoa; phylum Chordata; class Amphibia; order Anura; family Pelobatidae; genus Pelobates; species Pelobates cultripes. The sequence goes on along the minus strand of OW240921.1, from coordinate 59,321,850 downwards.
CTATTTATGTGGGCTGCTTTATTTATCTTATGTTTTAGTCACCCTGTACCCATTATAGGTGCAGGGTGTGTGTAATGTAATTGTTTATAGTGTGTGTGTGTGTGTGTGTACTGTGTAATGTATTGCCTGCTTTCTTGTATTGCTGAGGTTTGCTTGCTACCAACTAGGTGGGTTTGGCTATGGAGCTTGTCTAGTGCCCTCTGTTGGTAGCAACAGCAATATGCACTACCTGAATTGCAAGACTGGTTCATTTGCATATTCGGGTAGATTTGCATATTGTTAATTCTGCAGGCAGGTGAGATATTTACTGTTAAATATTGTCTCCCCCCACCCCTTTAAAAATGTGCCATTGTGTTGTGATAAGTCACTGTGTGTTGCTTGATATGGTTTGACTGTTTGTGATTTTATTGAGGTTCCACAACAATGTTATTGTGGTGACCCTATTGGCTGGTCCCAAGGGAAATAAAGGTTTTGACAGTTCTTCTTGATCCATCTAAATGTAGCCTTGTCTCGTTATTGGAGAGAGCTGTTATAATCACACTGGGGATTGCTATGCTCTGCATGCTCTCCTGAGCTTGAGTCACTTAGCTCTTTTAAGAGCTTGTTCCTAACACGCTCTCCTTGGAGGAGGGGTCTTCACCACACAGTCCTGGATGCTGGAGGTTCATACAGGGTGGAAGGAAGAGTTCTTTTCCACACAGTCCTGGAGGACAGAAGCTGATCCAGGGTGGAAGGAAGACGGCGAGACTCCAGTCAAGATACGGCGGTTGCGGAGTCTGTGGTGGTTGTGGTGTCTGCTGCAGCGCTTGGAGTCCTCAGGAAGCGCTAGGAGCATCCGTCAACGGAGGGTACTCAGTCGGAGTACAGGGAGCTCCGTTACATTGGTGGCAGCGGTGGGATGGCGTCCTAGTGCGAGGAGAAGCAGCTCGGAGACACTGGTATCGTATGAGAGGTTATTGAGGGCAACGCTAGCCACTGTGCAGCGTCCCTAACTACAGCAGCATGGAGCAGGGATGAATAGAGCCCTGCGAAGAGCACCTCAACATGATACATCGCTACGAGGACGACGCTTACATTGAGGAGGTAAAGAGGCGGTTGGTCTGCTATGGCCCAGACATTTCGAATGAGGTGGTCCACCAAGTAATGCGCCAGTTGAGTGCTGAGAACAGTGCAGCAATGGCCTTTGAGCGACAACTGTGGAGGTTGAGGATATGGACACCTAGTCTCCAGCGGCAGTGCAAGTTACAGGGAGCCGAAGGTGTCGTCCTTCCTCCCCAGCGGCAGTGCAAATTCCAGGGGGCCGAAGGTGTCGTCCTTCCCCCCCAGCAGCAGTGTGTCCTACAGGGAGCAGAGACAGCTGGTCTCTCTCTCCAGCAGCAGGACAATGTTATGGGAGTGGAGACAGGCGGTCTCCCTCTCCAGCGGCAGCCTGTGTTTCAGGGAGAGGAGCACAGCACCCTATCTCCCCAGCGGCAGCTTACCCTACCAAAGGGAGACACCAATCTCCCAGATGGCGCAGAGGGGACCGTGGTCTCTGTGCCTGATCTACAGGGATGCTGGACAGCCTGTCCAGATCCCCAACTACCCTCACAGGGACAACAGGAGGAGGGGGTAAGTACGAATTCCCCTCCCCAGCTAACTCCTAACTTGGCCCCAGGGTTAACAGGGGAGATGTTAACAACACACAGTCCTGGATGCTGGAGGTTCATACAGGGTGGAAGGAAGAGTTCTTTCCCACACAGTCCTGGAGGACAGAAGCTGATCCAGGGTGGAAGGAAGACGGAGAGACTCCAGTCAAGATACGGCGGTTGCGGAGTCTGCGGTGGTTGTGGTGTCTGCTGCAGCACTTGGAGTCCTCAGGAAGCGCTAGGAGCATCCGTCAACGGAGGGTACTCAGTCGGAGTACAAGGAGCTCCGTTACAGGCGTACTATTACGCCTGGCGGCGTTTAGAGCCGCTTAAAATAGGGTGTAATAGTATGCCCTCCGGTCTTAAGGGGTTAATATTATAGAATCCAATGTACAAGACTTAGATTTAGAGACTTAGAGAAAAGCTGGTATAATTAATATCAAACAATTGTATATAGGTAAAATAATTAAGAATTTTCCACAATTAATACAAGGATATGGATTAAATAACAGAGAAATTTTCCCTTATTTATTTATTTATTATTTATTTATAAAATATTTTACCAGGAAAGATACATTGAGATTTTTCTCGTTTTCAAGTATGTCCTGGGTCCACAAATCATTGCATTGTTACATTAGGGTACAATAAAATACAAAAACAATATTAATACACAATAAATACAAAATTTAACATGGAACAGGTAGGAAATATATAATCAACTATGACATGTGCATTCTGTTTTGAGGTATGTAGAGAGGGATCTCTTAAAGGACTTTAGGCTTCGGATGATTTTAAATTGTGCGGGAGGTCGTTCCACAATTGCGGTGCTATGTAGGAGAAGGAGGATCAGGCTGTTTTCTTTTTGTATTGAGATAGACTAAGTAAAGTGTTGGTACTGGATCGGAGTTTATAGGAAGTGTGAACAGCTGGGGAAAGCATTTTGTTCAGGTAGGGTGGGAGTTTCCCAGAAAAGCTCTTAAACATAAGGCTGGAAAGATGAAGGGTGCGTCTGGATTCCAGCAACAGCCAGTTTAGTTCTTTTAGCATGTCACAATGGTGGGTCCTGTACAGGGCCGGCCTTAGGGGTGTGCGAGCTGTGCGACCGCACAGGGCGCCATGGAACAGGGGGCGCCCTGTGGCCGACACAGCTCACTCATGGCCGGAGTGCAGGGGAGCTAAAAGAGGTACCTGGCTGGAGGATTAATTATTCTCCACCCGGGTCTATTCAAAAAAAAAAAAAAAATCGCGGCAGAGGGGGCGGGGTTTACCGAGCGGCGGAGGCGGGGCTTATCGAGAGGCGGAGACGGGGCTAATACCTCCCGAAGCCCCTGCTGTACAGGAAGAGGGAAAGATGCTTCACCATCAGCCAACTGCATCCACTGGAAAGAGGTAAGTGTGTGTGTGTGACTGTTTGCCTGTTTGTGTGACTGTCTGTCTGTGTGACTGCCTGCCTGTGTGCGTGTGACTGTCTGTGTGTGTGACTGTCTGTGTGACTGCCTGTCCTTGTGTGTGTGTGTGTGTGTGTGACTGTCTGTCTCTGTGTGTGTGTGTGTGTGACTGTCTCTGTGTGTGCCTGCCTGTGTGTGACTGTCTGTGTGTGTGACTGTCTGTCTGTGTGACTGCCCATGTATGTGACTGCCTGTGTGTGTGACTGTCTGTCTGTGTGACTGTCTGTCTGTGTGACTGCCTGTGTGTGTGAGACTGTCTGTCTGTGTGACTGTCTGTCTGTGTGACTGTCTGTGTGTGTGACTGTCTGTGTGTGTGACTGCCTGTATGTAACTGCCTGCCTGCCTGTGTGTGTCTGTCTGTAACTGTCTGTGTGTGACTGCCTGCCTGTGTGTGTGACTTTCTATCTGTGTGACTGCCTGCCTGTGTGTGTATAACTGTCTATGTGTGTGTTACTGTGTGTCTGTCTGTCTGTGTGTGTGACTGCCTATGTGACTGTCTGTCTGTGTGTGTCGCTGTAGCTGTGCCATTGTTTGTGCCTGTGTCTGTATGTGTGACTGCCTTTAACTGAGTGTGTGTGTACATGCCTGTAACCGAGTTTAAATTTCCCCCACCCCTTCCTGTCAAGGCCGCACTTTGACTGACAGACGCTCACTCACTGACAGACGCACACTCACTGACAGACACACACTCTCACACTGACAAACAATGACATACACACATACACTATTACTTGGACACACACTGACAGATGCACACTCTCACTGACAGATGCAAGCACTCACTGAAAGATGCACGACTCCACTGACCGACACATACACACTGACTGACACACACTCACTGACTGACACACACTCACTCACTCACTGACCTACACACTCACTCACTGACCTACACACACTCACTGACGACACATACACACTCACTGACCTACACACTCACTGACACATCACTGACGACACATACACACTCACTGACTGACACATACACACTCACTGACCGACACATATACACTCACTGACCGAACACACACTTCACTCACAGACACACACACATTCACTTACAGACACACACAATTACACACTTACAGACACACACAATTACACACTTACAGACACACACACACACACACACACATTCACTTCAAAATAAACACTCACAGACACACACACAGACATTTCCACTAACACTCACAAACTAATATTTTTTACATTTATTTTAAATCCACCCAGCCTCCCTGGGAAAGCTGGAGTGGATTTCTTACCAGCAGTCCAGTGTGGCTGCTGGGCAGGCAGGCAGGGGGCGCACAGGCTGAGTAAGCAGCGCTTAGTGATGCCGGGAGCCGGACTGACGTCATATTCTGGCTCCCGGCTTCATTAAGCGGCGCAGAGGAAGCTGAGCAGGAAGAGCTCAGGTGAGCCCCCCAGGATGCGAGGCAAGCAAGGGATCTGCCTGGGGGTTTGGAGGGATGCTTTTTTTTGCCGCCCCCTGCAAAGTGGCGCCCAAGGCAGATGCCTTGTTTGCCTCGTGATACACACGTCCCCGGTGCCTGTGTGTGTTACTGTATTCAGGCAACTTGGTGGGAGGTGGGGGGGGCGCCGTGAAGACTTTTTGCACAGGGCGCCTAATTGCCTAAGGCCGGCCCTGGTCCTGTAATTACATTGTAGCACAAATCGGCAGAACGAGTTATACAATGTGTTGAGTTTATTAATGTGGAATTGAGATGCAGACGCATATACTACATCCCCATAATCAATGATTGGCATCAGCATTTGCTGTACAATCTTTTCCTTTACTGTAGGGCTTAGGCAGGATTTGTTTCTGTACAGGGCACCTAGTTTTGGATAAAGTTTAGATGCAAGCTTTTCTATATGCAAGCCAAAAGATAGATTGGGGTCTAATATCATACCCAAGTATTTGAAAGAGTGGACTGTGGTCAGTGTGCCATTTGAATTTGTTTTGATGGATAGGTGGGAATTGTGTAATTTGTGTAATTTAGGTACTGTTCCAAAGATCATTGTGACAGTTTTGTCAGTGTTCAGGGTTAAACATTTTTTTTGGAAGCTTCTACATCTAAAGGAAATAATATTGTGATGGAAAAATTAAAATAAATATTTAGAGGACATAAAACAACAAAAGTAATGTCTAAAGCTTAAATGTGTTTAAGTTTAAAATATGATAATAACAAGAAATTAGGGGGAAATGATGCAAAATGTTGCATATGGAATTTAGTCCAGCTGATTGCTTTAAGGCATTAAAAAGATATATTGAATCTATTAATTGTATTAATATTCTGGAAAACCAATTTACACTTCCACAATTTTGATATTATGTTCCTTCTAAGATAGCAAAATTTTCACATATTCACAGTTCTAAATGCTGGAGATGTGAGATTTTGTGTGGAAATGTAAGATAATTCAAAAAATGTGGATTTGGGTTTTTGAAAAATTATATTTTATTAGTAACGTTGCCATTGAGATGAAACTTGAAATTGTGTTTTTGCACTTACAATGGCCAATTCTAAATAAAAAAAAAGTCCCTGTTAATATTTCTTTTCTTTGTTGCTGCTAAAATATTAATAGCCAGAAAATAGATGAAATTCAGTGGCCACAACTAAAGGAACATATACTTTTTCAATGAAGTATGGAACAGGGTCTGTTTTGGATAAGTGCTAAGGCAAGACAACAAAGCAGTATTCTTAAAAATTGGCAACATATTATTGAAAGTAAATTCTAACAATGTGGAATGTGGAATTTCTTGTTCCCACCCAGGTATATATGGTGTATGATTGAAGATATGTTATGTTATTTATGTATATGAGTTAACCAGATGTAAAAGTTAATATTTAATCATGAACCATCATCAAATGTTATTTGGAACTCATATGTGTTTGTTAATTAATATGGAAAATATTCAATAAAAAATATTGAAGACAAAAAAAATAATAGATTGCAGCGGTGCAATCTGGGAAAATGTAAGACCACTGAGAAGGGTTATTGCAGTAGTCAAGATGAGAAATAACAATGGCATGGACCAGCACCTTAGCCACATCTGGTGTTAAATTGGGGCAGATGCAAGCTATGTTTTTGAGATGGAAGCGGCAGGATTTGGCGATCGACTGGACTTGAGGTGTGAAGGAGAGGTCGGAGTCAAAGAGAACACCTAGGCAGCGAGACTGCGAGGTAGAGTTGATGGTGGCGCCGTTGACTTGGAAGGAGAAGCAACAATTGAGGGAGGAAAGACCAGAAGTTCTGTTTTGGACAGGTTGAGTTTAAGGAAGTGAGCAGCCATCTAATTGGAAATCACGGCAAGGCAGAAAGAGACACCAGTCAAGATGGGCGAAGAGAGATCAGGAGAGGAAGGGTAGATTTGCGTGTCATCTGCATATAAATGATAATGGATGCCAAAGTAGCTGATGAGTTTACCAAGGGAGGCAGTATAGATGGAGAACGGTAGGGTACCAAGGACTGAGCCTTGGGGGACACCAGCAGAGAGAGGTTGGAGAGAAGAGGCAGAGCCAGAGAAAGAAACACTGAAAAAGCAATGGGAGAGGTAGGAGGAGCACCAGGAGAGAGCAGTCTCTTGTAGACCGAGATTATGGAGATTGAGAAGAAGCTGTTGATGATCAACAGTGTCAAAGGCAGCAGAAAAATCAAGAAGAATTAGGATAGAGTAATGGCCGCGATATTTAGCAGCGATAAAATCGTTGGATACTTTGGTCAACAGAGTGACGAGTGCGGAATCCAGACTGAAGCAGGTCAAGCAGAGAGTTGGATTCAAGGAAGTCTGTCAATCTCACATACACAACTCTCTCAAAGATCTTGGAGGCAAACGGCAGTAGTGATATAGGGCGGTAATTGGATGGGGAGTTGGGGTCGAGGTTGGGCTTTTTCAGAATTGTTGTTATGGTTGAATGCTTGAAGGGTGATGGAAATGTGCCAGAGGAAAGGGAGAGATTGAAAACTTTAGTGAGAGGAAGAGTAGAGAGGGGGACAAAGTGCAGATGAGATATGAGGGAATAGGATCAAGGGAAAAGGTGGTGGGGTGGGAGGACCGAAGACGAGCGGAAACCTCTTCTGTTGTAGTGGGTGTGCATAGAACAGTGGAGTGAGTGGGGTTAGGTGATGTATTGGAAGATGTATTGGAAGAGGAGGGGGAGAGATTAGAGATCTCTTCCCTGATTGTAGAAATCTTCTCAGTTGTCAGGATTACTAGTTGATCCAGCACGCAGAAATAGTATCACACCGAGGACTAAGAATGACGTCTAAACGGACCCTAGAATGGCTGGACTTAATGTGGCAAAACTAGCCACCAGAGACTATCTATGTATAAAGATGTGTGTATTGTTGCTAAGCCGTAGAAACCAATGCTATTTGTATTCTAGGCGAATGAGGGCATTCGTATGCTGGCAGTATGAAAACCCCAGCATTTCTAATGAAGTTTCACGAACAGTGAGTTAAACACCGTTCGTGAAACGAATAACCTTCCGAATGCACGACCACACACAGGGGGTCGTGTGGCACCCATTAACCGATTGCAACAATGTTGCAATCGGTAATTAAGAGTGTTTCTAGGTGGCCGTCGTTCGAATACCGACCATGCGGCGGTCGGCCAGCTTGCTTCTTTTTTTAGCCCAGCGGTGTTTTGTCATTGAGCGCCTGGAACTAAAAACGGCTACTCGACGGCACGAACACCGCTGGACTTCCAGGCCGTTCGGGAACCTTGGCCGTTCGGTAGTTTATTCCCCTTACGATAGTCGGTATTTTAAAACCTATGTTAGAAATTATGTGTATTTTGTACGGCGTTCGGTTAGTTAGACTGGGAGCTGAGCGGTATTCTCATGAACGATGCGCTCAGGACCCAGCTATCTACCGAACGTCCGTTCGTGTAAAACTAGTGAATATTGTTAAAGTTATGTATTTTAATGTAAAAAAGTGAGTTCTGCTGCACGGAGGGATAATCCCATTAACTGTATATTCCAGTGGGAGTATCCCTCTCGTCCAGCAGTGCATGATGGGAAAAATTTATGTGTTGGTCAGTTCCCCATGTAGTCCCCTACTGTACAACCCCTGAAATGTCAGTAGGGAAACCCCTTGCATGGGGAATCCCATAAATACCGTGACCTGAAAATAAACCTCAGTTGACCTCCAAGCTATGTGTCGTCTAGTTCTTGGGAGAAAGGGATTGTAACTACGCTACCTGGATTTTACCTGCTTTGTGCCTGCCTGATTCTGTCTACCAGCGGAGATACTGTGGATAATACTACTGCTCCACTACAATTGGTGGCAAGCGACGGGATTCTAACCTCACAGCAAAGCAGGGTTCGGCAGGAATTAAAACGAACGGAAGGAAAGAAACAGCAATTCGTGAGCACAGCCATTCGGATGAAACCGGAGTTCGGGAGTACGTGGAAACGCACAAACAGCTGGTGAATGGAAACAAATTATGCACTTTTGAAACGCAACACATTAAAGGAGTTACTAGAAGCGAGGGGAACAATAGCCAGCAACAAGGCAAAGGCTGTTTTAATTGAGGAGTTGATGGAAGGGGACAGAGCCACAGCTGCTGCAGCACCTCCAATGAGGAAAGAGCAAACGGAATTTGAAATAGAATTCAAGAGCAGGATAGCTCTGTACCCAACCACCCCACCACAGGAGACTTTCGACAGGATCATGGCAGATGTACAGGAATACATCATGGCCAAACAGGGTCAAGCAAACCAGCCACCCAGAGAGGGGTAACTGGCTCCACCTAGCATCATACAGGGAAAACCAAAAATTCCCTACCAGGCTTTTAAAAACTTCTCCGACACAGAGGGTGATATTGTTGGATATCTGCAAAACTTCGAAAGACTGTGTCAGCTGCATGAGATCAGGCCCCATGATCAAGTACCCCTGCTGGCTGGTAAATTATCTGGCCGCGCAGTGGAAGCTTACAGAGCCGTGCCAGATGAGGACAGCAGAGACTACCATAAAGTAAAGCAAGCCATCTTAGCTCGGTATGCCATCACTCCAGAGGCGTACCGACTCCAATTCCGGGACCTGAGAAAACAGGAGAAGGACTCTCACGCTGAATTTGCGCATCGCCTACAAAGAGCAGCCACTGGGTGGATTGAGGCAGCCCAAGCAACCACTAAGCAGGATATCATGCAGCTACTGCTATTGGAACAATTCTACTGGAGATTATCCACCGAGATGCAGAACTGGGTAAGGGACCGTAAACCCTGTACCTTACAAGATGCCGCTAAACTCGCGGACGAGCACCAGGATACTAGGCGAGAACAGCGACCCCCACCTAAAGTATTTCCTCAGGCAAGCCCCTACCGGCCTGCCGTGGTGGACCCCCCACGATCAGGATGAGCATACAACACGTACCAACCTCGATACAATAACCGAGCCCTCATCCGATGCCATACCTGCAACCAACTTGGACATGTACAAAGAGATTGTCCCCGAAACAGGGCACGACCATCAGGACCCAACCAAGGACCACCACTGGGGCCTAGAGCAGCAGTACATTGTTATCAGACCGGAGCGTTTGCACAGCCATTCACCACCGCCCAGATAGAGGAACCGCTAGGCACGCTCCACGAAGTTAACCCAGTGTAAGCACATTCAGATAACCGCCAAAGCCATAGGCAAGTGGTCCATATAGAAGGGAAACGTATGGAAGGACTGAGGGATTCCGGGGCCACCATCACGTTGGTCCAAAACCATCTGGTTTCAAAAGAACAGCTCACGGGGGATTGCATAGCGGTACGGGTGGCGGGGGGAGCCATTTACAAAGTTCCCACTGTCAAAATACATTTGAATTGGGGAGCATGGGCAGGGCAAGTGGAGGTGGGGATGATGCAAGACTTGCCAGCGGATGTTATTTTGGGAAATGACTTGGGGGAGCTCACCTCCGCTTTTATTCCACGACCTACCACGCAGGAGGCTTATCCAGTAGTCACTCGACAACAGGCTCGCACCACGGCACCACCCATGACTCTGAGGCTCAGGTAAGCAATGCCAACCCCAATCACACTATCCTACCCTGGGATGCCCCTTTAGAATTTGGTAGCGAGGTCGCTCTAGATCCTTCCCTGCAGGTTTATAAAGACCGAATAGACAAGAACCAGGCATGCATAGAAGGAGAAAAGTATGCTTGGGATAAAGGGCTATTATACCGATATGCTGAGAAGATAGTGGCCGGATCAGTTCCCATTCCCATTAAACAGTTAATAGTGCCTCGGAAATACAGGTAAGAGTTAATGCGCATAGCGCACGACATACCATTGTCAGGGCATTTAGGAATCAGCCGAACCAAACATCGGCTGACTCAAAATTTCTTCTGGCCAGGTATCTCCCAAGATATTAGACAATATTGCAATACCTGTGATACCTGCCAGAGGGTCGGAAAAAGGGGAGACAGATATAAAGCTAAACTGCACTCCCTACCCATAATAGAAGAACCCTTCAGTAGAGTAGCAGTGGACATAATAGGACCACTGAAAAAACCCAGTCCCTCCGGCAAGAAGTACATCTTGACCGTAGTAGATTACGCCACCAGATACCCCGAAGCAGTGGCTCTAACTAATGTGCATGCTGAGACCATGGTGGATGCCCTTATGCAAATATTCTCCCGCATGGGATTGCCCCGGGAGATTATTTTGGATGGAGGTACCCAATTCACGGCAGAGGTCACTCACCAACTCTGGAAAGTATGTGGGATAAAATCTATCCTTAATTCTCCCTACCATCCCCAGTCTAATGGTCTCTGTGAACGGTTTAATGGAACACTGAAACAAATGATCCGGACGTTCATAGACACACAAAAAGACTGGGAACGATTCCTACCCCACTTACTGTTCGCCTATAGAGAAGTGCCCCAAGAATCCACTGGGTTCTCTCCCTTTGAATTATTATTTGGAAGGAGAGTGAGGGGCCCCCTAGATTTAATCCGAGAACACTGGGAGGGGGGAGTAACCACTAATGGTACCCCTATCGTACCATATGTGCTGGAATTTCGGGACCGTTTGGAGGCGTTGACCCAGACCGTACGTACCAACCTCCAAGCGGCCCAGCAAAGACAGCGCAGATGGTATGATAGGGGGGCCAGGGACCGCAGCTTTCAGGTCGGGCAGAAGGTGCTGATCCTATGACCTGTACCTACTGACAAGCTGCAGGCCTCCTGGCAGGGCCCATTCAAGGTGGTAGAGCAAATCTGCGATACCACCTATATAATTGGCCCATGCGCTGGGGCAGGGGGAAGACACATGCTGCACGTAAACATGCAGAAACCATACAACAAGCGCACAGAAGAGGTGACCGCAATATGTGCCTCTGCCGCAGAGGACACAGATAATTTGGCGTTACCAGATCTTCTCGCCAGAGAAACCCAGAAGGAAGAGTTAGCTGCGGTACAGTTAGGGGAGCGCTTAACTTTGCAGGAGAAAACCCAGGCCCAGAGTATAATTAGGGAGAAGGGAGCCACCTTCTCCAACCTCCCCAGGTATACCCCATTAGCCATCCACAGGGTGGAGACCCCAGGACAAACACCTCTCCGTCAACCTCCTTACCGCATTCCAGAAGCAGTAAAAGAGCATATGCGTAAGGTGATTGAGGAAATTTTACAATTAGGGGTTATTGAGCATTCAGATAGCCCTTGGGCGTCTCCAGTGGTACTAGGGGACAACCCGCTTCTGCGTAGATTATAGAAGGCTCAACGATAAAACGGTATTAGATGCCTACCCCACGCCGCGCATAGATGAGTTGTTAGACAAGATGGCCCGAGGTCATTATCTAACCACGATCGACCTGTGCAAAGGATATTGGCAAATTCCTTTAGCTGAGAACGCCATTCCGAAGTCAGCGTTTGTC
>OW240921.1:59294006-59306978 GCA_933207985.1 Pelobates cultripes | reverse complement strand
AGGCAGCAGTATATACACAAGGATTCCCAAACCTTGTAAGTGAATAGTGGAAAAAAGAAAAACGTATACCGCGCCTAATTTATATGTGTGAAATATACATACATATATCTTGAATATTCCAAACGGATCGTAACCTCAAAAAAAAAAGATTAAGAAACAAATAATAGTGCAATACAGTAAATATATTCTTTGGAGCAGATGGTATAAGGCTAAGTTCAATCCACTCACATATGGATGAGCTATAACAGAGCTCTGCTGTAAGAACCAAAGAATACAAGGAGAGGGCTGCGCTTAAAAAGTACTTAAAAGGTATTAAGAGTCCAGATAAAATTGATGAAAAAAAGGAAGAGGATCTTATCTGGCAATGTCCGTAGTATTTAGTCCGGAGCAGTAGTCTTGCTTTCTATCTTCCTTTTGGGCCGTCTCGTATGTAAGAGATGAAAACAAATACAGAACCCAAATGGTGTAGTATATCTTAATAAAACGGGAATTAAAATATAAGACTTGAATGCAAACTCACATTTCCAAGAGCTAGAACCTGCTCTGGTGTAAAGGGCGTACAGCGGTTTAGATCCCCGCTTATGGGATATGGAATGCTTATCCTTCACGTGCCTCGTCCTTCCGTAGAGTGGGAGATACTCAAATAAAAAGAGACAGCTAATAGTGCTCTCTGTATAAAACTGAAGATAAAATATAAAATAAAAATGGATACTCACAAGACAGGAGCAGGTCAACTGCTCCTGATATATCGCGCTGGTGGAATAATCCCCACCTAGGATTGCTTGGAGTCCAACGAATAGTGCCAGGAAATAATAATAAATATATGTGTATAAAAAGATAAGTGGTACAATAAAAAGTTACCAAATATACTTTAATTATAACATTACACAATATAAAAAACCATAAACGCGTTTCGCCAGTCGGCGTTATCAATATGGGTAAAGAACCTGATACCTGGCAGTGAATCATTTAAATAGCATATACAGACAATTCGAAAATTGGCGCCAAAATTAGGACACCCAATCAGATTGCAAGTAAAAAATACATATGATAAAACACTGTTAAAACAATAAAAAAGAGGTACATAAATGTAAACATAAGAATGACTATTCTAGATATATAATTTAACTTTAAAAACGATCCATTTTTAGTAAAATATATTGTATGATAACCGGTCACATGACCGGCATCGGAACCGAAAGGGGTAATGGGATATGTAGTATGACGCCGGCCGGCACTGCGCAGCCGCCGGCGTCATGTAGGGGGACTGGCAACTGGCGTCTGCACGCATAGGAGGTGCGGCCAGACGCCAGTGAGCAGGGGAGATAGGTGTCAGCTCGCACGTGGTGCGGCTGACATAGATGAAAGGGGCGGGCGTCCTGATGACGGCGGCACGCACTCGGCAGTGGCCGTCGTCATCAGGAAGCAAATAGACGGCGGCTGGCACAATGCTGCAGCCGTCGTCAAGGAGACACAATAAACAATAAAGTGGACAGGCTGTAGCAGCAGGGGGAAAGTGGAGGGGAAAAAATGAAATGAAACAATACAAAAAGGAAAAACAAAAGAATAAAAAAAGAGGAAGAATATAAGCAAAATCACAATAGAAATGAGAAAGAACAAAAACAGACATAAAAGGAATAAAAATAATAATAAAAATCAGCACCATGCCTACCCCACTCAGTAGTGGGAGCAGGCAGGTGACTAGACAAGTAGTGAAAAAAAAAAAAAAAAGTAAAAAGTAAAAACAGTATAAAAAGATAAGTACATGTTATAAAAAATTATAAAAAATTAAACAGATCAAATTCAACATTGAGACCATAAGGAGCAAGAGTTTGAAGTTTGTAAACCCATTCCATCTCTTTCTTGCCTAAAATATTTTTAATATTTCCACCCCTCCAGGGAACCACACATTTTCCTATAGCAATGCACTTCAGCATTTTAGGATCTTTGTTATGTATAATAAAATGTTTGGATACTGAATGATTTAGGTATCCATTTTTAATGTTTCTGCAGTGTTCGCTCAGACGTATTTTTAAGCACCTTGTGGTCATTCCAACATATTGGAGGCCACAAGGGCATTCGAGCAGATATATCACATTTTTTGTAGAACAATTAATAAAATCTTTTATTTTATAAACCATGTTTGTCCTTTTTGATATAAATTCCGTTACTTTAGAGGGAACATCAGGGTTGGTGGATTTACACACAATACACATTTTACACTTGCAGAACCCTTTAATTTGTGGAAAAAAGGATAAAGCGGGGTTTTTTTTAAAAGTTTTTTCTCTTGTAAAATTATTAGTCAAAATAGATTTAAAGTTTTGGGCACCCCTGAATATAATGTTCGGTCGTTCAGGTATAATTTTATTTAATAATTCATTTTGTTTTAGAAGGTGCCAATGTTTTTTTATAACTTTTTTAACATTATTACTCTTGTTGTTAAAATTAAAAATAATCGGTAGAGGCATTTCTATGTCCGTGGTTTTGGGTTTATATTTTAATAAAAACCCAAAACCACGGACATAGAAATGCCTCTACCGATTATTTTTAATTTTAACAACAAGAGTAATAATGTTAAAAAAGTTATAAAAAAACATTGGCACCTTCTAAAACAAGATGAATACTGTTTTTACTTTTTTTTTTTTCACTACTTGTCTAGTCACCTGCCTGCTCCCACTACTGAGTGGGGTAGGCATGGTGCTGATTTTTATTATTATTTTTATTCCTTTTATGTCTGTTTTTGTTCTTTCTCATTTCTATTGTGATTTTGCTTATATTCTTCCTCTTTTTTTATTCTTTTGTTTTTCCTTTTTGTATTGTTTCATTTCATTTTTTCCCCTCCACTTTCCCCCTGCTGCTACAGCCTGTCCACTTTATTGTTTATTGTGTCTCCTTGACGACGGCTGCAGCATTGTGCCAGCCGCCGTCTATTTGCTTCCTGATGACGACGGCCACTGCCGAGTGCGTGCCGCCGTCATCAGGACGCCCGCCCCTTTCATCTATGTCAGCCGCACCACGTGCGAGCTGACACCTATCTCCCCTGCTCACTGGCGTCTGGCCGCACCTCCTATGCGTGCAGACGCCAGTTGCCAGTCCCCCTACATGACGCCGGCGGCTGCGCAGTGCCGGCCGGCGTCATACTACATATCCCATTACCCCTTTCGGTTCCGATGCCGGTCATGTGACCGGTTATCATACAATATATTTTACTAAAAATGGATCGTTTTTAAAGTTAAATTATATATCTAGAATAGTCATTCTTATGTTTACATTTATGTACCTCTTTTTTATTGTTTTAACAGTGTTTTATCATATGTATTTTTTACTTGCAATCTGATTGGGTGTCCTAATTTTGGCGCCAATTTTCGAATTGTCTGTATATGCTATTTAAATGATTCACTGCCAGGTATCAGGTTCTTTACCCATATTGATAACGCCGACTGGCGAAACGCGTTTATGGTTTTTTATATTGTGTAATGTTATAATTAAAGTATATTTGGTAACTTTTTATTGTACCACTTATCTTTTTATACACATATATTTATTATTATTTCCTGGCACTATTCGTTGGACTCCAAGCAATCCTAGGTGGGGATTATTCCACCAGCGCGATAGATCAGGAGCAGTTGACCTGCTCCTGTCTTGTGAGTATCCATTTTTATTTTATATTTTATCTTCAGTTTTATACAGAGAGCACTATTAGCTGTCTCTTTTTATTTGAGTATCTCCCACTCTACGGAAGGACGAGGCACGTGAAGGATAAGCATTCCATATCCCATAAGCGGGGATCTAAACCGCTGTACGCCCTTTACACCAGAGCAGGTTCTAGCTCTTGGAAATGTGAGTTTGCATTCAAGTCTTATATTTTAATTCCCGTTTTATTAAGATATACTACACCATTTGGGTTCTGTATTTGTTTTCATCTCTTACATACGAGACGGCCCAAAAGGAAGATAGAAAGCAAGACTACTGCTCCGGACTAAATACTACGGACATTGCCAGATAAGATCCTCTTCCTTTTTTTCATCAATTTTATCTGGACTCTTAATACCTTTTAAGTACTTTTTAAGCGCAGCCCTCTCCTTGTATTCTTTGTGTTTTATTCTAAGGGTTTTTGAGGGATTCCCTTATAGGGTTGCTGCTAAATTTTGTTATTCAGCGCTTACTCATTGTTCTGGTTTTATTCTGCTGTAAGAACGCCTGGACGGTACAATCCCCGTCTTTGGATTTGTAGAAGTTTCCACGAATATTTCCACAATGCAGTGAGCGTAGTAAATATGAAAGGAAAAAATAGCAGCAATATAGTGAAGTAAGTACTAGTAGTATGACCAATATTAAATAGTATTGTACTTACAATTTCTAGAGCATATATCCTGCTCTAGTATAAACAGCATAGGTGGTATAATCCCCACCAAGGATATACAGGATCCAGGAAGTAAAATAAAAGATTGGAGTGGATATAAAAGTAACTTTAAAAAGTATACTTTAATATAAACAAGCTGAATAGAAATAAAATATTATAAAACATAAAATGTAGTCCCACTTAACGCGTTTCGCCAGGTTGGCTTCTTCAGAAGTGTGGTATAATGTCCAATAAAGGCAGCTGTGACACCTTTGGAGGAACCAGATCAGCAGCTTTGACATTACATCACGAGCGGACTTGAAAGAAATCCTTCTCCCTGCATAATTTATCACGATGAGTACTATTTTCTTTTATATAGTGTAAGAGTTTTTATTGTTGGGGGCAAATTACCATTTTGGAAATAAATTTTGATACAGAGTCACACTATGTATCTTTTTATGTCTCTCTTTCTCTAAGGTACCCTCATATATCTCTGAACTTCTGCATATTGCCACAACACTTGGACTTTGTTTCGGAACTTTTCTATACTGTTACAATATTTGGATTTAGCTTTTTGAGCAAGACTGTACCATTGTTTTTTTTATATATTTTTTGGATATTTTTACAATATTCTGTATAAGTATCATATATACCAGTTGCATATAGATGCACCCTTGTTATTTATAAGGGGATTATCAACTAAGCGCTGAAATTTATATCAGTATCTGCACATTGGAATTGGGAAATTTCTTATTATTTTAGCTGCTTAACCATTAGAATGTATTGAGCATAGTTATATTGATTTATTAGAACACATATTAACTATTATCCAGATCGTTCACTTTATCGATAATTGCGCTCTCTTTTTCAATTTTCTATAATGTCCAATAAGTCCGTTTATATATCCTTCTTAATGTAGAAATAATGTCCTGGTGTGCTTACTTCCTGGTTCCGGCTGTTTGCCGACACGCACGCGTCATACCGGAAGTGACGCGGCACCCGCGTCACACCGGAAGTGACGTAGTGCTCGTGTCTGACCGGGAATGATCGCGGCGTCTGTAGTGCAAAGAGATGCAGAAAAATAATATCTAAATGTCCAGAGGTGTGTGTAACACCAATAAGTGATATGGATAAAATTTCAGGCATCGCTCGCCCCAGCCTCCAATTCTAGAGGGTGTGGGCATGTTCCAATGGGAAAATAATGCGGCGGCCATCTTTGTTAAGGGCAGACATCCATTTAGAAGACAACTAATTAAAATAGTTTGTATACAAACATATAAGTGTAAAAAAGAGAAAGAAATATATACATATGCCTAAAATATAAATGAGAAATAAAAGAATCATACATAGTATATGCTTTAAAAAGGTTGGTACCTACAGAAATAAAAATGGCACAATATAAATATTATAAATAGTTTAACATAATGGTCAAAGTTAAAAACAGCCATAAAAACATAAAACATAATAAGAGTAGATGAGGGGCATGCTATAAAAATGGACAAAAATGTTGAGAAAAAAAAAAAATAAAATAAATAAATAAATATAAAATTAATTATAAAAAATTATAAAAAATTGTATAAATCAAAATCAACATTCAACCGCTTGGGGTGTAGGGTATCAAGTTGGTATACCCATTGCATCTCAGTTTGTCCAATCTTTCTTATAGCATCTCCCCCTCTCCAGTGATTTTTAACTATTTTAATCCCCGTAAACGTGAGGTGCTTGGGATCATTATTGTGCATGCAAAAGTGCGCAGGTACTGAGTGATTCTTTAGACCTTTTTCTATATTTCTACAGTGTTCTGCGATTCTAGTTTTTAATGGCCTGATCGTTCTCCCTACATATTGGAGACCACATGAACATTCCAATAAATAGATCACATTTTTACTGTTGCATGTAATGACCTCTTTTATATTATATGTTTTATTAGTATTGTTTGATTTAAAATCAGTGATCATTCTTTTAGTAGTTTTTGTTTTTTTACACGCCATACAGCAGTTACATTTGTAGAAACCCTTTTTGTCCATAAAATCATTAATTCTGTTAGGGCTATTTCTTGTAAAAAATTTTGTTAGATGCATTTTAAGGTTAGAGGCTCCTCTAAAAATTACTTTTGGTTTATCAGGGATAATTTTTCCTAAAATTTCATCTTCCTTTAATAGATGCCAATGTTTTATTAAAAATTTTTTCAGTTGTCTGTTTTTGTTGTTATAATCTAATACAATAGGTAAAGTAAAATCACAATTCTTCTGATTCACTAAACCTTTGGTTTTATGTATAAGTTGATTTCTATTAATTATGGCTGTTTGGTTAATGGTTGAATCGATGTGATTAGCAGCATAACCTTTTTGTATAAAGCTTTCTTTCAGTATGTTAGCTTGCTTTAAAAACACAGCTTCATCTGAGCAGTTTCTTCTAAGGCGCATCATCTGACTTTTAGGTATACTGTCCAACCATATCTTGTTATGGCAACTTTTGGTACTTATATAGTTGTTTACATTTACTTCTTTAAAATGTGTTTTAGTTTGTATTGTGTTATTTTCAATATATATATTAAGATCTAGGTACGTAACCATAGTACTACTAAAATCCGCTGTTAAAATTATACCTTCTTCATTATTATTTAAAAAAGAAATAAAATCCTTAGCTGAACTAATAGGTCCTTTCCAAATGAATAGGAGGTCGTCTATATAACGAGAATAAGAAACCAGGTTCTGCACCCAGCCATGTCCCCTCCACACAGACCGATCCTCCCATTCGGCCATATAGAGGTTGGCATAGCTGGGTGCGAACCTAGTACCCATAGCTGTCCCAGTTTTCTGTAAATAAAAACTATCTTTGAACCAGAAATAATTGTGTTTTAAAATTAGATCTATACCGTCAATAATGAAATCTTTCTGTTCTTGGAACATAGAATCATCTTGTTCTAAAATAGATCTAATAGCCTGACATCCTTTATCATGTTTAATTATCGTATACAGTGATTGTACGTCGCATGTAATCAATATATAGTCATTTTCCCAACTTATAGTTTGTAATTTTTTCAGAAGATCTATTGTATCTTTTAAATAGGATCTTGTTCGTTTGACGTACGGTTGTAGCATTATATCAATATATTCTGATAAGTTTGAAAGGAGGGATCCTATTCCTGACACAATGGGGCGTCCTGGAGGGTCATTTAAGTTTTTATGAATCTTAGGGAGGAAATATATTACCGGGATCCTTGGGTGTAGTATTTTGATGTAATTAAACTCTTTCTCACCCAGAATCCCAATGTCTTTTCCCCTTTCCAAAAAACCATAAAATTCAGATTTTATATCCGCTATTGGATCATGGTTTAATTTAATATAGGTCATCTGATCATTAAGCTGTCTGTAAGCTTCTGTTTCGTATTTCTCTTTGGATTGGATGACAAGGCCTCCGCCCTTATCGGCTGGTTTAATTACTATTGAAGTATCATCGTACAGCTCTTTTAGTATTTTCATTTCTTTCCTATTCATATTTTGTGTACCTCTTGTATTTTTAGTGTCTAAACATTTTAAATCCTTACTTACTTTTTTTTCAAATATATCTAGAGCGCTAGATTTGAAGTGTGCAGGATAGAAGGTGGATTTATTCTTTACTTCACTGCTTTTATATTTCGTTGTATTTATATGATCTGAATTATCTTTATTGATGAAAAAACGTTTTAGAGTCGCATTTCTGACAAATTTATTCACATCTATATAGGCTAGAAAAGAGTTATATGGTTTCGTAGGGGCAAATTTAAGGCCTCGTTTTAAAATATTTTTTTCTATTGTACTTAAAACTTTATCTGATAGATTAAAAATACCAGTAGGTGTCTTTGGTGTTTCATCATTTAGAAGCTTTCTAGCCTTCCTTTTTTGTTGTCTTCTGCCTGATCTTCTCCCTCTAGTACTCTCTTGCGGCTTTTTATAGGTGTGATATTGAGATGATGGATTTGTCTTTCTCTGTTGGAGGGGATCTCTAAAAAAGATCACAATTTTGTGATAAAGAAATAGCCCTAACAGAATTAATGATTTTATGGACAAAAAGGGTTTCTACAAATGTAACTGCTGTATGGCGTGTAAAAAAACAAAAACTACTAAAAGAATGATCACTGATTTTAAATCAAACAATACTAATAAAACATATAATATAAAAGAGGTCATTACATGCAACAGTAAAAATGTGATCTATTTATTGGAATGTTCATGTGGTCTCCAATATGTAGGGAGAACGATCAGGCCATTAAAAACTAGAATCGCAGAACACTGTAGAAATATAGAAAAAGGTCTACAGAATCACTCAGTACCTGCGCACTTTTGCATGCACAATAATGATCCCAAGCACCTCACGTTTATGGGGATTAAAATAGTTAAAAATCACTGGAGAGGGGGAGATGCTATAAGAAAGATTGGACAAACTGAGATGCAATGGGTATACCAACTTGATACCCTACACCCCAAGGGGTTGAATGTTGATTTTGATTTATACAATTTTTTATAATTTTTTATAATTAATTTTATATTTATTTATTTATTTATTTATTTTTTCTCCTCAACATTTTTGTCCATTTTTATAGCATGCCCCTCATCTACTCTTATTATGTTTTATGTTTTTATGGCTGTTTTTAACTTTGACCATTATGTTAAACTATTTATAATATTTATATTGTGCCATTTTTATTTCTGTAGGTACCAACCTTTTTAAAGCATATACTATGTATGATTCTTTTATTTATCATTTATATTTTAGGCATATGTATATATTTTTTTCTCTTTTTTACACTTATATGTTTGTATACAAACTATTTTAATTAGTTGTCTTCTAAATGGATGTCTGCCCTTAACAAAGATGGCCGCCACATTATTTTCCCATTGGAACATGCCCACACCCTCTAGAATTGGAGGCTGGGGCGAGCGATGCCTGAAATTTTATCCATATCACTTATTGGTGTTACACACACCTCTGGACATTTAGATATTATTTTTCTGCATCTCTTTGCACTACAGACGCAGCGATCATTCCCGGTCGGACGCGAGCACTACGTCACTTCCGGTGTGACGCGGGTGCCGCGTCACTAACGGTATGACGCGTGCGTGCCGGCAAACAGCCGGAACCAGGAAGTAAGCACACTAGGACATTATTTCTACATTAAGAAGGATATATAAACGGACTTATTGGACATTATACCACACTTCTGAAGAAGCCAACCTGGCGAAACGCGTTAAGTGGGACTACATTTTATGTTTTATAATATTTTATTTCTATTCAGCTTGTTTATATTAAAGTATACTTTTTAAAGTTACTTTTATATCCACTCCAATCTTTTATTTTACTTCCTGGATCCTGTATATCCTTGGTGGGGATTATACCACCTATGCTGTTTATACTGGAGCAGGATATATGCTCTAGAAATTGTAAGTACAATACTATTTAATATTGGTCATACTACTAGTACTTACTTCACTATATTGCTGCTATTTTTTCCTTTCATATTTACTACGCTCACTGCATTGTGGAAATATTCGTGGAAACTTCTACAAATCCAAAGACGGGGATTGTACCGTCCAGGCGTTCTTACAGCAGAGCTCTGTTATAGCTCATCCATATGTGAGTGGATTGAACTTAGCCTTATACCATCTGCTCCAAAGAATATATTTACTGTATTGCACTATTATTTGTTTCTTAATCTTTTTTTTTTGAGGTTACGATCCGTTTGGAATATTCAAGATATATGTATGTATATTTCACACATATAAATTAGGCGCGGTATACGTTTTTCTTTTTTCCAGGTCTCAGTGAATGCTAGTAGTATGAGGGAATTAGAGATTGAGAGGTCGTGTATGGCTATTGATTTGAAGGGCGTTCCAGAGTGCACAGTGAATGTTGGTAGAGGAGGATAAACTGCAGGATATTTGGATGAGGTTTGTGTGGTTTCTAGTCATTTTAGTGTGAGGAGATGAGGTGAAGGGTCCTGGGTTGGGAGAGACATCACCAGCTGCTAGAAGTAGGAGGAGAGATAGTGACAGGAAGTGTGAATGTGTTTTATATGGGCGGGGCCTAGGATGAGATTAGGTGGGAGCAAGAGAAAAAGAATAGAGAAATTAGTGCAGGGCATGAGATAAGAGAATATAGCAGAGATGGACTAATGTTGATGTGAGTGTATTGTTGAGGGAAGTGGGTGTAAGGAGATATTTTGAAGCTGAGGGAGAGAAGAGAAAAGGAAAATAGGAGAAGACAGAGCATTGCTCAGATGAGTAAGTACTTTGATAAAGCAGAGTGGGCAGAAGTAAGGAGAATGAGGACTGAGTCGTAGGGGTTAAGGGCTTGTAGGACTGTTTTGAAAGCAGGTAGTGTTTGTAGCTGTCATTTTTAATTATCTAAAATTGTATGTTAGATTCTATCTATACAATTTTAGATAGAGGAGAGGGGTTGGCGGGCAACTGAGAACTGCTCTGGTTTCCAGTAGGGAACTTTAAACTCGGACTGTAGAAGACAGAGATGATAGGATCAAAAAGGGCAGCAATAAATCAATGGAATGGAGATGCACAGAAGAGGTGAGGATTGGTCAAGCAAGCCATTTGGGTAGGTATCAAAATAAGGGATGCAGGAATAACAGAGAAAGTCTTTAGAAATAAGCAGATAGGGGAATAACATTTAAGTTAACAAGCCAACAATGTTGAGTGGGGCTGGGAACAACTAGCTTTAGCATGCAGGTAAGACAAAGTAAAATACATATGTATAAATAAACACATACACACCAACAACTGTAGATATATATATATATATATATATATATATATATATGGTATGAGGTGTGTAGCTGAAAACAAACCAGAAATAGTAACAAATTAAAAAATAAATAAAAGTGTATAGAATTCATGTGTGATATTTGGCATAAACTCTTTAGTGAAAAGAACACTGAGGATAAATCCTATAAAAGATATAAGGAAGCCAATAATGCGTGCAAAAAGGCAATTAGATTCGCTAAACTTCAAAATGATGGCCAAAGAGAGCAAAACCAACCCAAAGGCATTCTTTAAGTACATAAATTCTAAAACAAAAAATTAAAGTGTAGGTACACTAAAAACTGAAATGGGGGTGTTAGTTAATGAAGACCAGGAAAAGGTAGGAATTTGAAATAACTATTAACTATTTCTCCTCCGTATATATAAAGGAAGAAGCCATGGCAATAGATGTGCAAATGATTGCAGCTAAAAACTTGCAGAATAATTGTAATTGGTTAACGCAAGACAAGATGCTGCAGCAACTAAAGAAAGTTAATATAAACAAAGCTCCAGGGCCTGACGGTATTCATCCACGAGCACTTAAGGAACTAAGTGTAGAAATAAGTGAACCTCTGTTTTTAATCTTTCAGGAAGTGTTCCAGAGGATTGGAGGAAGGCAGATGTGGTTCCTATATGCAATAGGGGTTCAAAATCCTTGCCTGGAAATTATAGACCTGTGAGCTTAATTTCTGTGGCTGGGAAAATATTTGAAAGGTTATTAAGGGATTATATACAAGAATTCCTTGAGAAAAATCAGCATGGTTTTATAAAGCACAGGTCAAACTAACTTGATTGCGTTCTACGAAGAAGTAAGTAGAAGTATAGACCAGGGTGTTGCAGTGGATGTGATCGATTTGGATTTTGCCAAGGCATTTGATACAGTTCCACACAATAGATTAGTGTTCAAACTCAAGGAAATCGGTCTAGATGAAAATGCTTGTTCTTGGGTAGAACATTGGCTTAAAAATAGAGTACAAAGAGTTGTCATTAATGATAAATTTTCAAGCTGGACAGAGGTGGCAAGTGGTCTCCCTCAGGATTCTGTTCTGGGACCCCTTCTATTTAACATGCTTATAAATGATCTTGAAAAAAGCATTGAAAGTCATGTTTCAGTGTTTGCAGATGACACAAAACTCTGTAAAGTAATACAATGTGAGCAAGATATTACTTTGCTGCAGAGGGATTTAGATAGATAGACTGGGCACTCAAATGGCAGATGAAATTTAATGTTGAAAAATGCAAAGTTATGCACTTCGGCGTAAAGAATGCTCAAGCAACATATACACTTAATGGAACCGAATTAGGGATAACACCACTTGAAAAGGACTTGGGAATTGTTATAGACAACAAACTATGCAACAATGTGCAATGTCACTCAGCAGTGGCTAAGGCCAGTACGGTATTGTCATGCATGAAAAAGGGCATTCATTCTCGGCATGAGAATATCATTTTGCCTCTTTATAAATCACTGGTAAGACCACATATTGAATATGCTGTGCAATTTTGGGTACCTGTTCTAAAGAAGGATATTATGGCACTAGAAAAAGTGCAGAGGCGGGCTACAAAATTAATAAAAGGAATAGAACATATCAGCTATGAAGAAAGGTTAACAAATTTAAACCTCTTTAATTTATAAAACGTCACCTGAGAGGGGATATGATAACATTATACAAATATATTCAGGGCCAATACAAACCATTATGTGGAAATCTATTCAAAAAACTGACTTTACTTAAACCAGAAGGCAGGGGCGTACCTAGAGCATTTGGCACCCGGGGCGGATCCTGTGCTTGGCACCCCCCCCCCCCCCCCCCCCCCCCCCCCCCCCCCCCCCCC
>OW240921.1:59282348-59293906 GCA_933207985.1 Pelobates cultripes | reverse complement strand
CCTAGATCTGAATGAATTAAATATTCTCCTGAAATACTTTGTTCTTTACATAGTTGAATGCGCTGACAACAAAATCACACAAAAATTTAAAAATTGAAATCAAATTTTTTTAACCCATGGAGGTCTGGATTTGGAGTAACACTCAAAATTAAAGTAGAAAAACACACTACAGGCTGATCCAACTTTGATGTAATGTCCTTAAAACAAGTCAAAATGAGGCTCAATAGTGTGTATGGCCTCCACGTGCCTGTATGACCTCCCTACAACGCCTGTGCATGCTCCTGATGAGGTGGCTGGTGGTCTCCTGAGGGATATCCTCCCAGACTTGGACTAAAGCATCTCTGCCAACTCCTGGACAGTCTGTGGTGCAATGTGACGTTGGTGGATGTGGCGAGACATGATGTCCCAGATGTACTCAATTGGATTCAGGCCAGTCCATAGCATCAATGCCTTCGTCTTCCAGGAACTGCTGACACACTCCAGCTACATGAGGTCTAGCATTGTCTTCCATTAGGAGGAACCCAGGGCCAACCGCACCAGCATATGGTCTCACAAGGGCTCTGAGGATCTCATCTCGGTACCTAATGGCAGTCAGGCTACCTCTGGCGAGCACATGGAGGGCTGTGCGGCCCCCCAAAGAAATGCCACCCCACACCATTACTGACCCACTGCCAAACCGGTCATGCTGGAGGATGTTGCAGGCAGCAGAACGTTCTCCACGGCGTCTCCAGACTCTGTCACATCTGTCACATGTGCTCAGTGTGAACCTGCTTTCATCTGTGAAGAGCACAGGGCGCCAGTGGTGAATTTGCCAATCTTGGTGTTCTCTGGCAAATGCCAAATGTCCTGCACGGTGTTGGGCTGTAAGCACAACCCCCACCTGTGGACGTTGGGCCCTCATACCACCCTCATGGAGTCTGTTTCTGACCGTTTGAGCAGACACATGCACATTTGTGGCCTGGCAGTGCTCCTCCTGTTCCTCCTTGCACAAAGGCGGAGGTAGCGGTCCTGCTCCACATCTCCTGATGTACTGGCCTGTCTCCTGGTAGCGCCTACAGGCTCTAGATACTACGCTGACAGACACAGCAAACCTTCTTGCCACAGCTCGCATTGATGTGCCATCCTGGATGAGCTGCACTACCTGAGCCACTTGTGTGGGTTGTAGACTCCGTCTCATGCTACCACTAGAGTGAAAGCACCGCCAGCATTCAAAGTGACCAAAACATCAGCCAGGAAGCATAGGAACTGAAAAGTGGTCTGTGGTCACCACCTGCAGAACCACTCCTTTATTGGGGGTGTCTTGCTAATTGCCTATAATTTCCACCTGTTGTCTATCCCATTTGCACAACAGCATGTGAAATTGATTGTCACTCAGTGTTGCTTCCTAAGTGGACAGTTTGATTTCACAGACGTGTGATTGACTTGGAGTTACATTGTGTTGTTTAAGTGTTCCCTTTATTTTTTTGAGCAGTGTGTACATATATATATGTGACGAGAGCAATCTCGCCACATTGCATTGGAGAAGCCTGGTTGCTCGCCTGTTGCCTTTGGATTATGGTCCCATGTTAAAAGTATTTTATTGTATTTTACTGTCTTTTTGCTGCCATGTGTTCAATGGAGTTTTGCTTCTGTCTTTGGAGATAATTGGATTACTTCTAATTATCTCCAGGATAGAAGACTCTGTGGAACTGGTTTTGGGCAGAAAAGCCATGCTTCCTGTGGTCACAAAGGACTACGATCTATCTTTTGAACCACTGGACCAATTTGTATGATTTTAACGTATGTTTGTGTTTGGAGTATGCTGAAAATGTAAGTTTTATGTGAATGTGATGCATACTTTTCAAGTTATGAGTAATGTGGAAAAATTGTATTTCTCTGCTTGTGCTAAATTACATTACCCATTGTGTAAGGTAATTGAATCACATGCAGAGGGGAGGAATTTGTGTGGGAGTGTCTGAGTGTATTGTATGTGTTTATTGGTTGTGTTCCAAAACCCTGTGGGTGGTACTAATGTGTAAGAATGTGTACATAAGCACAATAAACCCACAGCTCTGTCTGTTCACTGCTTGACCCTCAACACAGAGCTTTGTCTCGTTCTTGGGGGTGATTTACTGTATGCTGTTAGAGACTGATTGCCAGGAGTGTAAGCCGCTTGGGTGCTTTTCCTGTTCAGCTGCTAGCAGCTGTTCGTGAGGTTCCAGTTCGGGAATTTGGAGTTCTACTTGGTATCCTGTTCGGGAGTTTGGTGTTCTGCAGTAGCTGTGCCTGCATCTCTGGAAAGGGGGACGATCGCCTAAACGGTTTTAACCCCTTGTGTGCAAAACGGTCCGTTACAATATATATATATATATATATATATATGTGTTTAACTTTCCATAACAC
Source organism: Pelobates cultripes (assembly GCA_933207985.1). Classification (NCBI taxonomy): domain Eukaryota; kingdom Metazoa; phylum Chordata; class Amphibia; order Anura; family Pelobatidae; genus Pelobates; species Pelobates cultripes. Next base: position 59,291,524 of record OW240921.1, on the reverse strand, counting down.
CATAAAACCTGTACATGGGGGATACTGTTGTACTCGTGAGACTTTGCTGAACACAAATATGAGTGCTTTAAAACACTAACATTTGTAATTATGATGATATCATTAGTGAAAATGCAGTTTTTGTGTGAAAAATGCAAAAATAAAAAATACGAAAACTAATTTTGGCTAGTGTTTGTGACTAAGTGGCTACTACAAAAGACTGGACTTACCCGATTCTGAATACCCTGAGTTGTCTACTTGTGAATGGTATGCCATAATGGGGGTAATTCTCATTCCTTGGCTGCCAGATGGTCTCAAAGGCAACTTAGGCCAGGGGTGGGTTTTTAGTGTAATTAACACACCCGTATTGTTTTTATGATGGTATATAAGGACACATACACACAGCTACATGCACCTGAGGAAGACCTATGTTTATGGTCGAAACGCATTGTGCTTTCTTTTCTTTTGTTTTGTTAATAAAAGTTTATTCTATACTCACTTGGCTCCTGATTTCATCAACAGAAGAACTGTGCTGCTTTCTGGATGAAAGATTAAAACATCTTTACTTTAACATCAGATTACTGATGAACATGCCTGCATAATTTAGAGCAGACTTATATGGGTTCTAAATATTGTGACTGTTTCAAGTTATTTTTTTAATGTTTTTTACAATATACATATTGCCCTATGATGGTTTCTTATGTTCACAGTGCACAGGAATTATCTAATACTTATATACAGAATATTACATACCACTGTGTGCGCGAGCACCTTTTTCATATTTCCATTTCTACTAGACATGTGCAATTTGTTTCGGTTTGAATTTAAATTTGGTGAATTTCCAAAGTGCCGAACCTAACTGAATTGTCCTGAAAAGTCCTGAATTGTTGAAGTGCCGAATTTCCAAAGTGCTTTGGATTTCTGAAAAGTGGCAAAACAGGAGAGGGAGGTAAAATTAAGGGAATGATGACAGGAATCTAAAACTAACCCTACACCTAACCCTACCCCTACCCCTTACCCCAACCTTCCTCTAACCCTACCCGTACCCCTTACCCCAACCTTCCTCTAACCCTACCCCTAACCCTTACCCCAATATTCCTCTAACCCTAACCCTAGTAGGATTAGGGGTAAAGGACAGAGGTAGGGTTAGTGTTATGGGGTAGGGTTAGGGGTAGAGTTATGGGGTAAGCGTATGGACTAGGGTTAGGGGTAGAGGTAGGGGATATGGTTTCCGTATTAGAAATGCCCCTACCATTGGGCGACAAAATCCTGACTTTTGTAAGCGACGGAAGAATATCGCTAATAAGTGTTTATTGGATTGGATGGTAATTGTGGTTGAGGAAGTGGGCAAGGAATTAGCCCTAGTTAAACAGTCTATACAAACCTTTGAATTAGCTCATGTATCTATACTTCAAGCACCGTCATCCAATGAATTAATTCTTAAATTACAAGACGATATACAATGATATCAGAATGACCTTATCCGCTTTAAGCAACAGAAATTAGAGAAGGTTAACTACGATTATAAATACCATCAGGTATATCGATGGCTCAGTGGTTCTGAACCCACTAGATATACATATCCTAGATTTAAATCACGTATACGTAAACCTTCCTTTCAAACGATAGATATTAGCTCAGGGGAGTCAGCATCTGATGCGGAAAGCAAAGAGGCATCAGGTACATCAAAACCAGTATCTTTTTTAGACAAAGGTGCACATACCAACGATCCACCTGGGGGATCCGAAACACGTATCCAGGCGCAAAAGGAACAAGCCCATACGAAGAGGGCAGAAGAACCAGAAGAAATACAAACTACAATGCCAAACCTCCTATAAAGAAGCGATGACGCCTGTATATAATTTGTCTAGTAAAGAGCTGAATCCATACCATCTATCAGTCCTTAATAAGGGACTTACATTCATCCCGGTCTGTAAACCAGATCCTTTTCAAGTTGAAATAGAAATGTATAAGCTTCAGAGAATTTTATGTTTGAATGAAATCCGGAAGGATACATTTAAAAAGACGCATGATTATCCATTTACATCAAGGAGTAAAAAGGAGATATATAGCACCAACAGTTCAATTAAATCATTTACCCAAGCAGTTCATAAAGACATATTACAAGTAGCCCAGAGACCGCCTAAACATAGATACAACTTAACAAAAGAAGAAAAATCAGCACTAATGGATTAATGCGTGATCCTTCAATAATCATCAGGCCGGCTGATAAAGGTGGTGCAATAGTAATTCAGGCGTATGTAAAATATAAATTGGAGATTCTCCGCCAGCTTAATGATGTAACGACATATCGTAGATTAACATTCGATCCAATACATAAATTTCAAAAAATTATTGAGGAACATATCAACTTTGGACTACATGCAGGATACCTGGATCAGAGGACAGCCACTTATCTTTCCTAGACACCCAGTGCTCTACACACACCCGAAATTGCACAAAGATTCTACAAATCCACCGGGCAGACCCATTGTGTCTGCGAACGAGGGTATTAGTGAACCAATTGCACAATATGTAGATTACTACATTAAGGACTTGGTGAAAGAACTTCCAACCTGTTTGAAAGATACACCTGAATTTTTAGAACACATTCGACAGATACACCTACCAGAAGATAGGGGCACTCTTCTCATCACACTTGACGTACAAAGTCTATATACTGTCATACTCCATGATCTTGGTATTCAAGCGGTACAGGAAATGCTGTGCAGTTCAGATTTATATACAGGTCCTCCGATAGAGTACATTATTGAATTTCTTTCCATTGCGTTAACTTGTAATTATTTTAAATTTGAGGAACAATTTTTCCTTCAGATAGCAGGCACAGCTATCTGGGCGGCTATGGCGCCCTCATACGCTAATTCATTTATGTTTTGGTTAGAAAATAAATATATTTTACCGGTATACCAACATAAGATCTTGAAATACCTTCGTTATGTGGACGATATTTTTCTGATTTGGGATGGTACAGTGGATGAATTAAAGGATATGGTTCAAACTGTCAATTCCTCATCAATACCAATTATTCTTACACCTACGTGGCATGAAACATCTATACAATTTCTGGATGTTCAGGTATACAAACACGCAGAGAAACATAAATTATGTTATACATTATATAGGAAACAGACTGATCGGAATACACTTCTCCTGGCGACCAGTTTTCATCCCCAACATCTTAAGGATGCGTTACCTATATCACAGTTCCTTAGGGTTCGTTATAACAGTGAAATATCTTCCAGGGATACACAACTCCAAGAGATGTATGAACGTTTTCTTGCACGTGGCTATCACCCTCGGGTATTGGATAAAGCCAAGAATCAAGCGATTAAAGTTTTGAGGATGAGAGAAACATTACCACAGTCAAGACCACATCACAATCCCATAATAATATCTTTTTACCGATACCTTTTCACACGGGTGCATTGAAAATGAGAGATTCGATAAAAAAACATTGGGACATCCTTCAGGCAGATGGGAATCTCCCTCATATATTGCAAGAAAAGCCGATCATCAGCTATAAAAGAAATAAAAATCTTCGTAATTTATTAGTGAAAAGTGACCCTATTCAATGTTATAAAAGATCTTCCATTGTTAAAAAGAAAGGATGTTATAAATGTTCAGGCTGTGTAACGTGTGGCCACATGATCAGTGGTGCAACATTTAGCCACCCTCACAGTGGCAAACGTATACCTATATCTCATTATATAACGTGTACCACTGATCATGTTATCTACATGATTACCTGCCCATGTGGACTTTCCTATATAGGAAAAACGGATTTGACACTACGGGATCGCATACGTGGTCATCGTTTGGGAATTATGACTGCCTTTCGAGATAATAAAACAGAAAAACCAGTTGCCAAACATTTTTTGGCAGCACAACATCATTTGCCCACATTAAGATTTATAGCTATTGATCATGTCCCTCCTCTTCCCCGTGGAGGTGACAGATCTAAAGCTTTGTTACAGCGAGAGGCAGCTTGGATCTATAAGCTGGATACGGTTGTTCCTAAGGGACTAAATGAAAATATAGTATATTCCGTTATTCTATAGATTTAGAGATAAATCTATAGATGTAGTTAGCCCATATGACCTTTGCGATGTTGGTGATTTGTTCTTGGTCTGAATTTGATCGATATTTATTTAGATTTTTTGGATTTTTGATTGCTCTGTTTGTTGTTATTTATTTTTGGGATTTTTTGGATTCTTTAAAAAGATATATATGTACGTATGTATATGTATATATATATATATATATATATATATATATAAATATTTTATGATTTTTTACTTTTTATGCATTGTATTGTTAGGACCTTCTTATGCTTGGGTGGCCTTATTATGGTTTTCATTTCTGAGGATATTAAGATGTGGCTCTTCTAATATAGCTCCTTAGCTTACTATTTTTGTACGTTAATAACTAGGTTACCTATCCCTGTGATTGATTATGCAATAGATTAGTGTAATATTCACAGGGAGAATACCACTATTATGATTAATCCTATGTATTATACAAGATGTAATTGTTTGCAGCTGTAGTGGATGTTGTATACATGTATATGTTTTGAATGCAGAGATTATTATATTTATTCCAGTTTCACCTTTAGGTTATATAGGTTTTTAATGGGGTTACTATTACCTTCTATCCTTTATTTTCTTTCACTTCACTCACTCACACTTATCACTTATATATAAGGATGTTGGTCTTTTCTACATACATAATATTATTAAACACATGGGTTGTGTATATTTTCTATTTTATTTTATTTTATTGTATTAGTCTTCGTGTTTATTTGTCTGTTGGCTTTTTGCTCTTCCAATCATATATACACCTCTGCTCCCTCCATCTAGACACTGATGTGTCTGTTCTCGTATGATCTCGTTCTTGGGATGCTGGTTTTTCACTTTGTCACGGCGTCATCCGGTCCCTAGTAACCATGTTCTTCTTCCGCGATACGTCACCACGTGATGACGTCATCGCGGCTACAGCACTTCCGGGTTTTCGCGTCCTGCGGGTTAATGGGTCCACAATCACCTCTCTCACACGTTTGGTAAGTTATTTGATTAATTAATATATGTATATATAGTCACTGTTTTATGTGTGCTGTGATCTTGAGAAAGACCCTTAGGGGTCGAAACGTCGATTTTTTTTCACAGATGTAATGAAGATTTTTTTCACTCTAATAACCTAGTTGTCGTTTTTTCTAAAGACCTGTGAGTGCACCCCTGCCTGTATGCATATATATATATATATATATATATATATATATGTCTGTCTATAATCTCTCTCACTCTAGATCTCTCTCTATGGAAGTTGATTAACAGGGGTTGGAGGGGAAGAGGTTAACAGTGGGTAGTGAGGTTGGCTGACAGGGACAGGCAGGGGAGGGGTTAACGTTGGTAGTGTGGTTGGTTGACAGGGACTGGCAGGGAAGGGGTTAACAGTGGGTGGTGAGGTTGGCTGACAAGGACTGGCAAGGGAGGGGGCTAGATTACACTGCTCCTCAAATCAGCAAAACATTTTACAGACCTGCAGGAAAACTACACAGAATTGAAAGAAAAGAAACTACTCACAGGTATTTTGAGCATATTAGCTTTAATATAAAGGGACATTATAGTCACCAAAATAATTAGAACTTATTGTATTTGTTCTGGGGAGTATAATCAGTCCCTGCAGACTTTTTGCAGTTAAACCTGTCTTTTCAGAGAAAAGTCATTGTTTACATTACAGCCCAGGGATACCTCTACTGGCCACTCCTCAGTTGGCTACTAGAGAGGTGTGCAGCACTGCCAATCAGCATCTCCATCCTCTGCATGGAGACACTGAACTTTCCTCATAGAGATGCATTGATCCAATGTATCTCTATGAGGAGATTCTAATTGGCCAGGGTTGTGTTTGGCTTGTGTTGGCTCTGCCCCTAATCTGTCTCCTTGACTGTCTCTGCCAATCCAATGTTTTCCTACAGGAAAGCATTGTGATTGGCTTTGAGCAACACTTTTTATTTTTATTGAATCGTTATAAAAAAAAAAAATTCCATGTTATAACAGACATAGATACAAACAAATAATTAATATATTTACCTAGCTCTTGCTTAATATAATCCGTTATCTATTCATAGGTATCAAGATCTTTGAAGAACAATGTACTTATTAAGGGGACCCAGTACAGTACCTGATTCTATAGAGAGAGGCAGAATATATACAAAACATACATAACACTAACTCAATTGCAATTTGTTTCATTCCAAATGTCAATTCCGAAGGTCCGAATTGCTGAAGTTCCGAAATTGCCGAAGTGCTAATATACCCAGTGGAAGAATGAAGACTGTTACACTGTATACCAGTTTAAATAAAAAGTATACAAACAGCCAGGATTCAGTTGTAAGCATTTGCAACACTTACAACAATCAAGTAACACATTCATATGAAATGTAAGTTACTTAGCCAGTCAATGGATGGGAATGAATAAGTAGATAACTCCCTAATTCCCACGGTATTAGGGAGATATCTGCCAAAAGACTGAAAGACCTAAATTGCTCTTTCTGCCAAATTTACTAATACTATTACTAAGTAAAGATGACTTGGTATTAATAAATTCTGACCCTACTCGCTATATCTTGAGTAAGGGCATGTCTAGTAAACAGTGGCTGCTCACTGTTAAAAAAAAGGAAACAAAAAAAAAAAGCATGTCCCCTCTCCCGAGCCCCCACCCATGCTGCATGAGTGGGGGCTTCTAACCTGAAGGGGGACCTATTGCCCCCCGGCCTTCACCCCTGAGTGACGGCTGGGGGCCCTAAAGTAAAATAAGGGGGGAACCTATGGTTCTCCCCCCGGCCCCCATCCCTTAGCGGTGGGTGGGGGCCCTAAATTAGAATAAGGGGAGGGGGAACTATTGTCTTCCCCCCCTGGCAACCACCCCTGAGCGGCGGGTGGGGGCCCTAAATTAGAATAAGGGGAGGGGGAATTATTGTCTTCCCCCCCGGCAACCACCCCTGAGCAGCGGGTGGGGGCCCTAAATTAGAATAAGGGGGGACCTATTGTCCTCCCCCCTGGCCCCCACTCCTGAGCGATGGGTGGGGGTCCTAGATTAGCATAAGGGGTGGGACCTATTGTCCTCCCCCCCGCCCCACCACTGAGCGGCGGGTGAGGTCCCTAAAGTAAAATAAGGGGGGGACCCATTGTCCTCCCCCCGGCCCCCACCCCTGAGTGGTGGGTGGGGGCACTAAATTAGAATAAGGGGGGACCTATTGTTCCTATTTTTCCACGCTGTGTAATTTGACTCATAAAAACACTCTGATTGATTGGTTGATTGAAAGTAACCAATCAGAGAGTTATGAGTCAAATTACACAACGTGGGAAAGTTCCAAAGAACTTTCCGATGCTGTGTAAAATGACACAGAGCACTCTCATTGGCTGGATTTCAAGCTAACTTACCTGTCAGTCTCTTCATTTACCTGTCAGAGCACTCTGATTGGACCAACCAATCAGAGTGCTCTGAGCCTAATTGCAGGGCGGGGCGAGGCTGCGCAGCACCCTCCATGGGTGAACATGGATTACTTTTTCAGCGTCTGGGGGGTTTTTTGGTCTGAAATTTTTTGAGCTCGTGTTTTGTTTTGTTTTTGAAAAAAGAAGACATTGTATGGTAAGCAGGCACTGGCTGCTCACTGTTTAATAGACATGCCCCTAATCGCGGCATAGCGAGTAGGGGCAGAATTGACTAATACTAAGTAATTTTCACTTAGTATTAGTAAATTTGGCTGAAAGACCAATTTAGGTCTTTCAGCTTTTTGGTAGATAGCTCCCTAATACCGTGGGAATTGGGGAGTTATCTACTAAGCGGCTGCAAGAGAACATCCGAAGTCCCGAAATTCCGAAGTGCCGAACCGAACCGCCGAAGTTCCGAATTTCGGAATGCTGAACCGAATATTTTCCCTATGCAAATTCAACTTTTTCTTTAATTCTTCCCACTCTTTCATTAATTATTTACAATAAGATTATTTTTCCAACTCTGTTTTAAGTTATAAGGTGTCAGGAACGTTCTACACGCAGAATGCAAATACTAGTAATGTATACCGGACCTAAGGATGGCCGGACTAACACTACACACACAAAGAATAGTCAAATAGCGAGCCGAGGTCAGGAGTACCAGAAATCAGGATCAATGATGATGCAATAGCCGACATCAAAGGAACATAGAAGGAGGAATAGTCACACAAAGCCAAAGTCAGAATACAAGAATACCAATATGGAATACGCACTCTTGGGTCAAACAAGAACCACAACAGGGCAATGAGCAGTGGCGTACATACCGCGGTCACAGGGGTCGCGGTAGCGACCGGGCCAGGCCCACCAGGGGGCCTGGCCGCCCTGCGACCCGGTATGTACGCCAGTGTTGCCAGTCTCTTCTCCTGGAGTGCCCCTCGATGCTGTCCCTGGTGTCACCGGACGGTCCTGCGGGCGCGCGAGGGAGCCGGAATATGAAGTCACTAGACCTCAGGGAATCCCCTTAGCACTCCCAAAGGTAGGGAGGCTGGGGGATCACATTTTAAAAAACGTGTGTGTATGTTTAAGTTTTTGTGTCAGTGTGTGTGTTACTGTGTGTGTTACTGTGTGTGTGTCTGCTAGTGAGTGTCAGTGAGTGTGAGTTTTTTGTGTGCGTGTGAGTGTTAGTTTTTGTGTCAGTGTGTGTGTTACGGTGTGTGTGTCTGCTAGTGAGTGTCAGTGAGTGTGTTAGTTTTTGTGTGTGTGTTACTGTGTGTTACTTTGTGTGTGCCTGTTATTGAGTGTGTGTCTGCTAGTGAGTGTCAGTGTGTGTGTTAGTTTGTGTGTCAGTGAGTGTGTGTATGTCAGTGAGTGTGTTACTGTGTGTGTTAGTTTGTGTGTGTCTGTTTGGTGTCTGTTAGTGAGTGTGTGTTTGTCAGTGAGAGTGTATGTTTTGTAAATGAGTGTGTATGTATGTCTGTCACTGAGTGTGTCTCTGTCAGTAAATGTGTGTGTCTGTTAGCTAGTGTGTATGTGTTTAAAACCCCTTCAGCACTTACCTTTCTTCAGCGCTGGACTCCCTTGGCGCTGGGGATCCCTCTGCCCCTCAGCTCTGAATGCCCATGAGCTTCAAGAGCCGTGCACGCATTCAAACCGCCCATAGGAAAGCATTACTCAATGCTTTCCTAT
>OW240921.1:59244153-59278675 GCA_933207985.1 Pelobates cultripes | reverse complement strand
CACCATTTTCATGCAATATGGGGAAGAAAAAGGATCTCTCTGCTGCCGAAAAGAGTGAAATAGTTCAATGCCTTGGACGAGGTATAAAAACATTAGATATTTCACGAAAACTTAAGCGTGATCATCGCACTATTAAGAGATTTGTGGCTGATTCAGAGCACAGACGGGTTTGTGCAGATAAAGACACATTGAGTAAGATTTCTGCCAGATCCATGCATCGGATCAAGAGAGCAGCTGCTAAAATACCATTACATAGCAGCAAACAGATATTGGAAGCTGCTGGTGCCTATGGAGTTCCACATACATCAAGGTGTAGAGTCCTCCAGAGTCTTGCAGCTGTGCATAAACCTTCTATTCAGCCACCACTAACCAATGCTCACAAGCAGAAACTGCTGCATTGGGCAGAAAAATACATGAAGACTAGTTTTCAAACAGTCCTGTTCACTGATGAGTGCCGTGCAACCCTGGATGGTCCAGATGGATGGAGTAGTGGATGGTTGGTGGACAGCCACCCTGTTCCAACAGGGCTGCGATGTCAGCAAGGTGGTGGTGGAGTCATGTATTGGGCCGGAATCATGGGAAGAGAGCTGGTCGGCCCCTTTAGGGTCCCCGAAGGTGTAAAGATGACCTCTGCAAAGTATGTGATGTTTCTCACTGACCACTTTCTTCCCTGGTACAGAAGGAAGAACTATGCTTTCCATAATAAAATCATCTTCATGCATGACAATGCACCATCTCATGCTGTAAAGAATACCTCTGCATCAATGGCTGCTATGGGGATACAAGGAAAGAAAGACATGGTGTGGCCTCCATCCTCCCCTGACCTCAATCCTATTGAGTACCGTTGGAGCATCCTCAAGCAAAAGATCTATGAGGGTGGGAAGCAGTTTACATCCAAACAGCAGCTCTGGGAGGCTATTCTGACATCTTGCAAACAAGTTCAAGCAGAAACTGTCCAAAAACTCACAAGTTCAATGGATGCAAGACACTTGAAGCTGCTATTAAATAAGGGGTCCTATGTTAAAATGTAACGTGACCTGTTAAAATATTTAAAAAGTTAAAATGTTGTTATAAGGTTGATTGAAATAGAAATAGCTTTGTTGTTGTGTTTGCAGCATTAAATATCCACACATTGGTAATCCACACATAAATATGTTAAATATGCTGCAAACACAACAAATTACAATTTTCAGTTCTTTACAACCTATGAAGTGTTTTGAAAGTTACTGTGTGTAATAATTTGGAACAGTGCATTGTAAGTTTTTTATGTTTAAAAAAAATACTGTTATCATTAATAAAATTTGAATTGTACTCCTAATAGTTGATAACATGAGAATTATGCTGACTGTTATTTGGATCAATTATTTAGGTAAATGAGAAAAATATAATTTGCATAATAATAATAATTTGGAACAGGGTGGATACCCGGTAGTCACCAGGCAACAGGCCCGCACCAGGGAACACAGCTCACACCCAGTGGCTCAAGTAAGAGATTGTTCCCCATCCCTAGAGTGTGTATACTGGGCTGCGCCCACAGAGTTTGAGAAAGAGATGAACACAGACCCCATGTTTCAAGTATACAGAGACTGAGTCACCTCTGGCCAGGCAGGGTTAGAGGGGGAAAGATATGTGTGGGATAAAAAGCTGTTGTACAGGGAGTCTGAGAGGATAGTGGTCAGGTCGGAACCGATCCCCACTAGGCAGTATTGGTACCCCAGAGGTACCGACAGGAGCTGCTACGGATAGCGCATGATATTCCGCTATCCGGGCATTTATGGTTGAGCCGAACCAGATGCCGGCTTACCCAAACTTATTTTGGCCTGGGATTTCTCAAGAATTCGACAATAATCCCAAATTTGCGATACTTGCCAGAGAGTAGGGAAGGAGGGGAGAACGCCGCAAGGCTAAACTTCACCCTCTCCCCATAATTGAGGAACCGTTTAGCTGGAAGAAGGTCAAATTGGGAGACCGGTTAAACCCACAGGAGAGGATTGAGGTACAATAACTCTTAGAGGAGAAGAAGTCTACTTTCTCCACTGTACCTGGGTACACTCCTTTGGCTACTCACCGGGTAGAGACACCAGGTCAACTTTCATTGCACCAAACCCCATCCCAGAATCAGTATGGGAAAATAGGCGCAAAGAGATCCAAGAGATTCTCCAACTGGGGGTTATTGAGCCTTCTGACAGTCCCTGGGCCTCCCCAGTAGTCCTCGTACCGAAACAGGATGGTACGACCCAGTTTTGTGTGGATTACCAAAGGTTAAGCGACAAGACTGTGCTAGACGCCAATCCGATGCCTAGGATAGATGAGCTGTTAGACTTTGTAAGGGGTATTTGCAGATACCCCTAGCTTACGATGCCATCCCTTAGTCAGCGTTTGTCACCTCATTCAGCTTATACCAATTAAAGGTGATGCCGTTTGGAATGAAAAACGCTCCGGCTACCTTCCAGAGGATGGTGGACCGGTTCCTAGATGGGTTCCAAGACTATGCTTGTGCATATCTCAATGATATTTGGCAGGAGCACTTGGTCCATATAGGACGAGTGGTCTCAGATAGGATTAGGGAAGCGGGCTTGACCCTTAAGCCTGCCAAGTGTAATATAGGTATGGCCAAGGTACAGTACCTCAGTCACTGAGTGGGATGCGGGCAGCAGAAGCCTGAGTCTGCTAAGATTGAGACAGTGGCCCAGTGGCCTACCCCCAGGATGAAGACTCAGGTGCTAGCTTTTCTGGGGACTGCAGGGTACTATAGGAAGTTTATGCCCAATTAGAGTGCCCTGGTCAAACCCTTTACCGACCTTACCTGTCAAAACCTTCCCCGTCAAGTAGTCTGGGCCCGGGAGTGTGAGCAGGCATTCCCACAATTGAAACATGCACTTATAAATGCCCCTGTCTTGGCAGCTCCCAATCCAACTAAATGCTTTCTCATTCATACAGACGCTTATATGTTTGGATTGGGGGCAATACTGAGCCAAGTCGGGCCAGATGGCGTAGAACATCCCGTGGCTTACATCAGTCGCAAGCTGTTACCTTGAGAAGTAAGCTATGTCGCAATTGAAAAGGAAATGCCTGGTCGTGGTGTGGGCCCTGAAAAAGTTGCAACCCTATTTATGCAGACAGCCCTTCTCTTTGCTCACGGATCACAAAGAGACCAATATCATGGAACCTTTTTGGGCAGGCATCTCGTGTGCAGTTGGTCTAAACTATACCCTGGTGTCGTTTCGGCTGCGTTTGTGGGATCTGAGCACTTTTTGGATATATTGGGCGCTCAAACCCAGGCTATCCGGGGATATAGGACTTAAGGGGGTATCTTGTGGGGAACTGTATGTTTTGGGGTGATTATCATTATTATACATGTCCTGGACCTAAGAGGTAATAAAATTATGTTGTTTATTTTGTCTCAGTCTACTCTCAGGTCCAGTGGGGAATGCCCTGATTATTTTGGTGATGTTATAGTAATTAAGATATCATTAGCATAGAGACTGATTTTAGCCTCTGTTTTGTTAATCTTAAGTCCCTATATTATTACAGTTTTGAATGTTAGCTGCCAGTGGCTCTATAGACAAAATAAAAAGAAGAGGAGAAAGAGGACACCCCTGTCTAGTTCCGTTAGTAAGACCAAACCAAGAGGAACAAATATTGGGACCTATTATTCTAGCTGTAGACTTATCATATAAAGCCATTATTGCTTGATAGAATTTCCCTGTTATACTAAACCTCTGCAGAACCACGGCGGGGATATCCCACCCGACTCTGTCAAAGGCTTTTTCTGCGTCCAATGACAGAGTCAGGTGTGGAATCCCCCTCTTATTTACATAATCCAGGATATCAATAATTCTCCTAAAATTTGATGATTTATTTCTTCCCGGGAACAAAACCCACTTGATCTGGATGGATCAACTCTCCTATAATAGTTTTCAATTTAGCAGAGAGCACTGTCGCATAGATCTCCATCTCAACATTAATCAGTGATCTTGGGCGATAATTAGTGACCTCTGTTGGGTTCTTACCCTGCTTTAATATTGGTATAATGTTTACTCTTGTCATCTATATCCCGGGAAAAGCCATTGGTACCTGGAGACTTGTATTTTTTCAGATCATTTATAGCTCTTTCTATCTCGTCCTTAGTAATAATTCTATTTAGTTGGTCTATTTGAACATTTTTAAGGGCAGGGAGAGAGGTCTTAGAAAGATACTTCTCTATCAATGCTATTCTGGGTTTAGATTCTATATTATAAAGTTTAAAATAATAATCATTAAATTATCACCCAATTTCTTCAAGATTAACATATGTTCTTGAGTTAATCATTAATTTATGTACTCTATTATCGGTTTGTTTTTTCTTTAATTTTTCTAGTGAGCCTTTTATCTCCCTTATTTCCTCTGTAATAATAGTTTATTTTCATTTTTTTCAAGATTTGCTCTTATTCTTTCTGGAATTTTTTCCCCTAACTAAAACTTATTTTTAATAAGTTTATCTAGAGTGTCCTGTAATAAATTGAATTTATACTCTCTAGTCAGTTGGTAGTGATCTTGATATAGATTTGATAGTGATTGTCCAGCTTGCTTCTTTGATCTGCTTTGCAAATTTAGAAAATGGCCACAAATCATGGCCTTAAAAGCGCAAATAAATCTTCTATTTTATGTTCTATATATTTACAGTTTTCTTCATCTTCTAATAAAGAGTACCTCAATCTCCAAGTTGTTCTATTAAAAGAGGGATAATCTGTCAGTTCCATTTCCAAAATACTGTGGTCAGACCACGCATTATTGATAATTTCTATCCTTCTGACCTTTTCTATTAACATATGGTTACCCCATATCATGTCTATTCTGGATAGAGAGTGATGGACCCTGGAGAGATGAGTAAATTCCCTATCTTTGGGATGGAACACCCTCCAGATATCAAAGCGATTATTTAGGTTAAGGATATTTATTAGAAATTTTGCTTGTTTTTAAATATGTCTGCTAATAAAAAGCTCCTACTGTGATTTTTTTTATCCTGAGTTGGATCTAAGATTGAATTATAATCCCCTGCTATAACGAGAATGCCCTTCTTTACCTAATCTACTTTTTCGAAAAATTTTCTTTAATACAGTAATAGGAGTGACATTCGGGAGGTATAAGTTTACCCAAGTATACTTAATATTGTTAATTTTAGTTACCAATATCATATATTGTCCATCTTTATCCAAGAATTGATATAAAATCTCTACCTGGATAGTATTAGAAAACAATATGGCTACTCCACCTTTCTTTTTATTGTCTGTTCTTGAGGCATGGACTACCAAAGCAAATCCATTTGGATTCTGTTGTCGTTTATCCCTCGCTCACCAGTGAGTCTCCTGGAGAAAGCATAAGTCTGCGTGTGCTTTTCTCATGTGGCTCAGCACCGTTATTATTTTAATGGGTGAGTTAAAGGGACACTCCAGGCACCCAGACCAGTTCTGCCCATTGGAGTGGTCTGGGTGCCAACTCCCACTACCCTTAACCCTGTAACTGTAAATATTACAGTTTTCATAAACTGCAATAGTTACATTGAAGGGTTAACTCCTTCTCTAGTGGCTGTCTATAGAGTTGCTGGACGTCCTCATGCTATGTGAGGACCTCCAGCGTCACTAAAATCCCCATAGGAAAGCATTGAAAGAATTTTCAATGCTTTCCTATGGGGAGGTCTAATGTGCGTGCGCGGCATTGGCGCACATGCGCATTAGGTCTCATCCCACCCGCGGCCGCGCAATCGGTCTCTCCAGCCGGCTGTCGGGACATCGGCGGTGGTCTCAGGTAAGTCACTGAAGGGGTTTTCACCCCTTCAGCAACATGGGATGGGGGGTGGGAGGGAGAGGGGACCTGCAGTGCCAGGAAAACGATTTGTTTTCCCGGCACTGGAGTGTCCCTTTAAGACCCTGCACATTTACAGATATCAATTTAACCATATTCCTCCTTAAAGTCTTGGCTCTGAGGGTGGTAGGCTTTGTGCCACTCTAAGGGGGCACTTTCCCCAAATGAAGGTACTTGAGGATTCTGTGGACTTTATATAAAATAAAATCTATTTATTAATACAAATGAGTAAAATAAAATAAGGTATAATATATTTAAAATCAAGAATAAAAGTCCTGATTGCCGATACAAGTTTCACTGCTCCTGGAGCTTCCTCAGTCAGCTGTGAATAGATCCTCTGTACCTTCTGCCTTTTAAATGTCTTTTGGGTCCTCCTTTGAGTTCGTATTGGTGATTCAATTTTCCAATTATCCAAATGTTCTGTGTCTTTAATTGTAAGTCCTATATATATATATATATATATATATATATAAAAAATCACCTGTGTTACCCTTCTTTTAAGTGGTGGATAAGGGGACATGTTTTCTATTTAGATTTTCATAGGTCGTTTAGAGGTTGGCGGAAATGACCGCCATGTGATTAGTGGTTGGCGGAAGTGATGTTATCAGTTACTCCATCTACTTCCGTTTTCGTCTTTTACCTTGTGCTTCCCACCTCTCTCTAAGACGCTCTTGTGTCTGTTACTATATGGGGGTGGTCCGTAATCGCTGCGGTGAAGTCCGACGTGGGGACGTGAATTGTCATGTCACTCTCATTGTCAGGATTCTTCGCGCATGCGTACTCCCCTACATTTCCTTAGTGATAGGATAATGATCTTTAATAGTGCAAAAAGTGCTAGTGATAATAATATCCCCATGTATTTGTGAAGAATAAGATCTTTATATTTCTATCTAATTATATATCTGGCCTTACTTCTAAAGTGTCATATCCCTTTAACCCCCTTTTAATTTAACTCTAGTTTCCGTATGTATACTAGTCATATTAATAAATATCGTTTGTTGCGATAGTGTTTGTGACTTAATACTTTATTATATCACCTCATATCCTTTTATTCTATCATTTCCTTTTCATACAAATTTGTTTAAGTGTATATTTATTTATGGTTTTAACCATAATAGTGCTAGCAAAAATTTTTATTCAAAAGTAATGCAATCTATATGAAGAGAAGAAAAAAAAAAGTCCTTTAAACTTCTTATTTTCCATCTTCATACTCCTGTCCTATCCTTCTTATTCCATTATGGAGATCTTTATAGATTCAAGTTACTTTGTTCAATCCACTGTCTAACTTCTTGAGGTGTCCTGAAAGAACTCCATCTATTGTCCCAGTATGCTCTTAGGGTTGCCGGAGAGCTCCATCGAAATTTGATATTATGAGATTTTAAAAAGGTAATTTCTGTTGAGAAATTTATTCTGCGTAATTTTGTTATATATGAGTAATCCTGGAATACTTGTATACTTCTAAATTATAGATGCTTCTAAATTATTTGGGGTTCTAATTGCTTTGTAGACAAGTTCCTTTATTTGAAATAAGAAAAAAGTTAACTATTACATCCCTTGGAGTGCTTTCTGGACTTCCCCTTAGTTTGGGTAATCTGTGCCATCGATTCATTAGAAATGGGTATATTTTAATGTTAACTCCCAACTTTAGAAATAATTCTTCCAGGAATTTTTTGAGTTCTTTATCCGTTACTTCTTCCGCTATATTTCTAAATCTGAGGTTCTGTCTTCTAGCGCGATCTTCTAAATCTCCCATTTTTAATTCTATGTCTCGACTAATTTGTGTTCCAATTAATTAAGGTGTGTACTTAGATTTCCGATCTTTTTTTTGATACCTGTAGCACTTGATTTGATTTAATCTTTCAGTGTTTTCACCATAGATTGTATACACTCTTTTAGAAAAGCTTGAGATACATATGGGTCTTCAGGGTCTTTGGAGGCCTCTAGTAATTTCTGTCCAGCCTATTCAGTATTTGCAATTAATCGTAGATTTCTCTTTTGGAGCTACTGGAGAGAAAAATTCGGGTAAGCTCTTATCTAATTTATTCTCTCTTTTATTCCTTTTTGTCATCATTTTTAGTATATAGGTGTCTTTTCTTTTTCCTTCTTTCTCCTTCCTTACTATATCCCTTTAAGAGAGAAACACAACACTAAAAAAATGTGCTGTTCAATGAGCCAGAGAGGAAGTTATAAATACAGCCAGTTCGACATATAAGAGGACTCTTTAGAGATACAAAAAAAAAAAAAAAAAGACCAAAGGGAGAAAAAAAAAAGGAAGCATGTATAACTGAGGAGAATTTGAGTTTACCCCTTTTTAAATTCCTTTTCTTTTTCCACACTTCCTTTCCTCCAATTATAGAAAAATATAGTAAGTTTTTTTTTTATATAGTAAGTTTAAGATTTTGTTTTGTACTCATCTATTTGTGCTGTAACCTCTTCCAAGTCTAGTTGCTATGTCAAATTTCTTAGATCTCTGTACTTTCCTGCTGTTAGGAATATGACAGTGCAGATGCTGTACACTCACTGTTCACCCGCTGCAATCCTGTTCGACCCCAGACGCCGGCAACACACGGATAGGTGTTTCTCCCTTATCTAAATCTAAGCTGCCTTCTCCCAGAAGTCGATCACTCCGGTCTCTCTGGTCACCTCCAACTGCTCCAAGTGTATAGCTCACAGCTCAATATTGGGAGACGGCCATTCAATCGGGTGTTTTAGCGCGTCATGAATGCTCTCCTGCCTTCAGTTGCGGTAAGTCTCCTCCTTCAGACGTGCACGAGCCCGTGCGTCACTTCATCACGTTCTGCTTTGAGCAACACTTTTGATGATGTCAGTCATGTGTTTGGCTTGTTCTGGCTCTGCCCCATATCTGTCTCCTTGACAGTCTCAGCCAATCTAATGCTTTCCTGTGGGAAAGCATTGTGATTGGCTTTGAGCAACACACCTGATGTCAGCCAAGCAGGCAGATCAGGGGCAGAGCCAGCAGCAGTAAAAAGAAGAAAATGCAAAAGAAAGAAAACCAAAATCAACAGACATCTTCTAATAGAGAGAACCACTACCAAAAATAGTGGTTCAGCAAACCTGAAGACTGATTTTAGTTTTCAAATATAATACTCTATTCTCCTAAGAGTATGAATATCATTTGCAAACACTGGAACATATTTTAATTTGAATGCTCTTTGAATAGATATGGGCTGCTCTAGTGGGCCCATATAACTAAGCTGCACTTTGTGGATGAATACTTTGGCTTGCTATATTTTGTTTGCAGTTTGGGCTACAGTAGCTTATACACAATAGCTGCACTAAGTTAAACTATTTTGCCTTTTGCCATCGTGCTATACCACACTCCTAGATCATATTTTTGCTTCAGACTTTTTTTTATCTGGAAATAGCTGAATTTTTTTGATTTCTCATGCCACATGCAATTCTGATTTTGTGGTGTATATTTTAAAATGCCCTTGTGGTCTGATTTATTTTGGCGAGACTACCCAAAAAATGCAGGAGAGATTCTCCAAGCACAAATCAACTATTAGAACAGCGCTTTTGCATTTATCAATTCCATCACATTTTCATGAATTCATGAATCTTAGTTTAAATGTCTGATCATTGAACAAATACTTGAGGCTTAGAGATATGGAGATAGAGTCAAGAAACTCAAATTACGTGAGAACTTTGGATCAGGAATTTAGAAGCCCTAGCTCCAAGCGGTATAAATTATGAATACGACCTTTCATTATTTATTTAACTCTTATGCTTATTGTGACCTTAACCCCTTAACGCCGTTATGGCGTTCTATGCCATCACCATTATAATGGGCTTTAAAGCCGTTGCGACGGCATAGAATGCCATAACGACTTAAGCACCCAGGAGCTCTGCGGTACTTACCTCCGCCACGATCCTCTTCGGGAGGACTGCCTGACAGCCCAGGCAGCCCTACCCTGGCAAATCAGGCCCCCGGGGGCCATGTGATCGCTCTCAAAGTGCGATCACATGGTCACAATAGCTGGCTGTGGATCTGCCAGCAGGGAGACTGTCTGGGCTGTCAGACAGTCCCTCTGCTGGTGGGTAGTGTAAAAAAAATATTATTAAACATGTAAAATAAATTAAAAGTGTATATATATATATATATATATATATATATATATATAATATATATATATATATATTATATATATATATACACACACATCTTATATATATGTAATGTCACACGTAATGTATTTTAATATTAATATAAGTACATATATTAGTATTGAAATACACTAGAATGAAGTTACATGTAAGATATATATATAATATATATGTGTATAATTACAATTATAAATAAAATATTTAAAGAAAAATGAAAACAAATTATATATACATGTGTAATTTAATTCTAACTGTATTTTGTTATTAATATATATAGGTAACAAAATACACTTAGAATGACATTCTATATATATCTATCTATATATAATATACAAATAACCGCTAATTTATAAATAAATATAGATAATTACATAAATGATTAGATAAGTATCCATGTACAATTTAAATACATATGTATATATATTAAAATTCTACATGTATATTTAAGTAATCCTTTAACATAATTATGTGATTTTATTAATTAAAATTTGATTGACGTGCCTGACAACCCAGGCAGAAAGTGCAGCGAATTTAATTCGCAAGCACTATATTTAACCCTGTAACTTTCCAAGACACCATAAAACCTGTACATGGAGGGTACTGTTTTACTCGGGAGACTTTGCTGAACACAAATAAATTGTTTCAAAATGATACATTGTATTACAATGATATTTTCAGTCAAATTAAGTTTTGCATTTTTCACACGAACAGCACTTTTACTGACAATATTATTGTTGTGATAAGTTTTACTGTTTTGAAACACTAATGTTTGTGTTCAGTGAAGTCTCCCAAGTATAACAGTACCCCCCATGTACAGGTTTTATGATGTTTTGGAAAGTTAGAGAGTCAAATATAAGGCTTGCATTTCATTTTTTTCACATTGAAATTTGCCAGTTTGGTAATGATGCCTTTAAGACCGTATGGTAGCCCAGGAATGAGAATTACCCCCATGATGGCATACCATTTGCAAAAGTAGATAATCCAAGGTATTGCAAATGGGGTATTGTCCAGTCATTTTTAGTAGCCACTTAGTCACAAACACTGGCCAATTATTTGTTTTTTGCTTTTTTCACACAAAAGCAAATATGAACGCTAAATTTGGCCAGTGTTTGTGACTAAGTGGCTACTAAAAAAAACTGGACATACTCCAGCTGCAATACCTTGGGTTGTCTACTTTTGCAAATGATATGCCATCATGGGGATAATTCTCATTCCTGGGCTACCACACGGTCTCAAATGTAAATTTACTAATCTGGCAAATATCAATGTGAAAAAAAAAAGAAAAATGGAATGTGCTATATTTGACCCTGTATATTTGACCCTGTAACTTTCCAAAACACCGTAAAACCTGTAAATATACTAATCTGGCAAATTTCAATGTGAAAAAAAGAAAAATGTAACTTTGCTATATTTGACCCTGTAACTTTCCAAAACAACGTAAAGCCTGTAAATGGGTGGTACTGTTGTACTCATGAGACTTTGCTGAATACAAATATGTGCATTTTATTGACATTTACAGCTAAAATGTCAGGCGAAACTAAAAGTTTTTTTTTTAAATATTATATTTCTCACAGTTTTTTTTAAATGTATTCATAATAAATTATGTTTCATATTTGAATAGTTCATGAGAAATTAAAGCCCTGTCTCTCCTGAACAAAATAATATATAATAAGTGTGGGTGCACTTAATATGAAAGTGGTGAATTATGGTTGGACAGACACATAATGCAAATTCCAGTTTTTGTTTACATTTTGTTTTGATCAGGACGTGTACTATTGACTTCATCCTGAAGGGGTTAATGTGATTTATATTCTTTTGGTTTTACTATTTTAATGCACATTGGAATATTGCATGTTTACTTCATTGTCACCAGTACTGTTTGTGCACTGTGTGAAGTAGTAGTCACTTTATAGCCGTAAGACATTTTATATTGGAATTTCATTATAAGAACATGTTTGCTAATCCTTTTCGTTGCCTCTTTCTCTCTTTTTTTAAAAAATAAATATTTTTTACACAGAGATATTCTCTTATATTACAGCCTGATAGGGCTCTAAAAGTAATTGTTTTGCAAATGTTCATCTTTCAGTGTTGTAATTATTCTTTTATTTTAATTGTATACACTTCTGTTTTATAAGAGCACTGTCGCTATAAAATTTTGGTCACTTGTGGTATTTTTTTGGTCACTTCATACTTTTTTTTCTTTATCAGCCCTGTCACTTTATGTACATATATTTCTACTTAATCATTATTATTTCCACATGAAAAACATACATGTATAAAAATATATTTGTGTTCGGGGCCATTTCAGTAATTGAAATGAAATAGAGATTAAGTCATCTACCTTTAATAAGCAAAGTCGGTTGAGGTGTGCCGATACCGACGTAAATAAGTGGGCAAAAGGAATACCAATCTAGCTCAAAATATATTATTACGAAACCATATGACATCATATCAACATATCTATGAGGATATATTAACAAATGCTTTCTTATTTCCTGTTTTGGTTGAGGTACAAAGACAGCATAGGCTATCTACTTCCAGCGGCCTAAAGTTTTGATCACCTGTACCGGAATGTCTTGGCTTGAGGTAGTGGATGCTGCCCCTATCCTGAACAAGTGCCCCGAATATTCATTGGCGTTCAAGCCGAGTCGTGTCAATAATAGTCGTATATATATACCATGAATTTAGAAGTGGTGAGGGTAGCCCCGTGAGGTGACAGGAGAGGGAGTGAGGTGTGAGTGGGTACTGAAAGTAGGTATGCATCAAACACTTTCCTGGGTACCATGAATTGTCGGTGGGGTAGTAATGGATAAGCACGGTTTGACCCATCTGACCCATAGTTTTAGTTGTGGATAAGCTCCGAACGTCTTGTTGCTTGTTAAGGTATGAGGTGCGAAGGTAATTTTCATTCGTGTTGCCCCTTGATAGTGAACTCTTGTGGTCTGAGAAAGACGTAGAAAGCCAAGTATATGGCTATTTTCATAACGGAGTTTGAATGTGGTTCAATAGGTGCCATATCCAGTAAGCCTGATATACGCTTGAACAGATGTATGTCAATAGGCAACCTACGTTGTGGAATAGGACTGTTTGCTTGGATATCCCTTTAAGAATGGTTTTGATGGGGTAGGATGTGATGAAGCCTGGGTTTTTTGGAAAAGTTGAAAACATGTGGTGTTGGATGCCAGTGAGCTATAACTTGATGGTATAAAAGGGTGAAAGAGAGCGCACAAAAAAAGATATACAATAATACTTATAAGAGAATGGTACAAAGTACCTCTAGATAATAGCTGCTAAACAAAAATGAACTTCCTAAATTCAATGAATAAATTGTAAGATATTGTGTTGTCAGCGCTTAGTGAATAATCCCCTTAGATATAATCAGGGGTAAATGTCTTAACAAATGTATCTATAATAATTAGAAACAACAATAGCATACAGTGTTAAGAATATCAATATAACTGATAGTAACAATCTGATTGTTACTATCAGTTATATTGATATTCTTAACACTGTATGCTATTGTTGTTTCTAATTATTATAGATACATTTGTTAAGACATTTACCCCTGATTATATCTAAGGGGATTATTCACTAAGCGCTGACAACACAATATCTTATAACTTGATGGTGTTATGTGACAGCTTCAGTTTGAGGTGGCAAAAAATGGCGAAAGCCACCAAGGTTGTAGTGTCAACCCATTTGGCCAGGTGGTGGTCTGTCATGAACCTGTTATACAAAATAAATCCCTGTCATATGCGTTATGCGTGTTTTTGATAACGCCAGTTTTGCCAATTCTTTGCTAAGACGCAGCATGTCTTCTAATCCATGATTAGATCTTGGAGCCGGGGAGAGGCTATTGTGGGGCTGTCAGTATGCCTGACATGGCAGACGAGATAACTGGTCAGCAGCCGTGTTAAAATGCCTGGTACATGATAGCAATACCAGAAAACTGGTGACAGGGATCATGATCATCAGGGAGGAAGATCAGCCTTTGTTTATGACATGGCAAATTGCCAAATTATCAGAGAAACATTGCACCAGTCTCCCTGCCCATGAATGCCCCATGTCACTGCTGCAGCTACTATGGGGTATACTGCGAAGAGTGAGTTCTTGTAGAACCCTTCCATCTGTCTTATGTCCTGTGGTCACCTACCCCAGAGCCATTTGTTCCCGAAAATGGCCGCGCCCAGTGTATGCTGCTGCGTCAGTCCAAATGGTGGGGGAGTCTACAGATACCAGAGAGAGGAACATGTTTCCCCATTCCAATTTGAGAGAAACATGTTCCACCTGTGTAGACTTGCGGCGGCATGCTGGTCAAGGGGCAAACGTCTGTAGTTGTCTGAGAATGTAGGGAGAAGGTGCAAGAGCATTGAAATGAACAATCTGCCTTGTGGTATTTTACACCTGGCGAAGTTTAATGAGCCTCTGTGACTGCCGTTCTTTCCTGTTACATGAGCCTATACGTAAGTAGTGGTCTATGTCATGTCGGATATCGTTGATTTTGTCCTACGGTAGGCTGCTTCCATGGTTACTGAGTCAATCTGTATGCCCAGCAAATGTTTCCCCGTGACCAAACCAATAGGGTTAGCTCTCCAGCTAGAGAAGGGGGGTTCCTTGATGTTTAGATGGTAAGTGGACAGTAGCCCTGCTGTAGCGTCAATATGTACTGATGTCAGGTACGGTGTCATAACATATTGCTCTGGCACCTGGCTTTCGTGTGTGCCCTGAACCAATGAGAGCATCCCTGCAAAAACTATGTGCACTATAAGCACGTGCCCCAACATTAAAGTTGTTTAACAATTTGGGGTTTACCTAGATACACAGTTGGACGACCAAGTTTATCCCTGCCTTGCTTTCTGCCCTCGAGCCGCCTGGAATGGCTTTGGTTGGGGTAGTGTCCAGTGTAACCGGGCAGAGGTTTGTGGCATGTGTGGTTGCTGCGCCTATTGTACAAGCTGGGTATCTTGCCCAGCGAAGTGTCTAAGGAACAACTCTGTATTCAGTTGGTTTCAATCCATCCTTGCGTTGTACTGTGCCAGAGCTGTTGACGCCATTGTTGCAAATGAACGGTGGTAGTCGTAAAAAACCGAACCACCGTATTTGTTGCCGCAATCCGCCAGCCCTTGCAATATAAAGTCTAGTTTCTCTCTTCTATGTGGGTACACAGAACACAGCTCATCCCTGTAAATCCTAAAAGCCATCACAAAGTTGATGATAGATAGTTTGCTGAGTCTCGGGTCTCTAGCCTGCGGGACCATTGAGATGTCGCTGTATGAGTAGGAGTGATTCTCTACGACATGCTGGGAGATAATCAGCAGAGAGACGAGATTAACGTCTTTCCAAGGATGTCTTTAAGATCCACGATTGGCGCGAGGGGTATCATGCAGGTTGTTGGCTTCTAGATACAATAGTAATCGACTGGGGTGAGGGTGTGACGAGTGAGGCCCTCTCTATGCAACAAGCGAGGCGGGTAGCTAGGATTTGGTCCGTGGGGCATATTGTCAGGGCTTACCTGAATGGGAGTCTGTAGCGCAGATATATGCTCACCCTTGCAATTAAACAGGCCACGGTGGTCAAGGAAGAACTCACCTGGCCTGTGAGTCCACTGGGGCTGTGCAGGATGATGCTCCAAGTCGCAGTACAGATACGGACATAAACAGAAGAATTGCCGTGGGTAAGCCAAAGGTCAGTGAGTGCCAGAAATCAGGATAAACGAGTAGAGAGCTGAGATCAGAGGATGCCAGAAGTCAGGATACACATAATAACAAGCCAAGGTCAGGAATCAACAGGAGAACACTGGAACACGAAACAGCAATACAGGAACCAGAGTCAATGAACTGACACTGCCCTCAGGGAGAGGCAGTGTCTTATACCTGGCTAATTGGCCATCAGCTTCAGGTGTACTGAGAATATTGGAGCAGCCACAGATAACGCCCAGCCCCCAGTGCTGGATACAAGGCAAGATCAGACTATGGGCTATACTTGAGAGGAGAAACTAAAGTACCCAGGTTCAAATCCCTTGTTGGGCACCTTTGGGGCGACCTTGTCTGGCAGTCTGTGTGTCTCGGTGAGAACCGTGACACATATTACCTCTTGCGTGGAGGATGGGTGTTGGACTTGCGGGACCACTGTCTCTACGGCAGAGAGTGCCTGGGAAACTACCTAGATGGCCGTTATGCTATTGTTTATGATAGGTTCCCTATAACTTTGTAACCCTGAGTACCTCTGGAGCGACCTTGTCTGGCAGTCTGTGTGTCTCAGTGAGAACCGTGACACATATTACCTCTTGCGTGGAAGATGGGTGTTGGACTTGCGGGACTGCTGTCTCTACGGCAGAGAGTGCCTGGGAAACTACCTAGTTTGTAACCCTGAGTACAGGTGCTGGAGCAACGTACCTGTTGGTGAATTGTATACCTGGATCTGCCCCGTGGTAGTATGAGTTTCATGCTATGGAGGGAGGCCTCACCAAGATGGTAAGCCATAGCATAGCGGGAAGGGAGTACGTTTATATGACCTAAACAGTCTACCTTAGAGCCCCACCTCATCCATAGTCTTTAATTCAACTATGGCCTACCCCACTATGACTTTGTAAGAGACGTGTCAAGCTGTCTTAGGTCGGAAACTTGCAATCTATGACTTGGACGTGCCAAGCTCGTCTAAGCTTGGTGCTTGAATCTGTAACACACGTCAGTAGTGTCATTGTTGGCTCCGTAATGGTCTGCTCAGTACAGTTTGAACCTTGCGTACCCTTATGCTCCTGATAACTGAGATTGCCGTAATGCATATGATTTAAGTATCGTGTTACTGTTACCTAACGCACGTACCAATTGGCAGTA
This sequence comes from Pelobates cultripes, assembly GCA_933207985.1. Classification (NCBI taxonomy): domain Eukaryota; kingdom Metazoa; phylum Chordata; class Amphibia; order Anura; family Pelobatidae; genus Pelobates; species Pelobates cultripes. The sequence goes on along the minus strand of OW240921.1, from coordinate 59,261,870 downwards.
CTGAAATACTTGTGACCTCTGGTTTGTTCTATGAACCACGAAAAGCAGACAAATTATTAGGTACAAAACACTTGTTAGCTGTGATAAGGTCTATGAATCCTGAAAGCAGACCTAGAGATCACAAATGACAAATACAGGGTTAAAATAGACAACTAAAGGTAACCGGGGAAAATGCTAGCCCATTTAACTGACGTAAGGCACTAACCGCATTCAGGGAACTTTTAATATTTAATGATACAGCAATATACATCTAACAAACTAAGGATATAGTTACTGTATATATGAAGATATACATAACAAGGCCACCAGGTGGTGGTATGCTGTTCTGTAACCTGATTACCAGGTGTAAGACAAAGTCTAACTTAATTAAAAATCAGGGAAAGGAATTACGGGAGCTTACCCGGCTCTGTGACCGGTGCCGGTAACCCTCAACCCCCGAGCACTATGAAGAATGCCATGTCGCCGTGCGGTTTGTAGTGATGTGGCGCCGAAAGCTGCTCCTCTAGCAGTGAATACCGCAAACCCCTGTGACACGTGGAGAGTCCGTCTGTAGTATGTGTGGGATGCCTGTATAATGGAGCCGATCGGGGCTGATTGCCCAGTACGCAATACAGACGGTGTACCATTTTACCCCGTCTGTTAAAGGAAAACTCCAGTGCCAGGAAGACAATCCATTTTCCTGGCACTGCAGGTACCCTCTCCCTCCCACCTCCCATCCCAGGTAGCTGAAAACCCCTTCAGGTCACTTACCTGAGACCCCGCCGATGTCCCTCGGCGGTGATTTCGGGTCGGCGTAGCTCCTCCCAGTAATCACGTCAGCCGGTGTGCGAGACTGATCCCACCCGCCGGCTGAGGAAACCTAATGCGCATTAGGTCTCCCCATAGGAAAGCACTGAAAAAGAGGTGGAGTTAACCCTGCAATGTAATTATTGCAGTTTATAAAAACTGCAATAATTACAGTTGCAGGGTTAAAAGTAGTGGGAGTTGGCACTCAGACCACTCCAATGGGCAGAAGTGGTCTGGGTGCCTTTAACGCACGGTTGGAGCGAAATCAGTGGTCAGATCGGACGAGCTGTACGGACTGACTTGAGAAGACGCTACACGCTGGAAACCCGGAAGTAACTCCACAGCAGAGCAGTACGTCTGGAACCAATCAGGTAATGTAGGGAATGGGGGGTGAAGGGGGAGTTCCTTTTAAAGTTACACAGCCTCTCCCACAACTTCAGGCCCAGCCTTCCAATATATATAATTCTTTTTAATTTAATGTTATATGTATTTTTTTTATACTTTATTTAGGCCTCCTATTTGTTCTGGAATTTGTTTTTGTTATTAAGCATAATTATCTCTGCTTTGCTAATCCTGTCCCCATTTGGGGAGAGCTCAGGCCGCCTTGTATATTTTGTAAGCATATTTTCAATGATGACCGAAACTCTAAGCCAACGGATATGATGGGGCCATTCTATTTCAGCCATAACCCTTCCTCCCATCCATTTTGTCTTTCCAAAAGCGCAAATTTTAACTAAGGGGTAACACTTAGAACAATTTCTCCTTCACCATATGCATCTAATTTAATATTTTTTGTACATTTGTTTTTTCCCACCTGTTGCGATCGTAAAACCGATATACATGACATCAAAGGGATTTGCATGTGACGTCGGGCGTCTCGGTGTCACACATGCAATGAAAACTTTGGGGTTGTTAATGTTTGAGGTCCCTCCATGATGGGTTAAGGATAGTTTTGATTGAATATATATATGCTATAATTGCCATCGGTTGCACTAGACTTGCCAAAGGCCCATTCAAGGGCTGTAACGTTGTTCAACACTGTAACGGCTACCCTGGTAGAGAGAGGGTATCGGCCGTTGGAGACGTCCTTTTTCCCTGCAAGCTGTTGTGGAGAAGTAAGCTGGTATAATCCCATTCACGATATCCAGAGTAAAAGTCAGGTTCAGCTATAACAGGAGCAGAATAACATTTCCCAAATAATCCCCTTCCAAGAACGAGACAAGGCTACGTTTTGCAGGGTCAAGAAGATCTGAGGTCTGGGAGAACCAGCCTGCTTTTTATTAGGGACAAGTACACACAGGACACTCCCAGGGGGAGGATGAAAATAACCAATTACACACAGGGTAACACCCCCACGTCTCCTCCCCTCAGATAAACATATAACATAATTATAACGTACATAAATTTACCCACATTCTGGATGTACCCCAAAAACAGGGGGTACACCTTTAAGTCCAGCACCGCTTAATAGCTACCACTCAGGGGAATAACATATTCAAATTTCAAGTCATTCGGTTGTGGGGTTCGGGAGTTATGGGTCTTTGAAGTTTTGACCGACCGCACAGGATTTTCAGCCGAAAAGAGTTCCACAAGTTTTGGCCTTGCGGTCGGTCCCCGTTCGTGAATAAAAACCCCACGAACCCCTTGCCCTCCACAGTAATCCTGCCGTTCGCCTGAATCCCCATGCATGCTTAAACAAAACTACCGAACGGCCGGTCGTTCGGTAGTTTCAGCACGAACTTACGAGCTCCTGGAGGTCTCAGCGGTGTTCGCCTGTTTGCGTATCCGTTTTTAGTTCCATGCGTTCACAGGCAAACACCGCCGTTCGTGCGTAAGATGGCCGCGAACACGTGTAAAGTCCCGAAATGGCGGCCACCTATTCTCAGACAAAGGGATTCGTCTGAACCAGGCGAACGGCTGTATTCTCCAGTAATGATATTCCCTTGCAATAATTTCGCCATTTTCACTGTTTTAGTCCACAGGGCTGTGGTGCTGGTGAAGTCCTGTTACAAACACTGTTCCTGAATAAAATATGCCTATATGAGAAAACTACCGGGTGTGCCTGGTCTTCTTTTGAACTTTTAAGTGTGATTTTGTGGTTTTGCCTTCCCTTCCTTGAGCATCATGATATAAATACACCCTATATCTGGGTTTGCATTTCTCACAACTTGTACAAAAAGTATGGCCTTTTTGTCCTTACATGTGTTTGAATTCTGTGAGCAGAAAATAGACCACGATTTAAAGTATCACTAAAGGCACCCAGACCACTTAATCTCTATGAAGTGGTCCAGGTGCATCGGCCCATTAGTTTCCATTGTAGGGTAAAACATACCTTCCTGTCTTTCTAACAGGCACTAGAAGTGCTTCCCTGTGAGAACTGAATCAACCTGCTCAATCACATTAAGCTACTGGAGCAGCACTGAATTGGCACAGAGTGGTGGTTTGCCATGTATGCACTTCCTCCCTATGAGGAAACATTGGATTGGCAGAGATCATCAGGACTCATGATCTCAGGAGGTGGGGCAGGTGTGAATAGAACACCCCAGTGCTGGAGAAAAGTAAATAAAACTAGATTTTTACTTCACAAAGGAGAGTGAGGGGTATTAATCTACACAACCAGCAGGTCACTATAGACTTAGGGATAAATGTTTGTATTCCAAACGCTATAGTGTTCCTTGAAATTAGATCATACCAACTCTAGTGTGTGCTTACAGTACAGTCATGCTTTAAAAAAATAAAGAGGTTTTAGATGATTTATTATTTAAGAGATGAAACTTAATTTTATTAAAATTAATATATTAAATGCGCATGTTGTATTTGAAATCTGATCTGGCAGCATGAATATATATATATACATACACACAGAATATCAAGAGAATAAGGGGTTTTGCCCATGGAAAATAGGCAATAGGCCACTGTCAGGTGCTGGTTCCTTTATGATATTTTGGACCTAGAAGACAAAATAATAAAGTTAGGTAATAAAGAATAATCTGATGGAATAAGAAAAATGCACCATAAAAGTAAAAACCCATTAACTCAAACTGCTGATCCACAGGGCCGGATTAACATTGGGGCTGATGGAGCTGCAGCTCCAGGCCCAGGCCCATGGAATAGGCCCATTGATTTTACACACACTACTCTTAGGGTTGCCAGGTATTTCTCATATATTTCTTATGGTTGCCAGGTATTTCTCAGAAGTATTTCCCCAGGTATTTGAAGCTGCCTAGCCGGTGCCAGTATTGCAGTAATACCGGCAATACAAATGTCTGTCTCAGTATAAACAGAGATTATTCTGCAATACCAGCGCCGGCCAGTAGAGGTTGCGGTTTGTGTGGAGAGAGGCAGGGATAAGAAGTTACAGCATCTCCCTCCCCGCCTCTCTCTACTCATTGATCCGCAGGGGAGCAGCTCTGCACAGAGAGTCCAGACAGCAGTTTCGAGCTTGCGAGACATGGGGACAGTGAAAGACTTGGGGACGCTGAGACATTGGGACATAGGGAGACATAGGGACACTGGGGAACATGGGGACCCTGAGACACTAGGGACTCAATGGCCCCATGTCTCCCAGTGGCCCATAGTCAGTGTCCCCATGTCTCCCAGCCAGTGTCCCTAGTGTCTCAGTGTCCCCATGTCTCCCAGTGTCCCTGGTGTCTCTCAGTGTCCCCATGACTCCCAGTATGCCTAGTGTCTGTGTCCCTAGTGTCTGTGTCCCTAGTCTCCCAGAGTGGCCTAGTCTCTAAGTGTCCCCATGTATCTCAGTGTCCCCATGTCTCTCCCAGTGCCTCAGTGTCCCAAAGTCTCACAGTGTCCCAATGTCTCTAAGTGTCCTCTAGTGTCATGGGGATACAAACACTAAGGGACACTGGGCGACATGGAGACACTGGGGGACACAGGGAGACTTGGGGACCCGGAGACATTGGGACACTGGGAGACATAGGGACACTGGGGAACATGGGGACCCTGAGACACTAGGGACACAATGGCCCCATGTCTCCCAGTGGCCCCTAGTCTCTCAGTGCCCCCATGTCTCCCAGCCAGTGTCCCTAGTGTCTCAGTGTCCCCATCTCTCCCAGTGTCCCTGGTGTCTCTCAGTGTCCCCATGACTCCTAGTGTCTGTGTCCCTAGTCTCCCAGAGTGGCCTAGTCTCTAAGTATCCCCATGTCTCTCCCAGTGCCTCAGTGTCCCCAAGTCTCACAGTGTCCCAATGTCTCTAAGTGTCCCCTAGTGTCCTAGTGACATCGGGACACTGGGAGACATGGGGATACAAACACTAAGGGACACTGGGCGACATGGAGACACTGGGGTACACAGGGAGACATGGGCACACTGGGCGACTGAGACTTGGGAGATATGGGGCACTCCCAGTGTCCCCATGTCTCCCAGCCAGTGTCCCTAGTATCTCAGTATCTCCATGTCTCCCTGTGTCCCCCAGTATCTCCATGTCTCTCAGTGTCCGTAGTGTGCCACTGTCCCTAGTATCCCAGTGTTTCAGTCTCCCAATGTCTCCCAGTGTCCCCATGTCTCCTAGTGTCTCAGTGTCCCCTAGTATAAAATAAAAAATCTCAGGCACTCACTGTGATAGATTTAAGCAGGTTTATTGGACACTGCAAAGTTTCGACCTGTACCCAGGTCTTCATCAAGTCTCCAGTGTCCCCTATGTATCAGAGTGTCTCAGTGCTCCATGTCTCCCAGTGTCCCGGGTGTCTCCCAGTGTCTCAGTGCTCCCTAGTCTCTCAGAATCCCCTAGTATCCCAGTGTACTCATGTCTCACAGTGCCCCCAAGTGTCTCAGTGTCCTCTAGTATAAAATAAAATAAATATCAGGCACTCACTGTGGTAGACTTAAGCAGGTTTATTGGACACTGCAATGTTTTGACCTGTACCCAGGTCTTTATCGAGTCTCCAGTGTCCCCTATGTATCACAGTGTCTCAGTGCCCCATGTCTACCAGTGTCCCCTCATGTCTCAAAGTCACCCAGTGTCCCCATGTCTCCGTGTCCCCAAGAGTCTCAGTGTCCCTAGGTCTCCCAGTGTTCCCTAGTATCTCAGTGTCCCCATGTCTCCCAGTGTCCCAATGTCTCTCAATGTCCCCTAGTGTACTAGTGACATGGGGACACTGGGAAACATAGGGACACAGACATCAAGGGACTGGGAGACATGGGGACACAAACATGTCCCCTTTTTGTGTATGTTCACCCCTTTCAGCAGTTCTGGTTATGTGATTTGTGTCAGTGGCCCACCCTTTTACCCCATCCATAGACTTCCTGCTTTACTGGACACTGCTGTATGGTATGGTATGGTATGGGTTTACTTGAAAGATGAAAGCGTGAGATTAGCATAGGGTATGTGTTTTCTCGTAGCTGCATCCTATGAGTTTCCCTCCAGCACCATCTCCATCAGATACATAACGCTTAGGAGGTAGGACTGTTTTAGTGTTGTTGGTCAATAAGATTTTGTAATTCGGCCCATCATAATTGTCAGCACCAGGCCCACTGGGCTCTTAATCTGGCCCTGACTGCACCACTAAACACATTACATTCCAGACACATACTAGATCCCTTACCCAACTCTGGATCATCTACACACTACTATATGCACTCTCCATTATATATATATATATATATATATATATATACACACACACACACACACACACACACACACTAGATTTACTATATACATATTCGGGGCCCTTCAAATACACACTAGACCCCCACACACACACTTTGCAGCACGTACACACACACACACTACATTCCTGACATACACACTCTGGATCCCCTATGCACACACTAGATTCATTGAAAGCAAACACATAGTACATTCCCTAAACACACACTCTCTACATCCCCTACACAAACTACATCACCTATACATACAAACACTACAGCTCATATACACACACTACATTCCTGACATGCACACGCTGGATCCCCTATGCACACACTAGATTCCTTGAAAGCAAACACATAATACATTCCCTAAACACACACACTACAGCCAGTATGCACACAATCGCTACATCCCATATACACACTATGCCCCCTATACACACACTCTCTACAGCCCCTAGCCACACATGCATTACATTATACCACAAACACAACACAAATGAAACTGACCTATTTACACAAAACCACACCACAATCAGCTCACTCTATACACACGCAATCCAAAAAGCAGGCTCCAAACACATGCACAATATTCTTTCCTGGCCCTTTTGTCCCCTGGTATCCCATTTATAGAGACACCATAGACAAGTTGCAAGAAAACACAGTGCAAGCATGTTATTAAATTTGCTTGTGCTGTGCAGAACAAATAAAGGGACTTTTTCTCATGCTAGAGCTCTGTGCATGGTCTGCCCTGGAAGAGCATTGAACCAGCATGTTTACTTTGAGATGGCGTGTGCTTGTCATTTTTAATGAGAAAACACACCATAACTGCCCCCATCACCTTATCAGTGGGCCGCTGTGATTAAAAAAAAAATGCCCTGGACGAATTTTTTCCCCAGTCTGGCCCTGATTCCAGGTGTAATTGTAACGGACCGTTTTGCACACAAGGGGTAAAAACCGTCCCCCTTTCCAGTGATGCAGGCACAGCTACTGCAGAACACCAAACTCCCGAACTGGATACAAAATAGCACTCCAACTCCCGAACTGGAACCTCCCAAATAGCTGCTAGCAGACAAACAGGAAAAGTAGACAATCAGCTTACACTCCTTGCAATCAGTCTCTAACAGCATACAGTGAATCCCCCCAAAAACGAGACAAGGCTCCGTGTTGAGGGTCAAGCAGTGGTCTGAGGTGCTGGCACACCCAGCCTGGTTTTTATTACAGTCTTGCAAATACAGGACCGCCCACAGGGAGGTATAAAACAACCAATCACATATCAGTTACATCCCACATATTCCCTCCCCTTATCCTGAGAGGAAACTCAATTACACATACAGTTAAAACATACTTTCTACCCAACTTTCATAACTCTAAAACCATACATCACATTCACATAAAATTACATATTCACAATCAATCCATTCAGGGGAACAACATATTGGCATGAATCAGACCAGGGGTTCAAAAGTTAGTAAAAGTATCTTTTGGGCCCTGGCTGGCTCATGGCTATCTGGCTCAAACAGGTTTTACAGAGCCCTCTATTTTGGAGACAATGGGGAAAGTAATCCAATTATCAAGGGATAGAGGCAGACTCCATTGAGCACATGGTTGGAAAAAGACATAAAACACTTTAAAATACATAAAGTCACCTTTTACACATAACACACAGACATTTCACATATCCCCAGATAGCTGGGATCTGAGCGCAGAAAACTACTGAATAGTGCTCAGATCCTATTCACACAGTTCAATTGCCATGGAGCCGAAGTCTTTAACTACACGAATGGGCTCCATGGCATAGCTATCTGGGTTAACACATTTACATAAAGTCTGGTCCATAGTCCAAAGGCAGCAGGCGGGCAGCCAGGCTTCTCCAATGCAATGTGGCGAGATTGCTCTCATCACAGTAATATTCTGACTGTTACTGACCCTTTAGTGTTGTTTACCTGTTTGACTGATTACCGTGTACCTGACTCTGGCTAGTTCTTGTTTTCGCTGTCTCTCTGTAACCCTGACCTTGGCTTGTATTTTGACAACACTTTTATCTTTGTCTAACGTTAAGTCCGGCTATTTTAAGCCCCAGTAGTATGTTATTTCCTCGTTTTGTCCTTTGCTATCCTAAACTCTGCATGTTGGGGTTTTTACCTTGTGTCACTTTTTGGCACTTTTGTCATGCCTTCATTTTACCACAATTTCCACCTGTTTAAAAACACCCATACATATTATAATATTTTAAAGTAGAAATAGGACTTTCTTTTGATACCTTATAACGCATCATTTAATAGGAATAAAATATAAAAATATGGAAAAAAATAAAAGTAAAAAAAGAAATTCCCTCCGTGTTACATTTAAAAATTTCTACACACCAAGTGCAAATAAAGAAAACTATAGAGAGCAAAAAACGGGTCGCAAGAGTATTCTGAGAACGGGCAGCAGCTGAAATAGCCTGCCTTTCGGTGGATCCCAGCTCAGAACTCAAGCTGGTTTTAGCTCATCTTGTGCAGAGAGAACATATCTGAAGCATATCATGTCATGGAATACCTTAGGTGTCTATTTTGGAGTTGTCGGGGACCACCCACCCATACAGGCAGTCCAGATCCGAAATGCAAGCATGTTCCCTCTGCACAAGAGATACAGCAACCTCAGACGATCGTTTCAGCCTTGTTAGGCATCATCAGTGAGGCATAGCTGATATCTCTCTAGGCACCGTGAGCAAGCGGTCCACATCTGGATTACCCTTTAAACTTATAGAGAGCAAAAAACGGGTCGTATGAGTATTCTGAGAACAGGCAGCAACTGAAATAGCCTGCCCTTTGGTGGATCCCTGCTCAGAACTCAAGCTCAAGAAAACTAACTCACAATAGATAGACTAATATTATTACATGATAGGAGGCTTCCTATTTTGCATAACTTTCTTTATTTATGCCTCCAGCAATACAAGTCAATCAAGAAACTTTTAAACCAATCAGAAACAAGCATCACATCTATATAAAGTATTGGAAAAAAAAAATTCACAGATCTGAAGAAACCCCTCAGAAGTGTGAATGGTGTCTGGAGATTGTGTGAATAAATGATATCAACATTAAAGATAATAATAGTAATAGTATAGCAGAAAAGGGTCAAAAGACGATCAGTACATAAACCTCCACAGCTTAAATAGCTGTACCTCCCTAATGTCTATGTTGATTATAATCAAAATCAGACTCCTGACTTTAATGTTATATCGGTAGTGTCAATGTCTGAAAAGCATAAAGATACAAATATCATAGACAGCATTCTGATTGTACACAGCATTTGTATCAAAGTATCAGGTCCTTGGCAAAAAAGCAACAAAATAGTGTTGCTGCCTTGTTTGTTTGAATTCTGCTGTGTTTTTCTATAGATTCTATGGGATGAAGTTAACCTGTTAGATACTGATCAACAGGCTTGATATTCATATAGCTATATATGGGATTGACATCATTGTCTAAATACCCTTCATATGCCAGGTACACAGTACAAAAGAAATTGAAATAAAGTGAACAAAAAAATGACGGACTGATCGTGGCTGCCTGTGATATTAAATATAGAAACAGGTATATTGCAATTCAATTTCCCATAGTATACAATCAGAGTGTGCAGGAGGAGAAAAAAGGAAAGATAGAACAATTAATACGTGCTAATGTGCAGGACCATACTTAGAATGTTGGTCCTTGCACATGTGACAGTGTGCCCTGTGAAGTGAGGAAAAAAGGAAACCCGACGTGCGTTTCGGTGCCACTAGCGTGCACCTTCGTCAGGGGCTGAAAGTTAGTGACGCCTGGGTCACTGTTTATATGCATCCCGTGTTTGCTTGTTAACCACATAGACCAATCAGATGGTCAGGAAAACGGCGCCAAACGAAGAAGAATGTAACGAATAAATTATGCAAATTGACCTTTTAAATGGTCCAATCAGAAGTAAGACTTCTGTTCCTGGCTTTTTACAATGGCGCTGGGTTCAATGATTTAACCCTTTAAATATTGAAAGAATAGAAAATAGATTGGTCACTTAACGACTCTCTTATATTTAATTCATATTAACTGTCCTGATTAATCCAGATCCTTATGTCCTTATATAGTAAATACCGAATTGGTACCAAACTGAAGTTAGGAAAAAGACGTGCATATGTTGATCCCCAACTCAAAAATAATATTAATTCGGAACACAAATTTAATGTACTGCATATGGCTAGTTAAAATTACTAGCCACCTCTGTAGAGATGAATGAATAGTAGGATATATGTAAAAAATAATAATAATAAATAATCATAATAATGCTAATAATGAATCCAAGTGATAAACATATATAGCTTTATAAAATACTATTCAATACCGTTTTTAAAGAATACTAGTCTCATAGCAGTCACCAGAGAGCTAACTCGATGTAAGAAAATGTTCCAGTGGTAAGCTATATATACAAAACGTGTAATGCATAACTCTAACGGAAAAAGAATTGTATTCAAATGGTATAAAGGTACCATCGTATTTAATACCATTACTATCTAAAGAGGTTATTGCCCAAATGGGCGCTTACATAGGTCAAGAAAAGGAGGAGAAAGATAAATAAATCCATAAATGCTTGTTAGTTAACCTAATTGATCCAGATCCTTCACACATGTCTAAATGCAGTGAATTGGTTTCGATCTAAAGTTGGGAAGAAAAACCAAGAAACGTACATATGTCGATCCCTAACTAAAGATTATATGAAAAATTCGGTGTGCTGCATTTAGCTATATTCCAATATTCTATGAGAAGGGGTTAAGCCCCATATGACATTGCTGGAGTGTCAATTAAGGTGTTTTTCTGTGGAACTGGACAATTAGCCCTATCCATAGATATTTTCTTTTTTGTACAAATTAAGGTTTTAATACCTGTACACCTTAACCAAGCATTGCTCTGAAATGGCCGGGTTCCTGTCAGACAAAACAATAAGAGATGCATGGTACTCTGATGCAGATATAGTGTTCTCAGATGGGCATATGCAGGAGAACATTACCCATACTAATATAAACTCAGCCTTTAATCATTTGACATTTCTTTTCAAGCAACAAATAAGAGCCGGGTGGGAAATAGCCTCCCTTGAGAAATACTTAAGTAAAGAACTTATTCCAAGGGGGCTAAGAGTTCAAAACATCCCTGCCCCCAATATAGAGGAATCCGAATTCATTAAAGAATGGGAAGAGGCAGCAGGAGAGTGTTCTCGTAAGTTCATGGACATTTTATGCAGATACGAGAAAAAGAGGTTAGAAAAAGTTAATAAAGAGGTAGATGATGAGATAGAAAAGATTCAAGTTTACAATAAGGAAACAAACTTTGAACAACTTGAAGTAAAATTAAAAAAACCAGATAGATAGATTCCAGACTATGATAAAAACAAGAAAACATTCTAAATTTTTGAGGGATTCCAAAGACTTTCAGACTGGTAACGTCTACCGTAAATTCAATAGAAGTAAAAGAGTGGACTTTGACAAATATTCCACGTCTGAATATGAGACTAGTGGATCTGAGTCTGAACCTAGCGTAGAAGGTCCATCAACTTCAACCGATTTGAACCCTAAAAGCATTCTTAAAAAAGGGATTAATTTTTTAGCCAGAACCAATATAGAAGAAAGACCACAACGCAATACAAGAAACAGATCCAACACGCAGGGTCCAAAACGCAGGAAAGCCTATTAACTCATGAAAGCTCATCAACTCAAGAAAGCCAGATCATAAATTTGTCTAATCATCAGTTAACTCCTCTAGAGACCCAAGTGCTGAGAAGAGGGATGTCCTTTGTCCCTACACCAAAATTTGATAAATTTGGCTGGACAAAGGACATCCATCTATTTGCACGAAAATTAGCTCTCCACAAATTTCACTGCATCCAAAAAGCAAAACGAGCCACTAGGTTGGGTCTTGAAACCCAGGATATGGACCTATTTGGTTGATCTCTTGAATAGTAATGATTCCCCTTCTAAACTAAGCGCACCATTTACAACTCTTAAACCAAAAAGTAAATTCACTCCTCATATCTCGGAATTCAAGTATATCGATCTCTTTGTGGAACTTACCTGTAAAGAGATTGACAATATGGATGAAAATATGTCCCCTGAAGTCCATCTCAACAACAACTTGAGTCCCACTGAAAGGAAAGCCTTACTAGCTTTAAAACAAAATGACTCCATTGTGATTAAACCCTCTGACAAAGGGGGCAATACGGTTATCCTGAATAGATGTGACTATATTCAAATGGTACATCGAATCCTTGACGATAAAAATACATATGCCATTCTAAATACTGACCCTACAATCAAGTATCTTAAGGAACTGAAAAACATTCTAGATGGAGGAATTTAGATTTTTGTTCAACAATAAACCAACTACAGCAACTTTCTACGCATTACCAAAGATCCACAAACAGCAAGCCATACTATCAGGGAGACCGATTGTGTCAGGTAACAATAACCTCACACAAAATTGTAGTGTCTATGTGGAATTCATCTTGCGGGATTTAGTTAAATCTCTCCCTTCCTATTTGAGAGATACTAAGCAGACTCTCAACATCCTCAAAGATATGATCATACCCACCAATGCAAAACTATGCAGTTTGGATGTTGAAGGGCTGTATAGTTCCATCCCTCATACAGTAGGGATGAAACATGTTAAAGAATTTCTTCAAACGAGAGATCCCGCCTTAGAGGAACATAATGCGTTTGTGTTAAAACTTCTTCATTTTATTTTGACACATAATTATTTTTTTTTGAGGGCAAATACTACCACCAGGTGAGAGGTACGGCTATGGGGACGACTTGTGCACCCTCATATGCTAACCTTCACCTGGGATGGTGGGAACAAAATATGGTATTTAACTCTCAACTAGCTAAATATACAGAATATGTCATCCTCTGGAAACGCTACATAGATGACGTCCTGATAGTGTGGACAGGCCCAGAAGATCTGTTCAATAAGTTTGTGGATGAACTTAATAAAAATGACATCAACCTTAGATTCACGTATGAAGTTGGAGGACAGAAATTGAACTTTCGCGATGTCACTTTGGGTATTACTCATGATAACCATCTTTCAACCACACTTTACCGGAAACCTACAGCAACAAATAATTTCTTGAATTGGGGGAGTTGCCATCCCCCTGCTTTAAAAAGAGGAATACCGACTGGCCAATATTTAAGACTAAGAAGGAATTGTTCCTCTCTGGAGGATTTTAAACTGAAAGCCAATACCCTTAGGTCTTATTTTAAGACCAAGGGCTACCCAAATAAATGCCTGAAAAGGGCATATCAGAGGGCCCTCCTGACAGAGAGACTGGATTTGCTGACAGATAACTCTATACAGAGAACTGATCAGAAATCTATTAGGTGCATTGGCACCTTTGATTCAGGTTGGGACATGGCAAAAAAGACCTTGGAGAGATTTTGGCCCCTTCTATACCAGGATCCACATCTTAAAGAAGTTTTGACTCCTTTTGTATCCATCACGGCTAGAAGAGGCCGTAATCTAAAGGATATCCTGGTACCAAGCCATTTAAATTTACCCCCTCCTATGACGACCTGGTTGAAATCCCCTGTAATAGGTACTTTCAAATGTGGCCGTTGTAAAGCCTGTAAGTTCATTAGGAAACAATCAAAAACTTTTTCTAATTCATCCAATACAGAAAGTCACACAACCAAAACCTTCTTTAATTGTCGAACATCTGGCCTGGTATACCTCATTACATGTAGTTGCAATATGAAATATGTAGGTAAGACAATTAGACCTTTCAAGAATCGGATTTTAGAACATATCAATTCTGTTAATCCATCCAGACAAATTGATACACCGATCTCACGCCATCTTAAAATTCAACATGGAGGATCGGCCCAGGGTCTACGTTTTAATGGCATAGAAAAAGTGACAATGGGACCAAGGAAGGGGGACGTTGATAAAAAACTCCTACAGCGAGAGAGTTACTGGATTTTCAAATTGAAGACTTTATCCCCCTTAGGTTTAAACGAGGGGTTTTCCTTTACTCCTTTTATTTCTGACTAGAACCTGACCTCCAACCTAATGAGCATGCTTGTTTTAAAGTAATTATTGTATATACTGTAAATATCAACATCACAAATTATTAGTTAACACTATATACTCAGGATTGTGCACTGTTTCTTTAATGTCATCCGATGAATTTCAAGTCTTTGATACTCTTGAAATTGTTTGCTATTTATCTCTTTCTTTTGATAGTATATAGGGGCCCATAAGGGCAAAACCTCTACAGGTAATAATGATATCAAATATGTTGGTATCTTACATCATCCGAATATAACTATCCTCTCGTATGGTCTTTTATATTAAGTCAGTTTTCTGGTGTTTGCTATTAGTTTAGTGTCCTTTTAAACGGCATTGAACATTTTGCATAAGGTGTATATACATATATATGGACTTATCATTACTTTTATATATATATATTCTATTATTCACCCATTTCTAGAGAGGTTGCTAGTAACTTAAAACTAGCTAAATGCAGCACACCGAATTTGTTTCATATAATCTTTAGTTAGGGATCGACATATGTACGTTTCTTGGTTTTTCTTCCCAACTTTAGATCGAAACCAATTCACTGCATTTAGACATGTGTGAAGGATCTGGATCAATTAGGTTAACTAACAAGCATTTATGGATTTATTTATCTTTCTCCTCCTTTTCTTGACCTATGTAAGCGCCCATTTGGGCAATAACCTCTTTAGATAGTAATGGTATTAAATACGATGGTAACTTTATACCATTTGAATACAATTATTTTTCCGTTAGAGTTATGCATTACACGTTTTGTATATATAGCTTACCACTGGAACATTTTCTTACATCGAGTTAGCTCTCTGGTGACTGCTATGAGACTAGTATTCTTTAAAAACGGTATTGAATAGTATTTTATAAAGCTATATATGTTTATCACTTGGATTCATTATTAGCATTATTATGATTATTTATTATTATTATTTTTTACATATATCCTACTATTCATTCATCTCTACAGAGGTGGCTAGTAATTTTAACTAGCCATATGCAGTACATTAAATTTGTGTTCCGAATTAATATTATTTTTGAGTTGGGGATCAACATATGCACGTCTTTTTCCTAACTTCAGTTTGGTACCAATTCGGTATTTACTATATAAGGACATAAGGATCTGGATTAATCAGGACAGTTAATATGAATTAAATATAAGAGAGTCGTTAAGTGACCAATCTATTTTCTATTCTTTCAATATTTAAAGGGTTAAATCATTGAACCCAGCGCCATTGTAAAAAGCCAGGAACAGAAGTCTTACTTCTGATTGGACCATTTAAAAGGTCAATTTGCATAATTTATTCGTTACATTCTTCTTCGTTTGGCGCCGTTTTCCTGACCATCTGATTGGTCTATGTGGTTAACAAGCAAACACGGGATGCATATAAACAGTGACCCAGGCGTCACTAACTTTCAGCCCCTGACGAAGGTGCACGCTAGTGGCACCGAAACGCACGTCGGGTTTCCTTTTTTCCTCACTTCACAGGGCACACTGTCACATGTGCAAGGACCAACATTCTAAGTATGGTCCTGCACATTAGCACGTATTAATTGTTCTATCTTTCCTTTTTTCTCCTCCTGCACACTCTGATTGTATACTATGGGAAATTGAATTGCAATATACCTGTTTCTATATTTAATATCACAGGCAGCCACGATCAGTCCGTCATTTTTTTGTTCACTTTATTTCAATTTCTTTTGTACTGTGTACCTGGCATATGAAGGGTATTTAGACAATGATGTCAATCCCATATATAGCTATATGAATATCAAGCCTGTTGATCAGTATCTAACAGGTTAACTTCATCCCATAGAATCTATAGAAAAACACAGCAGAATTCAAACAAACAAGGCAGCAACACTATTTTGTTGCTTTTTTGCCAAGGACCTGATACTTTGATACAAATGCTGTGTACAATCAGAATGCTGTCTATGATATTTGTATCTTTATGCTTTTCAGACATTGACACTACCGATATAACATTAAAGTCAGGAGTCTGATTTTGATTATAATCAACATAGACATTAGGGAGGTACAGCTATTTAAGCTGTGGAGGTTTATGTACTGATCGTCTTTTGACCCTTTTCTGCTATACTATTACTATTATTATCTTTAATGTTGATATCATTTATTCACACAATCTCCAGACACCATTCACACTTCTGAGGGGTTTCTTCAGATCTGTGAATTTTTTTTTTTTCTCCAATATTCTATGAGAAGGGGTTAAGCCCCATATGACATTGCTGGAGTGTCAATTAAGGTGTTTTTCTGTGGAACTGGACAATTAGCCCTATCCATAGATATTTTCTTTTTTGTACATCTATATAAAGCTCTGACAGGCATATCACTTCCGCTTTCTTTGCTGCTCCAGCCAGGCACAGGTCAGAGTATTTTGTTCCCAGATCACTGACATTGTCTATGTGGTTGGATTGTACTACATTATTTATTCTTCTGTTCTCTCTTATTATTCTTACTCCATTCCCCTCTCCTCCACCTGTCTGCCCTCCTTATTGGGACGGTCTTTAACGTTTCTTCACACTCTGCTGTCCCTTCCTTTTACCTCCCGGTCACTCCTTATTGTAAACATTATCGCGGCTTTTTTGCTGTGAATGCGTCGATTTTGACAGGGTCTGGGGCTAGCACATAGGGTACAGCGGGTGGGGGAGTGTGGGGATCTGTTATTTCACAATGGCGGGCCGCACCAGCTAAATTTGCGCGCGAACGGCGGCCATCTTGGATCTCGCAAGATTCACGTCGGCCATGTTTTACAACCAGATTGTGATTCCCACGATCTGGCCTACTGTTTTCTTTCACTTTAGTACCTGTTATATGGCAATGAACTGTTTTAAAAATGTGTATATGTGTACTGCTGTACTGACAAGGTACTATTATTGCCAGACCTGATTTCTGCACTGGCAATGTTCTGAATTCACTGGCCAATTAACATTATACACTCCAAACTTGTATCTAACCTGGGGGGACCCCACTCTCCAATGGGTGATCCCCCCATTCAAACAATATATCAATGTTACTACCACTGCATTACAGGGATGACCCCCCTACGCCTGATGACCCCCAAGCGAGATTTGCACAGACCCTTCAGTGGCAATCATACTACAGGGGTGACCCCCCCTTACAGCTGGGTTGACCGCCCATGCCCTACCAAGGCTCTATAAACCTTGCCATACGCAGACCACAGGTCATACCATTATATGCAATATGGCGCCTCCATGTTACCACTGGGGTAATCCATT
>OW240921.1:59206688-59235303 GCA_933207985.1 Pelobates cultripes | reverse complement strand
AAAGAGATCACACTCTTCACACATAAAGCATTTCAGCAAGTGTTTTAGGGGTCTTGAGTGACCCTTTAAAGGACCACTATAGTGCCAGGAAAACAAACTTGTTTTCCTGGCTCTATAGGGTCTTTGGTGTCCCCCCCACCCTCTGGGTCCCACTCCCGCCAGGCTGCAGGGGGACTGTAGCGGAGTAGTGGTATTATCCACGGTATCTCCGCTGGTAGGCAGGATGAAGCAGGTAAAATGCAAGTAGCGTAGTTACAATCCTTTTCTCCTAAGAACTAGACGACACATAGCTTGGAGGTTAAAACACTGGCATCTCACCAGGCTGAGTCAAACTCTTTAATGATTACATCTTCCTTTAAGCACAGACCTCCGCAGGGGGGTCTGCATTCCACATAATATACTTCCCTTAGTCCCAGGCAGGTGGGGGTTGGGTTACAGATAGCCATCTCCCGCCTTAGGAGATACGAAGCAGTACACAGGGATACACTTTACATCATATTACATTCAGGGGGGGGTTACACTTTAAGTGGCTGGTTTGGCCACAGATAGGAATAGCAATGCAGTAATAGCAAGATATATACAAGGACATTCTGTAAGTGGCTAGGTTTGCCACAGGGATGAAGGGGTTAAATTCTTACCTTTCTCCAGCGCTGGGGACTCTCCTCCCTCTTCTGACGTCATCCGCCAAATGCGCATGCGTGGCAAAAGCCGCGCGCGCATTTAATCAGTCCGTAGGAGACGGCGTCTTCTCACTGTGAAAATCACAGTGAGAAGTGCGGAAGCGCCTCTAGCGGCTGTCAATGAGACAGCCACTAGAGGCTGGATTAACCCTAATGTAAACATAGCATTTTCTCTGAAACTGCTATGTTTACAGCTGCAGGGTTAACCCTAGATGGACCTGGCACCCAGACCACTTCGTTGAGCTGAAGTGTTCTGGGTGCCTATAGTGGTTCCTTTAAATACAGATTGAAGAAATATTTTAGCAAAACGTGCCCCATTTGGACTTTTTGTTACTGCATAATTTTTCATTTTATTTAAATTTATTAAATTTATTATTGTGTTCCTTTAAAATTGAATACATTCTTAAGGCATTAAGTTTCGATGCTCTCTCATAAGGCACAAGGACCTGAAGTCATTAAAGTGAGTGTCACTCTTTACTGACACTAATGTATTTACCTGACACCTGACATCTCTGAGCCAGGTATTTTTCTCTGAACAAGGTGAACATTCTCTTTATCTGTTTTTTTGTAGCTTCATATTACAAATAGAGACATACTGCACTGTTAGTCTGTGTTTTGAGGTTTGATATCCACATTCTCCAGAAAAGAGATGGAGTGCTGCCTGAAAAACACAACTGCACACAGGATTTGAGCCAATCCTTAGTAGCCTCAGTAACATGGCACACTCACTATCATTTGAATTCACTGCTCATCATTCAAAGCGGCACTATTATATGTTTATTTTCTTTCTCTCACATGTATTTTGAGACTTATTGCTAGTTATTACAATATATATAGGGTAAGCATTGTCAGCGCATCACTATATGCATTTTGGGTATTTCATCAAAATATGGTTGTAATTTTGTATGTGGTTATTTACCTAAGTAAGAATTCAAAGTGAATCTCAAATTTAAAGGGACACTGTAGGCACCCAGACCACTTCAGCTTATTGCAGTAGTCTGGGTACTGTGACGCTTTTGCACTCCAGGATTTTCTAGTGCCAGGAAAATGGGTTTGTTTTCCTGGCACTGGAGAAACCCTTTAAACCATTCACCACTGAAAAATGAGTATTTCGTAAAGATAGACTATTTATGAAATGCTCATTATGACTGTGTTGGAATATCACTGAAATTCCAACCCTGTCAAGGTATATGCAGAGACAAAGTAAAGACTTATTTGTCTCTGTATTTCTCCTCCGCCTGACTTTCTTTGACACAAGTCGGAACTACAGAGTCAATCCTTGCAGGAGTCATCAGTGATTCTGCAGGGAATTGGCTGTGTCTATAACCTTAATGCTGTACACTAACGCATGTCGGCGCCAAAGAGGACCCCGCCGGATCAAGATGATGGTACCTGCTAGGGACAGATTCAGGTAAGTAAACTCTCCTTTATCAGCCCCACCCCCCGGATCACTAGCATGGATGTTACTAATTCAGCAAAGTTCCCAAACGGTGACAGTGCCCCTTTACGAGCAAAGTAGCTCAACTGGAAGCTCTGCAAACTTAGAGGATGTTTCCAGTTCAGCAATTTATTTATTTTTCTCAAATACAATTTTTATTGTGAATGGAGAGTACACAATATTTACTGGCATAATATTGACAGTAAAAGTGTCATGGATACAGTATTTCCCTGAAAATAAGACATCCCACAGGTGCTCCTAATATAAGCCCTACCCCGAAAGTAAGCCCTAGTCATTCGCTAATCTATGTTTGGGGAATTTTCCCCAAACCTAGATTCACAGATTCCATTCATGAGTAAGTTCGGGGAAACTTCCCCGAACATAGATAAGCTTACTCACAAATGGAATCCTGCAAATCTGTTTCGGGAAGTTTCTCCGAACATAGATATGCAGATTCCATTCGCAAGTAACCTTATCTATGTTCGGGGAACTTTCCCCAAACATAGATTTGTTGTATTCTATTAGCGAGTAAGCAAATATATGTTTGGGAAAGTTTCCCCGAGCATAGATTTGCAGGATTCCATTCCCTAGTGACCTGGTCTATGTTCGCAGTAATTCCCCCGAACATAGACCTGCTTTCTGGCACACGTTTGTCCCCGATGATAACTGTTTGCACCAAGTAGTAATTATACTGACACTAGTCTGCTTGCACTAGGGTACTTACATTATCTAGCTTTAGAGTTTAAAGTCTATAATTAGAGCTTAAAGGGTTACTACAGGCATCAAAACAACTTTAGCTTAATTAAGTAGTTTGGGTGTATAGACCATACCCTGCAGTCTCACTGTTAAATTCTCTGTCATTTAGGAGTTAAATCACTTTGGTTTTGGTCCGTGCAACTCTAGCCATGCCATCCCTCTGTGACTGACCAAGTCTACATGGAAAAATTACTTTGGGCAGTTTCATTCCCTGCTTGGCATGATCTAGCAAGACAGTAACAGAGCAGGAGATAAGAAATTCTACCTTAAAAGGGATACTATAGTCACTAGAACAACTACAGCTTATTATATTTGTTCCGGAGAGTATAATCAGTCCCTACAGACTTTTTGCTGTCAACAATGTCTTTTCAGAGAAAACGCAGTGTTTACATTAAGGCTAGGGATACCTCTACTGGCAACTCCTTTAGATAATTACTAGAGGTGCTTCCTGGGGCAGTGCTGCACAGTGTGCAGAACTGACATTCTGTGTCTCCACCCTCTGTATGGAGACACTGAACTTTCCTCATAGAGATGCAATTATTCAATGCATCTCTATGAGAAGATTCTGATTGGACAGGGCTGTGTTTGGCTTGTGCTGGCTCTGCTCCTGATCTGCCTCCTAGACAAGCTCAACCAATCCAATGCTTTCCTAAATGAAAGCATTGTGATTGGCTCAGAACATCACTTCTGTAAGCAGGCAAATCAGAGGCAGAGCCAGCAGCAGACTGGAAAAAAGGTAAGATCTTTATTTAGGAAGGACCAGGGGGATTAGATGGAGTTTATAACACTACAGGGTCAGGAATACATGTTTGTGTTCCTCGCCCTGTAGTGTTTCTTTAAACAGACTATGCAATAGAGAATTTTTAAACATTATATCTCTTTTTGCAGGAACACTTTAAGAAGGTTTTGTAAGTCACATGGAGGGAGGTGTGATTAGGGTTTCATGACCTATACAGCAAAACTGCTTTATTAAACTGACGTTTTT
Organism: Pelobates cultripes; assembly: GCA_933207985.1. Lineage (NCBI taxonomy): Eukaryota > Metazoa > Chordata > Amphibia > Anura > Pelobatidae > Pelobates > Pelobates cultripes. Next base: position 59,231,444 of record OW240921.1, on the reverse strand, counting down.
TGTTGTCTATGGTATTCCTTTAAAGGGGCTCTCTAAGCACCAAACATCTTTAGCTTAATGAGATCATTTTAGTTTTCGGATCATGCCCCTATAGTCTCACTGTTACGTTTTCTGCCATTTAGGAGTTAAATCACTCATTTATGCAGCCCTAGCCACACTTCCCAGAATCACAACCCTCTACAAACTTGCTGAAAAAGTTTCCATATTGTAAAAATTGTGTGTGACTAAAGTTTAGTTAACAGAACAGGAAATAAGAACTTCTAGAGCAAACCAACTGTGCTATAACATTTAATTGATTAAACCATTTTTTTCATGGTGGCCTTGTGACACAGCCGGGGGTGTGTGGCTAGTGCAGCATAAACAGAAACAAAAGTTATTTAACCCCTCTAGGACCGCTGCGTTTGGACCACTGACGGTCCTGAACCATCATAGCGAAAAACGGGCTGCGGGAAGCGATCAAAGATCGCTCCCGCCGGTATAATGTTGTAACTATCTGCCAGACATCCCAGGCAGATAGTAACCGCCAATTGCGGCGTGTGAGCGATCCGGGTTACAAACACTCACTTTGACAGTGATCTCTGCCCCTCTCTCCTCTGTAACGTTTTGTGAGTCGAGAGAGACCGAGATCGTGATAGTTTGTTGCAGCAGTGTTCAGTGAACATCAGATAGTATCAGTATTTTATTTTAAAAAAATCGCCTTTTAACCCCTTCCCTGCCAGATCTGTTACAGCAGTGCATTTGTACTGTCTGTATTTTTTTTTTATTGCCCTTAAAGGGTTAAACTTGTTTTAAAAAATTGTGTCTTGGTCTGTCTTAGTCAGTCAGTTTCCCTCCCCCAAATCTCCATTAGATTTTTGTGACATGAGTTAGTTTAGGGATTGCTGTTTAGTCTGTTTTAGTACAAAAAAAAAAAAAGTATTAATTTTTTTGTGTGTGTTTGTAATTTGTTTTAGTCGTGTGTAAAACATGCAGCGTATGTATAACTTGCAGGAGGCATATGCCTTCTTGACGTCAGACTCTGACGCCACTGACACTGCGTCAGATTTTGACCCAGGTCAGTTTTCTGACATGTCTAGTCAAGATGACATGTCATCTGTGTGTGAGGCGGCTGAAGAAAGAAGCTGTGCTTCCTCTGCTGCGCCGAATGTGGAGGAGGACTGGGTATCTCCACAGTTAGTGAGCCCAACGGCCCCCCTTTTAGTGCCAACGCAGGCGTTAATGTGGATGGGTTCTCCCCAATGCAGTATGTAGAACTATTTTTAGGGGATACCATCTGGGAGGAGATTGCCATACTAACTTGTATGCTACCCAATTTATTGATAAAAATCCAGGTAGCTATACAGTCAGGGAGCATGACTGGCATCCCACAGATGTCCCAGAGCTTAAAAAATTCTGGGCTCTTACAATGCTCATGGAGATTATAAAGAAGCCATTGATTCGCTCATACTGGAGCACCAACCCAATAATGTCTAGTCCAGTATTGTCCCAAACCATGCCTAGAGCCAGATACGAGTTACAATACCCTCTGTCACCTGTAACAAACCACCTCTTTTACCGGTAGGATTGTCACAGATCTTGCAGTAACCACAGCCTTCTAGGGTATACAAAGTCCAGGACACATTCAGCTCAGTTTCCTTTTTATTTGATAAAAATCAGGTGCTTTAAATAATAAGAAACAAACAAAATCCCTTGCTCTTACTTGAGCTCTTACTAGACAGAAATTACTATTTGTAATTGGATGGCTTTCCCACTTACCAATTTTCCAAAAAAAAATGGCTTTGCAATAAACACAAGTGTTGTTCGCTCTCGTAGCTGGCTTTTTCTCCATCACTCTGCAGCAGGCTGATCTCTTCTTTTAAAGGCCTGTCTGCTAATTGACTAGCTACAGGTGAGTGCCAATTAGTAAACCCTTAAGTCAGATTCAAACTGTGGTCTGTTACACAGCAACTAGTGCTGTTGAAGCACTGGCCCACCCTGCTCTCCAAATACTCTGCCCCAGGGACCCATACCATGTTTTGCAGAACATCAGCAATGTAGATTGCTGTAGCGGATGGCACCGGGCTGTCCTGCAAATATATTGTACATAACTGCATTCGTTTGATCTGCTGTGTTATATGTGTTTTTAAAAGAATTGTATTCCTCTGATTGTTCGGTAGTTTCATTCCCTTAGTTTATTCGAATGAAAATACCGAACAACCAGACCTCCCCTGTGTAAAGTGTGTCCTCAATTACCCGTTGCAACATTGTTGCGAACGGGTAATTGACTAGTAAGTAGCCGTCCTTTGTTCTCGGGGGTGGCCGCCATTCGACAAACGAACACGTGGCGGCGGCCATTTTAAAACTCCCGAACAGCGGTGTTTTGCCGTCGAGTGTCTGGAACTAAAATTGGACACTCGAGTAGGCGAACACCGCTGAGACCTCCACAAGCCCGGTCCGTTCGGTTCCAAACTACCGAACGGCCCCTCGTTCGGTAGATAGAAAGAACCGAACGAGGGGATTCAGGCGAACCCTCCCTAGCCTCTATAGCTAGAGGCTTTCGTGTATTTTGTTCCCTTATGCCAGGACCGACCGCAGGGCCCATTCGCATGGAACCTCATTCGGCTGTCTCAGTTAGTGCGGTCGGTTACTTTATTCCCTCCATACTTTTCCCGAACCCCTGGTCTGATCTGGGTGATTTTTGGATATGTTGTTCCCCCAGATCAGGGCTATCCGGGGATGTAGGATTTAAAGAGGTACCCCTACGTTTAGGGGTACATCCAGAAACGGGGGGAATTACTGTACTGGATAAGGGGATTATGATGCTGGCTGAGGGGAGGAGATGTGTGGGAGGTTACCAGAACAGGATTGGCTACTGTATTAATGATTGTAAATCCCTCCCTTGCATGGGAGCATGCTTTAAAAGGAGACTGTGGATTAAAGCTTTCAGTTCTGCTCCTGAAACTGTGTATCGTCCAGTTATTGGGATTGCTGTGGGGATATTGCTGTGATTTGCCTGCTGGAAACCTTGCCTGTGGATTTATTATTTACTTGTTCCTGAGCCTCACTGGATTATAAGCGGAGATAACCTGGGGAATATTGCATCTCCGCTACATTGGTTGGCAGCGCTGGGATCCAGACTCACAAAGGAACAAGGACTAATGGAATACGGATGGAGAGTGATTATGCCAAGCTAAAAAGATCCACGCTAAAAGATCTCCTGGAAGCGAAAGGCATTGCAGCCAGCAACAAAAGGAAAGCAACCCTCATTGCAGAAGTGATGGTTGAATACCAGCAGGAGGACAGGGTAATCCCTGAGCAGCAGAGTGCAGCAGATGGAGCTGAAAAAGAGGAGTTCCAGAGACAGCTGCAGTTTAGGCTGTCCTTTTATGGAGAGAATCCAACAGCGGATATTATATCCAGGACAATGACAGAGGTGCAGGAGTTTATACTGCGGCAAAGGCCACTACAGCAGCTGGAGAGGAATGCTACCATCACACAGGGTAAGACAAAAATGCCTTACCAAGCATTTAAAACGTATGTAGAAGCAGAGGAGGATATAGATGCGTTTCTCCAAGACTTTGAAAGGCTGTGTGCATTGCATAGTATTAGCCCAGACGAGTGGGTGCCTATTTTAGCAGGGAAGCTCACAGGGAAGGCTGCTGAAGCCTATAGAACTGTACCTGATGGGGAAATTCGAAATTACCGCAGAGTAAAAGAGGTGATCCTGGCCCGATATGCAATTACGCCAGAGGCATATCGGCGGCGGTTTAGAGACCTAAAGAGAAATGACAAGGACTCTCATGTGGAATGGGCTTGCAAGTTACATCGGGCCGCCCTGGGGTGGGTACAGTCCAATAAGGCTCGGTCCAGGGAGGACTTATTACAAATGGTGTTGTTGGAGCAATTTTATGATGGGGTAACCAGCGATGTCCAGGAATGGGTGAGGGACAGAAACCCTACCTCCCTCACCGAAGCTGCCAGGAAGGCAGATGAGTACCTAGATGCACGCAGGCAGCAAAAACCTGCAGCTCCAAAAGTCCCTTTTAAAACCTTTGGGGGAACCAGCTACCCTCCAGCTCCACCGAGACCCCTACCACCACCACCACCGCCCGCTGCACAGCCACGTTTCCGCCAGCCCACGTCTGGCCCCTGCCACCACTGCCAGAGAAGGAATTATAAAAGGGAATGCCCCCAGCTGCGGGACCGTTCCACCTGGATCCGGCCCGGACCACCACCGAGAGCAGCCGCAGCCCACCACTACCAGGATATTGTGACCACACCATATGGCTCAGTGGTTCCCATTACAACTGTGGAACAGTGGGAAGTACTGCACGAGGCGGATCCAGTCCAGGCCAATGCTGACAACCGCCAGCATCACAGGCAGACCGTATATCTGGAGTGTCAGGGTATTTATATCGGCAGACATCTTGTGCTATGATAGAAACTAAAAGTGTATATTCTGAGTCATTCTGAACAGACCAGACTCCATTTTGTTATTCCAAGTTAACAAAAAAAGACACAAGATTTCTTTCTGTAAGACTAGCCACTTTGCCAGAGCTAAGGAATGCATAGTATAAACAAGTGATAAGAAGAATATAATCAATTCTAAACCCAGACAATTGTGACAGAGAAGATTAAATAATAAAATTTAACTGTCTATACATATAAGGTCCCATTGTAAGTTACGGGTCAAAACTCAGATTGCTAGACACATAGTCTGGACAAAACTTAAAGAAACCCTTTGATCTGTGAAGGATACGTTAGTTATAGTGGTCATTTGAGATAAGCAAAATGACGTCAAAATAGCCACCAGGAAAAGTTAACTCTTTCCTGGATAGGTATGTTTAGTGGGACAAGACTGCCCTCCATAGACCAAATAACTAAATTGCGATCTGGAAGATAACCACACCTCTAGTGCTTCTATTGGGTTATCAACTGATGACGTACAGAGAGTCTGGCCCTTTAAAAGTTAAGACAAAGGGAAGATAGAGATATGCAGGGTATGCAGGAGATGCAAGGGAGAAGGAAAAAGAGGGGAGAGGAATTGGAAGTTTGGGGACTCCAACCTCCATGCAGAGAGACATCCAAATAAGTTCCTGAGACTACCAATCGGATGAAATATCTACTCAACTGGTAATTATACTGGTTTCATTTAATTAATTAAATTAATTAAAATGTATTAATAGCATTATATATGACTGGATAAAGCACGGTCAGATTTCCATATTAAGAAATCTTAGTTAACTAAAGAATATATAGTTATAAACATTCCATTCTGCAGGTGGAATTAAGAATAATTATATATTAAGGTGATATTATCACGTGTTAGCATACCGCTGTTTTTATCCAGGTGTATTGATTTGCTCTAAATTAAGATAAGATATCTTTTAGACAAATTAAAATCTGCTCATATAAAATATGGTAGATTCTCTTATTGGATGGTTCCAGGAAATGACTAATGAACTGGTTTAAATGTTATTTTATTTAAAATTACATAAGAATAGATCTTGATTACCTAGGAGATCTAGCCAGCATGGAAAGGGTTATTCTGTCAGCTAAACTTTACGACCTTACGCTGCACTCTGAAGAATTCTGTTCTCTGAGTGAAACTTTTTCAGTCTGTGAGGATACCTCATAAATCGTCAGAATTCTTGACAGGAAATGCTATTTAGCCATTGAAATCTGTATAGCCATTCCTTTGTATTGCATACCATGTTATACTGGATATTCATTGATTATTGTCACGCATGTTACATAATATTATTTGTTAATTATTGGTTATCATAAATAAAAATCTATTTTTATTAAAAAACTGTGAATATTATTTATATGGTATACATTTCACTTAACACGATAACGATATTTGGGATCTGAGAATTGAATTAGTGGGCAATTCTCAACTGTTACTATTATTATCCCATAAATATCCCCACAGGAGGGTAAAGCAGTTCAGGGGCTACGCGACTCAGGGGCTACCATCACCCTGGTAAAGAGCCACCTGGTCTCAGACCAGGCTAAACTAAACAAGACTGTGGCCGTCAGGGTAGCCGGGGGAGCAGTATACCGGCTACCTGCAGCGAGGGTACACTTGCATTGGGGAGCGGGGGCAGGACATGTGGAGGTGGGGTTGATGCCGCAGTTACCGGCGGAGGTTTTATTGGGGAACGATCTGGGGAGGCTCACATCTGCTTTTGAGCCCCAGACACCCACCACAGGAGAAGCTCACCCTGTGGTTACTCGACAACAGGCCCGCACCCAGGACTACAACACACTCCCGGAGGTTCAGGTAAGAGATCCTTCCCCTTCCCTTGACTGTGTTCCCTGGGCCCCTCCTAACGAATTTGCAGCTGAGACAGTGACTGACCCCACCTTACAGGTGTATAGGGACAAGGTGACAGCAGACACTCCTGGGGGAGAGGGCGAAAGATTTATCTGGGACAAACAGCTGCTATATAGGGAGACAGATAAGCGGGTAGCCGGGTCAGACCCGATCGTGATGAGACAGTTAGTGGTACCCCAGCGGTACTGGGCAGAGTTACTCCGGATAGCACACGACATTCCGCTATCTGGACATTTAGGGGTCAGCAGGACCCGGCACAGGTTAACGCAAAGTTTCTTTTGGCCCGGAATTAGCCAGGAAGTGTGCAGGTATTGTAACACGTTCGATACATGCCAAAGGGTGGGGAAAAGGGGAGACCGACGCAAGGCCAAGTTACATCCCCTTCCCATAATCGAGGAACCCTTTAGTAGGGTAGCAGTTGACCTAATAGGACCCCTCAACAAAGCGAGCCCGTCAGGTAAAAGATTTATCCTGACAGTAGTAGACTATGCCACTAGATATCCAGAGGCGGTGGCCCTGACGAATATACAGGCTGAGACAGTAGCGGAAGCCCTGATGCAGATATTCTCCCGGGTGGGACTTCCCAGGGAGATTGTCTCCGATCAGGGTACCCAATTCACCGCTGAAGTCACGCAGCTCCTCTGGAAATTCTGTGACATTAAACCTGTCATTAGTTCCCCTTACCACCCCCAGACGAATGGGCTCTGCGAACGTTTCAACGGTACATTGAAACAAATGCTCCGAACCTTCGCAGAGACCCACAAGGACTGGGAGAAATTCCTGCCTCACCTCCTCTTTGCATACAGGGAGGTGCCGCAGGAATCCACTGGGTTTTCCCCATTTGAATTATTGTTTGGCCGCAGGGTACGAGGGCCTCTAGATTTAATCAGAGAGCATTGGGAGGGAGAACGGAGCACTGACGGTACCCCCATCATACCATACGTGTTGGCGTTCCGAGACCGCCTGGAGGCCTTAACCCAGACGGTACGCGAGAATTTACAGGCGGCTCAGACACGCCAACGCACATGGTATGATCGGGGCGCCAGGGACCGTAGCTTTCAGGTCGGGCAGAAAGTGTTAATTTTAAAACCTGTCCGACACGATAAGCTGCAGGCCGCCTGGCAGGGCCCTTATAACGATGTGACACCACTTATATAATAGACTCGTGCGTTGGTACTGGGGGGTGACGCATGCTCCACGTGAACATGATGAAGCCCTACCAGGAGCGCTCTGAGGAAGTGACCGCCATATGCGCGCCTAACTCAGAGGAGTTTGACAGTCTGCCTCTCCCGGATCTGCTGGGAGAGGGTCAGTTATCTGGAGACTTAGGGGAAGTCACCCTGGGGGACCGGTTGAGCAAGGTACAACAGCTGTTGAGGGAGAAGCAAGCTATCTTCTCTAATGTACCTGGTTACACTCCTCTGGCCACTCACAGAGTAGACACCCCAGGGCAGCTTCCCCTGCGTCAGACCCCGTACCGCATCCCAGAAGCGGTACGGGCAAACAGGCGCAAGGAGATAGATGAGATGCTCCAGCTGGGGGTGATTGAGCCCTCTGACAGCCCCTGGGCGTCCCCGGTAGTGCTAGTACCAAAACGGGACGGCACGACCCGTTTTTGTGTAGACTACCGGAGATTGAATGAGAAGACGGTATCTGACGCCTATCCCATGCCCAGGATAGACGATCTACTGGACCAGATGGCGAGGGGGCACTATCTCACCACTATTGACTTGTGTAAGGGGTATTGGCAAATCCCCTTGGCACAAGACGCCATCCCTAAGTCGGCCTTTGTCACCCCATTCGGCTTGTACCAATTTAAGGTCATGCCGTTTGGAAAGAAAAATGCCCCGGCTACTTTTCAACAGGATGGTGGACCGCCTCCTGGATGGGTTCCAAGATTATACCTGCGCATACCTCGATGATATTGCCATTTTCAGCAATACCTGGCTGGAACACTTGACCCATATAGGAGCGGTCCTAGACAGGATTAGGGCCGCTGGTTTAACGCTGAAACCAGCCAAATGCAGCATAGGAATGGCTGAAGTACAATACCTCGGCCATCGGGTAGTATGCGGCAAGCAGAAGCCAGAACCAGCCAAAGTAGAGGCTGTAGCTCAATGGCCTACCCCTAGGACTAAGACTCAGGTGTTAGCTTTCCTTGGAACGGCCGGGTACTACCGGAAATTTGTCCCGAATTATAGTGCCCTGGCCAAACCTCTCACTGACTTAACCCGTAAAAACCTTCCCCGCCAAGTAACCTGGACCCCGGAGTGTGAACAGGCATTTCAGCTGTTGAAAGATGCATTGACCAATGCCCCTGTCTTGGCAGCTCCCAATCCAACTAAACGTTTTCTTGTCCACACAGACGCTTCTATGTTTGGATTGGGAGCAGTACTGAGCCGATGGCGGAGAACATCCCGTGGCTTACATCAGCCGGAAGCTGTTACCTCGAGAAGTAAGCTACGCCGCCATCGAGAAGGAATGCCTGGCTGTGGTGTGGGCCCTGAAGAAATTACAGCCGTATTTGTACGGGCAAGCCTTTTCCCTGCTCACGGATCACAACCCGTTAGTATGGCTAAACCGGGTGGCTGGGGACAATGCCAGGCTGCTGCGCTGGAGTCTGGCGCTGCAGCCCTTTGACCTTAATATCCAGTACCGCCCGGGTAAACAGAATGGAAACGCTGACGGGTTGTCAAGACAAACTGATCTAGAGAAATGATCCGTGAGCCGCCCCGGACATCCCCAAGCCGATCCGTGTTGGATCAGACTGTGTATGCCGGCTTGTGGGCAAGGGGGAGCAGTGTAGCGGATGGCACCGGGCTGTCCTGCAAATATATTGTACATAACTGCATTCGTGTTGATCTGCTGTGTTATATGTGTTTTTAAAAGAATTGTATTCCTCTGATTGTTCGGTAGTTTCATTCCCTTAGTTTATTCGAATGAAAATACCGAACAACCAGACCTCCCCTGTGTAAAGTGTGTCCTCAATTACCCGTTGCAACATTGTTGCGAACGGGTAATTGACTAGTAAGTAGCCGTCCTTTGTTCTCGGGGGTGGCCGCCATTCGACAAACGAACACGTGGCGGCGGCCATTTTAAAACTCCCGAACAGCGGTGTTTTGCCGTCGAGTGTCTGGAACTAAAATCGGACACTCGAGTAGGCGAACACCGCTGAGACCTCCACAAGCCCGGTCCGTTCGGTTCCTAACTACCGAACGGCCCCTCGTTCGGTAGATAGAAAGAACCGAACGAGGGGATTCAGGCGAACCCTCCCTAGCCTCTATAGCTAGAGGCTTTCGTGTATTTTGTTCCCTTATGCCAGGACCGACCGCAGGGCCCATTCGCATGGAACCTCATTCGGCTGTCTCAGTTAGTGCGGTCGGTTACTTTATTCCCTCCATACTTTTCCCGAACCCCTGGTCTGATCTGGGTGATTTTTGGATATGTTGTTCCCCCAGATCAGGGCTATCCGGGGATGTAGGATTTAAAGAGGTACCCCTACGTTTAGGGGTACATCCAGAAACGGGGGGAATTACTGTACTGGATAAGGGGATTATGATGCTGGCTGAGGGGAGGAGATGTGTGGGAGGTTACCAGAACAGGATTGGCTACTGTATTAATGATTGTAAATCCCTCCCTTGCATGGGAGCATGCTTTAAAAGGAGACTGTGGATTAAAGCTTTCAGTTCTGCTCCTGAAACTGTGTTGTCCAGTTATTGGGATTGCTGTGGGGATATTGCTGTGATTTGCCTGCTGGAAACCTTGCCTGTGGATTTATTATTTACTTGTTCCTGAGCCTCACTGGATTATAAGCGGAGATAACCTGGGGAATATTGCATCTCCGCTACAGTTGCAAACTTTAACATCTCTCCCTGGGGCATTTAACTGAAAATTCTCAGGTTGCTGTTTAGCAAATCAGGCCTGATGTATCTTCCATCAACCACAATTCCACTTTTACGCTCACACACCCTAGAGATCACCCCCAATACGATAGGCTTCATAAAATACACCCACTGCTAGACCATTTTCAGGACAAATTTTCGGATGTTTATACCCCCCAACAAAATTTATGCATAGATGAATCGCTAATGAAATACAAAGGGAGATTAGGGTTCAGACAATACATCCCCTCAAAGCGCTCTAGGTATGGCATAAAACTGTACAAACTGTGCGAGAGCGAAAGTGGATACACGTTTGCCTTTTGTGTATATGAGGGAAAAGATGGTCAACTGGACCCTCCTGGCTGTCCTGACTCCCTGGGGACAAGTGGGAAACTTGTATGGGACCACCTTTATGTGGATAATTTTTATAGTAGTGTCCGTCTGTTTAAAACACTTTATGGTTTACAGACACTGGCCTGCGGAACTGCCAGAAAAAATTCCAAAGACTTTCCACGATCACTCATAGAGGCAAAATTAAAAAAAAGACTAATGTAAAGCACTTCGCAAAGCTGAAGTGCTTGCACTAAAATCTAGGGACAGGAAGGATGTCAACATGCTAACCACCATCCATGACGAACGCATGTCAGACGTCTCTGTCCGGGGCAGAGTAGAGTCCAAACAGGTTTCCATCAGTGCGTATAATAAGTATATGGGGGGTCTTGATTTGGCTGAACAGCTGATGCAGCCATATCTTATTTTACAAAAAACCAAAGCATGGTATAAAAAGGTGGCTATCTATCTGATGCAAATAGCAACCCACAACTCATTTCTGCTTTTTTTTTTAAAAATTATCCCTTTGTTTATTAACCCTAGTCACACCTCCCTGCATGTGACTTGCACAGCCTTCCATAAACACTTCCTGTAACGAGAACCCTATTTAGGCTTTCTTTATTGCAAGTTCTGTTTAATTAAGATGTTCTTATCCCCTGCTATGTTAATAGCTTGCTAAACCCTGCAAGAGCCTCCTGTATGTGATTAAAGTTCAATTTAGAGATTGAGATACAATTATTTAAGGTAAATGACATCTGTTTGAAAGTGAAACCAGTTTTTTTTTTTTCATGCAGGCTCTGTCGATCATAGCCAGGGGAGGTATGGCTAGTGCTGCATAAACAGAAACAAAGTGATTTAACTCCTAAATGACAGTGAATTGAGCAGTGAAATTGCAGGGGAATGATATATACACTAAAACTGCTTTATTTAGCTAAAGTAATTTAGGTGACTATAGTGTTCCTTTAAGTTACCACCAACTGCTAGAATCCCCCCCCCAGATATGTTGCCGGGTCTGTTTTAAAAACGGGAAAAGGACAGACACCCCTTTTCACTGTCCTGATTGCCCTTCAAAACCAGGACTGTGTGTAGGAACATGTTTCAAGCTGGAACACACAGAACAGTTGTAAGAAGTGTTCCTGAATTTTTATTTTATTTTTTGTTTCTTTGGAAAGCAGCCGTTTTTTGCTAGTCAGTTTCCTTCCCCCAAATCTCCAGTTAGATTCTATTTGCAGGAGTCAGTTTAAAGATTGCTGCTAAATGTACATTTGCTACCTGCACATTTGGTCTAACAAGTTTTCTGGCAGTAACACATAACCAGCTGGCTAAAACCAGATGACGTGTGCATAAAAAACAGAATTAAAAAATTACCACTATACTTTTCAGTTTTTTTGGGGGGCAAAATGGTTGGGGAAAGAAGTCAAAACACCCCATCTTCTATAACCTTTGATGTCTACTTTATAAAAATATATACTATATATACTTTCATGATGGTAACATTAACTGGGGGGTGCAAAAATATGTCAAACTGAAGATAGACCAAGCATACCTATATATCAAGTTGAAAAGCTGACATGTACAAGTTCTGATTGTTGCCTTTTGGTCCATAAACAACCAAGAAACCCTATACATGGGGGTATCATTGTACTCTGGAGATGTTGCTGAACATATTGGGGTGTTTTTTGGCAGTGACACATAACAGGATCTGTTAATTCATGCCTAAAGTACAATGTGTGTGACAAAGAAAGAAAAAAAGATTACTACCCAAAAGTTTGACAAAGGCTGGTGGTAGAATTCAGTGCATGAAAAGTGTTAAGATACCACCATTTAAAATACCCTGGGTTGTCTACTTTTCAAAAATATATGGTTTGATGGGGGTAAAATACATTGGCTCAAATGGGACATGGGCGCAGGTTGATTGCATGTCAAAATTCCAAGTTGGGAAACTGATAAGCCTACCTGCCAAACGTGGCCTTTTAGCCCCCTAAGAACCCGACAGGCCTATGCATGGGTGGTATCACTGTACTCAGGAGATGTTGCTGAACACATATTGGGGTGCTGTTTGGTAATGTCACATAACAGGATCTGTTAATTCATGCCTAAAGTACAATGTATGTGAAAAAAAATAAAATAAACTACCACAATGTTTGACAAAGCTTGGTGGTAGAATTAGTGCATGGAAAGTGTTAAAATACTACCATGTGAAATACCGTAGGGTGTCTACTTTTCAAAAATATATGGTTTGATGGGGGAAAAATACATTGGCCGGCTTAAAAAATGTCCCAAATAGGACATGCATGCAGGTTGACTACATGTAAAAATTCCAAGCTGGGAAACTGATATGCGCACCTGCCAAATGTGGCCTTTTAGCCCCCTGACACACCTATACATGGGGGGTATCCCTGTACTCGGGAGATGTTGCTAAACACATGTTGGGGTGTTGTTTGGCAGTGACACCTAATAGAATCTGTAAATTTATACCTGAATTGCAATGTATGTGAAAAAAAAGTAAAATAAACAAACTACCTATGTAAAGTTTGGCAAATGTTTGTGGTAAAATGGCTGCATAGAAAGTATCAAAATATTCTTAGATGAATACCCTGGGTTATCTAGTTTAAGAAAAAAATATACATGTGGGGTGTTTTTTGGAGATTTATGACATAACAGTGTTACAATGTCACTATTGATACATTTGAAAAATGTACATTTTGAAACTGCAATTTCCTACTTGTACTTATAGCCTATAACTTGCAAATAAAAGCAAAAAAACACGTAAACATTGGATGTTTTTAAACTCAGGACAAAATTTTGAATCTATTTAGCAGTTTGTTTCATTTAATTTTGTAGATCAGTAAAAGATTTTTTAAGTAAAAGTCAAAAAACGTGTTTCTTTTCACCATATTTTATTATTATTTTTAAATTAAATTATATGACATGATAAAAATAATAGTATGTAAAGAAAGCCCTTTTTGTCCTGAAAAAAAACAATATATAATTTGTATCGGAACAGTGAATGAGAGAGCGGAAAATTACAGCTAAACACAAACACCACAAAAGTGTTAAAATAGCTCTGGTCCTTAACGTACAAACATCGCAAAAACAGTCCGGTCCTGAAGGGGTTAACTCATAAATTGCAGAGAATAGGGTAGAGAGACTAAATTGACATTATCAATACACCTTTATTAACAGGTGATTAGAGTGTCCCTTTAACATTTCCTTTGACTCGGCAAGTGTATGAAACATGAAGAGAAAACAATTCTCAGGGATCCTTTTACTTCTCAGCATTTCGTCAACTTGGCTATAAGTGTTTCTGTAAATGTACAATTGCAATCCCAGAAAATGACACATGGAGAGTAAATTACCAAATGTTCTATTTGTCTTTCATACCTACAGCATGTGAAAAAAATGATATTGCTGCTCTTGTGCTTGTATTTGACATGACACTTTTTAAACTTGCAGCAGAAGGTGTATCATAAAATCTCTATCTTATTTTGTCCTAATATTCTGTAAAATCTTCATGTACACATTAAAGTACAGTGGGACCTCGGTTTACAAACGCCTCGCTTAACAAAATACAAAGTAAGTTTCCTCAGGATGCATTGTACCTGAGAGGTTTATAGCACCGCCCACTGCGTGCTGGAGCCTGAGGGTAGCACGTGGTGTAGAGTGTGGAGGTGTTGGAGCGGCTTTTGCATCAAGTTTTGGAGCCATTCTGAAAATTGTTTGCAGTTGTTTTGGGACTTTTTGGTGCATTTTTCAAGCTGTGGAAAGGGAGCTTTGTCGTTTGCATGCCTTTTATTGTGTGTTCTGCATTGTGGGTTGGTTTCCATGCCAGCTCATTTTTACTTTTTTCTGACCTCCAGAACGGATTAATTGGTTTTCAATGCATTCTTATGGGAAACCGCATTTCGGTTTCCAAATTTTTCGCAATAAGAAACGTCCCAGAGAACGCATTAAATTTGTAAACCGAGGTCCCACTATATTAGCAATACAAACCTGCATTCCTAACGCTATACTGTCCTAGTCCATAGGGGGGCACACCACAAGCATGGCCTTGAAAACTGGCCAATCCCAGAAGATGTCCGACTGTGCACTAAAGCAGGAGGCACCTGCCAGGGCCGGTGCAAGGATTTTGGGCTACACAGACGAAGATGCATTTTGCCACCCCATTTCCCTCTCCCCCAAAAATGCATCTTCACCAGTGTCTCGTAAACCCTCTTTTGAATTCCGTGCCTCTTTAGTGTATTGCATTCCTCATTTAGTCTGTCTTACACTCCCTTATATGTCTCATAAAACCCTCTTCTTTCCCACAGCTTTCTTTCCCCTTAGCCCGTTTTGATATAATAAGATATATTCAGGTTGCAATTTGAATACAGGAATTTATAGAAACACAGTGAACTTACTTTTGTATTGATTGGATTCAACCTGAATGACTTGAACAAAACAGCAATTCCCAGTAAAACAGAAGAACTCGTTTGCGGAGGTTGGGTATTAGAGAGAGTCCTTTCCATGTTTAAGAAGTCTGTAGTTCAGCAACGTCATTTTGGAGTAAAGAGGCGAGAGTAGTCAAAGGGAGTCCAGGGAGTAAAGAGTTCAGCAAGTTTGGTTTGGAGGTTCAGAGGTTCGGTACACAGCTTGGTAACACAGGGAGCTCAGACGGCACTTGGTAACAATCAGTGAACCAGAAAGTGCTGCACAGTGTATCTTCCGATCAGTAATCATGACACAGAGAGGACTTACAGCAAGACTGGCTCGGCATGGGCTGGCAGGGGAGATGAAAGGATCTCGCCTGCCGGCCTTGGTCCATGGCCATAGAGGCCCACACAGTGTTTTGTGCAGAATTCACTACTGCCCACCAGTGCCGTCTATGATATGAATAGGACTCTGGGCAAAGCATTTTCTTGGGCCACCTGGGCCCTGCCCCTCCCACCCCCCAATTACACTTTTCACCCTAATGCAGTGGGGGTACTAAAGTAGAGAGATTCAAAACATCCTTAAAAAGCCATATCCACGGACAGACATACTGACACATACACACACAGACAGACATATTGACACATTCGCAGATACATACTGACACACACAGACATCCTGACATGCACATACACCGACTCACACATATATACTGGCAGACATATTGACACTCATTCAGACAAACTGACACACACAGACACACACACAGAGACATACTGACAGACACCTACACTGACAGATATGCTGACACACACAGACATATCGAAGAAAATAAGAGATAGTGGGTAGGCGCTTCACAAAATTGGAAATATAATAAATAAATAAAATGAAGTGGTTGATACAACAGTGTTTCCCAGACACTAGATGAGAGTAAATGTAAAAAGAAATGTATATCAAAACCACATAAAAAAGAATCAGCCCAAAAACAAGTGAAGTGGTGGAAAACAACCATAAAATACAACCTGTACGTTGAAGAATGGCAGAGTGTTATCCACAAAATATAAATACAGAACATAACATAGTGTATACTGTATATTACAAATGTATGTAGGAATAGAAAGTGGACAACCACTCACATTTACCAGAGCCGTACCAGGCTCTGTATAGCAGGCTCACAGGTGCCAATTCAGGCTAACAGGATTCCGGATAATGAATGGAGAAAATTCCGTAGTAAAAAAAGGATATTTATTTATAAAAAATTATAATAAACAAACTCCTGGTTATAAGGGGGTGGAACCCAATAACAGATAATATGTAGAAAAAGGTATCCACTTACCCAAACCAAAGTAACCAATGGAGTAGTATAAGAAAATAAAAATTACAATACAAGTAGTAAATAGCAGCAGTCAATAGCAGCAAACGCGTTTCGGCTTGGTAGCCTTCTTCCAGTGCTGTTCCTCAAGTCCTCGTGGCTTGTTTTAAATGCATCCGGCATTTTCAATCACCTGTGTGTAGTTTTTCTTCCGCATGCGTCACTTCCGGTATTTTCGGACGATGTCACTTCGGTTTCGTCAGTTGGAACGCATAATGGAACGCATACAGCGTTCCATTATTTCCGGTATCGGAAAGAGACTTACATTTTCAAAAAGAGCTTATAATAAGAAGAGAAAAATATATATAAATATAAAATAGCAAACAAATATAAAGCCACAGGGTAATACAAGAAATATTTGGCTGGTCATATATTTGTTGCGTATCCTTAACATATATCTGTATAAGTAAGGGGAGGATCTAGGGGTTAGCAAATAATGGAGCAAAATAGAAAATAAATGAAATATATAATAAAAAATTGTTATAAAAAATGAGAAAACTCAAAATCTAAATTTAGTCCATTTGGAAATAGACAATCTACATCAAAAATCCATTTGCTTTCTATTTTTGCCAACTCCTTTACATTATTCTCACCCCTCCAGTTTTTATCTTTTTTAAGAATAGCCATAAAAGATAGTACGGATGGATCACTTCTATGTTTATTAGCAAAATGTGCTGAAACACTATGTTTCATGTACCCCCTCTGGATATTGCCCACGTGCTCCGCAATCCTAGTTTTTAATGCTCTAGTAGTCATTCCTATATATTGCAGACCACATGGACACCAGAGGAGGTATATAACATTAGTGAAATGACACGTCAGAACTTGACGGATAGGGAACGTATGTTGATTATGGTAAGAGGTAAATTAAGTATTTTTTTTTGTTTTTTAAATAAAGTTTTTTTACATGCGACACATAATTTACAGGGATAAAAACCCGGATCAATGTTAAAGAATTTGGTGTTATCTTTTTTATCTTTAATAAAACTGGTCGTTAAGTGTTGTTTTAAATTTTTTGCACCTCTATATACTATAGTTGGTTTATCACCTATGATATTCTTAAGAGTTGGATCTGATTTAAGGATATACCAATATTTGTTAATAATGTGTTTAATCTGTTTTGCATTTTCATTATAATTTAGAACAATTGGGATATTTAGGAAACTTTCCTTCTTTTTCACATTAGATATCTTATTACTTTGTGTCAAAATATCCTTACGTTCTTTTTCTTTGGTTTTATTAATAAAATTATCTAAAACCTTCGCATCATAATTTTTCTCAATTAATCTAGTTTTTAGAAACTGTGCCTGTTCATCAAATAATTTTGGATCACTGCAGTTCTTATATAGACGCAAAAATTGGCTATTAGGCATATTATGTAGCCATGGGCCATAATGACAACTTGAAGTGTCGATGTACCCATTGACATCGACTTTCTTAAAGAAGGTCTTAGTCTGAATAGTTTGATTTTCAACATATATATATATATATATAAATCGAGGAAGCTAATGCCCTCAGTGCTATGTTCACTTGTAATATGTATGTCTGAGTGATTACAATTTAAAAAATCAATAAAAGATCGAAGTGAATCTACATCTCCTTGCCAAATGAAAAAAATGTCGTCAATGTACCTACGATAGAGAACCAGATTCTGCGCCCAGCGGGCCTCTGAGAGAAAAAGATTCTCCCAACGTGCCATAAAAAGATTAGCATAGCTGGGCGCGAATCTGGTTCCCATCGCGTTACCTTTAAGCTGTAAAAAAAATTTATCATCAAACCAAAAATAATTATTATTAAGGATAAGTTTAATACTATCCATAATAAATGTAATCTGTTCTTGTCTCATATCGCTTTGCTGGTTTAAAAAATACTCTACCGCTTCACAGCCTAAAACATGCGATATACAAGTATATAAACTTGTAACATCACATGTTACTAGGAGATAGTTGTTCTCCCATCGTATGTCCATCAAGAGTGTCAGTAAAGAGGTAGAGTCTTTTAAGTATGAAGGCTGTGATATTACCAATGGTTGGAGTTGTTTATCCACATACTCGGAAAGATTACTTAAAAGTGACCCAACTCCGGACACTATAGGTCTACCTGGTGGATTTTTTTGGTCTTTATGTATTTTTGGAAGTATGTAAAGTACTGGAATCCTGCAAAAAGAAACATCAAGATATAAAAATTCATGTTTATTCAGGATATCCAGAACTCTACCCCTATCCAAAAGTTCTGAATATGCTTGTCTGATTTGGCTAGTAGGGTCACTCTTTAGTTCTTTATAGGTGGTGGTATCGCTAAGTTGTCTATATATTTCTGAGTAGTATTGATCTTTATTAAGGATCACTATACCACCACCTTTATCGGCGGGTTTGATAACTATACTCGTATCTGTTTTTAACTCTTTTATTGCTCTCCTTTGTTGATAATTAATATTATTATATTTAGGCTTATTGATTTTCTTTACTTCACTTATAACCAACCTTTCAAAAACCTTCATTCCACTATTAATACAATGTCGAGGAAAAAAAGTGGATTTCTTTTTTAAAGATGTATGTTTAAATTCATGGGATGTAATTGTTTCTTCTGTAGAAGGTAATTTTTCAAAAAACAATTTAATACTCATATTACATATAAATTTATTTATATCTATGAATGTCCTGAATGGTTGGTTATATTCTGAAGGAACAAATTTTAAACCTTTTTTTAAAATTTCTACTTGGGAGTTAGTAAGAACTTTATCGGATAAATTAAAAATTCCTATTGTTCTGTTATCCTGCCTCTTTTTTTCTCTCTCCAAAAATCTTCCAGCCTAAACATAATAATATTAATTATTAACAAAGGAGAGCAATGAAAGAGTTAAAATCAGATACAAGTATAGTTATCAAACCCGCCGATAAAGGTGGGGGTATAGTGATCCTTAATAAAGATCAATACTACTCAGAAATATATAGACAACTTAGCGATACCACCACCTATAAAGAACTAAAGAGTGACCCTGATGTGGATTAATTTAGAAATAAACAAAAATGTTTAAAAGTCTATCTGTTCCTGTCCAAATCTGAGATGAATAAATTGCGTATACGCAGAAGTAAGTTCACACTGACACATGCAGTTCAGGTTAAAAACACTTCAGGAAATTTATTAGCATCTAGTTAAAAAGTGGGCACGCAGGCCTTTTTATATGCAAAATGACATCATCATTGAATATCAGATAATAACAAATAAACATCATTAATTGGGTTAAATGTTAAGTGGCTATGTCAGTGTCCACCCATTAATATTATTAATTGGCTCAGAGATTTGAGTGACTAGTGAGGCACCCTCCCATCATGGGATGTCGTCGCCATTGCTCTTTAGCACGAGGCTTACTCGGTGGAAAGGGGGGCTTGGGCGTCATTTTACGTAGTTAGTGATGTCAGTCTCGTGGTCTGTTCCAAGGTTCTTTTATGAATAGAACATTTCATTTTGTCACTGTTCTCCTGGCCTTGGATTATACTATGTTGCAAGTCAACGGAGATCCGCTAACTCCGGGGCTAGTTATGTCCTTAGAGAGAGAAAATACAATCTCTTATTCATTATACTGAATACTGTCAGGAAATTCTGTCATGTAAGGTGAACAAAATGGAGTTAGTACAATAATTCAATACAGGTTCTAATAAAGATTTTAATAATTCTACATCAGTCCCCCCTATGAAATGTTAGATTCTAAAAGATAATCTTTATTTGTTAGTATCAGAAGACGTGTTAGCCCAAAGGCACAGAAACCCCGTGACCCGCTAGCTAGGTGTTATTGCAAAGTGCAAAGCTGTCCCTTCGTCTGTCCCTAATTGGCTAACTCATCTGTCCGCTGGGCACTCGAACACTTCACTCCATGGGTATCCCGAGGTGGCTAACCCACCACATCTCCGCACGGTAGACTTCCCAGACAGACAGATGCTGTCCCTAAGCTGGTCCCTTCCTAGAACTCTTGCACTTTATCAATAAACGGGATAGATTGTAGCGGTATACAGGGCGAGTTGACTTTTTGGAAATCTTGGTCATCAATTGTGAGGTGTGCGTAAGTGGGTGCCGCTTGGTCTACAGTCTTCAAGAGGAGCTTTCTCAGACAAGGGAGGACACAACAAACGAGAAGAGCAAAGATAAAAAGGAAAATTAGTATTGCTATACCAATATGCATCAAAGCTTTTTGCCATCCTGTCATCCAACCAAACCATCTCTCCCAGGGATCTTTTATCCCAGAGTTCCTCTTTAGCTCCTCAGAGAGCTCTTTCAATTTTCCTATAGCTAAGGTTACTTTACCATTGGGGCCTGTGTTTTCTGGGATGTAAGTACAACATGTCATGGTGTCAGGCAGAATTTTACATACCCCTCCTTTTTCTGCTAGAATCATATCTAAAGCCATTCTATTTTGGAATGACATTTGGGACGTAGCCTGCAACTGTTCGGCCAAACCCTGAAGGGCATCCCTGGTGTAATTAACAAACCGTTGTTGGTTGTAGTAGATGTAATTTATCCAATTTAAATTCTTGTTTGCAGTGACTATGGTAAAAGTGATTCAAATCCTGCAGCAACTTCATCCCTGGCTTTAAACTCATTGGGCACCCCCCTAGGTACCCCAATGGCATCAATGTAAATATGAGGGTCAAAACTGCCTTTACTGGGGCTTCACGCTTTACCTTGGTTGGTGAGTGTTTGGACTCATGAGTATCGGGGTGTGTGTCAGAGATAATATGTATGGGCATGATTGCTTTAGCCAGAGTACACTCCCCCCACCATTCTTTATCCATTCTTGATCTCAGCTGTAGATCCCCACACAACAAGTAAATATCCCCCAATGATCTAGTGTGGAATTGTAGGAGGTTCATAGAGACAGTTCTGTAGGTGGCACAATAACCTTTAGAGAAGTTACCCACAAATTTACCAATTCCATCATAATTAGCATAACAGGTATAATTACCTTTATAGACGGTAACACCATCTGGGGGTTTGCAATCTTTGACTAGAAGAGGATACTCTACTGTCCATGCTTTACATATGGACCTATTGAAATTGTAGTGATAGGCAAAAAACTCAGAACACATTCTTCTATATCTACTGGCAAAGTTAAAGGCACAGTGCCCAGGTGCGGCCGGGCACCACCACACACATAGCATGCGGTTCTGTTATGTTTGTTGGCATTATATTTCATCCATTCTAACCATAGATTAACATCATTGAAACCTGTTTCAGCGGCCATGGTATCTTCAAATGTTGGATTTGCAATGGCCATCATGTCTTTAAAAGATTGGATGTGTGGTTTCAACGGATTTGAGACCATGTGGGTGGTCCCTTTCCACTCAGGAGAGTGGCACATATCTTTAAGGTGGAAATGTCCTAATTTATTATAGGAACCCTTCTTCCAGTACATTCCCATTACATACTGGTCTGCATCCGTTGGGCTGGGATGCTCAATGTTTAAGATTAATTTCATAGGTATGCCTCCTCCGGGCTTTCTCAGAGTCATTCTCTGGAGGAGGGACCTACCGTGATCATCAATTTTAGATAAGACACTTTTTGGTTTGTAACCCCAGGCAGGCCCGGCATTCCATCCCGCCGCCCCCCAATGGTTACAGTTGTGCCCCCATTGTTTGTCAACTACACAAACATAGGGGTCTTTTGAATGAGGGATATCTCTATAGATATTCTGAATCTGTGACGTGGGGAATGGGCATTCTACGATGTCACAGTAGTCAAAAGTATAAGTAGCCACACGGGTACATGATGAATTATACCAGAAGGTGTACCCACTAGCATCTTTGGTGATGGCCACCTGCTGGGCTTTAAGGAGGCCAACTAAGGAGATAATGTACCAGAGGCACATGGTTGCATAGAGTTAGCTTCCTCTGGGGCAGGTGTCTTCTTGCAATGGGAAGCGTGGATCCAGTTAGGCCTTCCGGCCAATTTGACAGAGGTAGGGGAGATCAGGAGAACTTGGAACGGACATTTACTGTTTTCGCACAAATTTCTTGACCAGAACCCAGTCATCGGGGAGCAGACTGTGGTTGCCTGTGTCAGAATCAGGATCTGGAATTGAAGAGAAAACTTGGGCATGGATTTTGTTTAAGGCGTTTGCGAGTTCAGTTACATAATCTACTAAGACATCAGTTTGAAGTTGTAGTTGTTGGGGAAAATAACAACCTAGCCTAGGTGCAGTCCCAAATAGAATCTCATATAGGGACAATGAGGTAGTATTTTTGTACAAGAGCATTCATTAGATCCTTTGATAAATGTGCAGGTCCGTGTGCCCATTGTACGACTGCTGGGTTCAAATTCTTAGGGAGGCAGAACTTGAGGTTGTTGGAGTACACTCCATCCTTCAGAACTGCCCCTTTCTGTTTCCACTTCTGTATTTCTTCAGGGGCAACTGTAGCCTGTTGTTCCCGCAGGATTTTTAGGTCAGTTGGAAGAGTCTGCAGAGTAAATATGGGAGTTTCTTCATTTCCGGACACTCTTCTTTCCACTTCCTGTGGTTCTTTTGCAGCTTGTTTTGCAGCCTGATCAGCTAGATGGTTGCCCCTTGCTTCATCTGAGTCCAACTTCCCATGTGCTTTTATCTTCAAAATAGCCACTTCTTCTGGGAGTAGGAGGGCGTCCATCAGCTCCTTGATTGCGGAACCGTGCTTGATTGGTGTACCGGCGGTGGTAAGAAATCCTCTTGTTTTCCAAATTAATCCGAAGTCGTGAGCCACGCCCAGTGCATATCTTGAATCCGTGTAGATATTGGCGCACTTTCCTTCAGAGATCTTGCATGCTGAAGTCAGGGCTTGCAATTCAGCTTCTTGTGCAGACATAGTTGATGGTAAAGATAATGATTTGACAATTTCATCTGTTGTGGTTACGGCATATCCTGTATGGTATCTTCCTTCTTCATCAGCATATCTTGAGCCGTCCACAAACAGGGTGAGATCGGGATCTACCAATGGGTCTTCATGCACAGTTGGTAGATGTGTTGTTTCCATTTTCATCTGTTCAAAACAGTCATGAGGTGTATCTGGGTCGTAGTCATTCACTATGGTTAAATCTTGGAACTCATTCTCCAGGAAATGACGCGGCCATGCTTTTAGGTGGTCAGTTGTTGGATATTTGACAACACCATTTTCCTGTAGCTGTGATTCGTCCATAGTGGCCCATGCTTTTGCCATAGGCCCAAGATCATTCCATGATATTGTTTTCAACTTGGTCACAGGGACATGTGGAATGGCAGTGTCCCAATGACGGTACAAATGCTTGAGTTCCGGAGGTAGATGAATCAAGACCATACTGTTGCCTTCAGAATCACAGTAGAAGTCTTGTGCAGTGAGTTTTACTTCGACCAGATGATAGAGTTCATCTTCATAGCAGGTTTCAGGAGTGATGTTTGATTTGTACCACATGGTACAGAAGGCATATCCTGCTCCGTCATGAAGGAGTGCTTGTCCATCATGAAAGGATAGGTTGGGATGCATTTCCTTCTTGATGGTGCCAGTGAGAAGAAAAACATAAGTTTCGTCCATGATGAATCCGTAGTATACACCCCCCTCAGGGAGTGGCAGAAGAGTGGACGGATTGAGAACTTGACATCTTTGGAGGGTAATGTTGTCAGGCAACAAAAGATGACATTGAAGGCGAAGATGCCTAGCAGGAGTAACATGCTTAAGTTGGACCTGGTTGACTATGGCAGAAATGTCATGGGGGGCCAAGACAACCAGGGGGTGGCCAAGGACAAGATCTCCAGTTCTTTCAATGAGCTCTCTGGCAGCAAAGACGGCCCGAAGGCAAGAGGGACGTCCTCTGGCCACAATATCCAGTTGGCAGGAGAAAAATCCAATAGGCCCTTGGCGGCCTCCAGGACCATGGGCCTGAGTGAGCACTCCTGTTGCATGGCCTTGTCTTTCAGAAACAAACAATTTGCATGCCACTGAGAAGGCTGTCAATTTGGTGTCTTGAGCAGATGTGGGTGAGGAAAGTAAAGATGCTTGACGTACCTGATCTTCTGTAGCAACAGCAAATCCAGTATGGTACCTTTCCTCTTCATCCGCAAACAGAGTGGAGTCAGGATCTGGCAAAGCTACTGCATGCCTTGTTGAGAGGTGTCTTATTTCTTCTTTCATCTGTTCAAAGCAACCATGAGGAGTAGTAGAAGAGATATCCTCACCTATTTCTGTGTGAGATTGAGGGTATTTGTCTTTCCATTTACAGTTGTCTTGCTGCCCCCCCCTCTGTAGAGAGCTGGTATCGATTTTTAGTGTTTCATGTTTTATTGAGTCAGGTTCCTTTTATGAGATTTCTGGGGACTTAGTGAAGAAAACATGAGGGGCAGCCACCTCCCAGTGATGATACAGGTGTCTTACTTCCATGGGAATCTGGGTCAGGACCGCACTATTTCCTTGAGAGTGCCCAAAACAGTATGAATAATAATTTTA
>OW240921.1:59187854-59202800 GCA_933207985.1 Pelobates cultripes | reverse complement strand
CTGCCGTATTATGACAGGTTTTAGTTTTATTTATCATTCTAGGATATTTGTTTCAACTAAGCATGTCCACAATATGTAACATGGTAACCTTCTTTTTAAAGTTAGTATTGGAATGTAAAATATGTGTGCCAAAAATTCAAGGTTGGGTTTCTGTAAAAATATTTTAACAGCAAATGTAGCCTGCTTACTAAAGACACACATTTATATCAGGGAAGTAGTTTTATGCAGATTTTTAGATTATATATTGTGACGATCATTCTGTTCTCATACATGGGGCATAATTATTGCATTTAACCACTTAAGGACACAGCTTCAGAAGCTTGTCTTGCATTTAATGACAACAGCATTTTTTTTATTTTTTGTTGTTTGCGTTCAACTGCTGTAACAGAACCCTGTACTGTTTTGCCTGAACTTAATCTACAGTGCTGCTGGGGAGTTTAAACAGAACCGAATGACTGGTGTTCGTATAACTATTGCTACCCAAAATACCGAACATCAGACCACCCAGGGGAACAGTTAATTACTATTTTACCTCCCAGCGATTGTGGAGCCGTTCGCATGGTTCAGACGAATCCCTTTGTCTAAGAATAGGTGGCCGCCATTTCGGGACTTTACACGTGTTCGCGGCCATCTTACGCACGAACGGCGGTGTTTGCCTGTGAACGCATGGAACTAAAAACGGATACGCAAACAGGCGAACGCCGCTGAGACCTCCAGGAGCTCGTAAGTTCGTGCTGAAACTACCGAACGACCGGCCGTTCGGTAGTTTTGTTTAAGCATGCATGGGGATTCAGGCGAACGGCAGGATTACTGTGGAGGGCAAGGGGTTCGTGGGGTTTTTATTCACGAACGGGGACCGACCGCAAGGCCAAAACTTGTGGAACTCTTTTCGGCTGAAAATCCTGTGCGGTCGGTCAAAACTTCAAAGACCCATAACTCCCGAACCCCACAACCGAATGACTTGAAATTTGAATATGTTATTCCCCTGAGTGGTAGCTATTAAGCGGTGCTGGACTTAAAGGTGTACCCCCTGTTTTTGGGGTACATCCAGAATGTGGGTAAATTTATGTACGTTATAATTATGTTATGTGTTTATCTGAGGGGAGGAGACGTGGGGGTGTTACCCTGTGTGTAATTGGTTATTTTCATCCTCCCCCTGGGAGTGTCCTGTGTGTACTTGTTCCTAATAAAAAGCAGGCTGGTTCTCCCAGACCTCAGTTCTACTTGACCCTTCAAAACGTAGCCTCGTCTCGTTCTTGGAGGGGATTTATGGTGCCATTACTCTGCCTCATTTTTCAGTACTGCCGGATTATACCCTGGGATATCGTGGATGGGAACAAGGACTCTATTACTACACAGCAGCTTGCACAGAAAAGGACATCTCCAACGGCAGATACCCCTCTACAGCTGGGTAGCCGTTACATTTGGTGGCAGCGGTGGGATGGTCCTTTTCATCCCCAAAGCAAGTGCTGAATGGAATCCCAGTACGCCAAGCTGAAAAGACCCACACTAAAGGATCTATTGGAAACCAGAGGAAGGAGTGCCAGCAACCGACCACGGAGAGAGCTGATAGCTGACCTACTGGAGCTGGACGAGATGGATCGATCCATGGAGGTCGCAGACCAACCTAACCCTGTCAGCGAGGAGGAGGAAATTACAAATCTTGTTCAGCGGAGATTATCCATGTACCCAGCGACATCCGTGGAACTAATAGATCAGCTGTTCCGGGAAGCGAGAACGGAGATACAAAATAGGAGGGGGCACGAACTTGAACTGGCAAGAGCTAGACAACCTATTGCACCTGCAGTTCATATGCCCCCACCCGCTGCTACAGGACAGAAAATACCCTTCACTGCGTTCAAAGCGTTTGTGGAAAGTGAGGAAGAGATTGACGGGTATTTGGCTGACTTTGAGAGGCAGTGCTCCCTACACCAGGTACCACTAGACCAATGGGTCACTATTTTGGCTGGAAAGCTATCGGGAAAGGCAAATGAGGCTTTTCGGGCACTTACTGAGGAAGATATTGCACAGTATCGCCGGGTGAAGGCTGCACTGCTCACCCGATATGCCGTCACCCCGGAAACGTATCGCCGTCGCTTCAGGGAGTCTAAAAAGAAGGCTGCAGACTCCCACATGGAATGGGCAAACAAGATACAAAGGGTGGCATCACATTGGGTACGAGGGTGCAATGCCAACACCGGAGAGGAAGTACTACAGCTATTCCTAATGGAACATTTCTTCCAAGATCTGGCAGCAGACATACAGGATTGGGTGAGAGATCGTCGCCCTGCTAACTTAATCGAGGCAGCGCGGCTAGCGGACGAATACGCAGAGTCGAGAAAGGTGAGCCAAGGGTCCACACGACCAACCTCTAGGGCAGAGCCACGCACCCCAACGCCCGCTGCACGCACAGAATTTCGGGCCCCAGTACCCCCAGGACCCCCACGTCCTCAGGGGTCTAACAACCAACCCCGGGATGCTTACAAAATTACGTGCCATCGCTGCGGCAACACGGGACATATTGCTCGTTATTGCCCCTTGGGATCAGCCAATAACAACTGGAGGCGATCAACCAATAACACAGAGGCCCCTTCATCACGCACCTCTGCTGCTCACTGCCTGGAAACAGAAGGGAGCCCTGAGGAGTGTTTGGGCATCCTATACGAGGCAAACCCCATACAAGCTGCATCCCCAGATAACCGCCAGCATCACCGCCAGGAGGTGCGTGTAAATGGGCAGGTGGCACAAGGCCTAAGGGACACGGGCGCTACCATCACTTTGGTGCAGAAGCATCTTGTGAAACCGGAGCATGTATCTACACGCACTGTTGCTGTCCGTGTCGCAGGGGGGGCTGTTTTTCGTTTACCCACTGCCCGGGTACACTTGGATTGGGGAGTCGGGTCGGGAAAGACCACAGTAGGAATCATGGACAATTTACCTGCTGAAGTCGTGTTGGGCAACGACATTGGCCCTCTGGCTTCAGCTTATCTACCCACGACTGCTGCTGCCTGTCCCGTGACCACCCGCTCACAGACCCGTATCGAAGACGATCCTCCAGCAGACCGGGAGACCCAGGTAAGCCACAAACAGACACTCAGCCCTAACACGGTAGAAAGACCCATAGCTTGGGACACCCCAGAGGAGTTTGGGAGGGAGACTAGACAGGACCCCACTCTCCAAAAGTATCGGGAATTAGCCGACAGTGGGGGGGATGAGCGGGAACGTTTTATATGGGAAGGTGACAGATTATACAGGTTGACACAAGGTAGGAGGAGAGGCTGTATCCCTTCACAGAAGCGCCAACTAGTGGTACCCAGAAAGTACCGGTTGGAACTTCTCCGAATTGGACATGACATTCCGTTGGCAGGACACTTAGGGGGTAACCGCACCGCCTACAGGATCACACAGACCTTTTTCTGGCCTGGGATCTCAAAGGACGTGCGGCGTTACTGCAGTACCTGTGATACATGCCAACGAGTAGGAAAGAGAGGGGACCACCCTAAAGCTCGACTGTCACCCATGCCCGTGATTGAGGAACCGTTTAGCCGGGTGGCAGTCGATCTAGTGGGACCCCTACCTAACCCCAGTCCCTCGGGTAAGAAGTATATTCTTACAGTAGTGGACTATGCTACCCGCTACCCAGAGGCTGTCGCTCTGACGAATATCCAGGCTGACACTGTCGCCAGTGCCCTAGTTGGGATATTCACCAGAGTGGGATTCCCTCAGGAAATCCTATCCGACCGAGGGACCCAGTTCACCGCAGACCTAACACAACAGTTGTGGAAGGTCTGTGGTGTCAAGACCCTGCTCAGTTCCCCGTACCACCCCCAGACTAACGGTCTCTGTGAGCGCTTTAATGGTACCCTAAAGCAATTGCTGCGGACCTTTACAGCGGAATACAGAGACTGGGAGCGATTCTTGCCGCACCTCTTGTTTGCATATCGAGAGGTGCCCCAGGAATCCACAGGGTTCTCTCCCTTCGAGCTGCTCTATGGACGGCGAGTGCGAGGCCCCCTCGACCTCATCCGAGAGCACTGGGAGGGAGAGATGGAGCATGAGGGCATTCCTATCGTACCTTATGTACTGGAGATGCGGGACCGCATGGGGCACCTAGCCAGAATGGCCCGAGAACATCTCCAGGCAGCCCAGGGCCGTCAGAAACACTGGTACGATCGGGGCGCCCGGCTGAGAACGTTCCAAGTAGGTCAGAAGGTTCTGGTACTTAGACCGGTCAAGGGAAACAAGCTACAGACCTCCTGGCAAGGCCCTTACAAGGTAGTGGCCCAGATATGTGACACCACCTATGTAATTGCCAGTAGCCAAGACGAAAGGGTCCAGAAGTCCTTTCATGTCAATTTGTTAAAAGAGTACCAAGAAAGGCCCGAAGATATAGCGGCCATATGTATCCCGGCCACTGAAGACCCTGACAGTCTCCCCATCCCGGATCTGTTAGCAGACTCCGAGCCTAAAACTCTGCTTAATACAGTGCAGCTGGGGGAGCGGTTAACTCCCACAGAAAGGGAGCAACTCCAACAATTGCTAGCTGAGAAAGGATTGACATTCTCTCAGGAGCCAGGTTACACACCCTTAGCGACACATTATGTGGAGACACCAGGACAGACCCCACTTAGACAGACTCCCTATAGAATCCCTGAGGCTGTAAAGGAGGAAATGAGGAAGGAGATTCAGGAGATGCTAAGACTTAGAGTCATAGAACCGTCCGACAGCCCCTGGGCCTCCCCAGTTGTCCTAGTCCCCAAAAAGGACGGGACGACCAGATTCTGTGTCGATTATCGACGCCTCAATGATAGGACCGTGACAGACGCCTACCCCATGCCCCGGGTAGACGAACTATTAGATCGTATTGCCAGGGGACGCTATCTGACCACCATCGATCTGTGCAAAGGGTACTGGCAGATCCCCCTGGCCAAGGACGCTATCCCTAAGTCGGCGTTTGTCACCCCATTTGGCTTGTACCAATTTAAGGTCATGCCATTCGGGATGAAGAACGCCCCAGCTACATTTCAGCGCTTAGTGGATCGCCTCCTTGATGGCTTCCAGGAATTCGCATGCGCATACCTGGATGACATTGCGATCTATAGTGAGACTTGGGAAGAACATTTGAGACATGTCGAGGCGGTGCTGGATCAGATTAGAGCCGCAGGCCTAACTCTGAAACCAGAGAAGTGTAATTTCGGAATGGCCGAAGTACAGTACTTGGGACACAGGGTAGGGTGTGGGAAACAGCGACCCGAACCCGCAAAGGTAGAGGCTGTAGCCAACTGGCCCACACCCCACACCAAGACCCAAGTACTGGCATTCTTAGGGACAGCAGGATATTACAGGAAATTTGTCCCTGACTACAGCACCATCGCCAAACCCCTGACAGATTTGACAAAGAAAAATTTGCCAAGAGTAGTCCTGTGGTCTCCCGCCTGCGAAACAGCATTCCAAACCCTGAAACAAGCCCTGATCAACGCACCGGTTTTGTCTGCCCCCGTCCCTAACAAAAGATTTGTTGTCCATACAGATGCGTCCATGTACGGACTGGGGGCAGTTCTGAGCCAGGTCGGGGAAGATGGAGGGGAACACCCTGTCGCGTACCTGAGTAGGAAACTATTACCTCGGGAAGTGAGTTACGCGGCAGTGGAAAAGGAGTGTCTAGCCCTGGTTTGGGCCCTAAAGAAGCTCACCCCATACCTCTACGGCCAAGAATTCACGCTGATCACAGATCATAACCCACTAGTCTGGCTGAACCGAGTGGCTGGGGACAATGGACGATTACTAAGATGGAGCTTGGCACTACAACCATACAACTTCTCCATTCAGTATCGCCCTGGCCGGTTTAATGGGAATGCAGACGGACTGTCCAGGCAAACGGAACTTTTACCTTGACTAAGACCGGACAGCCCCAAGTCGACCCGAAAAGGATCAATCCGGGTCTGCCGGAGTGTTCCACAAAAGGGGAGCAGTGTAACAGAACCCTGTACTGTTTTGCCTGAACTTAATCTACAGTGCTGCTGGGGAGTTTAAACAGAACCGAATGACTGGTGTTCGTATAACTATTGCTACCCAAAATACCGAACATCAGACCACCCAGGGGAACAGTTAATTACTATTTTACCTCCCAGCGATTGTGGAGCCGTTCGCATGGTTCAGACGAATCCCTTTGTCTAGAATAGGTGGCCGCCATTTCGGGACTTTACACGTGTTCGCGGCCATCTTACGCACGAACGGCGGTGTTTGCCTGTGAACGCATGGAACTAAAAACGGATACGCAAACAGGCGAACACCGCTGAGACCTCCAGGAGCTCGTAAGTTCGTGCTGAAACTACCGAACGACCGGCCGTTCGGTAGTTTTGTTTAAGCATGCATGGGGATTCAGGCGAACGGCAGGATTACTGTGGAGGGCAAGGGGTTCGTGGGGTTTTTATTCACGAACGGGGACCGACCGCAAGGCCAAAACTTGTGGAACTCTTTTCGGCTGAAAATCCTGTGCGGTCGGTCAAAACTTCAAAGACCCATAACTCCCGAACCCCACAACCGAATGACTTGAAATTTGAATATGTTATTCCCCTGAGTGGTAGCTATTAAGCGGTGCTGGACTTAAAGGTGTACCCCCTGTTTTTGGGGTACATCCAGAATGTGGGTAAATTTATGTACGTTATAATTATGTTATGTGTTTATCTGAGGGGAGGAGACGTGGGGGTGTTACCCTGTGTGTAATTGGTTATTTTCATCCTCCCCCTGGGAGTGTCCTGTGTGTACTTGTTCCTAATAAAAAGCAGGCTGGTTCTCCCAGACCTCAGTTCTACTTGACCCTTCAAAACGTAGCCTCGTCTCGTTCTTGGAGGGGATTTATGGTGCCATTACTCTGCCTCATTTTTCAGTACTGCCGGATTATACCCTGGGATATCGTGGATGGGAACAAGGACTCTATTACTACACAGCAGCTTGCACAGAAAAGGACATCTCCAACGGCAGATACCCCTCTACAGCTGGGTAGCCGTTACAACTGCAATTTGCATTTTACTTTAATTTGATGTAACATATATATATATGTGTGTGTCTGTGTGTGTGTGTGTTTATATATATATATATATATATATATATATATATATATATATATATATATATATATATATATATATATATATATATATATATATATATATATTGATAAAGTGAAGGCAGATAGGCCTTTTAACCCCAGGGGAAGTACGTGTAGTTTGTGTGTTGCACAACACAAAGCTTTGTTTAGTTATGGGCCCCTGGGGTGGAGCATTTGGAGAGAAGGGTGGGCCAATGCTCCACTCCACAGTTTAGTGGTTTTCTGGGGAGACATAGATGCAGGCCAGGGTTTTTTGGACCGTCTCCAACCCACTGCTCAGCTGCAGTTAATCAGCTGTTGCAGTGGGAATAAACCCCTCCCTGCTAGGCAGGTAAAGAAGAGGGATTGCTGGCTTCCTCCCAGGAAGCAGGTAGGAGAGAGGCTGTTCTCTCCAGATAGAGAGTCAAGGAGACTAGGCACTGGGAGTGCAGAAAGGAAGCAGTCAAGGCTGGCTTGGAGCACTGGGAGTGCAGGAGGAAGCAGTCAAGGCTGGCTTGGAGCACTGGGAGTGCAGGAGGAAGCAGTCAAGGCTGGCTTGGAGCACTGGGAGTGCAGAAAGGAAAGCAGTGAGGGCAAGGCTGGCTTGGAGCACTGGGAGTGCAGAAAGAAAAGCAACAGGCTAGCTAGCAGAGTGTTGCTATCTAATAAGGTTGGTGCAGTATGTTTTGTTAGTTTAACCCTAATAGAGAGGGTTATTCAAAGTGAGTCAGTGCTCAGACGAGCTAGGTTTTTGTTTAAAGGGAAACCTGTTATATTTATGTTTTCATTGCTGCTGCCTCATATGTAAACTTACAAATAAAGTGCCTGGAATGAAGTTGCATTAAAAGACTGTGCATGTTTTTGCCCTAGAGGACCGTGCTACCTGCTGACAAGGATCACAATATGGTGGAGAATGCAGGCAAAGTAGCACAGTGGGGTCTGTGGGTGTGCCAGGTCATCTGGTAGTCTGCTTGAGGACTTTTATTTTGGCAGACCTGCTAATCAAATAAGTAGCACTGCACCTTTAAGACTGTTACCCGCTTGGTGCTATAATGGAGGACCTGCTCAAGGCTGTGGTACAGGCAACCGCTAAACAACAAGGCACAAACAGTTTCCTGGCTGCACAGGTTAAGAACCTGAGGGATGCTCAGCAGGAACATAGAGCTGCCCTTACTGAGGTTTTGCAGATTGCCCCCTGCAGGGAGCGTGGGGACAAGGGACCCTGTAACCAAGCTACTGACATCCTGCATGGGATGACAGAGGCAGTAGAAGAAGTCCTCAGCAAGCTGAAAAGCATGGAGGCAGCAAAGCGTGCTGTTGAGAAACACGCAGGAGAGAAAGAACAGGAATTAAAAGGCAAGAAGGATGAAATTGAGCCTGAAAGAAGTGATAAAATGGAAGAGGGTGAAAAGCCAGCTGGATCCTCCAAGGAACAAAAAGAAGAAAAGTTACTAAAGAGTCCAACAAAGCTAAAGGAAAAAGCGGAATTGCCAAGAGGCAGTGATGGTGACACTGATGTCATGCGCCAGAGTAAGAAAGAGCAGAAGAGTCAGAAGGGAGATCGAGACAAACTGATTACCGAAGTTGACAAGTGTTTTATTGAAAATCAAAACAATGCAGCTTCACATGAAAGCCTCAAACGTGCTCGGAGTGGCATCACCACAGATGAAGAGGACTTGGAAAAAGAGTCAGAAACAAAGATATTTTCACGCTCAGAAGCTGAATCTTACATGTTTCAAGAGAATGCTGGAAAGACATTAGAAAACAGAAAGGTGCTGATAAATCTTCCCGAGGCAACAAAAGGAGAAAAAAAGACTGTGGCTGAGGCCAGCAGTGTCAAGCCGGTTTGTGTAATAAAAAGTGAAGTAGAAGCCGCTAATGTTCACCCAAGTGAACAAGTTAAAGGCATGAAAAGCAGACTGACTTGGGGAGTCAGAGAAGACAACAGCGAAGGAGCTGAGCTCAATAGCGAGAAGCAAAGCACCCCAGTTGAGCAAAAAAATGCTGTGCACTGTTTAGTAACAGAGGCTACCCAAAAATGGCAACCAGCTGTTGGACAGTTTGGCAGAGAAAAGCAAGGCAGAGTAGTAGTGGCAAAACGTAGTCAAAATAAGAAAGGCAAAGTAGCCGCTTCTGATCTAAGCCAAGAAAGAGCGACAGTTAGAAAACCAAGCTGTGGTGATAAGATGGGCACGTCCCCAGCTAAGCCAGACCAAGGCGAACGTCACAAAGTAGGTGACATTGGCATAGCAGAATTAAATATTTCAGAGACACCTGGTATAGCTACAAAGACTTTGAATGATTGTTCGGGAGCCGTAGAACTGGAACTGCTGGCAAAGACTACTGCTACAAGGCCTGGGCGCACTGACTACCTGGAACAGCTGCCAGATTCTGGGAACACAGTCATGGAATTAAAGGCGGGACTCGGACTGCCTGACCGGCTGTTTGATACCGGGGCTGTCCTGACCCAGCGAGAGGCCATGACTGCGTCTCTGGACACCCCCAAGGGAGCAGGGAGACCGCCAGACTGCCCAGATGAAAGAATTGCTGACATTGAGAGGTGGCCACTCAAGGCAAAGGAAACCAGGCAAAGGAAAGATGAGCTAAGCCGGGAGTCTGGACCTCCGACACAAGAACAGCGCTCCATACCAGGCCAGGCCAAATATGATGGGATGGAGCTGAGATCAAAGGCTGCATTCATGCAGGAGGAAGTTGCTCTAGACAGCCTCCCTGACCAACCCCCTGAGGATATAGAGATGAGACCTGTAGCATTAACCGTAGAAAGCAGGAAGGTTCCCAGGGATTCACAGAACAGATGGAGGATGTTGTGAAGCCCTTCACGGAGGGACCGGTTCCAGTGGATGATGAGCTGGTGACAGAACCAGGTCTTGAAGAGGTTGAGCACCCAGACAATTCAGCTCATGAAGGAATCATAAATTATATAGAAAAGTTAGTTACACGCAAAGCTTTTGTAAAGTTTGCGTTTGAAAGTAACTCGGACATTGAGAGACTATCAAACCAGAAGCTGCTGTGGATGTGGAAGCAAATGATGATTCAGAGGAACTTGGCTACTAAAGAGCCACACAGTACTGATCCTCAGCCTAGATCCGCTAGCAACCAGAAAAGCGTGGAAACTGGAAAGCAAGGACAAAGTCTTGGACAATATACCTATGATGGTAGAACGTACCTAAAAGTCCCATTTTGGCTACGAGACCAGACTGAGAGAAACTGCTTCAACTGCCACATGCAAGGACATATTACATATAGCTGTCCTGAGAGTGAAGAGACAATACAATGTGACATAGTAATAAGGGCTCTGTATAGGATTGTATTGACTTGCTCAAAGATGTGTATGGTGACTGGTGGTGGTGTTACAGCACAGCTAAAAGTGGTGATGGTGGTAGGGAAGAGTGCACAAGCACTAATTAATTCAGGGAGTGAGGCTACTTTGAAAAGAGTTCTGCTCCAGCCAGAAAAATTGTGATTTAAGACAAGTGATTGATATTGTGGGTACACATGGTGACACCCGCACATACCCCATGGCAGAGGTAGAGTTTGTCACAGAGGTAGTAAAAGTTAAATGCCCTGTAGTACATGTAGTTCAAACGCAAGAGCGTATAAGTAAGGCCAGGTTTCTGAGTACCTTGGACCTGGTCATAAGATATTGGCAGGTTCCCCTGACAGAGAAAGCAAAGGGAAGGACAGCGTTTTCTACTCCCAAGAGGTTATGGCAACATAAAGTACTGCCATTCAGTTTGCATAGTGCACCAGCCCCCTTTCCGCATATGAATAGGATACTTTGGCCCCACGGAGAGAATGCCGCCGCCTACCTTGATGATGTGGCGATTCACAGGGTGGACTTGGAAGCACACCTGATGAAGGTCCAGTTAGTTATGAATAATGTAAGGGCTGCCGATCTGACCGCTAACACTAAGTGTTATCTAGGATTTGAGGTAGCTAACTATTTGGGTTATCCACTTGGGTGGGGGTTCCTTAAACAACAAGGGAGCAAGGTAGCAGCCATCTATAATAGGCCACTTCCTGTAACTGAGGAGCAAGTCAGGGCTGGTACAGCCCTAGGTGACGTGAATGTTCGTGGTTTGTGTTCTAAGGCCGCTCGACCCGATGGGTCTGAGCTGGGGGGGAGGATATGTGATAAAGTGAAGGCAGATAGGCCTTTTAACCCCAGGGGAAGTACGTGTAGTTTGTGTGTTGCACAACACAAAGCTTTGTTTAGTTATGGGCCCCTGGGGTGGAGCATTTGGAGAGAAGGGTGGGCCAATGCTCCACTCCACAGTTTAGTGGTTTTCTGGGGAGACATAGATGCAGGCCAGGGTTTTTTGGACCGTCTCCAACCCACTGCTCAGCTGCAGTTAATCAGCTGTTGCAGTGGAAATAAACCCCTCCCTGCTAGGCAGGTAAATAAGAGAGATTTATGGCTTCCTCCCAGGAAGCAGGTAGGACAGAGGCTGTTCTCTCCAGATAGAGAGTCAAGGAGACTAGGCACTGGGAGTGCAGAAAGGAAGCAGTCAAGGCTGGCTTGGAGCACTGGGAGTGCAGAAGGAAGCAGTCAAGGCTGACTTGGAGCACTGGGAGTGCAGAAAGGAAAGCAGTCAGGGCAAGGCTGGCTTGGAGCACTGGGAGTGGAGAAAGAAAAGCAACAGGCTAGCTAGCAGAGTGTTGCTATCTAATAAAGTTGGTGCAGTATGTTTTGTTAGTTTAACCCTGATAGAGAGGGTTATTCAAAGTGAGTCAGTGCTCAGACGAGCTAGGTTTTTGTTTAAAGGGAAACCTGTTATATTTATGTTTTCATTTGCTGCTGCCTCATATGTAAACTTACAAATAAAGTGCCAGGAATGAAGTTGCATTAAAAGACTGTGCATGTTTTTGCCCTAGAGGACCGTGCTACCTGCTGACAAGGATCACAATATATATATATATATATATATATATATATATATATATATATACACATATATATATATATATATATATATATATATATATATATATATATATATATATATATATATATATATATATATATATATATATATATATATAGTTTTCAAGTAGAGATTGTAGCCGTATTAGTCCAGTGATGTAGATGTAAAAAACAGATAAAATTCTTATCTTGTAATACCTTTTTTATTGGACTAACAGAATTTTTTAATGACAGGCTTTCGGGAGAACCTCCCTTTCTCAAGTCTGAAGCATTTCTGAAGAGAGGACTAAATATTGATTTGGGATTCCTGTCCCACTACCAACACTTTACATGAACACTCTCCCAGCATTATCTTTCTGTTCTGTCATATGTACCAACACTTTAAAATGCATTCCTATATGTTTATTCTATCTATATACAAAGTACTATGTGTAGACCTATGCTTTCCCATACTTGTATGCATGAATGCTTATATATATATTACTGTGCATTTATATTTGTGTATATGAGTCCATGTGCATGTTGTATATGTGTTTATGTATATATACATGTGTTTATGCATTCACATATACATATTTCTGTGTGTGTGCATGTATAAAGTGTATCATCCTGTGCACTGTCTGCTTGTTTGTTTTTCTTTTCCCTCTCTCCCCCCTACTCTTCTCTTCAACAAGATATTTATGACCCTCTGCTAAGATGGTGTCTATTTTCTAACAAACCTGTGTCTTATCTACACTCATGTCGCTTTAACCCCTGTATCACAACTCAACTTTGAATTCTATGTGTCGTTTTGCTCAGAAATGCTTCAGACTTGAGAAAGGGAGGTTCTCCCGAAAGCTTGTCATTAAAAAATTCTGTTTGTCCAATAAAAAAGGTATTACAAGATAAGAATTTTATCTGTTTTTTACATACATATATATATATATATATATATATATATATATATATATATACTTATTTATTATAAAAAAAATACAGAAAAATGCAACAAAACAAACAAAAAAGAAAAATTGGTTTTTTTTTTACAGTTTTTGCAATATTAACGTGTGCTTAATTAGTGCAGGTTAAGGAAAGTAATTAAAAATTAATTTAGTTGTTCTGATTTACAGAATATGTAATGTGTCTAGGATTTTAAGTTTTTTTTTGGTAGTTACAGGTGACAAAACACAAGGAGTAAAATAATCTTTTGATGTGGAGCAATTTTAGAATTTGGTATGTTTGTCTTGTAAGCTGAATAGCCATAAAAGAAAACAAAATTGCCACACAAAAGTATATATTTATATAAAGTAGACACCACAGGCTATTTACCTGAGGTTATTTTGACGCTTTCTACGTAGCCATTTCACCGCCAATCTCTGCTAAATATTGGAGTAAAATTGGGGGGTTTGACATGCAAACTTATAACAAAGAACTCATGTGTACTTTGTAAATTTGGTGTGTGGTATTCCTGTACAGGAACAGATGTTTAGCTACATCTGCTGAGTAGAACGATACCCCCATTGAATGTCTTTGGCACTATTTCGTGAAGCTACAGTGCCATATAGGAGACCTGTCGATTTCAGTATTTACAGTAGAATTTTGAGAGATGGATTTAATGGGCCAATGCTGCAATTTGGGGTAATATAGCAGTTTGTTAAAAAAAAAAAAAAAACCACAATGGCCTACCATTTGTAAAAGTAGACACTCCAAGGTGTCTCATATGGTACATATTGTGCCTTAACATGCCCCAGTTTTTTCACCTATGTATGCCAAAGTATGTGGTAAAAAATAATTTGGGGCATATTTTACATACGGATTACATTTTTGCTGGGCATTTTATATATTTAATATGTGCCACTAAGTTCAAAGCCCCCAAATTATGCTCCGCTAAGTCTTCTGAGTAAAATAATACCCCCAATGAATGTCTTTGGCACTATTTCTTAAAGCTACAGTGCCATATAGGAGACCTGTCCGTTTCAGTATTTACAGTAGAATTTTGAGAGACGGATTTAATGGGCCTGTGCATTATAGCAGTTTGACAGTTCAAAAAACCCCACAAAGGTCTACCATTTCTTAAAGTAGACACCCCAGGGTATTTCAAAAGGCATATTTGAAACCTTTGCGTAGGATAATTTTTTTGCTAGTTTGTACCAAGTCCAGTAGCAATTAGCATTTTTTTCTGCTTTTTTGACACACACTTGGAGATGTTACTGTATATTTTGTAATCCTTATGTGTGCTACGGCAGTATAACACTTAATATGTTGCTCAGCTATGTCGTCTTAGTACAACAATACCCCCATGTGTACCTTCTTCAGGGATATGTGGATGTTAAAGGGGCACATTGGATACACACCACTTTCATATTTTTCAAAAGTGGATGCTGGGCGCAAGTCTAATTTTAGCAGCAGTTTAGGATTGCAAATTACCTCTCAAAGGCCACATCTATTTTTAAATATAAGCAGCTCATCAATTCAAATTATGAACAAGTGCATACTATTTATTGTGAAAGGCTGAATAGTTGGCGTAAACTTACACCGTCATCTGCGTCCTGGGCAAAGCTGTAATGGATTCCGAAACCAAAACACAGACAAACCACAAAGAGAGCGAACACAGAGAGAGAAACTTGTAATACCGGTCCTTAGAATGGCCGGGTTATACAAGCAGAGAATAGTCAATGTACAAACTGAGGTCAAAGGAGTAAAGAGAAACGGAACAACGATAGGACAAGTCGAGGTCAAGGAACAGAGAAGACCGTATAAACGGGAGACAAAGCCAAGATTCGGTAACCAATCAGACAGATGACTAAAATCACACCCCAAAACTGGTCTACTTATTCGGCCTGGGTATGGAAATTTTTAAAACAGTGGCCAATACATAGGCCGGGCTGAGAGGG
This sequence comes from Pelobates cultripes, assembly GCA_933207985.1. Lineage (NCBI taxonomy): Eukaryota > Metazoa > Chordata > Amphibia > Anura > Pelobatidae > Pelobates > Pelobates cultripes. Next base: position 59,187,892 of record OW240921.1, on the reverse strand, counting down.
GCAATCAGGGCAGTAATAACTGGTCTCAGTTCTTACGC
>OW240921.1:59170559-59187512 GCA_933207985.1 Pelobates cultripes | reverse complement strand
CACAGATTGGAGACTGAGCATGCATTTGAAAAAAAAAGGATCTAGGGTTTTGCCAGCCACATGTGTGGGAGAATTAGCCCAATGCGATAGGCCAATAAAGGAGGTGATTGAAATAAGTTTTGAGGCTACCAAAAACAAGGGTGGGTTTATGGGAATGTTGAAATCCCCAAGAATTAGGGATGGGATATTGCTTGAAAGGAAGTAAGTGTCACGTATTCATCCTCACCTTGTGATGTTTGCACTAAAAATTGCCTTCCTAGCGATAATAGAGGTGCAGCTCAGCAGTCCTGTGCCAGTATGCCTGACTGCTGCAACATGTCGGATGCCGGCCACTGCGGGTCAATGCCATATTGTAGCCCCACATCCGCCCACGGTTTTGACAGCATCGGTGTGTGTGTGTGACGTCACGCAAAAGACGCACCCATACGTTTTGGGATCAAAGGCCGGTTACGGCCAATCGGATCTGCAAGAGGGTTATTTAAACTCATTTCTCCTTTTACTCATTACCCTGTCATGGTTTCCCTTCGCTGGTTATCCGAGAGTGTTCCTGATCGTTATGTTTATGGTATTTGACTTTGGCTTCGTTTGACTTCCCTGATTTCTGGTATTCTTGATTTTTGGCTTTCCCTCATCATTGTGTCTCGTTCTGTATCCCTGACCTCGGCAAGTATTCTGACTATTCTTGGATACGTTAAGTCCGGACATTCTAAGGTCCAGTTATACGTTACCCTTAGTCCTGGATCACTTAGTAATCCTGACATTACGACAGAGCCATAGATCCTGCAGAATTGTGTCAGCACATAGCGAGAGAAAGCTAGAGGAGAATGATCACTATATGGATCAGTTTGCTCAGGCATTCAGTACGCTTCTTACTCGGACAGCTCATTTACAGCCTGATGTTTCTCCGACTATGTCACCTCTGCCTATAGTATATAAGGCACCTACAAATACTCCCCCGCATTTTGATGGTAATATCCAAGAATGCCGGGGATTCCTCAATCAGATTGAGTACCACTTTGAGGCCATCTTTTCCCTCAGATAGAGATAAGATTGGTTACTTGATGAACCAACTTAATGGTAAAGCCTTAACTTGGGCCAATCCATTATGGGAAAGTAGTATAGCTTATAATTACCAGGAATTCCTTGTGGAACTCAAGTAAACATTTGAACCATTAGGCAGGGAGGATGACGCTTCCACTGCCCTAATGCATATCAAACAAGGGAACCGGTATATCTCAGATTGAATGTCATCAAATTTTGCACCTTGGCTTTTGAGGTAGACTGGACTAATAGCAGATTGATCTCTGCATTTAGAGAAGCATTATCTGAGGTTATTCTTGACGAAATTGCTGCCAAAGATCTACCTAAGAGATTAAATTAATTCATCACATATGTGATGCAGATCGATAACAGAATTAGGACCAGGGAAATTGCCAGAAATAGAACCAGACGTATAGGTATGTCACTGGCACCTTGTTTCTCCAAACCTGTTGTCCCAGGTCTCTCTGTACAGTCTGAACCTGAACCTATGCAGTTAGGGGTTACTAGACTGAGACAGAGAAACAGTATAGGAGAAAGGAGGGTCTTTGTTTATACTGTGGCAAAAAAGGACATATGAGAGATGCTTGCCCCATACGTCTGGAAAACATCCGCACCTAAGAACCTTAAGGGGACAGGTCTTAGGTGCGATGGATACATCCTCTGGTAATAACCAAAGTAGATTCCTTCTTGACATCACCGCCCTTTGGGGTAAAGATTGTACTGAGAGATGCATGTTAACCATCACTAAGAGAGTGGAAATCGTCACTTTGCCTACTGCGACACCTCAGACCTCCAAAATTCCCATAAAGTACTGAGAGGTTAAAGAGGCATTCAGTAAGATTCAGACTAATATTCTTACTCCTCACAGATCGTATGATTGCTCCACAGATCTGCCACCTGGTGCTATGCCCCCTGGGGGGACAGGATATGCCTTATGTCCACAGGAGAGTAGAATCATTGAAGAGTATATCAAAGATTCTTCATTTGAAGTCAACATACGTAAGTCATTCTCGCCTGCTGGAGCAGGGTTCTTTTTTGTATCCAAAAAAGATGGAGAATTATGCCCATGCATCGATTACAGGGCATTAAACAAGATTACCATAAAAATTGCCTATCCTATTCCCCCTATCTCCAAATTGTTTGACAGACTCCAGGGTGCTAAGATATTTACTAAACTTGACCTTACCAGTGCGTACAATTTGGTAAGAATCAAGGTAGATTATGAGTGGAAAACGGCATTTAACACTAGAAGTTACATAGCTGAAATAGGACTTGTGTCCATCAAGTTCAGCCTTGCTCAAATATGTTTTTGCTGTTGATCCAAAAGAAGGCAAAAAAGTCTGAAGTGCTTCCAATTTTGCAACAAACTAGGAAGAAATTCCTTCTTGATCCCAAAATAGCAGTCAGATGTCTCCTTGGATCAAGCAGCTATTACCCCACTAATTAGAAATTATATCCCTGTATGTTATGTTTTTGAAAGTATTTATCCAATTGCAGTTTAAACATCTGTATGGACTCTGATAAAATCACCTCTTCAGGCAGAGAATTCCATATCCTTATTGCTCTTCCTGTAAAAAACCCTTTTCTTTGTCTTAGATTAAATCTCCTTTGTTCCAGCCTAAATGTGTGACCTCATGTCCTATGTATATCCCTGTTTATGAATAGATTTCCAGATAAAGGTTTTTACTGGCCCCGAATATATTTGTATAATGTTATCATATACCCTCTCAGGCGCCGTTTTTCCAAACGAAAGAGATTTAAATTTTTTAGCCTTTCTTCATAACTAAAATGCTCCATTCCTTTTATCAATTTTGTAGCTTGTCTCTGCACTTTTTCTAGTGCCATGATATATTTCTTTAGAACAGGTGCCCAAAATTGCACAGCATATTCAAGGTGTGGTCTTACCAGCGATTTATAAAGAGGTAAAATTATATTTTCATCACGAGAATTTATGCCCCTATTTATACATTACAAAACCTTACTGGCCTTAGCAACTGTAGATTGACATTGCATATTGATGCCTAATTTGTTGTCTATAACAATTCCCAAATCCTTCTCGTGTGTGGTTATCCCTAGTTCACTACCATATAGGGTGTAATTTGCTTGTGCATTCTTAACCCCGAAGTGCATAACTTTGCATTTCTTTATGTTAATTGTAATTTGCCATTTAAGTGCACTGTCCCCCAATCTATCCAAATCCCTCTGCAGCAAAGCAATATCCTGCTCACATTTTATTACTTTACAAAGTTTTGTGTCATCTGCAAACACTGATACATAGCTTTCAATGCCTATTTCAAGATCATTTATAAATATGTTAAATAGAAGCGGTCCCAAAACAGAACCCTGAGGGACACCACTTACCACTTTTGTCCAGCCTGAAAATGTACCCTTAATCACAACTTGTTGTACTCTATCCTTAAGCCAATGTTTTACCCCTAGAACAAGAATATTCATCTAGATCAATTCCTTTTACTTTGAAGACTAACCTATTGTGAGGAAACATATCAAATGCCTTGGCAAAATCCAAGTAGATCATATCCACTGCAACACCCTGATCTATACTTCTACTTACTTCTTCGTAGAATGCAATTAGGTTAGTTTGACATGACCTATGTTTCATAAAACCATGCTGATTATTGCTAATAACAAAGTTCTTCCCAATGAATTCCTGAATATTATCCCTTAATAGTCCTTAGAAGCAGGGCTCGAGTCCTGCAGGAACGCATGGGAACGGCGTTCCTGCACTTTTTCCAAAGCAGGAACGCCGTTCCCGTTACCTGTCCTGCAGGACCGGCCCTGCTACCTGCACTGAGGGGCCAGCACATGCTGTGTTCCTTCTCCAGCTATAACTCTCGCGAGACCCGCGGCTGTTACCATGGCAACGCTCCGCACAGGCGAGTCTCGCGAGAGTTAGAGCTGGAGAGGGAACACAGCGTGTGATGGCCCCTCTGTGCAGCTGCTGGTTCCCTCCAGCATACCACCGGACCACCAGGCGATCTCCCCCCTCCCTGACAAGGTAAGAAGCAGGGAGGGGGGGGATAAAAAAAAATATAGACACATAAAGTTCAAAAAAATGCTCCCCCCACCCATCATCCAGCACTCACACACACACCCATCATCCAGCACTCACACACACACCCATCATCCAGCACTCACACACACACCCATCATCCAGCACTCACACACACACCCATCATCCAGCACTCACACACACACCCATCATCCAGCACTCACACACCCATCATCGCACTCACACACACATCAGCACTCACACATCATCAACGCTCACACATCATCCAGCACACACACACACATCATCAGCACACACACATCGTGACACTCACACACATCATCCAGCACACACACACACACACATCATCCAGCACACACACACACACACACACATCATCCAACTCACACCCATCATCCAGCACACACATGATCCAGCACTCACACACACATCATCCATCACTCACACACCCATCATCCAGCACACACACACACACACATCATCCATCACTCCACACCCATCATCCAGCACACACACACACACACATCATCCCAACACTCACACACATCATCCAGCACTCACACCATCATCCAGCACTCCACACACCCATCATCAGCACACACACACACATCATCAGCACACACACACATCATCAGCACACACACACACGTCATCCAGCACACACACACATCATCCAGCACTCACACACACACATCATCACACACACACACATAATCCAACACACACACACATCATCCAGCACACACACACACACACACATATAATCCAACACACACACACACAATCCAATACACACACATAATCCAGCACACAAGCACATCATCCAGCACACACACACATAATCCAACACACACACACACATAATCCAACACACACACACATCATCAGCACACACACACATCATCCAGCACACACACACATCATCCAGCACACACACACATCATCCAGTACACACACACACATCATCCAGCACACACACACACACACATCATCCAGCACTCGCACACACATCATCCAGCACACGCACACACGTCATCCAGCACGCACACGCACACACTGCATTCATTATACACACTCTTCACTCACTACAAACACACTACATTCACTATACACCCTCTGCATTCACTATACACACTCTGCCTTTATTATGCACATTCTGCACTCACTACACACTACATTCACTATACACACTCTGCATTCACTACAAACACACTACATACACTGCATTCAGTGTACACACTCTGCACTCACTAAAAACACACTGCATTCATTATACACCCTCTGCATTCACTACAAACACACTACATTCATTATACACACCCTGCACTGCACTATATGCATAGGAGTGTAATTTTTTTTTTTTAAGGGGGGGGGGGGGGAGGCGGCGGGAATCTTGGGTGAGTTCCCACACTTTTTTCCCCAGGACTTGACCCCTGCTTAGAAGTTAAGCTCACAGGTCTATAATTTTCAGGTAAGGATTTGGAACCCTTTTTTAAATATAAGAACAACATCTGCCTTCCTCCAATCCTCCGGTACAATACCTGAAACAAAGACTCTTGAAAAAGTAAATACAGAGGTTCACTTATTTCCCCACTTAGCTCTTTAAGTACTCATGGGTGAATACCGTCAGGCCCCGGAGCTTTATTTACATTAATTTTCTTTAACTGTTGTAGCACCATGTCTCGAGTCATCCAATCACAAGTTATCCGCAAGTTTTTTGCAGCAATCATTTGCATATCTCGTGCCATAGGATCCTCATTAATATATACCATGGGTCGTCAACCTGGTCCCTACCGCCCACTAGTGGGCGTTTTAGGATTCCAGGTGGGCGGTAGGGATTTCTGAGGCTAAATCCTCTTTTTAAGAGGATTTCTCCTTTTGGGCGGGCGCGAGCGGCTCTGCATGCGCAAGTCTTCAGTGACCGGCAGGAGGAAGCGCTCCCTCCTGCCAGGCCACCTTCTGGACCCCCGGCATGGCAGCGTTCTAATCAGTCGCGGCGAGGGAGCTCTAACCTCTCTGCTCTGCTCCCTCGCGCGATGTTTGCTGATGCCGCGGGAGCTGGAATATGATGTCATATTCCGGCTCCCGGCATCCGTAGACAGTCCGTGAGGGAGCAGAGCAGAGAGGTTAGAGCTCCCTCGCTGCGTCTGATTAGCCGCCCGCCTAAGTGAAGCCCCACTGGACCCCAGGGACAGATCCACACCAGCTCTCCAGGTAGGGAGGCTGGGTGGATATTTAATATTAATAATTTGTGTGTACATGTGTTTGTCTCTAAGTGTATGTGTGTGTGTGTGTACATGTGTTTGTCTCTAAGTGTATGTGTGTGTGTGTGTATGTGTGTGTGTCTGTAAGTGTATGTGTGTGTGTCTGTAAGTGTATGTGTGTGTGTCTGTAAGTGTATGTGTGTGTCTGTGTCTGTAAGTGTATGTGTGTGTCTGTGTCTGTAAGTGTATGTGTCTGTCTGTAAGTGTATGTGTGTGTGTCAGTAAGTGTGTGTGTGTCTGTGGGTCTGTCTGTGCATGTGTGAGTGTCTGTAAGTGCATGTGTGAGTATGTGTATATTTGTGTGTATGTGTTTCAATGTGAGTGTGTGTGTGTGTGTATGTGTTTGCCTGTGAGCAGAGTACTTGTAGAATAGAAGAAAGAAGGTGCAGAGTACTTGTAGAATAGGAGAAAGAAGGAGTAGAGTACTTCTAGTATAGGGGAAAGAAGGAGTAGAGTACTTCTAGTATAGGGGAAAGAAGGAGTAGAGTACTTCTAGTATAGGGGAAAGAAGGAGTAGAGTACTTCTAGTATAGAGGAAAGAAGGAGTAGAGTACTTGTAAAAAAGGAGAAGGAAAGAAAAGGAAAAGGAGAGAATTGTTGTTGACTAATAATAGTAAGTGGGCTACCTAGCTCAGCCTTCCTACTGGGCATTGCTATAAGGAAGGTTAAAAAATAGAAAAAAGGGGAAAAAGGTGGGAAGGGGAATTGAGGAGGGAGAGGAGGGGACGCACAGATGAGAAATCATTTTATGAGCAAACAAAGAAGTCTTCCGATTATCACTGAAAGAGGAGACCTTCGTTTGTTCCTTATGAAAATCGAACCAGATATCAAATATTTAGTCTCGCAGCATCAACCTCAAGGATCTCATTAATCACTAGTAAAGGTAAGTTCAATTTACTTTATTGCTTCCTCATTAAACTTTTTAAAGTTAAAAACATTATAAACATGCATAAAGTAGAAATAAAAAGATAAATGTACGTTCATTTATGTATTTTTTAAAACACCCTCCTTTCTAAAAAATATTCCGCGCTTGCGCGAAAACTGGTGGGCGGTAAGGAAATTTTTCCATCAAGAAAGATGCATTAGTGGGCGGTAAGTGGAAAAAGGTTGACTACCACTGATATATACTGAACAAAAATAGTTATTTAAAATTTCTGTCTTTTCCTGGTCTTCATTAGTTAACAGACCCATCTCTGTTTCCAGTGTACCTACACTTTCATTTTTGTTTTTTTAGAATTGATGGGGTTGGTTTTGCATTCTTTGGCTATCAATTTCTCATTTTATAGTTTAGCCACTTTAATTGCCTTTTTGCAAGCATTATTGGCTTCCTTATATCTTATATAGGATGCCTCTGATTTGTCCAATTTAAATGCTTTAAATGCTCTTTTCTTATTTTTAATTTCTTGTTTTACTGCTCTACTAATCCACATTGGTTTCAATGTGTTTCTTTTATATTTATTAACCAATGGTATATACTGAGAAATGTACCTTCCTAAGATTTGTTTGAATAGTTTCCATTTATCCTCAGTGTTTTTATCAGTCGATATGTTGTAGAGCTGCCCTAATCTTATTGACAGGCCCGGACTGGCCATCGGGCAAATGCCCGGTGGGCCGCGGTGTCCGTGGGGCCGAGGCCGGCAGGGGAGGTCCCAGGATCTCCCCTGCCGGTCTATGCAGGGCCGGCACTCTCCTAGCGCCGGCCCCGCTGTCTGCCACGACGGGCCGGTGGGGAGATCAAAGATCTCCCTCACCGGCCCACATGCGGCCGCCGGCAGGGAGAGGGAGACAGCCAGCCAGGCTGGAGAGAGGACCCGGCGGAGCTCTAATTTGCGGCTCCGCCGGGATCCTCTCGCGAGATCCGGCGCGTTGCCATGGCAACGACCGGATCTCGCGAGGAGTTCACTCACCCACGAGGACCACCAGGGAACACTGCCTCCCCGCCTCCAGCCCCAGCGTGCCGGTCCCTCCCTTCTTACCTTTAGCCTGGGGGGAATAATACCTGTTTTTTTTTTTATTATTTACCCCCCCTACATACACACAATAACATTTATACAGCACTCTCACACCCATCACACACAGCACTCTCTCACACCCATCACACACAGCACTCTCTCACACACACAGCACTCTCTCTCACACAGCACTCTCACACCCATCACACACAGCACTCTCACACACATCACACACAGCACTTTAACACACACAGCACTCTCTCTCACACAGCACTCTCTCTCACACAGCACTCTCACACCCATCACACACAGCACTCTCACACACACACAGCACTCTCTCTCACACAGCACTCTCACACCCATCACACACAGCACTTTAACACACACAGCACTCTCTCACACCCATCACACTCACAGCACTCTCACAGAGCACTCACACACACCCAACACTCTCACAGCACTCTCACACCCATCACACACAGCACTCTCACACCCATCACTCTCACACCCATCACACACAGCATTCTCTCACAGCACTCTCACACCCATCACTCTCACAGAGCACTCACACACACACACAGCACTCTCACACCCATCTCACATACCCATCTCACACAGCACACTCACATCCATCACTCACACACAGCATTCTCACACCCATCACTCACACACAGCATTCTCACACCCATCACTCACACACGGCATTCTCCCATCCATCACTCACACACAGCATTCTCACACCCATCACTCACACACGGCATTCTCCCATCCATCACTCACACACAGCATTCTCACACCGTTCACTCACACACGGCACTCTCACACCCATCACTCACACACGGCACTCTCACACCCATCACTCACACACGGCACTCTCACACCCATCACACACCGCACTCTCACACACACATACTGCACCCCTCACATACACACAGAACCCCCCCCCAACACACTGCACCACAAACATACACAATACTTCCAAATATATATATATATATATATATGTATACACGCACACACTACACTCTTAAAGGACCACTCTAGCCACCCAGACCACTTCAGCTTAATGAAGTGGTCTTGGTGCTAGGTCCTTCTAGGGTTAACCCATTGTTTTATAAACATAGCAGTTTCAGAGAAACTGCTATGTTTATCAATGGGTTAAGCCTTCCCCCAAAGCCTCTAGCAGCGGTCTCATTGACAGCCGCTAGTGGTGCTTGCGTGCTTTTCACTGTGAAAATCACAGTGAGAGCATGCAAGCATCCATAGGAAAGCATTATAAATGCTTTCTGTGACGAAGTGCCCTTCGCCACTTGGTACTGGAGAGGCCTGCTTGCCATCCTCCTCCCCTGTGACTATGACTCTTTGATGTATTTGCCTTTAAAGCCCCTATTCTACCTTCAGACAGACTATTTATGTAGGCTGCATTATTTATATTATGTTTTAGTCACCCTGTACCCATTATAGGTGCAGGGTGTGTGTAATGTAATTGTTTATAGTGTGTGTGTATACTGTGTAATGTATTGCCTGCTCTCTTGTATTGCTGAGGTTTGCTACCAACTAGGTGGGTTTGGCTATGGAGCTGGTCTGGTGCCCTCTGTTGGTAGCAACAGCAATATGCACTACCTGAATTGCAAGACTGGTTCATTTGCATATTCGGGTAGATTTGCATATTGCTAATTCTGCAGGCAGGTGAGATATTTAATGTTAAATATTGTCTCCCCCCACCCCTTTAAAAATGTACCATTGTGTTGTGATAAGTCACTGTGTGTTGCTTGATGTGTTTTGACTGTTTGTGATTTTATTGAGGTTTCACAACAATGTTATTGTGGTGACCCTATTGGCTGGTCCCAAGGGAATAAAGGTTTTGACAGTTCTTCTTGATCCCTCTAAATGTAGCCTTGTCGCGTTATTGGAGGGAGCTGTTATAATCTCACTGGGGATTGCTATGCTCTGCATGCTCCCCTGAGCTTGAGTCACTTAGTTCTTTTAAGAGCTGTTCCTGACACGCTCTCCTTGGAGAAGGGGTCTTCACCACACAGTCCTGGATGCTGGAGTTTCATACAGGGTGGAAGAAAGAGTTCTTTCCCACACAGTCCTGGAGGACAGAAGCTGATCCAGGGTGGAAGGAAGACGGCGAGACTCCAGTCAAGATACGGCGGTTGCGGAGTCTGCGGTGGTTGTGGTGTCTGCTGCAGCGCTTGGAGTCCTCAGGAAGCGCTAGGAGCATCCGTCAACGGAGGGTACTCAGTCGGAGTACAGGGAGCTCCGTTACATTGGTGGCAGCGGTGGGATGGCGTCCTAGTGCGAGGAGAAGCAGCTCGGAGACACTGGTATCGTATGAGAGGTTATTGAGGGCGACGCTAGCCACTGTGCAGCGTCCCTAACTACAGCAGCATGGAGCAGGGATGGATAGAGCCCTGCGAAGAGCACCTCAACATGATACGTCGCTACGAGGACGACGCTTACATTGAGGAGGTAAAGAGGCGGTTGGTCTGCTATGGCCCAGACCTTTCGAACGAGGTGGTCCACCAAGTAATGCGCCAGTTGAGTGCTGAGAACAGTGCGGCAATGGCCTTTGAGCGACAACTGTGGAGGTTGAGGATATGGACACCTAGTCTCCAGCGGCAGTGCAAGTTACAGGGAGCCGAAGGTGTCGTCCTTCCTCCCCAGCGGCAGTGCAAGTTACAGGGAGCCGAAGGTGTCGTCCTTCCTCCCCAGCGGCAGTGCAAGTTACAGGGAGCCGAAGGTGTCGTCCTAACTCCCCAGGGGCAGTGCAAGTTACAGGGAGCCGAAGGTGTCATCCTTCCTCCCCAGCGGCAGTGCGAATTCCAGGGAGCCGAAGGTGTCGTCCTTCCTCCCCAGCAGGAGTGTGTCCTACAGGGAGCAGAGACAGTTGGTCTCTCTCTCCAGCAGCAGGACAATGTTATGGGAGTGGAGACAGGCGGTCTCCCTCTCCAGCGGCAGCCTGTGTTTCAGGGAGAGGAGCACAGCACCCTATCTCCCCAGTGGCAGCTTACCCTACCAAGGGGAGACACCAATCTCCCAGATGGCGCAGAGGGGACCGTGGCCTCTGTGCCCGACCTACAGGGATGCTGGACAGCCTGTCCAGATCCCCAACTACCCTCACAGGGACAACAGGAGGAGGGGGTAAGTACGAATTCCCCGCCCCAGCTAACTCCTAACTTGGCCCCAGGGTTAACAGGGGAGATGTTAACCCCCACTGACCCCCACGTTCCCCTGGCTACTGAGCCGGACTATGTCCCAAGCCCCCAGCGGAAGAGCTGGCAGCTGGGCAGAGTGCAGTCGGCCTCTGCCCTCCCTTTGTCCCTTGTCCAGAGCCTGATGTCCTGCAGGCTATACCAGCAGAAGAGCTGGCATCAGGGCAGACCGCCCCTGGCCTCTGCCCTACCGATCCCCTTGTCACAGGACTGGCCTGCACCCCCTCCTCCCAGCAGAAGCGCTGGCATCAGGGCAGAGCGCCGCTGGCCTCTGCCCCTCAAGTCCCCACAGCGTGTTGCCCCATCACCCCAGAGGAATACCCAGGTGCAGTCACTGTTTGCTGTGGGTGGGCTGCTCTAATAACTGTTTGTTGTGGGTGGGCTACTCTGGCACTTGCGTATGGTCAGTGGGTGAATCGACTAACTTAGGCACTGACCGACAGAAAGTCAGGTGCCTGGTTAGTCTTCCCCCCGAAGGGGAGATATGTGACGAAGTGCCCTTCGCCACTTGGTACTGGAGAGGCCTGCTTGCCATCCTCCTCCCCTGTGACTATGACTCTTTGATGTATTTGCCTTTAAAGCCCCTATTCTACCTTCAGACAGACTATTTATGTAGGCTGCATTATTTATATTATGTTTTAGTCACCCTGTACCCATTATAGGTGCAGGGTGTGTGTAATGTAATTGTTTATAGTGTGTGTGTATACTGTGTAATGTATTGCCTGCTCTCTTGTATTGCTGAGGTTTGCTACCAACTAGGTGGGTTTGGCTATGGAGCTGGTCTAGTGCCCTCTGTTGGTAGCAACAGCAATATGCACTACCTGAATTGCAAGACTGGTTCATTTGCATATTCGGATAGATTTGCTTATTGCTAATTCTGCAGGCAGGTGAGATATTTAATGTTAAATATTGCCTCCCCCCACCCCTTTAAAAATGTACCATTGTGTTGTGATAAGTCACTGTGTGTTGCTTGATGTGTTTTGACTGTTTGTGATTTTATTGAGGTTTCACAACAATGTTATTGTGGTGACTGTATTGGCTGGTCCCAAGGGAATAAAGGTTTTGACAGTTCTTCTTGATCCCTCTAAATGTAGCCTTGTCTCGTTATTGGAGGGAGCTGTTATAATCACACTGGGGATTGCTATGCTCTGCATGCTCCCCTGAGCTTGAGTCACTTAGTTCTTTTAAGAGCTGTTCCTGTTACGCTCTCCTGGAGGACAGAAGCTGATCCAGGGTGGAAGGAAGACGGCGAGACTCCAGTTAAGCTACGGTGGTTGTGGAGTCTGCGGTGGTTGTGGTGTCGGCTGCAGTGTTTGGAGTCCTCAGGAAGCGCTAGGAGCATCCATCAACGGAGGGTACTCGGTCGGAGTACAGGGAGCTCCGTTACACTTTCCTATGCGACCGGCTGAATGCGCGTGCAGCTCTTGCCGCGTGTGCGCATTCAGCTGACGGGGCGGATCGGAGGACGAGAGGTCCCCGCCCGGCGCTGGAAAAAGGTAAGTTTTAACCCCTTTCCAGAGCCGGGCGGGAGGGGGTCCCTGAGGGTGGGGGCACCCTCAGGGCACTATAGTGCCAGGAAAACGAGTATGTTTTCCTGGCACTATAGTGGTCCTTTAACATACACACTCTGGATCCCCTATACACACACTAGATTCCTTGTAAGCAAACACATACTACACCCCTAAACACACACACACTATAGCCTGTATGCACACACTTGCTATATCCCCAATACACACATTCTCTACAGCCCATAGCCACATATGCATCACATTACACCACAAACACAACACGACTAAAACCGACCTTATTACACAATACCACACCACGACCAGCTCACTCTACACACACGCAATACCACAAGCAGGCTCCAAACACATGCACAATACTCTTTCCTGGCCTTTTGTCTCCTGGTATCCATTTATAGACACCAGAGACAAGTTGCAAGGAAACACAGTGCAAGCATGTTATTAAATTTGCTTGCACTGTGCAAAACAAATACAGGACTTTTTTCTCATTCTAGAGCTCTTCAGCAGAGCTCTGCGCATGGTCTGCCCTGGAAGAGCATTGAACCAACATGCTCACTTTGAGAGGAGGCGTGTCTGTCATTGGTGACAAAACACACCTCCTCTGCCCCGCCCCCTTTTTAGTGGGCCGCTGTGTTAAAAAAATGCCCGGGCCGAATTTTTCTCCCAGTCCGGCCCTGCTTATTGAAATTGGCTTTTTTTTAAATTATACGTTTTAGTACACCCCATGTGCTTTTGCTTTTTTAAATTTATTTTAAAAATTACCGTATTGTGATCACTATTTCTCAAATGTTCCCCTACTTGAATGTTGGTCAAAAGATCAACATTGTTTGTTATAACGAGATCCAGGCAAGCATACTTTCTAGTTGGTACTTGTACCAGTTGTGACATGAAGGTGTCATTTAACACATTCAAGAACCTGATTCCCCTTGCTTAAGTAATAGTCACTCTATCCCAATTTATGTCCCGGTAATTAAAATCTCCAATAATTAATGTGTTACCCCGGTTTGCAGCTTTCCCAATTTGCTCTAACAGCTGTTCTTCATCATTAACATTTACATTAGGTGGTTTATAACATATCCCAACCAAAAACTGATTTCCCTTTGTTTGCCCCAAGCAGATATCTACCCATAAAGCTTTCACATTTTCCTTGTCACACTCCACATGCCTAAGATTTGACTTTAACTCATGGTTGACATACAAACATACCCCAGCACCCTTCTTGTTTTTCCTATCCTTCCTAAATAACGTTTACCCATTTAAGTTAACTGCCCAGTCATGTGTCTCATCCCACCATGTTTCAGTTATGCCTATTATATCATATTGTTTAGTGCTATTGCCTCTAGTTCCCCCATTTTGTTATATAGGCTCCTTGCATTAGTAAGCATACATTTAATATTATCATGAGTCATTTGTACGTTTTGTTAAATTTCATCAATATTACATACCTCCTCTGTTCTGAGCTTTCCCCTCCCCCCATCTTTATTCTGAGCTAAAGCCCATCTCCTTTCTATCCTATCTCCATTTTCTAGATTGCTTTGACCCTCCCCCCCACTACTAGTTTAAAATCTCCTCCAACCTTCTAGTCATCCTATCCTCCAGCACAGCAGACCCTATTCTGTTCAGGTGCAATCTATCACGACTATACAGGTTGTTCCCAAGCGCAAAATCGTCCCAGTGCTCTAAAACCCCAAACCCTCTTCCCTGCACCAAGATTTCAGCCACGCATTGACCTCTTTAATCTCTATTAGTACCTTGTCATGCCCTTTGGTTTATGTAATGCTCCGGACGTATTTCAGGACTTTATTAATGATGTGCTCAGAGACTATATTTATTCTTTTGTACTAGGGTACCTGGATGATATCCTTATTTATTCCCCTGACCTCCAAACTCATCATAAACATGTCTAACAAGTACGGCAAACTTGGCTTGAAAATGGGCTTTATTGCAAACTTGAAAAATGTATCTCTGGCCAGGCAGAGGTACAGTTTTTGGGGTATAATATTTCAGCCTCTGGTTTCCAAATGGATCCTCGTAAACTAGAGGCTGTTCTACCCTGGCCATTACCTAATGGGTTAAAAGCCATCCAAAGGTTTCTTGGTTTTGCTAATTATTACAGGAGATTCATAAAAGGGTTCTCTTCTGTGATAGCCCCCATCACCAATATGATACGAAAGGGGGCTAGTTTTACTATATGGTCTAAAGAAGCTAGAGAGGCTTTTGAGCTTCTTAAAAAATTGTTTGCATCTGCTGCAGGGCCGGTGCAAGGATTTTTGCCGCCCTAGGCAAAAGAAAGATTTGCCGCCCCCCCCCCACCCCTCCCCAGTCAAGAGATATACAGACACAGTAGGGACTACTTTGTCTGAGTATTTCTCCTACACCCAGGGCCGGTGCAAAGATTTTTCACGCCCTGGGCAAAATAAAAATTTGCTCTCCCCCCCTCGACATCGCAATGCCCCACCCATATGATCTGCCATATGAACTAGTGCCATTGCTGCACACAGTGTGTGTTTACATTAAAAAGCCTGCAGGGACAAACTATAGACACCAGAACAACTTTATTAAGCTGCAGTGGTTCTGGGGACTATAGTGTCGATTTAATGTGAGGTAAATTAGAGATTAGTGTCACTAATAATATACTTACAATCAGATGAGGATGGTGATGGGCTCTGGCTGCAGTCTGGCTCCACTGGTCTGGTGTAGAACAGGATCTCTGGAGGCTGTTTGTAACTGTGGTCACAAAATTCAATGTTCTGGGAGAACAGGAAGCAGCTCCATTTTTGGGGGCCTCTTACATAGCTCAAGGTCTGGGCCCCAGGGCCTGACGGTGAGTATGCCCATAAAGCCCACCCATAAGTCCAACTACATGTTCCAACCATGAACTCACAGGGAGTAGAGTGTGTAGGGGGTGTGTTATGTGTTACTGTAGAGGATCTAATGTGTGTGCTTACAGAATGTAGTGTATAGGGATACCAGTTTGTGTAGGTGATGCAGTGTGTTTGTGTGTAGTGGAAGCAGTGTGTTTTTGTGTAAGGGATAGAAAGCAGTGAGTGTTTGTATATAAGGGATGTATTGTGTGTTTCTTGTTGTGTGTAAGGGATGCATTGTGTGAATCTGTGTTTGTATGCATAAGGGATGCAAAGTGTGTTTCTGTGTATGTAAGGGATGCACTATGTGTGTCTGTAAGGGGTGCGTTGAGTGTGTGTAAGAGATGCATTGTGTTTCTGTGTGTGTGTAAGAGAAGCAGTGTGTGTTTGGATGTGTGTATATGTGCAAAGGATGCATTGTCTTTATGTGTAAGTGAAGCATGTTGTGTTTCTGTGTGTATAGGGATGCATTGTGTGTGTGTGTGTGCGCGCGCGTGGTGTGAAAGAGCTCCCTGTCCTGCCCCCTGTCTTATAGAGCGCTCTCTTCCATTCCTTAGAGATCTCCCCTGCCCCTTAGTGGTCTCTCCTCTCCCCCCCCCACCTCCCTCAGTGGTCTCCGTTTCTCTCCAACTTTCCATTAGTGCTCCCTCCTCTCCCGCCACCCTCCCCTAGTGATCTATCCTCCACCCCCTCCCTTAGCGGTCTCTCCTCACACCCCACCCCTAGTGGTCTCTCCACTGCCCCCTCCCTCCTTTAGTGGTCTCTCCCTCCCCTACGTTCTCATCTCCCACCCCCCATGTTCTCCTCTTTTTCCCCCCCTGTGTTTTTCTCTTCTTCTCCCCGTGTTCTCCCTCTTTTTCCCCCCCTCCTGTGTTCTCACTTCTTCTCCCGTCCCTGTAATCTTCTCCCTCCCACTGTAATTTTTCTCTTCTTCTCCACTCCCTCCCTGTAATCTTATCCCCCCTCCCTGTAATCTTCCCCCCTCCCTGTAACCTTCTCCACTCCCCCCTCCCTCCTTGTAATCTTCTTCTTCTCCCCCCTCCCTCCAATTTCT
>OW240921.1:59099502-59161084 GCA_933207985.1 Pelobates cultripes | reverse complement strand
GGGGGTGAGAAAGGAGAGGGGGGTGAGAAAGGAGGGAGGGTGAGAAAGAGGAGAAAGGGGGGGTGAGAAAGGAGGTGAGAAAGAGAAAGGAGGGGGAGAGAAAGAGAAAGGAGAGGGGGGTGAGAGAGAAATTAGGAGGGGGGAAGAGAAATTAGGAGGGAGGGAGAGATATTAGGAGGAGGGAGAGATATTAGGAGGGGGGAAAGAAATAGAAATTAGGGGGGGAGAGAAATTGAAATTAGGAGGGGGGAAGAGATATTAGGAGGGGGGAAAGAGAAATTAGGAGGGGGTGAGAAAGAGAAATTGGGAGGAGGAGAAGGAAATTGGAGCTGGAGGAGAGATTGACATTCATCACATACACACAATGCACCCCTTGCACACAGAAAAACACACAATGCATTACACACACACACAGACACACATACACAAGCAATGCAACCGTTACACACAATGCATCCCTTACACACACAGAAACACACAATGCATTCATTACACACACTCAATGCACCCCTTACACACATTCAATGCATCCCATACATACACAGAAACACACCCTGCAGTCCTTACACATACAAACACAATTTCACACAATGCATTCCTTACACACATATCAGGACATCCCCTACACACTCCACCCCCTGTGAACAAACTCATTGGTGGAACATGAAGGTGGACCCTGGGACCCAGACCTTGAGCTGTGTAAAGGACCAAGCACAGGATCCGCCCCGGGTGCCAAATGCTCTAGGTACGCCCCTGGTCCTGCCATACTATACATTTGCTAAAAAAAATAAAAAATAAAGATGCAGTTAACTAACTTATGGTTATAGTTTAAAGGTACACTATAGGCACCCAGACCACTTCAGCTCATTGAAGTAGTCTGGGTGAAATGTCCCTTTTGCACTTAGTGCTGCAGTGTTAAACATTGCAAGTTCCAGAGAAACTGCAATGTTTACATAGTAGCTTTAAGTCTGCCACTGGGGGTGCTTCCTAGATCGAAACAGATCTTTGGTAATATGCAATAAACAAGGTATAGAATGTGGATACATTAAAGAATTTATACCATGATGCATGCTTGTGTCTCAATTCCACATAATATAACAGATTGCCGTTCACCAATTGACTGAAGTTTATCTTGAACGTCAGAAGTCAACATGCTAAAGCATGTCTTCGAGTATTTAATCAATCCATCCGCTCCCAGTTCTGGCACAGTGGGGCCAAGTCCTTTGGGATACTGTTCTGTTATAATGATTGGTACTTCCAAAATCTTGGCAGCCTAAATTGTAAAAAATAATAGAAAAAAAATTAGAGTGCAGAAAGATGTAAATGAGAATGAAAAAACATTTCCACACAATCTGAAGCCATTGTTGAATAATGTATAATACTATTCAACCATCAATTTAAATGTGGTAATTCTCAACTGTCCTTGCTATAAGCAGCATTGATAGTACTGTGAATCAAACATTGAAAATATCATTACAACACCTTTGCTATAAAGCACTTTTTGACAAAAAAAATTATTAAAATAACACTTATTTAAAGCAATGAATGCAAAGCTAGTAAGAAAACAGATTGCTTTGCAGACAAACTTGAAACTTTAAATTATGTAAATGTAAACAAATTAAATGTTTCAGTTATTTGTTCATTCTTTATATAAGATGTTTGGGAAATTAAAAGCATTAAGCAGTATACAGTGTCCTTTATTTTGCAAAATTTCATACAGGGTCTGAAATCGAAATCTAAAAGCAAAATGCAATCTTTATCAGATACAGTAGATGTGACCAAAATAGATTTGAACACACTTCCAACATACAGTTAAATACTTAATTTTTTAAATAAAAGGTATTTAAAACTGCTATAGCTACCTTTATCATTCTCTGGACGTCTAATGTAATGCGGACAGTGAAATGGTCTGTTCACTGCCCCCAGACTGTAGACATAATATATCCCATTGGAACATCTAGTTTGAAGGCAAGGGGTGTGCATACATTTTAAGTAAATTCACAGGCATTATATAAGTAACCAGTGCCTTCTGGTGAGAAATGTGTTACTCTACATGCTCAAAAAATTAGATTATCTGAGGGTGAGATTTCATACTGCAAAATACATGAAAATAAAACCTCAAATACTCAATGTGGATATTGAAGGAGTCAATGAGCTGGCCTTGGAATGTATTTTAGTGTTACTTAAACCTAACTGCTTAATTCTGGATTTTAACTCTTCCTTGGCCCGAGACATGAGCCAGGACCATAGCACTTGAAGGGATCTTACCTAAGTACCACCCTAACTGTTTAGGCAAGTGACCATAGTGTCATTAATTGAATCCTTACAGACTTCTTTGTGTTTACAAGTCTGAAAGCTAAGAGGGTGTTTTACACAACCTTCATTTCCCTGAAATTTGAGGATTGGGAAGCTTCTTTTACAGACCATCTTCCCTGATGAAAATGGGACCCCAGGTGAGCACCCCAGTCTGTTATGGATGCATCTGTAATGATGATAATCCAATTTCTTTGTTGGAACGACAGACCTGTGTTTAAGAACTCTGATTTCTTCTACCAATTCAGTCGATTTTGCACCACATCTGAAATGCTTAATTCTGCGTCCAGGTCTTCTTCTCTATTTGACCATTTGGAAAGAATTTTCTGCTGTAGAGGTCTGATTTCTACCCTTGTCGTTTACCGCCGGAATAGTAGAGGTGAAAAGGCTTAAAATGCCATTGTCTTCATTATGGAACAATGATCTTTTATTTAGAGCATAAAAATGTCTATATTCTTTGCTTTTCTATTGGCAAAAAAAAAATAAAAAATGGCCAGGGATCTGGAATCTTTTCTACTAAAATATCTAGAAACTAAATATTTGTAGAAGGAATCATCCGGGATTTTTTTAAATTAATCAGTGGTCCTATAAGAATTGAACATTCTCTTGAAGGTTCATTCTCAATTGCTGCTCTGAATCTGCCTTCATGAACCAATTGTCCAGGTAGGGTACGATAGCAGTGCCCTTTAACCTTAGAGCATTTGCCAATGGAAGGAGTTTTGTGAATACACACGGGAGTGATGCCAGGTTGAATGGTAAGTCCTTGAACTGAAGATGTAGCAGCTTCCTTTTTCTTGATCTTGCTGTGAATCGTGTAATTTTCGTGTAACTACCACCATTGGTACATAAAGATAATCCTTCAGATCTATTTTCACAATGTCATCTCCTCATTGCAGTATGTGGGTTACATATAGAATGTTTTTCATGTGAATCCTTTGGTAAGGTATACATGTGTTAGCTCTCTTGAGGTCCTGAATAGGATAAAACGACCAGGCATGAATACACTCCTTGGAATTCCTGGCTTTTGGGCACTTTTTCTATTACTTCATTTTTTTCTAAAGGGTAGGCGATTCTGCTAGAAGAGCTTCTGATTTAAATCTTGAATAGTATGAACACACCAAAAACGCCAAACTTGATTGTTTTGAGAATCTTATTTTGTAACCCTCTGCAACTGTGTGCAATACCCAAGTGTTTAAAAGTGGTTTCTCTCCATTTCTGTACAAAATATCTTCTTTTCTTGTCCTGCTTGATAGTATATATGAATGGTTATATCTGAATGGTTTACGGAATTTCTGATATTTATCTTGGTTGTGAAAGGATCTTTGACCTCGGGACTGAAACATTCAATTGCTAATGTATTCAAAAATTCTGTTTTATTTTGTCTTCCAGTGGAGAATCAAAACAGCTTGTTCTTCTCAAATGGCAGTTCGCACAATGCCAATTTGGATGCCTTGTCTGCTGTCCAGGTTTTAAGCTATAAATGTTCTGGTGGCCATAGATTCTAAACCCATGATGCGCGCTGAAAACTAACATTTTTTTCAGTTATATCTAGCAGAAATTCATTAAATAATCTCATAGGATTAAACAAATTTGTCTAAGGATTGGAGCCACAGGTTATGTGCTTTCACCACTGATGCACCTGAAATAGCTACTTTGCACAGGTAGCCTGCAGCTTGATATATCAGTCTGCATGAAGTTTCTGCACGCCTGTCCACAGGCTCTTTGAGACCAGAAACCTCTCCTAAAGCAATACTGTTTTTTTGGACAAATGTGCCACCTGTATATCCACTCTTTAATAAACTTCTTAAGTTCCTGCTCCGTCGCGCACCCTCTCTGGTGATGCCGGGAGCCGGAATATGACGTCATGTCTGAAAGTGTGAGCTTGTGTCTGAAAGTGTGAGCTTGTGTCTGAAAGTGTGTGTGTGTGTGTGTGTGTGTGTGTGTGTGTGTGTGTGTGTCGGTGAGTGAGTCTGTCAGAGTGTGTGTGTCTGTGCCTGGAAGTGTGCCTGTGTCTGGAAGTGTGAGTGTGTGTGTCTGTAAGGGAGTGTGTGTCTGGAAGCTGAGTGTGTCAGTGTTTGTGTGTCTGTCAGGGCCGCCATTCCGCATGGGCACGCTGGGGAGGTGCCCGTGGGCCCCACAGGCATGGGGGCCTTACCGCGCTGCCCAGCACATGCCCGGCCGACAGTGGAGATCCTTTGATCTCCCCGGCCGGCCAATGGAGAGGTGAGGGAGATCTCCCTTCGATCGGGGAGAGAGGTAGCTAGGACCCAGGGCTGCAGGAGAGGCCGACCTGTAAGGCAGATCGCTCTTCCCGCAAGCAGGCTGTGTGGAGCGTTGCCGCGCATTACCATGGCAATGCTCCACACAGCATTCTGCGCGCAGGAGGACAGGAAACAGCCTGCAGCCAGACAAGCTGCAGGCAGTACAGAATTCACAATTGGACCACCAGCCTCTTTCATCTAAGGTAAGAAGAAGGGTGGGGGGACATATAGATTATAGTTAATGTATAGTAGTATAAAAAAACCTAAAAAAAACAACATTTGCCACCTGCACCCCTCAAACATACAGCACCCAACACACATATAGCACCCCACTCATATAGCACTCCCCACACACACACACACACACACACACACGTACACACAAACACATACACTGCACCCCTCACTGCAGTGTGTGTGTATTCAGCAGTCTGTATGTATTCAGCCGTCTGTGTGTATGTTTGTGTGTTTGTATTCAGCGGACTGTGTGTATGTATTCAGCACTCTATGTGTACTCAGCACTCTGTCTGTGTGTGTAATCAACAGTCTCTGTGTGTGTGTCTATTCATTAGTCTGTATGTGTGTATGTATTCAGCAGTCTGTGTGTATGTATTGAATGTATGCATTGCATTTGTTGGAGGTACTTATAAATATAATCTTCGTTGTATCTATAATTTACATAACCCGGGTATCGTGGGTTAATACCGAATAGGGAGTTCAAGGAATAGCAACTCACGAACGCTTCAATTCACCGAACGACCTCTCTCCTCGATACGGGACTAGCAGCTCACAAACACTCCAATTCCCCGAAGTGAGAATCAGCCGAAATCCTTCTCTCCTGGAACAGGCAAAATAATACTCCAAAGTAGCAATCCCCCCAAACACGAGAACAAGCTCTGTCTTGAGGGTAAAACAGGATTCTGGTTTATTAAGGGCTACCTGCCCGGTATTTATGCAGGTCTCCCACATGGTGGACACTCCCCCCTAGGGGACCAAATGGAAGACTGGGACAAATGAGGTACAGTAGCCAATCACAGTGGCTCGGGTATAAACACTCCAATTTGTACAGGTAAACCCCTCCTTTCTATCCTGGAGATAATTGGGAAGAAATCCAATTAACTCCAGGGATAGAGGCAAACCGCCATTTTACATGGTATAATAAAAACACATAAAAATCAATAAATGTAAAACTACCGAATGCATTTAATTCGTAAAACGTATGCCTAGATCTGAGCGTACATTACTACCGAATAGCGCTCATACCCAATGCACACGGTTCAATCACCATTGAGTCAAAGTCTTTCACACTGTTCTTTCGGTAACCTACAAATGACTCCATGGGATGGCTATCTGGGTTAAGTCCATTTGTACAATAAAAAGTCCCGAACGGACCGGCGTTCGTA
Source organism: Pelobates cultripes (assembly GCA_933207985.1). Lineage (NCBI taxonomy): Eukaryota > Metazoa > Chordata > Amphibia > Anura > Pelobatidae > Pelobates > Pelobates cultripes. Next base: position 59,155,107 of record OW240921.1, on the reverse strand, counting down.
TGCCTGATGATAAGAAGGGCAGTCGGCGGTTTCAGTGGTGTTCGGTAGAAAAAGTGTCCGGTTTGAGTTACATAAGTTAATTGTCGAACACCGCGGTGTTTAAAATGGCCGTGTGTGGGTGTGTGTGTATGTGTCTGTCTGTCAGGGTTTGTGTGTGTGTTATTGAGAGTGAGTGCCAGTGTGTCTGTCAGCAGGGCTAGCCTTTGAGGTATGCAAGCTGCGGGGTCACATAGGGCGCCATGACAAGAGAGGCGCCCGGCGGCCAACACAGCTCACAAGTTTGGGACACAAGCATATATAATTTAAACGATTCCCTGGTGGTCCATTGGTGCGCATCAGCAGTAGTTGCCTTAGATCATATCCTCTCCCTTGTGGTTCTGGTACTCAGTTAGTGAGTCAGCGCACAGGCTCAGAGATTCTCAGCCTGCGCTCTAACAACATTGAAAGTCTGAGCCGCAAAGGAGTGGGTGTGGCAAAGAGCTACTGATTAGCATAACATCAATATCCGTTATAAAACCAGGAAAAAGTGGGCATGGATGGTGAGCTGATTCGGGGGTGCAATGGGCCACTTGACTGGATTTGCCCCCCAGGCCTGAGGCTGCCAGCCCTCCCCTGATTTTATCCTTTTCTACTTTATCTAGAGATGCAGGACTGGGCATATCTGTAATGAATAAAATGTATATTAAAATAGATAAATAAATAGGAGCATTTTTAAAGTAGAGACTTAAATAAATCTCACCAAATGCTGACAAACCACCCTTGGTGACAGCAAGGCCAGGAACAGCTATATAGGCTTAAATAATTAGAAGTTTGCATCAAAATAGAAGTTTTGATCCGCCCATGCACAGTAGCACGATCGGAACGTAAGTAGAAAGCAAGGCCACCAGGGTGTGCCTTCCACTGCTGTGTACAAATGCAAGGCCTGTACTTTGATTAGAGGGCCACCTGAAAAATCCTACCTTCTGTTGCCGGCATATATTCACCTTCCACTTGTGTTCCCTAATGTTGAGTTGTGGAAGTGTGCCTCTTAGCTCGCCTCCCGAGGAGCTTCCAGGCCCTGTTCCTCACAGGCATCATTCTGTGTGCCTCACCAGTCTTGTGCTGATCATCTTGTCTGTCCCGATGTCGGGACAAGGAGAACTGGGGAAGCTGGTGTGGACCTGCTATTCCAGAGTTTCTTGTCCATTCATGGAAGATACTACCCACTTGTTCAGCACTACCACTATGCGACAGGAAAAAAATGGTTTCGGTTTATGTAGCTATAACCACACCTGCCTTGCTGTGACTCACAACAGCCTAACTACACACTTCCTGAAAAGAGAGCTATAGGTTTGAAACTTTATTTATTTATAAAACATTTTACCAGGAAAGATGCATTGAGATTTCTCTCATTTTCAAATATGTCCTGGGTCCACAAAACACTGATACAACAGGGTACAATAAAATACAAAAAAAAATATTAATACATAAATATATACAAAATTTAACATAGGAAAGGTAGGGAATATATAATCAACCGTGACAGGTGCATTCTGTTTTGAGGTATGTAGAGAGGGGTCTCGTAAAGGACGTTAGGCTTGGGGAAGATTTGAAAGTGTGCGGGAGGTTGTCCTATAATTGTGGTGCTCTGTAGAAAAAGGAGGATCTGGCTGCTTTCTTTTTGTATTAAGGTAGACTAAATAAAGTGCTAGTACTGGATCTGAAGTTATAGGCGGTGAGAAATGCCGGATAGAACATTCTGCTCAGGTAGGGTGGGCGCTTCCCAGCAAAGCTCTTAAACACAACGCTGGAAAGATGAAGGGTGCGTCTGGATTCCAGCGACAGCCAGTTTAGTTCTTTTAGCATGTCATAATGGTGGGTCCTGTAATTACATTGTAGCACAAATCGGCAGAACGAGTTATACAATGTATTAAGTTTATTAAGGTTGGTTTGCATTAGGTGCTCTTCCCAAGTGTCGCTAAATATGGCAATATTATCCAGGTATGTGCAAGCATAATCCTAGAGGCCATCCAAAAGGGTATCTACCATTCTCTGGAAGGTGGCGGGGCATTCTTCATTCCGAACGGCATTACCTTAAATTGGTGTAGACCGAAGGGAGTGACAAATGCATACTTCGGGATAGCACCCGTTGCCAAGGGGATTTGCCAGTACCCCTTACATAAGTCAATGCTGGTGACATATTGACCAGAAGTCACCCGGTCCAATAGCTCATCTATGCAGGTTATGGGGTAAACATCCAAGACTGTCTTGTCATTGAATCTTTGCAAAACCTGGTTGTCCAGTCTTGTTTTGGGACGAGGATCACCGAGGAGGGCCAATTGGAGCGTCTCTTGGATCTCCTGCCTCATATTTTCAAGAAATGCCTCTGGTATGCGGTATGGAGTTTGCCTTAGCGGTTGTTTTTCGAGCATTTCTACTCTGTGGGTGGCCAGAGGAGTGAACCCTGGCATATTGGAGAAGGTGTCTCGCTTTGCGGACATCATCTGTTGGGCTTGCCTGCATTAGCTGGTCCCCTAGTTGGACCTCATCAATGAACCCTGTCTGAACTGTTCTAGAAGGTCTAACAGCGGGAGCACAGATAGAGGCTACGTCCTTTGTCCGTTCATGGTAGGGCTTCAGCATGTTAAATTTAAACCTATTTAGTTTAGAAAAACGTTGCCTGAGAGGGGATATCATAACATTATACAAATATATTCGGGGCCAATACAAACCATTGTGTGGAAATCTATTCACAAACCGGACTTTACATAGGACACGAGGCCATGCGTTTAGACTGGAAGAAAGAAGATTTCGTCTAAGGCAAAGGAAAGGTTTTTTTACTGTAAGAACAATAAGGATGTGGAATTCTCTGCCTGAAGAAGTGGTTTTATCAGAATCCATACAGATGTTCAAACAGGTACTAGATGCATACTTGCACAAACAGGAGGTCCTTTTTTGGCTCCTCCACACAATAAAAAACCCTAACTCCACACCTACAGAACCCTTATTCTGAGACACACAATGTCATCCTGTCATTACAGACCAATAGATTCAATATCAGCACCAGGATATACACCAGAGCAACTCCTGTTTTTAATAACTCCTATGATGCGATTATAGGGGTCATGCACAAACACTGGCCCGTCCTGAAACTGTCTTGTCCATGGTTGAAATTCAGTATCTCTGATTTGCCTAGAGTTACCTTTAGGAGAAACAAAAACCTTAAGAACATCCTGGCACTATCTAAATGTACATCTTCTGTTGTCCAAAATAAGAATTCTAACTCTTGTATAGGTAATTTTAGATGTGGAGGGAAATGCTGTATCACCTGTAAATACTTCTGCCATGGAAACCTCACGTTTGGACCCACAGTGGGAGAGGTCAAATATAAGGTCAAACAAAGTATTAGCTGTAATTCCTCATTTTTAGTTTACTTACTTACCTAGGGCCTCCTCTATGTGGGACAAACCACATAGAAGAGCAGATTCAGAGAACATCGACTGGCTACTCTACACAAAGATCAAAGATCCCCAGTGGCACGAAATTTCCATATACCCTATGAGAGTGAGCGTTCCCATATATCAGTTATGGGAATAGAAACAATCCCTAACATGAATGGCCAAGATAAAAAGGCCCCTAATGCAGCGGAAACAAAATGGATTTTTAAATTAAACTCCCTCAAGCCCCATGGTCTGAATGAAGCGTTAGATCCGGCCTTTTAATATGAAGGGTGTTACACTCCCCCTTCTTTTCTAGTCAAAGCATCTCTATAGTAAAGGTGATTTTACCACTATTATTATTATTAATAGCAATAATCATCAAGTTTCCCTAGCAGGGATACAGTAGTTCACAAAAGTGAGTACACCCCTCACATTTTTGTAAATATTTTTATTATATATTTATATGTGACAACACTGAAGAAATTACACTCTGCTACAATGTAAAACAGTGTAAATTTGCTGTCCCTTCAAAATAACAACACAAGCCATTATTGTCTAAACCGTTGGCAACAAAAGTGAGTACACCCCTAAGTGTAAATGTCCAAATTGGGCCCAAAGTGTCAATATTGTGTGGCACCATTATTTTCCAGCACTGCCTTAACCCTCATGGGCATGTAGTTTACCAGAGGTTGCCACTGGAATCCTGTTCCACTCCTCCATAATGACATCACGGAGCTGGAGGATGTCAGAGACCTTGCGCTCCCCCACCTTCCGATTGAGGAAGCCCCACATATGTTCAATTGGGTTTAGCTCTGGCGACATGCTTGGCCAGTCCATCACCTTATTTAGCAAGGCAGTGGTCGTCTTGGAGGTGTGTTTGGGGTTGTTATGTTGGAATACTGCCCTGCAGCCCAGTCTCCGAAGGGAGGGGGATCATGCTCTGCTTCAGTACGTCACAGTACATGTTGGCATTCATGGTTCCCTCAATGAACTGTAGCTCCCCACTGCCAGCAGCAATCAAGCAGGCCCAGACCATGACACTCCCACCACTATGCTTGACTGTCGGTAAGATACACGTCTTTGTACTCCTCACCTGGTTGTTGCCACACACGCTGGACCTCCACTGAACCAAATAAGTTTATCTTGGTCTCATCGGACCACACGATATGGGTTCAGTCATCCATGTCCTTAGTGTGCTTGTCTTCAGCAAACTGTTTGTGGGCTTTCTTGTGCATCATCTTTAGAAGAGGCTTCCTTCTGGGACGACAGCCATGCAGACCAATTTGATGTAGTGTGAGGCATATGGTCTGAGCACTGACAGGCTGACCTTTAACCTCTGCAGCAATGCTGGTAGCACTCATACGTCTATTTCCCAAAGACAGCCTCTGCACATGACGCTGAGCATGTGCACTCAACTTCTTTGGTCGACCATGGCGAGGCCTGTTCTGAGTGGAACCTGTCCTGTGAAACCGCTGTATGGTCTTGCCCACCGTGCTGCAATCTTCTTATAGCCTAAGCCATCTTTACATAGAGCAACAATTCTTTTTTTAGATCTTTAGAGAGTTCTTTGCCATGAAGTGCCATGTTGAATAAATATGAGGTGCCATGTTGAATAATTTGGGAATAAAGTATTTACCAAGTTGAAAGAAAATTAAATGTTTATTGTTTTATATTGATATATTCCAGTCTTGGTTTTCCGTTCCTCTTTTCCCTCTCTATGAGGGTATATAAATCATGTTTCATGGACCAGTGACCCAGTCTTGATAAAGTCTGTGACAAAGCTGTAACGCTTAGACGTGTGTGGTCCAGATTTATAGCTACTTTAGATTACTGAGGCTTCTCCTTTCAAGTGTTGTTACTCCTGTGTCTGTCTACCACCAAGTCAACGGTGCTACCATCAGCTCCAGCACGCAGGCTCGCTGCCTAGGTGTTCTCTTTGACTCCGACCTCTCCTTCAAGCCTCATGTTCAATCTATCGCCAAATCCTGTCATTTCCATCTCAAAAACATTGCGCGCATGCGCCCCTACTTAACGCCAGATGCGACTAAGGTGTTGGTCTTCTGGACCAGACGCATGACTAGCCCCCCGTTTCTCCAGACCAAATTGTCTCTGAACTTCCTACACAGTCCAAACCCAAACCCATGCAGTTGGGGGTCACTAGACTGTCGGAAGCAGAAAGACCATATCGGAGGAAAGAAGGCCTATGTCTATACTGCGGTAGAAAATGACCTATGAGAAGCAATTGTCCCATACGTCCGGAAAACTACCGCACCTACGCACCTTAAGGGGACAGGTCTTAGGTGTAATGAAGATGTCCTCTGGAAAAAATTAAAAAAGGTTTCTCCTTTATATTTCGATCACCTTTGACAAAATAACTTTTCATGCAAAGCCCTGATGGATTCAGGGGCTGCTGGAAACTTCATCGATGTTCAATTTGTTAAAGGCAATGCTATACCTATCAACATCTCTAGCTGTTGAAGCTAGAGATGGAAGGCCACGCTCACAGCCATTGATTACTCACAAAACCTTACCCATTAATATGTCCATTGGTGCCTTACATAAGGAAGATATAACAGATCAGGTTATTGCATCTCCTTGTCCTATCATATTAGGCTTTCCTTGGCTTAGCAAGCATAACCCTCATAGTGACTGGGCTAATGGGGAAATATTGGAATGGGGTAAGGATTGTGATGAAAGGTGCATATTGCATGTCACCAAAAGAGTGGGCACCATTGAATTACCCACTATTACACCTCAAACTACCAAAGTCCCTATACAATACCAAGACATTAAGTATTCAGCACAACTCAGTCTAACACTTTACCTCCTCACAGACCATATGACTGTTCCATAAACTTACTACCCGGCGCTATGCCACCTAAGGGAGCAGTCTATGGTCTATCCCCACAGGAGAGTAGAATAATGGAGGAATATATTAAGGACTCATTGAATAAAGGCCATATACGCAAATCATCCTTGCCTGCTGGGGCAGGATTCTTTTTTGTATCTAAAAAGGATGGTGAGTTACGTCTATGTATCGATTACAGGGCATTGAACATAATCACCATTAAGAACGCCTACCCCATTCCCCTTATTGCCGAGTTATTTGACAGACTCCAAGGCGCTAAAGTATTTACTAACCTTGACCTTAGAAGCGCTTACAATTTGGTGAGAATTAAGGAAAACCATGAGTGGAAAACCGTATTTAGTACCAGAAGTGGCCACTATGAGTACTTTGTGATGCCATTTGCATTGTGAAACGCTCCAGCTGTATTCCAGGATTTTATTAATGACGTACTCAGGGATTATATTTACTTATTTGTCTTGGTCTATTTGGATGGCATCCTTATTTATTTCCCTGACCTTTAAACTCACCATAATCATGTTAAACAAGTTTTGCAAACCTTATTGAAAAATCACCTTTATTGTAAATTTGAAAAATGCATCTTTGATCAATCAGAAGTACAGTTTTTGGCATATAACATTTCTGCCTCAGGGTTTCAGATGGATCCTAAAAAAAAAAAACCTGGAGTCTGTTCTACAGGGGCACCTACCTACTGGGTTAAAGGCCATTCAAACTGAACGGCACCTAACAATAAAGGCTGCATACGAGGTCTGCGAACCTCAACACAAACATAATGAGACCACCGGCTACTATACATGAAACGTATAAACCATGTAAACAAAACCCAATTAGGAAAACAAATGGCAGATGGTAAGATGTACTTGAAGGTGTTTGTGAACCTAGAAAATAGGGACTTGCAAGTCCGTCAACATTGTGGGCCTGCGAGCCCAAACATACATTGTTGTTTTCAAGGAAAAATTATGACTACTCACCTTAGAGACCTGCGAGTCTCCGATCTCCGCATAAGTAACACAAGAATAAATAAAAATTATATTCATTAAAAAAAAAAGGCCATTCAAAGATTCATTGGTTTTGCCAATTACTACAGAAGATTTATAAAGGGGTTTTCTTCAGTAATAGCCCCCATCACCAATATGACACGCAAGGGGGCTAGTAGTACGATATGGTCTAAGGAGGCTGTAGAAGCTTTTCAAAATCTCAAACAAAGGTTTGCCTCTGCAGACATATGAATACATCCCGATACCAGTAAACCTTTCATACTGGAGGTTGATGCCTCAGAGATAGGGGAAGGGGATGTCCTCTCCCAGAGGGAGAACCAAGAAACTCCTTTGTCCCCTACTGAGCGCAAATATTATATTGGCAATAGAGAATTATTGTCTCAAGGAGTGGCGACATCTTTTGGAGGGTTCCCTTTTGATCATTACAGATCATAAAAACCTGGCGTACATAGGAGATGCTAAGCGATTATCTTCTAGACAAGCGAGGTGGTCACTGTTCCTTTCTCACTTTAATTTTCTTATAAACTTATTTACCTGGTTCTAAAAATGTCAAGTCCGACGCCTTATCTAGACAGTTTGATACCGAGTCTATACAAGAACAAGAAACTTCCCCTATTATTCCCTCTGAATTTATCATTGCTTCCACTGTCCTTTCCTTGTCTTCTACACTGCTTAGCACCATCATGGAGGCTGAGTCTCAGGCGCCCTGCAGTAAACCACAAGACAAATTGTTTGTTCCATCGGGTGAAAGGTAAATGTCATGAAAGTGTTCCATAACAACGTGACTGCTTGACACCCGGGAATTGATAAATCCACATCCGCAATCATGAGATCATTTTGGTGGGATTCCCTTTGGGATGTTAAGGAATATGTGTAGGCCTGTTCTGTTTGTGCGGTTTCTAAGTTTGGCAAAACAAGCCACTTAAGAATGTATTTTCATGTGCCTGTTACTATACCTTTAAAAGACTGTAAGAACCAAGGGAATATCTGTATAAGCGTGTTGTACGAACGAGAGCATTCGTATGCTGGCGGCAAGAAAGCCACCAGCATTCATACAGTGGTTTCACGAACAGGGAATTTCACCCCTGTTCGTGAAACGAATTAGCTACCGAATGGGAGCCCACACACAGGAGGTCATGTGGCTCCCATTAAGTGTTGCAACAATGTTTCATTTCGTAATTATAAAGATTCAGGGTGGCCGCCGTTCGGCTACGACCACACGGCGGTCGGCCATCTTGGATCCTTTGTTAGCCCAGCGATATTTCGTCGTCGAGCGCCTGGAACTAAAATCGGCTACTCGACGGCACGAATACCGCTGGACTTCCAGGCTGTTCGGGAACACCGGGCATTCGGTAGTTTGTTCCCCTATGGACAATTAGCACTTTGAATGTAAAATAACATGTGATTCGTGCGGTGTTCAGTTAGTTATGCTGGGATCTGAGCGGTAATTGCACAAAATGTGCGCTCAGACCCCAGCTATCTACCGAACGTTTGTTCGTTTAATAAGGTGAATAATGCCAAAGTTATGTATTTTTAAGTAAAATGCCGGTTCAGCTGCACGGAGGGATAATCCACTTAATTGGATATTCTAGTGGGAGTATCCCTCTCGTGCAGCAGTGTATGATGGGAGAAATGTCCGGGTTGTTAAGTTCCCCATGTAGTCCCCTACTGTACAAACCCTGTAATGTCAGTAGGGAATCCCCTTGCATGGGGAACTGCATCAATACTGTGACCTGTGATTAAAAGCTCAGTTGACTCCCAGCCTGTGTCGTCTAGTTCTTGGGAAGGAAGGATTTATACAACGCTACCAGGTTTATTGCATGCTGTACTCATTTTGCTTGAAGGATTCTATGCTGTTCCTGTTACCCAGCGGAGATCCTGTGGATTATACTACCGCTCCGCTACACTAAGGTACCTCAAACTCCCTTGTGGCTTGTTGCACCTCTTCCCGTCCCTGAGGTTCCGTGGTTCCACTTGTCCATGGATTTCATTGTAGAACTTCCTAGTTCTAATGGTTATACCACTATTCTTATGGTCGTTGACCGTTTTTCTAAAATGGCTCGTTTCATTCCACTTAAAAAATTGTTGTCATCACAAGACCTGGTGCTGATCTTTATATGTGAGATTGTCCATTTGTCTGATAGAGGTTCTCAGTTTGAATTCCGGTTTTGGAGGGCTTTCAATAAGCAATTAGGTACTGAATTATCTTTTTCGTCCTCTTACCACCCCCAGACTAATGGTACGGTTGAGAGGGCTAATCAGTCTTTGTAATTATATTTGCGTTGTTTCGTTAATAGTACTCAAAACAATTGGTCCGAATTACTACCATGAGCCGAGTTTGCTAGAAACAATGCTGACCATGACTCCTCCCATTTTTGTTAATAATGGCCGGCATCCTACTGTCCTCCCAGCTGTTTTTTCTGACACGGCTATTCCTGCTTTGGATGACCGTCTTGCTTCCATTCGTGATACCTAGGTAAAAGTTCACTCCGCTCTTGCTTCCATTCGTGATACCTAGGTAAAAGTTCACTCTTATTCCCTGGCTCTCCCTGGGAACTGCTGCAGACCTTTTCAAACATTATGCTGATAAACGGCAACCCTGTTTACCAAGTGGGTAAGAGGGTTTGGTTATCAGCACGCAACATCAAGCTTAAAGTCCCAAGCATGAAGTTTGCTCCGAGGTTCCTTGGCCCGTTTCGTATCCTTCGTAGGATTAATCATGTCTCTTATTCCCTGGCTCTCCCTGACTTCTTGCGTATTTCGAATACTTTTCATGTCTCTTTGCTCAAACCTTTATTTATTGTTTGCAATAAATATACTGTCCCATGTGTCCCTCCTCTCCCTTGGTTGTTTCTGGACAGGAGGAGTATGAGGTCTCCTCCATAATTGATTCCAGGTTTTCTCTGGGCACTTTGCAGTACTTGGTGGATTGGAAAGGTTATGGACCAGCCGACCTCTGATATACATGCTGGCTGCAAGATCCGCTATTTTCATGCTAAATTTCGTCTCAAGCCTGGTCCTGCCCGCCTGGTGGGCGCTCTTCAGGTGGGGGATAATGTAACATATTCATCCTCACCTTGCGGATCCATGGCTAATTATACCACCTCGTCCGCTCACGTGACCAACTATGTCCGCGCGCACATTTTGGGGTCAAAGAGCGATCCCAGCTAATCAGAAAGATAAAGCAGGTATAAAAAACTAGAATTACTTTTCCTCATTGCCCTGTCGTGGTTTCCCTAGTGGTTGTCCGAGGGCGTGTTCTTGATTCAAGTTTCTTCTGGTTTTTGACTTAGGCTTTTATTTTGACTTCCCTGTATTTCTGGTATCCCTGACCTCTGGCTTTTCTTTATTGTTGTGTCCCTTTCTGTATCTCCTGACCTCGGTTAGCACCCTGACTATTCTTGGGTACATGAGTCCGGCCATGCATTACTGTGATGGTCTGAGTAGGTATCACAGTCTTGCATTCCCTTTTCCCATAAAATAATAATGCCAATAATCCACAGGTTCCAATATCGCTGGTGTTGCATAATAACTCACACATGAGCCAAAGCTTAATGCTGGGACAAGACTGGTTTAATGGAAAAACAGGCATTCAATTAATACATCAAACAACACCTTCTCTGAGTCAGCGAGATAATGGGAGTTTTGAGAACATACTAAACTCAATTATCTTCTGATCAGAAAAAGCTAAACTTTTCACAATTTATAGAAACACCCCAAAACTACATAAAAAACACCACAAAAGTCACATCTCTGGGTAGCTTGTCTCTTTAGGAGCAACATATCCAAATTTCAGCCAAATCTGTTTTGAAGTTCCCGAATGGCACCGCAGAGAGAGTTGACCGGTCTGCTACGAAGTTGAAGCTGAGAAACAGTTCCAGAGGAAATGTAGTAAGAGCCGGTCTCCATTCGTGGGTTTTTATAGAAAAACTGCAATAGGTGAAATATATCTGGTTCGTGAAGAATGCTCCTTGTGTTCGGTAGTTTGAAACTCCCGAACGCCGTTAGTCTCAAGTACTGGGAAATAGAACGTAGCAGAGTTCCATAGAGACTGGTGTTCGTGCGAGTGCGTAGCAGAAAACAGTTCCAGGCACTCGACGACCAAGTCCCGCTGGCCGTGTTCAGGATACAAGATGTCCGCCACCCATTGTTCTCACCATGTGTATTTGTATGCACGAAATGGCGACTACCTTGGAGCATTCAATTAGTCTGCAGTTTTCGTATTGATACATAGTGTTCTACGTTCTAATTAGTCACAGGTGTGGTCTCTGTTTCGGGAAACCAACAAATAAACAAATGTAACCACAAAAGAACGAATGACTGGGGAAAGTTAACAGCAGGGAGTGCAAATAGCCTAACGGTGATGGGGTATTCCTTCACAATTACCTATTAGTCATCTGTGTAACACAATTCTACCCCTGCTGGATCATATAGTAATCCTGACATTAACCCACTAATTAGAAATTATATTCCTGTAAGTTATGTTTTTGGAAGTATTTATCCATTTGCTGTTTAAACACCTGTATGGACTCTGATAAAACCATCTCTTCAAGCAGAGAATTCCACATCCCTATAGTTCCTACTGTGAAATAAAAAAAAAAAAAAAACCTTGTCTTTGCCTTAGATTAAATCTCCTTTCTTCCAGCTTTAATGTGTCCTCGTATCCTATGTATAGTTCTGGTAGTCATCAGGTTTATTAAGGCCAAACACTCAAATTTATACACAGGGGGTCTACATAAAGAAACATAGCATGCCACTCCCTGGCGTCCCTGTGTCTGGGAGATATTTGTGTCAGAAACTATAACTCCATTATCTCTCCGTTGCAAAACCCCAAAAGTACCTCCAATATTAACAGGAACCTGACACGATTCCCATCCCTGGATAGCCCTGATCTGAGGGGACAACTTGGCCAAATAGCGCTCAGATCCATTTGGTAGAATAGACTTGCCACAGGGATAAAGTTCTGACTGGCCGGCCATAAGGTGAAAGCCCAAAATAGTTCCAGGATAATCGGTGCAACGGCCGGTCTTCCTTCGGGCGTTCCTGTGCGAACAACATACAAGATATTTCATTGGTTTTAGAAAGCGAATGCTCCCGCCAGTTGGTAGTTCCTATCTCTCAAAGGTTATTCGCATAGCTGGTCTGGAAGTGGGATGGGCAGCGGACCAAGTACCGCTGCATTCGGGAGACAAAATGTTTGCTATCCTTTGGTCGATTACTTAAAATGGCGGCCACCCAGGGCGAGCACTCAGTTATTTCCCATGTGGTTTTGCACTTATGTTAACTAGTGTTAAAGTTCTAATGAAATACAGGGGTGGTCCTTGTTTGGAAGTCGAATAAAGTGGTTTTGGGGTACAATAACTCCTGAACGTATTCAAGGTTTTCGGTTTTCTTTTACTGCAATAAAATACACATTTGTATTCAGCAATGTCTCACATGTAAAACAGTAACCCCCATGTACAGGTTTTATGGTGTTTTTGGAACGAAACGTTACTGGATGACCCACTACTTTGAGGAAAACAGTAGAGGAGACTAATAAACCGTGGGTGTGGGAGGTCCATAAGGGAGTGATGAGAGGGATACTTATCAAGTGGGGTGCCTGAAGTAAGAGAGATAGGAGGCCCAAAATTCAAACCCTTACAAACCTTATTAATATTGAATAAACGGCCCATAAGACCAACCCGACTCCAGAAATCTTTGAGCGTCCCGACGTATTGGTCTACGCTCACTGCTCGCCCTTAACACGTACCAAGCGACCCAGTTTATGCATAGTACATTTTACTCCCATGGTAACAAGAGTGGGAAACTGTTGGCCAGAGCCCTTAAGAATAAATTTGAAAAAAAAAACATATATTGCAAAAGTAAAAACCACCACGTGCAATACCACGAAAGCTATAGCAGATTAATTTTCTACTATTTACCATATATTATATAACCTCCCACGACCTGAAAAATCTAAACCTGAGCTTAGAACATACCTTGCCAATAACTTAACCAACAATCTGCCCAGTGAAATAGCTTCTCTGCTAGATGCCTCCTTTACTGAGAAGGAACTGACCAGTGTCCCTAAGGCTTTGCCGACTGAAAAGAGCCCTGGACCAGATGGCCTCACGGCACGATATTATAAAATGTTTAGGGACACTATTGGGAGACACCTCTTAAAAGCTCTAAACGAGATGACAGTGGAATCCTCACTACCACCCCCTATGCTAAGGGTGACAAGAACAGTGATACCCAAACCAGTAATTACAGACCGATCTCCCTGATCAACTTGGATCTAAAAAATTTTTGCCAAATTGATCACCAATTGTCTCAGGCCCTGGACTAGTCCACTCTGACCAATCAGGCTTCATCCCAGGTAGGGAAGCCAAGGACAATATCACCAAGATTATTGTTATCCATGGGGGAAAGATCCCAAAAATTCCTACACTGCTCCTGTCTATAGACCCTGAAAAAGCCTTCGACAGTGTGGACTGGTCCTATCTATATCAGACACTTGAGGCACTGGGGCTTGGGATGAGGCTGCAAGGTTGGATCCAGGCATTGTATAGGGGCCCACTATATAGCGACCTGCGTGAGGGTCAATGGTCACCTCTCCCCTGCATTTGTGATAGGTGACGAGACGAGACAGGGGTGCCCACTGTCCCTACTACTTTTTGTACTTTCCATCAAGCCATTCTTAAACGCAATCAGGATGAACGATCACATTAAGGGTTACCCACACACAGAAGGTGAAGCAAAAGTAGCAGCATTTGCAGATGATGTCCTCTTTATGCTTACCGACCATACCCAGTCTTAACAATATGTTACATACGAAATAGATAGGCTTAGCTCTTTCTCAAACTTTAAAATCAATGCAGGGAAGTGCGAGATCCTGGGAATAAATATAACAAGAGATAGGAGGACAAGACTACAACAGTGAGCGACAAAGGACTGAAATAGCAGAGACGACTGGACTATACAAGGCGAACTACCCATCATTACTAGAAGAAATAAAATCAGACCTAGATAACTGGAACATACCTCACTTCTCCTTGCTAGGCAGAATTAATATTCTCAAAATGCTGACGTTGCCCAAACTATTGTATCTGTTCCAGATCCTACTGGTCTCAATACCCTGGACCTTCTACACCACCCTTAAACACATTTTCCTTTCTTTCATTTGGGGCCAAAAGAGCGCCCAAATTGCCTATAGTGTACTGACGGGAGAATTGGATAGGGGGGAATGGGCCTACCGAAAATTTACCATTATTATCTGGCAGTGGTATTTAGCAGACTGCATGACTGGACAGTTAGGAGTTCGACAAAATCGTGGCATGTACTGGAGCAGGGCTATGCCACAGTACCCATGGCCACTCTTGCTTGGCAAACATGTAGTATCAATAGACTAGTGAAGCACCCTAAAAATAACTGGTGACTTTCTCCAGATCTCTCACCCATATTCACCGTAGCAGACAACCCTGACTTTCTGGATGGATGAGGCAGATAATTCCTACGAAACCTGTTGGGAGACTCAAATAGCCCACTTATATACAATACAGAGACACAGTAAACACGCCCATGACACTCCCATAAACACACCCACAAAATGCCATGTCACTGTGACTTAGCAATAAATGACAGAACATGAAAAACACACAAAATCACATATTTCCTACCTAGGAACCCCCATAGTTTATAAATTTGGGTGCCCAATACACCCAAAAGCGGTCAGATCCCACGAACACAGCCCCGGAATGCCACCAGGGTAAAGTTCTGACCAGCTGCACACATGCCCAAAACAGTTCCAGGGCGTTTTGTGCTTTTGCCGGTCAACTTCGGGAGTTCCATGTGAAAGAAATATCGAACGCACAATCTGGCTATTTAGTAGCGTTTGTTCGTATGGTACCAAACGGTGCTCTCCTGGCATGTGTGGGAAGGAAGCAGGCGTTCAAAGTTTAGCGGTGTTCGGGAGTTTCCGTGTCTGATTTTAGTTCCATGTGATCGACGCCCGAACACCACTGCCAGCATTCCCGCGAAAAAGCTAGCCGCCAACACAGTTCCTATGTGTTTGTGCTTACCTCCAATCGGTTTGGATCTGTGTTAGTCTGGTGTCTTTTCCCAAACGGTGCAGTGCTCCAGAGTGCCTCCTGCCCCAAGTTACACTTTAAATATCCAGGGTCTTCCTGGGCAGGGCACCAACTATAATCATGTCACACCCTGTTCCTAGCTGCGGATCATTCTGGCAATGGCTTCTGGTATCCAGTGCTCTTTTTACAATTCTTGTTTAGTTTTTCTTGTTTTTTTGGTTTTCTATTCTATGTCTGGTTTTCTTTATGCTGGGTTCTGGGTTCATTCCTTTTAGTCCGTCCCTGGATTTCCCAGTCTCTTGGATTCATTTAAATGTTTGTTTTATGTTGCTACACCCGTTTGTTTTCCATCATTCTTTTTGTTTCAGTGTTCCTACGGGCAGCTGCTCAAGGCTTCTGCCCTTTCTTGCAGGTAAGTGCTATATATGTCGTCTTTGGTTGTTTTAGCATACATTAGGCAGTGTAGGACCTGCCAGATATCGGGTACATTGGCGTTGTTGGCAAGCTTATGCAATGTATGATCATATAATGTGACTAAATCCCCATGATTTTCTTATATAGTGCTTAGTTATTTCTCCTCTTGTTTTGCCTATCTTATCTTGTCTTGTTTTAGTTTGTATACCCAGTCCATGTACAGTCCTGTCCAGTCATGCCCATGTTATGTTCATGTTTTCCTCATGTCTTGTGTACATATTCTGGGTTTAGTTTCCTATCCTTCTCCGGTTCTGGGTTCTCTTAGTTCTGTCGTTTTCATATTTGGTGTCTTTTCTAGTCTTGCCTTGTTTCTGTACTGGATGCATTCTTGCTGCAGAGCCTTCCTATTCAGCTCCTGGGAGGTCTGCTTAATTCCTGCTCCTAGTTCCTGGGATCCGCATAAGCTGATTCAGGGTCTTGATATGTGGCTGTTCAAACGCTGGTGGTCAACACCAGGGGGCGTGCGTTTACCCTGCACCAGACCCTGCTAATCCACATGCACACTGTGACTCCTATTCTGAACATCAGGCATACTGGGTCCTGGGCTCCGGACCGCCACCCTGACAAATCCACTCCTGAGGCATCCCGTTGTTACTGGAGGGGAAGGGCACCATTCTACCTTCTCAGGGATACACAGAGCCCTGGTGGAGGGAAACTGATGGAACATATATCCCTGACCCTCGCTCTGCTAAAAGGGCACAATCAAGGTGGCTTGGGATTCCCTACTAGGGGCTTAAAGATTCGGGCTGACTGCCCACCATCCTTGCACTCCAGGGGTGGAGACCATGGTCCGAACCACCCGTCCCGTGTCAAAAGCTTCAGGGACTTGTGGACAGAGACCACCTGTGCTCTGTCCTGATGCCAGCTCTTCTGCTGGGTAGGCACTCGGCTGCCTTTTCTCCCTGGAACGCCTGCTGTGGTTGGGGATCTTGGAAGGCTGCTCAGCATCCCTGTAGGGCTGGTGCAGAGACCTTGGTCCCATCTGTACCATGCGCTCCAATTGTCCCGTTTCCTGATAACAAGCCCTGCTGCTGGGGAGAGGAATCAGTTGTCTCCTCTCCCTTTCAACCATACTGCCGCTGGGGAGTCGGACCGACTTTCACGACACCCGGTAAAACTGCCTGGTGCTGGGTAGTGGGACCGACCATCTCCACTCCCAGTGATGCTCGCTGCTGCTGGGATGAGGGACCTACAATCTCATCTCCCTGTAATGCTGCCTGTTTCCGAACCGAGACTATTAGGTTCCGGTATTCCTGCTCCAACTCCCACTCAATGGTAACAAAGTGGGTGAGGTCTCGTCCCAGCTCATTAGCTCGTGGGAAGGGCAGCATCTTTTGCCGGTAACAATAAATAGCCCAGAACCGCGACTCCTCCAGACTACCACAGTCATCGTCCTCCTCAAACGGCTTCCACAACAGACCAGGGACATCGTAGCCCTCCCCCTCTGGCTTAACAACCTCTGCCAACCAAGTGTCTCGCTGGACTGCGTACTACCAAAGCGCCCGGTACGAGTCCTCCCGCATCATCTCTCTCTTGACCAGGAGCTCAAGGTGTCTTACCCACTCCGTCAAGGGTTGCTCTCCCAGGATCACCATCCGTTGGGTCACTTGTTCCTGCCAGCGGTGCGCTGTGCTTTGAAGCTTCTTTTTCCGCTGAAGCTGTGCTACCTCCAGGGACTCTTGCCAGAGTTCTCACATTACATATTCTCTCTAGTTCAGTTCCTCCTCGGCTGAAACAGGGCCGTACTCCTGAGCCCGTGCGCTTTGTAATCTCCACTGGAATTCCTCCTCATATGGGGACGCTGCCCGGGGGCCTACCTCTTTATACAGGGGTGCTGCTGCACTCTTCACTGCTTTCCCTATCTTGGGATATACATTTGGAAGAAAAATACCATTCCTAACACCAGTGTAACAAATCCCCTATCCTCCGGTTGAGTATATCCATCATGGATCTCCCAAGTCTCAAGCGCAGTAGTGATTATTTCAACCAATATTTCAACCAAAATATTTAAATCTTACTCCCACTTTCTATGCTTCTGTCATGGCAGCTGGTGAAGTCTCTCCAAACCTACCTTGTGTCCACTCCGCTCTGATTAGAATTACAAATGATCTTGTTGAGGCTAAATCCAAAGACAACTATTCCATACTAATTCTTCTCGACCCAGATATATCTCCCCACCCCTGACCTCTTCCATGCTGTCCTACAACTATTATGGACAAAAGAATTAAAATAAAATGGCTATTTACTAATGTCCATTTATTCTGTGTTCACTATGTTAAACTGGCTGCTAGAGTAAACCTTCCCTTCTCCCCTACAGTGTGTTCAGTAACTATTTTCTCTGCCAATTCCTCCCATCCTGCTAGACTCCCCCCTTCCCATCGAGCAAGCCTCGTGTAACAAATTCCTGTGTTAAAAGAACAGCTTCCTTTATTAAACTCCTCCCCCACTTCCTTTGTGCAAATTAACAGCTATGTGCCACGTGTAACAAAATGGAGAATCGCTGTTAAAGTAACTGTTTCCTCTTCAGCCCCTCTCTGTTCAGTAACTACTACTCACTCCCCCTCCCATCGTGTAACCAAGATGGAGCTGGAATATGGGTGGGAGAACTCTGTAATGACGACACTACATCCTGTAGGGGGGGGTTTAGACAAGACCCCTTAGACTGTTAACCAATTGTTGAATGAATACTGTATGTTAACTGTGACTCTGTATATGACATTTCTGCTTTAAAAGGGGCTCCCACTCCAGGGAATAAAGAATTTCTCAGGTTTTTCACTAATCAGAAACTTTGTCTCCGTTGTGCATTACTTCTAGAAAAAGCTTGCACGCATTAATTAACCAATTTGGAAGGAGTAGATAGACAAATAATCAAAGCTTGATTTGATCTAAATCACAACGTGTCACCAACTGCCTTTATTCCATCTCTGACTGGATGTCCTCCCGTTTTCTGAAACTCAATCTCTCTAAAACTGAGCTCCTTGTCTTCCCTCCTCCCAATACTGATCCTTCTCTTTCACTCTCCTTTCAATTTAGTGGTATACACATTAGCCGATCCTTGCAAACACGCTGTCTTGGCATTATACTTGATTCTGGCCTCACATCTAATCTGTCACCAAATCCTGTCGATTCCCCCTTAAAACCATTGCCCACATCCGCCCCTTCCTTATGCAAGATGCTCTAGTAATTTCTCGCATGGATTATTGTAACCTCCTAATTTGTCTTCCCAGAAGCTGCGTAGCCCCGCAACAGTCTGTAATGAATGCTGCCGCCAGACAGATTTTCCTCTCCAGTTGCTGCTCTCACACCTCACCCCTCTGTCAGTCCATACATTGGCTTCCTGTATCCGATAGGAGTCAATTCAAAGTACGAATCCACACCTATAAAGCACTGAGCAATTCTAGCTCCTCTTATATCACTTTACTAATCCATAAGTATGCCCCTTCTCGCTCTGTTCATGACCTTCTACTGTCCGCACCCGTATGACAAATTCATGCTTGCGGGACTTTTCACGGGCGGGACCCCTCCTTTCGATAGCCTGTCTACCACTATCAGACTCTCCCCTACTTCAATGGTTTAAAAAGTGCCTTAAAACCCGTCTCTTCAGGAAAGCTTATGGCCTCCCAGAGTAACCTCTACCTCATATACCTGTTCCTTGCTCTCTCCTAAAGGGCAGCACTCTACTCTCTCGTCCAGCTCTGCCTCACTTCCACCTTGTTTGATTGCTATATCCTGTCCTACTGTGTTTTAAACCCCTCCTCCTCTAGACAGTAAGCTCGCTTGAGCAGGGTCCTCTTAATCCTATTGTTCCTGTAAGTTTTTGTAATTGCCTTGTTTATTTTTAAATGTTGTAAATATTCCATATTGTAAAGCACTATGGAATTTGTTGGCGCTATATAAATGCCAATAATAATTATAATATCTAATTTTATAAGCTTTCCAAAGAAAATAAAACTAATCCTACACATGATAAATTAGTGGAAATAAGAGTCCAAGAAAAGATCAATGCACAATGGAGATTGATTATCGTGAAAAATATGCTTAAGGTCAAATTAAACTATTATAATAGAGGCAACAGAGCAAATAAGATAATGATGAATAACATTATAAATCACAAAGCCAATAATAGGATTATTAAAATAGCTGTCGATAGTTCAGAGCTTTTAATGATTTTTTATAGGAATTTATATTAATTTACAAAATAGAATTGATCAATCACAGACTGACAGGTATTTCAAAAATATCAACCTAAGATATCAGAGGCCCAAAAGAGCACTGTAAATATTCCCATTACAGGTGAAAAATTATTACGAACCATAATTTGGAGAAACAAAAAACTCCAAGCCCTGCTGGCTTCAGCAATGTGTTTGCCCAACTTCTGTGGGCAAATATCGCTTTACTTAAAAAATAAAAAAAATAAAATAAAATAAAAATGTCCTACTAAAATGGAGAACTGTAGACCCTTTAACAATGATAAGCTTTTGTTCAACAATTTTGGCAAACTGACTTTAGAGTGTAATAGAAGCGATAGTTAATCATGATCAGATTGGATATATTCAAAATAGAGCATCTAGTGAAAACTCAAGAACAATGCTTAATATACTAGATATGGCAAAAAGAACAGCTATTTATATGCTGACCTTGTTGGAAGATCAGAGAAGGCCTTCGACAGGCTGAATATAACAAAATTACAGAAATTTGGTATTGATGGTTGGATGCTTAGGGCAATAATGTCCTTATATAAATTTCCAACTCTATTGAGTGGAAGCAGACAAGGTTGCCCACTTTCTCCTTAAAGGGACACTCCAGGCACCCAGACCACTTCTGCCCATTGGAGTGGTCTGGGTGCCAACTCCCACTACTCTTAACCCTGCAAGTGTAATTATTGCAGTTTTTTTATAAACTGCAATAATTACCTTGCAGGGTTAACTCCACCTCTAGTGGCTGTCTGCTAGACAGCCACTAGAGGGCACTTCCTGGTTTCAATGCTTTCCTATGGGGAGCGCTAATGCGCATGCGCAGCATTGCCACGCATGCGCATTAGGTCTCCCCGGCCAGTGGGCGGGATAAGTCTCGCCCACGGCTGACGCAGTCAGAAGGAGAAGCAGCGAAGAGGAAGAAGCAGCCTCGTGGGACCTGCCTCAGGTAAGTTACTGAAGGGTTTTTCACCCCTTCAGCAACCAGGGATTGATGGGTGGGAGGGAGAGGGAACCTGCAGTTCCTGGAAACCGGGCCTTTCCCTTTAACTGTATGTCATCACACCGGAACCTCTAGATATTAAAATAAGGGTAATTAAAAACATTAAGGGACACCCCACTAAATCACAAGATTTAAAGTTGAACCTGCATGCGCACGATATTTTAATCTCTTTGACTAATACGTTCATTTAGCTGATGTACCTTATGAAGGAATTTACAGAATATGCCCAAGTTTCCAACTAGGAAACTAACATTGACAAGTCTGTGATTATGGTGTCATAATGTGTCGGAGCTATTCATGCTGCTTTTAACAATCAGCTCCTTCATTACTGTTGCCACGGTTACTCACCTGGTTGTTAGTAGCCAGCCTATTTGCTAATTAGTGCAGCCTATTTAAGCAGCAAGTCACAGAACCTCCTTGACCTTGCATGGTTTCCTGTTCCGCAGAAGATTTCCTGTGTATTCCTGATACTCGACTTCTGGCCTGGTTCTGGCTCGTCTGCCTACCTGCTTTAGTGCCTTACCACTGCTTGCCTCCTGGACTTTGCTTTTAAAATTTTATTTTTTGGTAATTTTTTTTTTTTTTAATAAAGATATTTTGCATCTACATTCTTTCTCTGCCTGGTTCCTGGCCCCTAACATGTGGTCTGTAATTATTTTTATTATTTATATTTTTTTTTAATGGAAAATATTTTTTGGCAGTGGTAAAAACATACAAAATATAACAAAAAAAATACTTTGTTACAGATTTGCAATTAGACATATTTTTTTAAAAAAACAGTAAAACTTCAATGTATATTGTTATCCACTGCAATCTGTATATAAAAGAAAAGATAACTAATCTTTCATTCAGCCACATTCTTACTATGTTCTGGTATTAAGATGATAAAAGGAGAGAGAGGAGGGGGGTTCATAGCGCAAGTCCAATGAGTTATATCTTGTTGGTATCTTTCATGATAAAAACCTGCCTCTATTCTATATTGAAATCAATTTGTTGTAATATTTCTGGCCATAATGGCTTACCTTTTAATTTTCCAACTACGAGAAAACTCATCTGGACAGGGCCGGCGCATCCTATAGGCGACTTAGGCAGACCCCTCATGCTCTATAGAGAGCCTCAGGCGGCTACATCTCTACCCGGGCCAGTCCGTCCATAAGGGCACACCGGCCCGGGCACGCAAGAAAAGAGGGATCAGCAGGAGAGAAGCGCACAGCGCTCCTTCCGGTCAGTCCCTCTGTTGTAGCGTGGCCGAGATCGGCCACGCTAAAACAGAGGTAGGGGAGGGGGAAGACCATGAAGGGATGGACGGGGGGGAGAAATACCATGTAGAGAGGGAGGCGGGAAGACCATGAAGGGAGGTAGGGGGGAAGACCATGAAGGGAGGAGGAGGGAGAAAGACCATGAAAGGGGAGGAGGGGGGAGAAAGACCATGAAGTGGGGGGGGGGGAAGAGATACCATGAAGTGGGGTAGAGAGACCATGAAGGGAGATGTCAGGATCACTAGTTGATCCAGCACATAGAATTGTGTCACACAGATGACTAATAGGTAACGTATTACCGGGCCTTAGAATGGCCAGACTTAACGTACGAAAGAGTAGTCAGGGTACTTGCCGAGGTCAGGGGATACAGAACTGTTTGTTGTGTGGTCGGTAAAATATGACTTCCATACTTTGTAAGAACCCCTGAACCGATCTAGGTGAAATTTGGATATGTTGGTCTCCCAGATCGGGGATACCTTGTGGGAAAAGGGGTGTTCTAAGTTTTGGGGAAATTGTGTGCTCTCTGCCTGGAGATAATTGGTTTATTCCTTAACTTATCTCAATATCTCCCAGGCAGAGAGAGGGCATGTATTACTGTAAATCTGTATGTTGATTGGCTGTTGTCTTTGTTTGCTGTGGGAGGTACTCTTGCAGGAGGATTTCTCATAAAAGCCTGTGTGTTTTCAATAAACTTCATTCCTGTTACACCCTTCATGGAGTCTAGGCTCATGTTTGGGGGATATTCTATTTGCTGGGGAGAATCGTCTTGGAAACTGCATTCATCTACACTATTCCTCTACTCTCTGCTGCAGCTATTGCACTTATGCTCAGCTGTTGGGAAAGGAATAGAAGACCGCAGTACCATAACCACTGCAGGTCTTAACATACAGGATACAATAAAAATACATAAAATTCAATAACTGTAAAACTACCGAATGTATTCAGTACATATAACGTATCCCCAGATAGCCTAGATCTGAGTGCACATTATTACCGAATGGCGCTCAGATCCAATACACACAGTTCAATCGCCATGGAGCCAAAGTCTTTCACACTGTTCTTTCGGTATATGAAGGGCTCCATGGGATGGCTATCTGGGTTAAGTCCATTCGTGAAATAAAAAGTCCCAAACGGACCGGCGTTCGTATGCCAGATGGCAAAGAAGGGAGGTCGTGGTTTCAGCGGTGTTCGGGAGAAAAAGTGTCCATTTTGGGTTCCATAAGATTGTCATCCAACACCGCTGTTCATTCGTGCGTCCAAGATGGCCGCAGCCTCATGGTCGGCATACGAACAACGACCACCCAGCATATGGTTTTGAATTAAGAGGGGTCTGCAGTTAACCACAACGTTCTAATTGAGGCCAATAGGTTAACCAGCAGCACACTTCTCTTCTGGGTGGCCGGCCGTTCGGCAGTTTGTTCGGGAGATTGAAAAATAAACGAACAGGGAAGTACAGACAGGAAATTGTACGAATCCACACTAATTAAACGGGGTAGCTATATAATTCCAAGACAGAGGCGTCTGACGCTTACATCATTAGTAAAATCCTGGAACACAGCCGGTGCATTGTATAGCCCAAAAGGCATAACAAGGTACTCATAGTGCCCGCATCTAGTGTTAAATGCCATTTTCCACTCATGATTTTCCTTGATTCTTACCAAATTGTATGCACTCCTGAGATCCAGTTTGGTAAAGATCTTAGTAGTCTATCAAACAATTTGGAAATGAGAGTAATAGGATAGGAATTCTTAACAGTAATCTTATTTAATGCTCTGTAGTCAATGCATGGACATAATTCTCCATCTTTCTTTTCTACAAAAAAGAAGCCTGCACCAGCAGGTGAGGATGATTTCTGTATATGGCCCTTGTTTAGTGAGTCTTTGATATATTCTTCAATTATTTTACTCTCTTGTCGTGATAAGACATATACTGCCCCTTTATGTGGCATAGCGCCAGGTAACAGATTTATGGAGCAGTCATATGACCTGTGAGGAGGTAAGATATTGGACTGACTTACTAAATACTTCCTTAACCTCCCGGTATTGTATGGGTACTTTGAGAGTTTGAGGTGTAGTAGTGGGTAATTTAATGGTACCCACTCTCTTGGTGAGGTGTAACATACACTTCCCATTACAATCCTTTCCCCATTCCAATATTTCCCCATTAGCCCAGTCGATATGAGGGTTGTGCTTACTAAGCCAAGGAAAGCCTAATATGATAGGGCAAGAAGGAGATGCAATAACTTGGAATATTATATCTTTCTTATGTAAGGCACCAATAGACATGTTAATGGGCAAGGTTTCATGGGTAATTAAGGGTTGAGAGAGTGGTCTCCCGTCAATAGCCTCAACGGCCAGAGGTGATATTCTCTCCATGATAGGTATAGCATTCTTTTTAACAAAATTAACATCAATGAAATTTCCTGCTGCGCCTGAGTCCATGAGGGCCTTGCATGAAAAGTTATTTTTGTCAACTATGATAGTAATATCAAGGAGAAATCTATTTGTTATTCCCAGAGGACATATCCATTACACCCAAGACGGTGCCGTAGTTTTCCAGACGTATGGGACAAGTACTCCTCATATGTTCTTTTTTACCACAGTATATGCTCTTCTCCTCTCTTCTCCTATGTTGTCTTTCTGCCTCTGACATTCTAGTGACCCCCAACTGCATAGGTTCAGGTTCGGACTGTATAGAGAGGTCAGGAACAACCGGTCTGGAGAAATGAGGTGCTAATGGCAAAGCCATACGTCTGGTATTATTTCTGGTTCTGAGTCTATTATCAATTAGCATAATAAACATAATAAACTCATTGAGTTTTTTGGGTAGTTCTTTGGCAGCAATCTCATCCAACATAGTCTCAGATAATCCCTTCTTAAATGCTGAGATTAATCCGCTGTTAGTCCAGTCTACCTCGGAAGCCAAGGTGCGAAATTCTATGACATACTCAGAGATAGACCAGTTCCCTTGTCTAATATGCATTAGGGCAGTGGAGGCGACATCCTCCCTGCCTAATGGTTCAAACGTAAGTTTAAATTCTGCAAGGAATTCCTGGTAATTGTGTGCAATGCTCCTACTACTCTCCCATAACGGATTGGCCCAAGCTAAAGCTTTACCTTTAAGTTGGTTCATCAGGTAACCAATTTTAGCTCTGTCAGTGGGAAAAGACCCCGGTGAGGCCTCAAAATGATACTCAATTTGGTTAATGAATCCCCGGCATTCTTGAATATTAGCATCGAAATGCAAGGGAGGAGATAGGGAGATAGGTATCTTATGTACAACTGTAGGTACATTAGGCAGAGGTAACACAGTTGGAGAAGCTGCAGGTTGCAGATGCGCTGTTCGAGTAAGGAGCGTACTGAAAGCCTGGGCAAACTGATCCATACGGTCACAATTCTGCACTAGTTTTCTCTCGCAAGCAGCTGCCACAATCTATGGCCATGTCGTAATGTCAGGATTACTAGTTGATCCGGCACGTAGAATTATGTCACACAGATGACTAATAGGTAACGTATTACCGGGCCTTAGAATGGCCGGACTTAACGTACCAAAGAGTAGTCAGGATACTTGCCGAGGTCTGGGGATACAGAAAGAGACAACGATAAGGGAAAGCCAGAAGTCAGGGATACCAGAATACAGGGAAGTCAAATTTAAAGCCAAAGTCAAAAACCAGAAGAAACTTGAATCAGGAACGCACTCTCGGACAACCACTAGGGAAACCACGAAAGGGCACTGAGCAGGATGAGAACTGGGCCTAAATACCCCTCCTCTGGATCTGATAGGCTGTAATCGGCCTTTGACCCCAAAGTCAGTTACCATTTGCATAATTGCTGCTCAGCACAAACCATACTGTGGATTTGATTGCTGCTCGGCACATCTTTTCCTGTCAGAACAGTAAATGTCAATCACATTTTTATATGCGGATGAATATGTGACAAGAGGGGGGGGGGGAGAGAGACCATGTAGAGAGGGTGGAGGATGGAAGAGAGACCACTATGTGAGCTCTAAGGGACGGGGGGATAGGAGAGAGCACTAAGGGACAGGAGAGAGCACTAAGGGATAGGAGAGAGCACTAAGGGATAGGAGAGAGCACTAAGGGACAGGGGGATAGGAGACAGCACTAAGGGACAGGGGGATAGGAGAGAGCACTAAGGGACAGGGGTGGGAGAGAGCACTAAGGGGAGAGGGGTAGGAGAGAGCACTAGGGGGTAGGAGAGCACTAGGGACAGGGAGTAGGAGAGGGCTCTAAGGGACAAAGGGACAGGAGAGAGCTCTAAGGGACGAAGGGATAGGAGAGAGCACTAAGGGACGGGGGTAGGAGAGAGCACTAAGGGACAGGAGGGTAGGAGAGAGCACTAAGGGACGGGGGTAAGGAGAGAGCACTAAGGGGAAGGGGTAGGATAGAGCACTAAGGGACAGGGGGGTAGGAGAGAGCTCTAAGGGGCTCGGGGGTAGGAGAGAGCACTACAGGAAGGGGGCAGAGAGATTACGTGGGGAACATGAGAGAGGAGAGACCAATAAGGGATGGGGTGGGGGAGAAGAGACCAGTAACAGACATGGGATGGGAGAGCTTTATGGGGCAGGGAAGAGCTCTATGGGACAGTGGGGCAGGGGAGATCAATAAGGGACAGTGGAGCAGGGGAGAGCACTAAGGGACAGGAGGGGAGAGCTCTAAGGGAGAAGAGGGGAGAGAGGCTGAGGAAGCAGGGAAAGAGAAGCACAAAGGGGCTGGTAGCCCTTATCCTACCTCACAAACTCTCTGGGGCCCAGACCTGGACCTGTGTAATGGGCCCCAAAAAATTGGAGCTGCTTCCCGTTCTCCCAGAACATCAATTTTTGTGACCAAAGTTACAAACCGCCTCCAGAGAGCCTGTTCTACACCAGACCAGTGGAGCCAGACTGCAGCCAGAGCCCATCATCATCTGGTTGTAGTAAGTAGGCAATCTAGTATATTATTTGTGGCACTAATTTCTAATTTACCTTACGTTAAAGGGCTACTATAGTCACAAGAGCCACTGCAGCTTATTGTAGTGGCTCTGGAGTCTATAGCCTGTCCCTGCAGGCTTTTTAATGTAAACACACACTGTGTGCAGCACTGGCGTTCGTTCATATGGCAGATCATATGGGTGGGGCATTGTGATGTCACATGGGGGGGGAGAGAGAGAGGCAGCAAACGTTTCTTTTGCCTAGGGCGGCAAAAATCCTTGCACCGGCCCTGCAGCATTAGCAATCTCACTAAACTGGCACTATTATGGTAGACTAACCTTAAAACAGGTAGAACCATCAATATTTTAGTTTAAAAAAGTCAGCCACTATTCTAATTCCAAAAAGCTGAGGCTTTTGAGAAAGGAGCATTTAGGCACCAAAACACTCGTAGAGCAGACGTTGATTTAGGCTTTTTAAGTTAGATAGCGGATATGAGTATATTGAAGTACACTCCTCTGTAACAACTGGATAGCTTGTAGTTACTATATATGATCCAGTAGGGAGAACTGCATTGAAGCAGTTTGTATGGGGTGGGATATGGGAAAGCTACTAATAGTTATTCAAAAGTATTCACCTCACCCTATATTTTTTGTTGCTGTACATTCCTATTTAAGACTAGGTATTTATCTCTGCTTTTTGGGATTAGAATAGTGTCTTACTTTTTTTTTTTAACTAAAATATTTATGGACCTGTCTGTTTTAAGGTCAGGCTACCAAGATAGTGGCTGTTTGGTGAGCTTGCTAATGCTGCTTGTATCCCAGCTGTAACAATTTATAACATTCAAGAATGAAGCGTTGCATTACTGTTGCACACATTGCAGGTATACAGTACATTTCGCCATGTTGGTAATTGCTGCTAATTTTATACATTGACACATAAAGTGGCCTATTGCAGTGCATTTTATGCAGTCATCTACTTTAGAGTCTTGTTGGAGCTAGGCTTCTTGCGCACTGTACTCCAGTTGTTGTGGAAGTTCCTGTCGTAGTGTGCCCATCTGGTGATTCTCTCCACTCCGAACTACTATTTTGTTTGGTTTGGAGTGGAGGTAAGAGAAGCGAGTAGAAGAGAGAGGGTTGGGGTGTGGGAGGGGGGAGCACACCGGGAGCGCCTGCATTTTGTGGAGACTCTTGTGTTCCGATCGGGTCCTTGTTTGTGGGTCAGGGGTTACGTGTCGTTCTGTCCAGGTAGTCTTCCCATGGTTGCCACACCTTGACAAATGAGGCTGTGGTGTTTCGCACTTGCGCTGTCAGTTTATCCATTAAGAAGTTGTCCTGTAGGTCCCACCCCCAACCTTAGGGGCCTCATCCCTTGGTGCTGAACGGGTTAAAAACCCCTTCACTTATTTACCGTAATCCAGCGCCGGGCTCCCTCAGCACTGGTGATTTCTCCTCCCACTCCGACATCAGCTCCCAAGTGGAGCGGAATGCACGGCCAGAGCCAAGCGCACATTAAAAACGCCCGTAGGAAAGCATTTCTCAATGCTTTCCTATGGACATTCTGCACGCAGAAGCGCCACTAGAGGCTGGATTAACCCTGCAATGAAAACATAGTAGTTTCTCTGAAGCTGCTATGTTTACATCTCAAGGGTGAAAATCTGGGGGACCTGGCACCTAGACCACTTCATTGAGCTGAAGTGGTCTGGGTGACTAAAGAGGTCCTTTAACTACTGTCAGCACTATAGCTATAATATCTAATCAGTTTAATGCCTCTCTTTTCTAATATCAGAATAGTGGCAGATGTATTTAAAATTGCAATCACTGTTAGTACTTCAGCTGTAGTATTTAACCAGCTTGAACTCCAATACAGTTTATTGCCTTAGATATTAGACAGTTTGTGCATATTTAGAGGATCTTATTTGGATGTCAGCAATTATATCCACAATGAACAGGTAATTTACCCTTCTTAATTTCCCTTCTATTAGACACAAGGGTCCAACAATCGATATAGCTCAAACATTTTGTATCTAGTGTGATATAAACCTCTTATACAGATACTGTAACAAATGTAATAATCAACCATAAGTAGAAAGTACTGGGTATATATATTGTATATCAACTATCTTTTTAAAGCACTTGTTTCTTCAAAAATTTTTTTTTTTTTCTTCCTTTTGTTTTATTCAGTGTAAGCTTGGTTATATTTTGTAATAATTAAGACTCAATAAAGTATTTGTTTATTTTTATTTATACTTTTGTTTCCAGGTCATCCTTTTCATTGAATAAGTGTCCTTTAGGGTCTTTTTTTGTGAAGCTATTCCCTGTGTGGGTTTTCTCCATTCCTTTTCTAATTGTTTTCAATGTGGGTTATGCCCTAATTACCTTACAGCCACTACATGCATAGTTACGGGGTCCATTGGATGCTGTGACTATTGTTTGTCTATATTTAATTTCAAAAACATGTTTCACTTAACTGTACTACTAGTCTCTCTGGCCCAACCCAATGTCTGGATAATTAAAACAAATTACCCAATTGTGCAGCCTTATCAATCTGAGATAGCAGTTGCTCTTCCCCATCAGTATTAATGTTTGGGGACTTGTAAAATATTCCCACTATTAATTGATGCCCCCTCTTTCCGCCTATGCATATTTCTAACCATAAGGCTTCCACGTTCTCACCTTTATAGTCACAAGCAATTTCTTTAACACTTTGCTTCAAATCATGTTTAATACAAGGACATACCCTGCCCCTTTTTCTATCCTTTCTAAATACTATCTATCCAGTTTAATAGGTCCTCAGCCAATCAACAAGTCCCCATTCACAAAACTGTCTTTGAAAAGGTACATTTCTTTAAAAGCCAATTTTTTTTGAATAGGGAGTCATTGATTGACTGAAAGCATCAGCTGATCGCTCTCGGCCAATCAGCGGTGCACCCGCCCTTTAACATTCTGCGCTTCTTGAAAATTAAATTTCAGAAGGCAGATGCCGCTTGAGGGGGGAAGTGGACATTGGCACTGGAGACAACTTTGGGTTAAATGTAAAGGAAAAAGTACTGTATAATGTCCCAAAAGACCAAATGGTAGTGCCGAACACCCAAAAGTGTACCTCACATAGACCAAAAATAATATATAACAAAACAGGAAATATATACCACACCAAAACAAGGTGACAGTATAAATTAAAGGGGTAGCAAACCAATGTAATAAAACATATAACCTGTATGCAATAGAACAAGTCTTGAGAAATCTAGAAATATGAAAAATCACACAATGGTGAAGTATGTAAAAAGCACCAAACTCAATCCCGAAGGTAGAGAATTTACAAACGGTATTGTTATTTTTTTTTGTTATTTTTTGGAATACTTTTTGGGAATATATATTCTTTGGAATATTTTTTGGATTTTGGGAATCTTATTTGAGGATCCATATAAGATTTAATATTCCCCCTCTTCCCCTTTTTTCTAATGCGTAACCTGAACTTTTTTGGTACTCTGTTTTTGCACTTTGTTTTTTGTTTTGGTTCTTTTATTTAATTGTATCTTTTATTATATTATTTCAGGATTTTTTTACAGCATATTAGGATTATATTTGTGCTGGTCGTATTTATACTACTGATATCAAAATATCTGTGTATTTTGGTGTATAATTGTTAGTATTTGGTGCTTTTTTATAAAGCATATGTGTCTTTAGATAGTGCCATTTTATATATTATTATTGTCTATTGTATTTATTATTTTATTGTAATATGTTTTATTATTGTATTCTTTATGTTACTTTTGAATTTTGAATTACGTTGCATAAAAATGAGTTCTTCCTCTTTCCACTCTGGATGCTCGTTTTTCCACTACAGGGGATTGTGGTACGTTCCACTGTGGAACGCAGAAGTCCTCCTGAAATATGCATTCTCTATGGTCTCTGTGAGTTGCATTCCACAGTGGAACGCGGAAATGACTGATATCCACATCCGCGAATGTAGTCGTCATCACGCATACCCTATCAGGAGTGACATAGACGGAACCTGGAAGTAAGAGACTACAGGCGGCAAAATTTCAAACAATTAACCGGAACATATAAAAATAACTTGTCTCTCGTTTTTTTATTTATAACCCTGAGGAAGTCAACAGGACGAAACGCGTTGGATCTACTTTTGGGACATTTAGTTCCTAGTCTCTCTTTTTTATCTTTGTTGTTACTATTGTTTTTATTTTTTTATTCATTGAAGCTGGACCTCCTCCTTATGCTACCACCTGTTGCGTGGAGACATGCTGATTTAACCAGTATTAATAAATGTATTTTTGGTTTACAATACTGCTCTATATATTTTCTTTCCTTTGAGGATTGGAGTCTCTGTATATAATTTGATCTACATTACAAGTCCTCCTTGCAAAGAAGTTCCAGTGCTGCTCTGAGATACCCTTTAAGAGGGAGATAAGCGCAGACCTACAATACTGTTTGTAAGTTCACTACCTTCGGGATTGAGTTTGGTGCTTTTTACATACTTCACCATTGTGTGATTTTTCATATTTCTAGATTTCTCAAGACTTGTTTTATTGCATACAGGTTGTATGTTTTATTACATTGGTTTGCTACCCCTTTAATTTATACGGTCACCTTGTTTTGGTGTGGTATATATTTCCTGTTTTGTTATATAACTTTGGGTTAAAGCCATTCAAGAACGGTTTAACCCCTTGAGATAAGAGTGTATCCAGCAGCCTCCTGGCACCATAGCAAGTTCATTTAGATGGAGTTATGGTGCCTGGATTGTTCCTTTAATTTATGTGAGAAAATGAATTGTGGTTTAGAATGGAACAAGTTCATATTCTGAAGCAACGTCTTCCCTGGATTTTGTAATGTAAAGGTGCATTTGCATATATGGCAAACAGATGCTTTTGTCTTAGTAGCAATCTAATGAATATTTCTTTTTCTTTCCTCTATTCAATGGCCTCCACATGCTCCATGGTGCCAGACTATTTTTCAGAAATCCTGAAAAGAAGGGAGCAAAAAAACCCAAAACAAAACAAACTAGCCTTAGAGCAAAAGCACTTACTACTGCAGACAGGAACAGAGAATTACACCAGAATAGGAGAAAATATAAAAA
Organism: Pelobates cultripes; assembly: GCA_933207985.1. Taxonomy (NCBI): domain Eukaryota; kingdom Metazoa; phylum Chordata; class Amphibia; order Anura; family Pelobatidae; genus Pelobates; species Pelobates cultripes. Next base: position 59,122,809 of record OW240921.1, on the reverse strand, counting down.
CCTGCCCTTTTAAATATTTCCACGCTTGGGAACCGATGGTATTCATTGACAAATAAGCGACAATTGCCTCCAGCATATATAAAAGGCTTTGCAAGACTTTAGCCTGGATGAGTAAGTCTGACTTGAGAAACAGACATGCCAGAACCTTTGAGGACACATCCAAAAGTCACAAAAAGCCTTGGTAAACATAACATAGAATTTGGCAAGCACCTATCATGATAATATATAAGCCAGTAATTAAGTGTGGTTAAGTCAGAAAAGATTTTAAGTGATGTTTACAAATCATTTTATAAGTGTGTGAAATAAGGGTGGCGGGGAGGAAACATTTTTCAAAGTGAATCTTAATCAATGTTCCCAATGTGTAGCAATGAAAGTTTGACTTTTTCCATTTACACACCTGCAGCATCCGTGCAGCCACAGATACAATCTGTGGGAAGAAGGCTATATTGTGGCGAAATTTTTCTTGTAGATCACATAGAAAAAGGACACTTGAGGGCTGAGACAGCTTTCCAATGCGATTCAGAAGCATCCTTGTCTGCATAAAGACATATAAACAGTATGTTATATCAAGTGAAATTATTCATTAAGAAAATGTATTTTCATTCATATTTTCTCCTCACCCATGGTCACTTCAACACCTATTTACAAAAATGGCCCTGAATTGAACAGGGCAAAACCAGTGGAAGCAGCCAGTGGGTAAACAGTTACAGGAGTGCTTGGAGGTGCGGGACACTTTTTTTTCTCTTTGTTAGACTGGTTTAATGTGAAGCTGCCTTTGCAGGCGTTTACATCAGTATTCAAACTACTGCATTAGTGACATATGTACTTTTGCAATGACTCATATTTTCTATCTTGTTTTCCACTATCATACAAATATGAAATCAAGAGAACAAAATAAAGGTGACCAAAATCAATAAAAATGTATTCTTTTTTTTTTGTTAATCTTTCTTTTATTGAGGCATAACGACTATAATTTATTTAGTTCTCGTGATTTCTGGTCTTTTCATAATTAAATCATATTAATGGGGGCAGAGCTTAGCCACTGAAGCAGACGGTCACATGTTCTGAAGGCTCCAGGCTTAATGCTTCTTAAAACCTGATTATTGAAGCAGATTCGCCAACTAGCTGAACTTGGGAGATATCACTAGTTAGCCCAGACATGGGGCGCAGAGAATCTAAAAAGTCCAAGTCCGATAGACCACATATAGGGATGAATATTGGAGAAATATGGAGGCAGGCACAGGGCGCCAGCGGACTCAAAATGGCCGCCCTCTCAGGAAGCTGCTCAGATTTCTCCGACGAGCTGTCCATAGAAAGTGAGGAGGAATACTTACCACCAATTACGAAGCCAAAACAGAGTCCACCGGCACCAGACTCAGCTCCAGTCACTGACAGAGCTCCTAGTAGACTTAAAACCAACCCTCCAAGCAGACATGTCAACAATCTGCAGGGGCCTACAGGGCCTGACAGGTCACATCAGAGTGCTGGAGGAAGTCTTACAAAAAGGCACACAGCACATGGAAACACTTCAGCAAGCGGTCCGGGAACTACAAAGGCAGACTCAAACATATAAACGCCACTTCGCGGCACAAGAGGTTATCCGACATATACCCCACCATCGTTCAGAAACCCCCACATGCATGGAAACTGGTGAAAACAACCCCGTGACAGACGCAGTCAGACTTGCATGCGGCAGCCCCGAACTGAGAGCAGACCAACACATTGCCTTACCATACAAGCTCTGTTGTCGATTGTTGCGTTTTCTGTTATGTAACTCCCTAGGCCATTTGACCAACCGACACAGACACCAGGGTACTTCCCTCCCCCCGCCTCACGGTACGACTACTTTGTTTGAACCATCTATTTGACAAGTGAGGCGTTATAATCTTAATTCTATACCCAAAGCTGACACCAGACCCGAATATGCATGGGGTTGCGTACCTCAATGCCCAATTCATCTGTATATGTATACAGTCGCTCTCTCACTTCATGGCACTCACCATACCTTCCTTAGCCCTGGCAGAGCAATGTAGATGCCGGAGGTGCAGTAGCCGGCCCTTGCCTAGCAAATGTGTAAAATGTGGTTCGCTGCCTGTATAGTTCCTGTGCAAGTCCCAAACCACACATGTGACTACACATGTCTTAAATGAGCACACCAACATGTTAGTTCACCATACTCAGCCTACTGGTTCTCTAAACACTACTCTGACATAATTATCTCTTACCTTACTATAAAATGTGCCTGTACACCAACTGCCACTCTTTAGAATATATGTTGAATTCCCATGCATCTTGATACCGCTGTTGTGGCGAACTAAAGCTATTTGTTAACTTGTGCACAACAAAAATTGTGAAAAATAAATAAATAAATCATATTAATAATAATTTTAATTCAAATATTTGGTTCTGTTGAATACTCCAATATATATAATTGCAACACTTAAATATTTCAACATTTTAACATGAGACTCTTGAAGATATGAAGTCTGGCCACCCCTGTCATAATGTAAAGTCGTGATTTTATTAAAGACACCGGGGTGAGTATTATGCTGTTCTCTTTCATTATTTCCCTCAAAGTAAAACAAAAGTTACAAATAACATGAACCAAAGATAAGGCATCATTTGAATTAGTAAAACATCAATTAATCACATCAGACTAGAGGGTATATAATTAAGGAGAGCACGCAGGTAACTTTTTTTTCCCCTTTGGTTTTTACTATATATTGTTTTTACTATATATTGGGGCTGATGTGTACTGTAGTCGTTGCTGCCGCCCAGAAGTGATGGGAGTGAGCGCAGGACTTATCTTTTTATATTTCTATTCACTTTTTGTATCACACAGCTTTGTTACAATGCTGCCGCCCATCCCATGTGTTCCCTATTAAGGGTTAATAAGTATATAGGAGTGTATATAAAAAATACCACTCTCTGTCTCAGAGATATCTTTGCCAGAAGCTCAAGGAAGCAAGGTGAAGGGTCAGTGTAGGACCCGCTTAGGGGGGTCTGCTTTGACTTTGGCAGGTGGGCATTCCCTCCAATGGCCGTTGGAGCAACTAAATGACCTCCATTTGTCTAAATATACAGGGATTAAGGAGAGCGTGCAGGTAACTTTTTCTTTTCTTTGGTTTTTACTATATAGAGGGTATGTCTGAGGCAACCCATCTTTTTTATGCATCCTTAATAGGACATCCTCACAATGTATACTTGGGTGTGCTAGCTAGTTCCAGTAGTGCTTTCTCTTACTCTCCGTTTCTTTCCCTCTCTCCTCCTGCTGCCAGTCACATTTGCTCTCTCTTCTCTTCCTCACCGAATATGTACATAGCTGGACATATTGGGGTTTGAGGAAAATGTGTAACAAACACAATAATGCAATATGGTACAGAAAAAAGAAAGAAAGGCAGCGCCACTACAAACTACATAAATTAAAAGAGCACAGAATAGGCAGACTAGAATGCAATATATATAATAAATAATAAGCAAATAGAAGTCCAGAATAAATAGTCTGACTGGTAGATGAATCAAACAACGAGGTATATCTTTGTAGAGGTGAATACAGTCTTTTGTAGTGGGGGATTCTTCAGAGTGGTGTAGATGCGTCTTTGTACATCATATGAAATGAGAAAATAACAACTGATGGTATAGTATGTCCCGAAGGGAGTAGAAGCAATAAAAGAGTATATGGTCCTACTCACATTTTCAAGAGCTATGGACTTAGCTCTAGTGTTGATAACGTACAGTGGTATAATCCCCACTTATGGGATACGTGAGGTCTTAGTATTCTTTCTTGATTAGGGAACCATATGTGCAAATAAAAGCAGGAACCACAATGGTGCTCAAAGTATAAAATGCCAGAGGTGAGAAGATAAAAAACCAAGTGGTTACTCACATTTAGTTGAACAGACTAACTGTTCAATGAATACAGCTTGAGTGGTATAATCCCCACCTAGGATTCTTGTGAGTAATATCCTCACTGGAAAGTAAATACACTTCTGGTGCCGGATAAAAGGATGGTAGTAGTAAAAAAGTAAAATGATAATACCTTACATATTATATTTAGATAGAACAGTCACATGATCGGTTTACATTTTTTTTTTTTTTTTTTTTAAAGTAAGATGGCTAACTCACAGTAAGAAAGTGGCCAAAATACCTTTATTTAAAACAACATAGTTTAAAAAAACCACAACACATTTCGCCCTTAGGCTTTATCAAGTGGAGATCAGAAAGTACATCCTGTTACATACAGGTTTATATAGGCGGTGAACATATTAGAAAATGGCGCCAAAATGATGTCATAATTTTTTTTTTTCTTCAAAAGTGCTAAATTTTATATGTCTAAGTAAGTACATACCTATATGTGAAACATGTGATAGTTTAAAATTAAAAACGAGGTTTTATACTCGCGGTGTCCCTCGGGGGTCTGTTCTGGGACCCCTTCTATTTAACATGTTTATAAATGATCTTGAAGACCGCATTGAAAGTCATGTTTCAGTGTTTGCAGATGACACCAAACTTTGTAAAACAATACAATGTGAGCAAGATATTACTTTGCTGCAGAGGGATTTAGATAGACTGGGGGACTGGGCACTCAAATGGCAGATGAAATTTAATGTTGAAAAATGCAAAGTTATGCACTTCGGCGTAAAGAATACACAAGCAACGTATACCCTTAATGGAAGCGAATTAGGGATAACAACACATGAAAAGGACTTGGGAATTGTTATAGACAACAAACTATGCAACAATGTGCAATGTCAATCAGCAGTGGCCAAGGCCAGTAAGGTATTGTCATGCATGAAAAAGGGCATTCATTCTCGGGACAAGAATATAATTTTGCCTCTTTATAAATCACTGGTAAGACCCATATTGAATATGCTGTGCAATTTTGGGCACCTGTTCTAAAGAAGGATATTATGGCACTAGAAAAAGTGCAGAGGCGGGCTACAAAATTAATAAAAGGAATGGAACATATCCGCTATGAAGAAAGGTTAACAAATTTAAACCTATTTAGTTTAGAAAAACGTCGCCTGAGAGGGGATATGATAACATTATACAAATATATTCGGGGCCAATATAAACCATTGTGTGGAAATCTATTCACAAACCGGACTTTACATAGGACACGAGGCCATGCGTTTAGACTGGAAGAAAGAAGATTTCGTCTAAGGCAAAGGAAAGGTTTTTTTACTGTAAGAACAATCAGGATGTGGAATTCTCTGCCTGAAGAAGTGGTTTTATCATAGTCCATACAGATGTTCAAACGGCTACTAGATGCATACTTGCAAGAACAGAATATTCAAGGATATAATCTTTCAATGTAGGGTAATAACTGCTTGATCCAAGGATAAATCTGGCTGCCATTCTGGGGTCAAGAAGGAATTTTTTTCCTAGCTTGATGCAAAATTGTGCTTCAAACTGGGTTTTTTTGCCTTCTTTTGGATCAACAGCAAAAAAAACAAATGTGAGGTAGGCTGAACTTGATGGACGCAAGTCTCTTTTCAGCTATGTAACTATGTAATACCTTACATATTATATTTAGATAGAACAGTCACATGATCGGTTGACATTTTTTTTTTTTTTTTTAAAGTGCTAAACTTTATATGTATCAGTGAATACATACCTATATTAGAAACATGTGATAGTCTAAAATTTAAATTAAAAACAAGGTTTTATACTCACAATACCTTCAATATTATTTAGATAGAACAGTCACGTATATAAGTCACTTTATATAAATATGTAATTCATGCACAAAATAATTATAGAAGATAAAATATAAGAAATATATTATAAAAAATTAATTATAAACAATATAAAAAATTATAAAAAATGAAACAGGTTGAACTCTACATTAACCCCTTAAGGACACAGCTTCAGAAGCTTGACTTACGCTTAATGACACAAGCAATTTTTGCATTTTCTTGCTGTTTGCGTTCAACTGCAATTTGCATCTCTCTCATTTATTGCACCGACACACATTATATACTGTTTTTTAAAGGACAGAAAGGGCTTTAATTTGATATAACATATAGATATATAAATGCTTACTTATTATAAAAAAATACAGAAAAATGCAAACAAAATGAAAAATATTGTTTTTTTTTACAGTTTTTGCAATAATAATGTGTGCATAATTAGTGCAGGTTAAGGAAAGTAATTAAAAATAAATTTATTTATTTGTTCTGATTTACAGAATATATAATGTGTCTGGGATTTTAAGTTTTTTTTGGTAGTTACAGGTCACAAAGCACAAGGAGTAAAATAAACTTTTAATGTGGAGCGATTTTAGAATTTGGTATGTTTGTCTTGTAAGCTTAATAGCCATAAAAGAAAACAAAATTGCCACACAAAAGTATATATTTATATAAAGTAGACATCACGGGCTATTTACCTAAGGTTATTTTGACACTTTCTACGTAGCCATTTCACCGCCAACCTCTGCTAAATATTGGAGTAAAATTGTGTTCTTTTTGGTTTTTGGCACACAAACTTATAACAGAGAAATTCTCGTATATATTTTGTAAAGTTGGTGTGTGCTATTCCTGTACAAAGTTTTATTTTGTGTTCAGTTACATCTGCTGAGTAAAATGACACCCCCATTGTATGTCTTTTGCACTATTTCGTGAAGTTACAGTGCCATACAGGATACCTGTCCTTTTCAGTATTCACAGTAGAATTTTGAGAGATGGATTTAATGAGCCTTAGCTTCCATTTGGGGTATTATAACAGTTTGACTGTTCAAAAAAACCCCACAAAAGGCCTACCATTTGTAAAAGTAGACACTCCAGGGTATCTTATAAGGTGCATATTGTGCCTTAACATGCCCCCATTTTTTCACCAATATATGCCAAAGTATGTAGTAAAAAAAAATTTTGTGCATTTTTTACATACGGATTGCATTTTTGCTGGACGTTTTGTATATTTCATATGTGCCACTAAGTTCAAACCCCCCAAATTATGCTCAGCTAAGTCTTCTGAGTAAAATGACACCCCATATGAATGTCTTTGGCACTATTTCGTGAAGCTACAGTGCCATATAGGAGACCTGTCCTTTACAGTATTCACAGTAGATTTTTGAGAGATGGATTTAATGAGCCTTAGCTTCCATTTGGGGTATTATAACAGTTTGACTGTTCAAAAAACCCCCACAAAGGCCTACCATTTGTAAAAGTAGACACTCCAGGGTATCTCATAAGGTGCATATTGTGCCTTAACATACCCCCATTTTTTCACCAATATATGCCAAAGTATGTGGTAAAAAAATAATTTTGTGCATTTTTTACATACGGATTGCATTTTTGCTGGGCGTTTTGTATATTTCATATGTGCCACTAAGTTCAAACCCCCCCAATTATGCTCAGCTAAGTCTTCACCAGGTAAAATGATATATGAATAATGTTTGGCGCTATTTAGGTGAAGCTACAGTGCCATATAGGAACCACGCTACGAGTATTCACAGTAAATTTTGAGATGGATTTAATGAGCCTTAAACATTTGATTATTATAACAGTTTGACTGTTCAAAACCCCCACAAAAGGCCTACCATTTTGTAAAAGTAGACACTCCAAGACATCTTATAAGGAACAATTGGCCTTATATGTAATGCCCCCATTTTTCACCAATATATGCCAAAGTATGTGGTAAAAATAATTTTGTGCATTTTTATCTGAGGATTGCATTTTAGGCGTTTTGTATATTTCATATGTGCCACTAAGTTCAAACCCCAAATTATGCTCAGCTAAGTCTTCTGAGTAAAAAGACACCCCCAATGAATGTCTTTGGCACTATTTCGTGAAGCTACAGTGCCATATAGGAGACCAAGCCATATCAGTTTTTACCGAACGTTGAATTTTGACGCTGGGCCTATGTGCAATTTCCAAGCATCTTCGCAGGTTTTAAATTCAAACTACCCCACAAAGGCCTACCATTTCTTAAAGTAGACACCCCAGGGTGTTTCAAAAGGTATATTTTGAACCTTAGCGTGGGATCTTTTTTCCTTTAGCTTGTACCAGATGTAGTGGTAATAAGCGTTTTTTCTGCCTTTTTGACATACAAAGTGAGTTTGCACAGTATATTTTGCAAACCTTATGTGTGCTATGACTATATAATACTTCATATGTTGCTCAGCTATGTCGGCTGAGTACAGCAATACTTTCCCATTGTACCTTTTGCCAGGTATGTGTGGACATGGGAGGGCACATTTGGGACACAGCCATTCCATTTTCAAACAATTTCACATGCTGTGCCTATGTCCCATTTTAGGTATTTCAGGCTATAATCCAAATTCCCATAAAACCATACCATTTCTAAAAGAAGACATGGGGTATTTCAAAGGCATATTTTGAACATAGCGTGGGATAATTTTTCCGCTAGCTTGTACCAAATGTAGTGGTAATAAGCATTTTTTCTGCCTTTTTTGACATACAAAGTGAGTTTGCGCAGCATATTTTGCAAACCTTATGTGTGCTATGACTGTATAATACTTCATATGTTGCTCAGCTATGTCGGCTGAGTACAGCAATACCCCCGTATGTACCTTTGCCAGGTATGTGTGGACATGGGAGGGGCACATTTGGGACACAGCCATTCCATTTTTTTTCAAACTTTGAATTTTTATGCTGTGCCTATGTCCCATTTTAGAGTATTTTACCAGGCTATATAATCCAAATTCCCCATAAAGCCATACAATTTCTTAAAGAAGACATCCCAGGGTATTTCAAAAGGCATATTTTGAACCTTAGCGTGGGATCATTTTCTAAGCTTTAGCGCAAGTGTAGTGGTAATAAGCATTTTCTGCCTTTTTGACATACAAGTGAGTTTGCGCGGCTTTGCAAAACCTTATGTGTGCTATGACTGTATAATACTTCATATGTTGCTCAGCTAATAGCCATTTGGAGTACAGCAATACCAGTATGTACCTTTGCCAGGTATATGTGGATGTTGAAGGGCCGCATTGAGGCGCCATTCAGTTTTCTAACTTTGAAGTTTTACGCTGTGTCCATGTTCCAATTTGGAGGTAGTTTAGATGGTTGGTTATTGAAACTTCCCCACAAACACATACTATTTATTAAAGAATACACCCTGGGGTAATTCAAAAGGCATATTTTGAACCTTGGCGTGGGATAATTTTTTCTCTAGTTTGCTCCAGGTGTAGTGGTAATGAGCGTTTTTAAAATGTATTTTTTTTTACTTTTTATAACTTTTTTACTTTTAAAAACTAGTTTTTCAACTTTTGCTTTGCTTATAAATTTTTTTTAAACTTTCCTAAACTTTCTTAAAACTTTTTTACAGATTTAACATTTTTCTAAGCTTTTTTTTACCGTTAACCCCTAACTAGCAGTATGCAGCAGTAACAGTAAATTCCCCATTTTCCCATAACTCCCACCCACCCCAGCTAGCAAAATATATAGTTATAAAATATTTAAATTAATTAATTAAATAAATTGAACCCCTGAGGGTTAAAAATAAATAAATAAAAGTTAATCCTCAGGGGTTAAAAAAAATTAGATCACAGTATAATACTGTGATCTCTATTTGATCGCTGTAGGCAGTGATCGACTGGCAGGGAAGGGGTTAATTTTTATTTGGACTAGGTAAAGTGTGTTTTTTTTGTTTTTTTTTTACTTAAATATTATTAAAACATTTTTTTAAGCTTAATTTTTAACTTTTTAAAGTTTCTTTTAAAACTTTTTTTAACGTTAACCCCTAGTTAGCCTAACGCCAAATCCCCCAATTCCCCACTAACTTCCACCCACCCCAGCTATCTAAATATATAATTAAAAAAAAATTAATTAATTAATTTAATTAATTTAACCCCTGAGGGTTAAAAAAAAAAAGAATTAACCCTCAGGGGTTAAAAAAAAAATCAGATCATAGTAAAATGGAATCCCTGCCAATTGATCACTGTAGTCAGTGATCAATTGGCAGGGAAGGGGTTAATTTTTTATTAAAATGGGTAAGGGGGGGGACACTTTAAATTAACTTTATTTTTTTTAACAGCAGGGGGCAGGATCAGCACTGATCCGGCTCCCTGCACTTCACACAGAACCCGGAAGTGCAGGGAGCCGGTAGGTAAGTATGCAGAGCACATGTGCTCGCTCAGACTTGTGGTCAGAGCGAGCACATGTGCTGGGCAGCTTGACCGGGTGCTCCCGGTATGCCTCCAATGCGGAGGCATACCGGGAGCACCATTAACCCCGCGATCGCCGCGATAGCGGCGATCCGGGGTTAATTTTACCGCGTGACGGACGAGGTCCGTCACCCGTCGTTAAGGGTCTCCCCTGCGTGACGGACCTCGTCCGTCACCCGTCCTGAAGGGGTTAAGACCTTCGGGGGTAAGGGTTTTTAAAAGGAACACCCAGTGCATTTCTTTTTGTCCCAGTAATTTTTTGAGGTCACCTCCCCTCCAGGGTAATTTACATCTTTGGATCCCAGTACATTTTAAAAATTTAGGGTCTTTGTTGTGTTGAATAAAATGCTTTGAAACAGAGTGATTAAGGTAGCCTTTGATAACATTTCTACAATGTTCTGCTAACCTTATTTTTAAGCATCGTGTGGTCATACCCACATACTGGAGGCCACATGGGCACTCCAATAGGTATACAATATTCTTAGTAGTGCAACATATTAAATCTTTGATAGGGTATGTAGTACCTGTTTTGTTTGAGGTGAATTGTGTTGTTTTTGATGTGCTTTTAGGAACAACCACATTATTGACATTTACAATGTTTTTAATACTGAAGATATACTACCCACTCCCACTATAATAGAGACATATAACCAACAGGAATTATTTCTATTACTCGAAAAGGTTTTAACATCTGAGATAAAACTCAAATGGGAGATAGCCACTCTAAAAAAATATATAGAAGAACAAATAACCCCCAAAGGCCTTAGATTTTTCAAACTCCAACCTCTGACCAAGATGACTATGAGTTCATGCAAGAGTGGAACAACAAGCTCGAGTCATGCACTTTCGGTCTTATGGAAACTTTAATTCTAAAAAAGAGTAAAAAATTATCATTATTAGACGCTGAAATAAAAAAAACTTCAGGACAAACTTTTACCATTCACAGAGACACAAGTATTCAAACAAAATTCTATTATCATTCAATACCAAATTAGAAAAAGTAGAGATGGACACTAAACACATTAAAGTAAAAAAATATATCCAAGATAAACATGACTACACAAAGAACCGAGTAAGAACTTACCACCTCAACAATAAGTCCAAATACACATCTCAGACCTTCAACCACCCCTCCACCATCCCTAACCAACAAGATCCCAGGAGACCTATTGTCTCCCACACTCGCCATCACTCCTATTATTCAGATTATCCTCCTCATGCGCCTCCACATTACCCCAGCAGACCCCACCCACGCTACATCCATCACAGGCAACCTCCTCACGTCCCCTACCACAAAAGGCACCACAACTACCACCAACCACCACCACAGAAGTATCACAGCTCTTCCCACCACATTTCACCCCCAGCCATTTCACCCTCCTATTCCAACTATCCTAAACCCAGGCCCACCAAACCAGTCCCACTCATGACTATCCCACAAAGACACCCAGACCTCAAAGATTTAGACATACATTCAAACACACCCATCCCATCACACCCCCTCACCCACCCTCCACACACCATCCCAACAGATACCAAGTGTTATCTACAGATTTGGACACAGACACTGAGGATCATTTTTTAGAACTAGGCCCAAATCCACTTACTGCCACACCTTACCTACCCAGAACAAAAAAGAGAAATCTAAGCCTAGAGGAAGGAGAAGTGGCAGAAGATTTCAAAAGAGAAAGACTAGAGAGACACTAACTAATGCAGACAACCCTCATGGAATTTTTAACCTTTCCCAAAAAATTTTAACCACTACCCAAATATCGGTTTTAACTAAGGGCCTCAAATTTGCACCTACCAATCCCTATCAACCATTCCAAGCCTTTTTAGATTTAAATAAGTTTGTTAGGAAAGCTACACTAAAAAGATTTTTTAGCAGCAGAATTGAGAATCAATCTATTAACCAGGGACAGACCAACTAGCCCCCCACACCTCCATTTATTAATGACGAGATACCAGTGAAAAACACCACCCTTAAGAATAACTCTAATTTTTACCCATCAAGTTTCAAATCTGGCCCGATTGAAGTTTTTGAGAATTTGGTAAAGCAAGACTTAGAAAAAATTAATACCTCCAAAAAAACCACCCACAAATATCATCAATATAACCAATATAACAACCTTTCAAGAAAGAAAAGCTCTCACAGATCTTAAAAAAGATGACACAATAGTCATCAAACCAGCCGATAAAGGGGGCGGCCTAGTTATGTACATCAAAGAAGCATTTAGACAGCTTAATGACCCTAAAGTATATGACAAGCTACTATCAGACCCAACCCATACCATCCAAAACTCCCTTATATCATTTTTAACCAAAGGCTTAAATTCCAATATCCTCAACAAAAAAGAATTTGCTTATTTAAATATACCTCATCCAAAAATTCCAGTTATATACTTTTTACCAAAAATACACAAGAATGAGACCAATTGTATACCTATTGTCTCCGGGATCAATTCTGTTTTATCAAACTTATCAGAGTATATTGACATTTTATTACAACCATCAGTCAGACTTATGAGGTCATACTTAAAAGATTCCATGTCTCTCTTACGTTTTTTAGAAAATTTTACCTGGCATCCAGATTTTATTCTAGTCACTTGTGATGTCCAGTCTTTGTACACCATAATCCCCCACGAATTAGGGTGTGAAGCAGTTTTAAATAGATTAAAAACGGATAATAAAATTCCAGAAAAACAAATAAATTTTATCTTAGAAGGGATAAAAATTATTTTAACAAATAACTATTTTTGGTTTTTAGACACTTTTTACATTCAAAGAGAAGGCACAGCTATGGGTACTAGGTTTGCACCAAGTTATGCCAATCTTTTTATGGACAATTGGGAGTCTAAAGCAATCTGGGGAGATCACCCCTGGAAAGCAAACCCAGTATCCTATTTTAGATACATAGACGACTTGTTTTTTTATCTGGAAAGGTCCTGAAACCTCACTTAAACTTTTTTAAACCATCTAAACAACAACAACAATAGTGGCATCATTTTAACATCAGAACACAGCAAAGATTTAATAAATTTTTTTAGACGTCCAAATTTTTATCCAGGATGGGAATATTAACACTAGAACTTTTTTTTAAAAAGTGTGCACCAACACAGTCATTGACAGATCAAGCTGCCACTACCAACCATGGTTAGATGGGGTCCCTCAAGGTCAGTTCCTACGTCTTCGCAGGAACTGTTCCCTTAATACAGATTTCGACGAACAAGCTAGAACACTAGAAGCTCAATTTATCAGTAAAAATTACCCAAAAGAAAAGCTAGAAGAATCCCTCAAAGCAGTGAAACAAAAAGAAAGACTCAAGCTCTTAGAATATAATACAAATAAAATTAAAGACCCACCATCCATGCCGATCATCTTTAACTTTGACAATAAGAATAAAATTGTGAAAAAAAATATTCAAAAACACTGGCACATTTAAAAACAAGACGAAATTTTAAAGACACTCATCCCAGATAAACCCCATATCATCTTTAGAGGGGCCCTGTCACGTGCGTGGGCTATAGGCCCAGCCGAGACAGTGGGGAGAGTGTGGAAGTGACAGGGTTAATGACACCAGACCCCTGGTTACCTGTTGCTAGTCCCAGCAACCATCAATTAACCCCTGCAATCCCTTCTACACTAACACCCTTAGTACATACTCTACTGTCACCACCAAGACTTTTAAACCCGGGCGTCTTAGGTTACCCCACACACAGGAGAATTATAGTATCACAGTTCTACTTTTACTGATAAAGCATATATAGTTAACCCTTTTTGGTAACGTGTTTACCTGAGCTTTCCTCTGGAGAGTGAAGCTCATAGAGAACAGAGACACAAGCTGATTAAGTAAACATTTAATCTGACAAAAAGGATTCACAGTGCTGAGTACAAAATACAGAAATAAATGACATACAGATAACAAATTGCAAAACAGTACATAAAATAAAATAGGAGAAAACACAAGAAATTCCTTACATATATTTACCCCATATAGAATTCTTGTGGGAGTCTTAGATGGTATAGGTCTCCTAGAAGTTACTGACAAAAGAAAAATGAATAACTGACTTCCCTGGATAGTCCAACACCCTCATATAGCTAAACTAGTTGTTTCTCAGTGGGCAGACCCCTGGGGGGAGATCAGAGGGGGTTGGTCTGGCAGTCTATTGCCCACTCTATGAAATTCCTTGTGTCCAGCTCTGGTGATGGCTATCTAGATGTTTTATGGTCTAGGCCTGGTGCAAGATCAAAGACCACAATAAATGTCATCCCAAGGTTTACAAAAAAACAACTCTTAACATATATAAACACACATCAAACACCATCTCATGCTTTTGGCATGACACCTCCCCCTTAAGATGGTGGACAGAAAAATTCAGCCACAGGCTGATTTATCTGTCTACCATTAACCCTCTAGTTGCCGAGACAGGCCATCTGCATTCCCATGCAAGCTGCCCTTTTTGTGCTGGGCAGTGAAATTATACTGTTGGAGGATAGGGCTCCAATGCAGCAGTTTATCAGTGTTACCTGTCACCTGCAGCAGGTTGTGATCAGTCCATACCACAGCTACATCCTCAAACATGCCTGATTTGCCTGTTTCAATTCCCCATCGATCTCTGGTAACATCCCTTAAGCCACACCCACTGCGCTCATGTAGTAGTTGTAAGGGGAAGAAACCAATGGATTTCTGCAGCACTCCCCGGTAAGCACACAAAAAAGCAGACAGAGAACACTCCCAGGATAGATGTGCTGTATCAACACCCATCATCTCTTTCATTTTGCGGTCTGTCTGCTGGGCTTGTTGCACTATCAGACTCTGAACCTTTGGTTCACAATCAGAAAGTTGCTTAGGTGTATGCGTGAGTTGTGATAAACTGACAAGGTTCCTGGTTCCTCCAACACTATATTTCCCTGCAGCCCTCCTTCCTGGACCCACAGGCTGAGTCTGTCCGTGCCCCTCACTTTCACTCCAGGTCATCACACATACCGAACTTTGGAAACTGGCTAAGCCTGTCGCAGAGTAAAGCTCACCCTCTGCCCTCCCTCATAGCCTTGCTGTCCCTTCCCATTTTCACCCACCACATCACATACATCGGCTTCAGGCACATATTGGCACATATATTCATTCAGCCCCCTCTCGCTGGAAGGCTTTTCCCATACATTTTCAGATGACACATTTGACCCCCCTTGATCAGATACAGAATTTTGCACACACTCACATAATTTCTTCTCCAAGGCAGGCCATCCTCTCGCAATCTCACATAGCCACTCAGACTCTGCAGCCGTGACCCACTGCTGACTTGTTACCCTGGCTCTCACCTTCCTCCTCTCCCTTACTCTCTGACATCCCAGCCTCACAGTATTTTAATACAGGCACATCACTACTCACCCCTATCTCACATTTGGTAGACATCACTGGTTCAGTTACAGGTAGATATTTATCCACACCCTGCTCTCCCTCCCAGCAATCACACTTCACAATGTCTCCCAAAGTTTCACACAATACCTTAGGTGGAGCAGTCAGCCCTTCTGGCTCACAAACAGTGTCCGTTGGAGCATAGTGACAGAGCATCCTGCCCAAATCATTCCCCAACAGAACATTAACAGGGATATCCTCTGAAATCCCCACTTCCCGCAAACCTTTGCCCGCACCCCAATCAAGGTACACACGTGCCAAGGGCACAGTGGGGCGTACACCCCCAATTCCTTTGATGGACATGGCTCTTCCAGGGATTATGTCCTCCGTATTCACCACTTCAGGTCGCACCAGGGTGAAGGAAGCCCCAGAATCTCTCAGTCCCATGGTCACTCGGTCACCCACAATTACACTCTGCAGGTTATCCTCTCGTTTCCCCACGGACCCACCCACAAGCAATACTGATGGTGCCCCTCCACGGACTGGTGAGAGCATATTCCTAGTAGGGCAAGTCCTGCTCAGATGACCAATCTGGTTGCATCGAAAACAACGGCGGGCATCTGACTCACTTGACATAGCCCCGGCTACGCTGGCAGTCGGCGGTGAAGTTCTCACTGCAGATCTTACAGGTGGTGATTGAACTGTAGCTTCTCTCCAGGTTGAAGTAGCAGCTGGCACAAGTCCACGCCTGGATGTGGGTGCATGGATGTCGGCATAGTCATCTGCCAGTTCTGCAGCAGCCCTAGCATTTTTTGGCTTTCTTTCCAAAATCCACTCTCGTACATTAGGGCTCCGGGTCTGCAAGAACTGCTCCAGGACCATTAAGGGCTTCATAGGTAGTAGCTTGTACTCCTGTTACCCATTGCCGGAACGTGGTTTCTAATTGTGCAACATATAGAATGCAGCTGGATGATGGGCATTGCTGCATACTCCTAAACTTTTTCCTGTAAGACTCAGGAGTAAGGTTAAAAGTTTTTTGCAATGCAGATTTGATTGCCTCATAGTTGTTATCAGTCTCTGGGGGAAGGGACACAAACACATCCAAGGCTTTCCCTTTCAATTGTGGAGTTAAATATCTGCCCCACTGGTCTGAGGGTAGTTGATGCTGCCTGCATACTTTCTCAAAACTTTTTAAAAATACATCCAAATCTGTCCCTTCTTCGAGGGAAGGAAAATCATCCTTACGGAGCCTACGTGTGCTGGACTCTGATGCATTGCTGTTCAGTGAGGACTGAAGGGTAAATTGCAGTTTAGCAAGTTCCAGCTCATGTCTCCTTTGTGCCTCCCTTTCTGCAGCATGCCTTTGCGCTTCCCTTTCGGCTAGCCTCTCTGCAGATTCCCTTTCTGCAGCATGCCTTTGCGCTTCCCTTTCAGCTAGCCTCTCTGCAGATTCCCTTTCTGTAGCCTGCTGTTGGATCATCACATGCAGGGCCTCCTGAGGATTTGCAGCCATCAGTTGCCGAAATAAATCAGTTGAGCAAATGTCCTTAATGTTTTGAGGGGTACAACCACCAGGCATTTCAGTAAGCAACACTCCTGCAGTAGTAGGGAGCTCGGTAACCCTTTCAGTATCCGTCTCTGGCTGGAAAATATGGCTGTCAGCCTCCACAAGGTCAGCAATAAGTTGTGCCTTATTTTTGCCAAAACTTGGTAAATTCTTTTCTTGGCACAACAATTCCAAGGCCTCTTTCGATTGTTTGTGTTAGGCCTCCATATTCACAAATAGGATAGAGTAAGAAAAACAAAAGATGGAAGGGGAGAACTGTTTTGCACTTTGTATGTATTGTAAATCAGCACTGAGCTTGGTCTCTGGAAATTACACAAAAACAAGTATGCAATTTCTTTTAGTGCTAAGACCCCCTTTACAGGTAAAATCTAACAAGCACTAAAAATCTCTAAATATATCCCACTAGCTGCCGCCAGTTTGTCACGTGCGTGGGCTATAGGCCTAGCCGAGACAGTGGGGAGAGTGTGGAAGTGACAGGGTTAATGACACCAGACCCCTGGTTACCTGTTGCTAGTCCTAGCAACCACTCAATTAACCCCTGCAATCCCTTCTACACTAACACCCTTAGTACATACTCTACTGCCACCACCAAGACTTTTAAACCCGGGCGTCTTAGGTTACCCCACACACAGGAGAATTATAGTATCACAGTTCTACTTTTACTGATAAAGCATATATAGTTAAAAAAAATATTCAAAAACACTGGCACATTTAAAAACAAGACGAAATTTTAAAGACACTCATCCCAGATAAACCCCATATCATCTTTAGAGGGGCCCTGTCACGTGCGTGGGCTATAGGCTCAGCCGAGACAGTGGGGAGAGTGTGGAAGTGACAGGGTTAATGACACCAGACCCCTGGTTACCTGTTGCTAGTCCCAGCAACCATCAATTAACCCCTGCAATCCCTTCTACACTAACACCCTTAGTACATACTCTACTGCCACCACCAAGATTTTTAAACCCGGGCGTCTTAGGTTACCCCACACACAGGAGAATTATAGTATCACAGTTCTACTTTTACTGATAAAGCATATATAGTTAACCCTTTTTGGTAACGTGTTTACCTGAGCTTTCCTCTGGAGAGTGAAGCTCATAGAGAACAGAGACACAAGCTGATTAAGTAAACATTTAATCTGACAAAAGGATTCACAGTGCTGAGTACAAAATACAGAAATAAATGACATACAGATAACAAATTGCAAAACAGTACATAAAATAAAATAGGAGAAAACACAAGAAATTCCTACATATATTTACCCCATATAGAATTCTTGTGGGAGTCTTAGATGGTATAGGTCTCCTAGAAGTTACTGACAAAAGAAAAATGAATAACTGACTTCCCTGGATAGTCCAACACCCTCATATAGCTAAACTAGTTGTTTCTCAGTGGGCAGACCCCTGGGGGGAGATCAGAGGGGGTTGGTCTGGCAGTCTATTGCCCACTCTATGAAATTCCTTGTGTCCAGCTCTGGTGATGGCTATCTAGATGTTTTATGGTCTAGGCCTGGTGCAAGATCAAAGACCACAATAAATGTCACCCCACGGTTTACAAAAAAACAACTCTTAACATATATAAACACACATCAAACACTATCTCATGCTTTTGGCATGACAGGCCCCAAACCTAAAGACAATGCTTACTAAAAATTATACAAAAAAAGCCAATACAAGCAATCCATCATTTTTATCAAATTCTAAAGGTTTTTTCAAATGCAACAGATGCATTGTCTGCAGATCCACTGACAAAAACAGCACATCAAAAACAACACAATTCACCTCAAACAAAACAGGTACTACATACCCTATCAAAGATTTAATATGTTGCACTACTAAGAATGTTGTATACCTATTGGAGTGCCCATGTGGCCTCCAGTATGTGGGTATGACCACACGATGCTTAAAAATAAGGTTAGCAGAACATTGTAGAAATATTATCAAAGGCTACCTTAATCAGTCTGTTTCAAAGCATTTTATTAAACACAACAAAGACCCTAAATTTTTAAAATGTACTGGGATCCAAAGATGTAAATTACCCTGGAGGGGAGGTGACCTCAAAAAATTACTGGGACAAAAAGAAATGCACTGGGTGTTCCTTTTAAAAACCCTTACCCCCAAAGGTCTTAATGTAGAGTTCGACCTGTTTCATTTTTTATAATTTGTTATTTTTTTTATAATTAATTTTTTTATAATATATTTCTTATATTTTATCTTCTATAATTATTTTGTGCATGAATTACATATTTATATAATGTGACTTATATACATGACTGTTCTATCTAAATAATATGCAAGGTATTGGGAGTATAAAACCTTGTTTTTAATTACAATTTTAGACTATCACATGTTTCTAATATAGGTATGTATTCACTGATACATATAAAATTTAGCACTTTAGAAAGAAAAAAAAGGCAACCGATCATGTGACTGTTCTATCTAAATATAATATGTAAGGTATTGTGAGTATAAAACCTCGTTTTTAATTTTAAACTATCACATGTTTCACATATAGGTATGTACTTACACATATAAAATTTAGCACTTTTGAAGAAAAAAAAAAATGATGACATCATTTTGGCGCCATTTTCTAATATGTTTACTGCCTATATAAACCTGTATGTAACAGGATGTACTTTCTGATCTCCACTTGATAAAGCCTAAGGTCGAAACGCGTTGTGGTTTTTTAAACTATGTTGTTTTAAATAAAGGTATTTTGGCCACTTTCTTACTGTGAGTTAGCCATCTTACTTTTTATTACTATTATCATTTTACTTTTTTACTACTACCATCCTTTTATCCGGCACCAGAAGTGTTTTTACTTTCCATTGAGGATATTACTCCCAAGAATCCTAGGTGGGGATTATACCACTCAAGCTGTATTCATTGAACAGTTAGTCTGTTCAACTAAATGTGAGTAACCACTTGGTTTTTTATCTTCTCACCTCTGGCATTTTATACTTTGAGCACCACTGTTGTTCCCGCTTTTATTTCCACATATGGTTCCCTAATCAAGAAAGAATACTAAGACCTCACGTATCCCATAAGTGGGGATTATACCACTGTACGTTATCAACACTAGAGCTAAGTCCATAGCTCTTGAAAACGTGAGTAGGACCATATACTCTTTTATTGCTTCTACCCCCTTCGGGACATACTATACCATCAGTTGTTATTTTCTCATTTCATATGATGTACAAAGACGCATCTACACCACTCTGAAGAATCCCCCACTACAAAAGACTGTATTCACCTCTACAAAGATATACCTCGTTGTTTGATTCATCTACCAGTCAGACTATTTATTCTGGACTTCTATTTGCTTATTATTTATTATATATATTGCATTCTAGTCTGCCTATTCTGTGCTCTTTTAATTTATGTAGTTTGTAGTGGCGCTGCCTTCCTTTCTTTTTTCTGTACCATTTCTGTTGTAAGGCCTGTGAGGGAGCCCTACTTTTTAGGTGTACTGCCACTTTTTACTTATTTATTATTGTTCCTGTTGTATTTTGTATAGATAGAGCGCGCTGATCCCTTTCTTCTGTTCTACAATAATGCAATATGTATTTATTTCTTACTATTTTTTATTTTTTTTTAAAACAAGCAAACATTGAATGGGAGAATATGCTCTCATGTAACTAGGCTGTTATGTATGCAATACACCTATTTATTTTCAAACAGTTTTGCAGATGCCACTGTGAATGTTTACTCCCACCTCCCTTCAATACTGTTCAACATTAGGTTTTATTTATTTACTTTTATTACTACTGTTAGACAGACTGTGATATCTGCATTGTACCTAGACTAAGTGTTCAATAGTCCACTCCAAATGTGCCCGCTCGTCACTGCTGTGAGTTATTATTGCCATTTATATAGCGCCAACAGATTCCGTAGCACTTTACAATATTGTGAGAGGAGGATTTAACTATAAATAGGACAATTACAAAAATCCTAAGGGAACAATAGGTTGAAGAGGAAGACCCTGCTCAAATTGAGCTCACATTCTATAGGAGGTGGAGTGTAAAACACATTAGGACAGGAATTTGCAGTCATTTATTTTTCTTATTTAATTGGTATAAAAAAAAAATAAAAAACACACACACCTTAATCTAGAAACAAAAAACTCAAATTGTTTGATCTGTGTATGATCATAACTGAATAACAGGCAAGTAGAAGAATAATATTCTCACTATGAAAACAGGATCAGCGTGAAATCCAAGAGATGAATCAAGGTAGAAAAAAGAAAGAATGACAGCAATATCTCACAAAGATATGCATCTTATCAAAGATAGTTTACAATATTAGTACAGACAGCCAACAAACGTTGTTGAAAACAAAAACAGAAAAGCATTGGCAATTTTGCAGTAAGCCGTTTAAGAAACCAATGTTGATTATCTGACCATGAGTCAAACAGAGACAAGACCAGGTTAACACTGTCACACAGTTCTTACAGCCCCAGAAGTGCTAACTTCTAACCCTGTTTTTTTGGCATTGCCTGCAGCACTAAGAGGCTGGACATCACCAGTGGCTCCTACCTGTCCATCTAAGTTCACCTGAGCATAAAACACTGCTCCTCCCTGAGAACATGGTCAGTTAGTTGTTTCTAGTTTCCTGTTCCTGTTGCTTAAAGACTGACTTGGCTTGTGACCCCTGCTTCTGGATCTTCGTTATTGCCTGTTCGCTGCCGGCCCTGACCTTTGGAACCATGTCTGACTACTCTTCTGGATTTGCCCTGGTCTGTACTGCGAATTGGAACACCTTTCATGCACAGGCCCCGTGCACAGATTCACAGTCCTGGTGGTTTCTAACCTTATGTGTATATCTGAAAGAGTGAGCACAAATCTCTGCCTACCGGACTCCCAACTAAGGTAAGACCAGACATAACGAACTGACCATCATGGAGTCTGCAGGGATGTGTAAGCTGCTGGCCCAGACTGTTTCGGAGCTGCAGCTAGAAGTTCAATTTCTTAAAGGAAGAGTACGCCCAGCACCGGAACCTGCTTATCCTGAGCCGTTCTTCGTTATGCCTGAGAAATTTGATGGTAGCCGTACATCCTTCCAGCACTTTAAGGTGGACTGCGAATTGTTGTTTGCCTTGAAGCCTCAGACTTATGTTACTGCCTTCATAATGGTCAGAGCGGTTATCAACCTCCTGTCTGGATGGATCAGAACATGGGCACACCAGATATTGCAGGGTAAGAGTCCTGTCCTTGACAGTTGGGATTCCTTCATGACTGCTATGGACTCACAGTGCAAGACCTCTAGTAAGACCGCTGTGCCAAAGCCTGCTCCACGCCCCAAAGGATCCCAGATTCCTAGAAACAGGGAGAACCAGTACCAACACTACTCCCCCGTGTTGCCTCCTTATGATTCGGCTCCTAGGAAAACTCCAGAGGTATCCTATGTTCCTCTTGACTTTGAGGAACCTATGGAAATAGGACTAGTCCTGCTCAAAGTGACTCATAAAGAAAGAAGCCATGGTCTTTGTTTTTACTGTGGAGAAAGGAGTCAATCTCCCATTGCCTTATTCGTCAACCTAGGTCTCCAGCTCTCCGATTGGTCACCACCTCCTGAAAACACTCATGGTAAAACCGGTCGCACCAGAAGTGCATAAAGTGCCTTGCAAAGGTATTCACCCCCCTTGACATTTTACCTTTTTTGTTACATTACAGCCTTTATCAATCTGAATTTTATATGATGGATCAGAACACAATAGTCTAAGTTGGTGAAGTGAAATGAGAAAAATATATACATAAAACTATTTTTTAGAAATAGAAAACAGAAAATTGGCATGTGCGTATGTTTTCACCCCCTTTGTTATAAAGCCCGTGAAAAGCTCTGGTGCAACCAATTACCTTCAGAAGTCACATCATTAGTGAAATAATGTCCACCTGTGTGCAATCTAAGTGTCACATGACACTCATTACATATGCACACCTTTTTTGAAAGGCCCCAGAGGCTGCAACACCTAAGCAAGAGGCACCACTAACCAAATACTGCCATGAAACATAGAAACATAGAATGTGACGGCAGATAAGAACCATTCGGCCCATGTAGTCTGCCCAATTTTCTAAATACTTTCATTAGTCCCTAGCCTTATCTTATAAGCCTTATAGCCTTATGCCTATCCCACGCATGCTTAAACTCCTTTACTGTGTTAACCTCTACCACTTCAGCTGGAAGGCTATTCCATGCATCCACTACCCTCTCAGTAAAGTAATACTTCCTGATATTATTTTTAAACCTTTGTCCTCTAATTTAA
>OW240921.1:59068708-59099402 GCA_933207985.1 Pelobates cultripes | reverse complement strand
CCTGTAAATATGTGTGTGGGTCTGGAGGGATTTTGTAGAAGGGGGTGGGGGTTTTGTATTGGGACAGGAGTCTTTATAAGGGGGGATAAGCAGGGGATTTGTGGAAGGGGGTTGCGGGGGTTTTGTAGACTGGGCAGTACAGGATTTGTAGAAGGGGCAGGACAGAGGTTTTGTAGGAGGGGCGGGGCAGGACAAGGGTTTTGTAGGAGGGGCTGACAGCGATTTTGCAAAGTTTACAAATTAAAAAAAAATGTCCCTTTAACATTTGTTTTTGGTGGGGTGCTGCTGGCACAGATCCTCGGGTGCCAAATGCTCTAGGCACGCCTGCCTCCAGTGTTCTGTATAATGGCATGAGCACTTCCCTCTTTCTACTGCTAATACCTCTCCCTATACAGCCAAGCATTCTGCTAGCATTTCCTGCTGCTCTATTACATTGTCTGCCTACCTTTAAGTCATCACAAATAATCACCCCTAAATCCCTTTCTCATATGTTGAGGTTAGGACTCTATTAAATATTCTGTACTCTGCCCTTGGGTTTTTACGTCCAAGATGCATTATCTTGCACTTATCCACATTAAATGTCAGTTGCCACAATTCTGACCATTTTTCTAGTTTACCTAAATCATTTGCCATTTGGCTTATCCCTCCTGGAACATCAACCCTGTTACATATCTTAGTATCATCAGCAAAAAGACATACATTACCATCAAGACCTTCTGCAATGTCACTAATAAAAATATTAAATAGAATGGGTCCAAGTACAGTTCCCTGAGGTACCCCACTGGTGACAAGTCCAAGCTTCGAATATATTCCATTAACTGCAACCCTCTGTTGCCTGTTACTCAGCTACTGCCTTACCCATTCAACAATATTTGAATCCAAACTTAAAGATTGCAGTTTATTGATAAGCCTTCTATGTGCAATAGTGTCAAAAGCCTTACTGAAATCTAGGTAAGCAATGTCTACTGCACCACCCTGATCTATAATTTTAGTTACCCAATCAAAAAAATCAATAAGATTAGTTTGGCATGATCTCCCTGAAGTAAACCCATGTTGTCTCTGATCTTGAAATCCATGTGTTTTTAGATGTTCATCAATCCTATCCTTTAACATGGTTTCCATCACTTTCCCCACTACTGAAGTAAGGCTTACTGGCCTATAGTTGCCCGACTCCTCCCTATTACCTTTCTTGTTAATGGGCACAACATTCGCTAACTTCCAATCTTCTGGGACTACTCCTGTTAACAATGATTGGTTAAATAAATCTGTTAATGGTTTTGCTAGTACACCACTAAGCTCTTTTAATAGCTTTGGGAGTATTCCATCAGGTCCCATTGACTTATTTGTCTTTACTTTTGACAGTTGAAATAGAACCTCTTCCTCTGTAAACTCACGTGTAATAAATGACTCATTTATCCTTTTTCTCAACTGAGGTCCCTTTCCTTCATTTTCTTCTGTAAATACAGAACAAAAATATTAATTGAGGCAGTCAGCCTGACCTTTATCCTCTTCTACATACCTTCCTTCTTTTGTTTTTAATCTAACTTATCCTTGTTTTACTTTTCTTTTCTCATTTATGTAGACCAAGCAACTCTCCAAACAAGTAAGGGACAATGTTGTTGAGAAGTACAAGTCAGGGTTGGGGTATAAAAAAAAAAAAAAAATCTAAATCTTTGATGATCCCCAGGAGCACCATCAAATCTATCATAACCAAATGGAAAGAACACGGCACAACAGCAAACCTGCCAAGAGACGGCCGCCCACCAAAATTCACGACCCGGCAAGGAGGACATTAATCAGAGAGGAAGCACAGAGACCTAAGGTAACTCTGGAGGAGCTGCAGAGTCATATTCTTGAGCAAAACCTGTACCACTCTGTGCGTGATTTGAGGCTAGGACGGAGGTTCACCTACAAGCAGGACAATGACCAAACACACTGCTAAAGCAACACCTGAGTGGTTTAACCCCCATAAGGACCAAATTTCTGGAATAAAAGGGAATCATGACATGTCACAAATGTCATGTGTCCTTAAGGGGTTAAGGGGAAAACATGTAAATGTGTTGGAATGGCCTAGTCAAAGCCCAGACCTAAATCCAATAAAAAAAAAAAAAACTGAGGGCAGTCTTAAAAATTGCTGTTCACAAGCGCAAACCATCCAACTTGAAGGAGTTGGAGCAGTTTTGCAAGGAGGAATGGGCAAAAATCCCAGTGGTAAGATGTGGCAAGCTCATAGAGACTTATCCAAAGTGACTTGGAGCTGTGATTGCCGCAAAAGGTGGCTCTTCTGCATATTAAGCCTCTGAGCCACTTCTGAACTTTGGTTTTAACCTTTTTTTCTGGCATTGCCTGCAGCTCTAGGGGACTGGACATCACCAGTGTGTCCTACCTGTCCATCTAAGTTCACCTGAGGCAGTTTACTCATTAGCTGGGTGTGACGAAAGTAACCTCATCACTGGCTTTTGAAGGGGCCTGTTTGCCAGCCTTCAACCATGTGATTATGACCCTGTGACAAACAACCTCGGTTCCCTTGGTTCTTGGAGGGGCCTACTGGCCAGCCTCTTGCCTCAGGACTATGAGCCCTGCAATATACCTTGCCCAATGCACTTTAAAAGGCTCTGTTCCTGTGAAGTATGTACTTTTGTACTCCAGACAGAGACTGTCCGGTAGCCCTAATTCTCATGAACTATTTTGGGCATGGGACCATGTGCACGGGGGTCAAAAAGAGACTTCCAGGAATTTCTCGAACCCCTGCTCTGATCTGGGTGATTTTTGGATATGATGTTCACCCAGATCAGGGGATATGACTTTATGGGGATATGTTAGGTTTTGGGGTACTTATTGGAATTTGTAAAAATATGTTTTTTCTGCCTGGAGATAATTGAGTTACTTATAGGACTTTACTCAATTATCTCCCAAGCAGAGGGGAGGGACTGTGTGCTGTCACAGACTGTATGTTTGTTCTGATTGATTTGTGTCCTTTGTGTTCCTGTGCCCCATCAGGTCCAGGAGTTGTTCCTCTGGCCTGAAGAATTGTATAAAAGCCAACCTGAACCATTAAAGCTCAGATCATCTTGCACCTTCATGAAGTCTTGGCTCATGTTTGGGGGATTGGAGAACTACACTCTGGGGATTGCTATAATCACTATACTCCCCTGAGTATAGTCACCAAGCTCTTGTAAGAGCTGTTCCTGCTTGACTCTCTAGAGCAAGAGAGGTTCACCCACTGGAGCCTGGAGCCTTGTCGTAGGTCCAGGGTGGGTAGGAGACCAAGACCGTAACCAACCTGCAGCAGTTTGTGGGGTTTACAGTGGTTATGGTGTTCCAGTCCAGTGCTTATGGTACTTGCCAGTACTAGGAAGCAGTTGTGGCGGAACCAACCTCACACTGGTTTTTGGAGAAGCCTGTTTGCCCGCCTCCTGCCTTCTGACTATGTCCCCTGGGAGACTTTGCTCTGTGTAAGCATTATTTGGGCTTATTGGATTTTGAAACACTTTTTCTGCCTCTTTGAATACATGAGAAGGTGTGCCCCTCCCCTGTTTCCTGTCTATTGTTCTCCAGCAGGGTGTTGTCCCAGGGACACTGTCAGACCAGTTGGAGCTTGTTGCTATGGTTTAACCCCATGGCGATTTGACTGTGTTTGTGGTATTTGTCCAAGCTATCTGGGGACAGGTTGAATGTGGGGGTTCTGTTAAGTATAATAGAAATTATGTATTTTTATGTGTTTTTACTGTTGTGAATAGAGCTATTTTCTGTATGCTGGAGGTAATTAGCTTACCACACCCAAGCCATGCTTGCAGACGGTCACAAAGGTACTTCCAACTAACTTTTGACCCACTGGACCAATTTGTATGATTTTGATGTATGTTTGTATTTGGAGTATGCGGGTTCTGAAAATGTAAGTTTTATGTGAATGTGATGAATACTTTTAGAGTTATGAATATTGTGTAAAACTGTATTTTCCTGCCTGTGATAATTAAGTTAGACCATTGTGTTCAGTAATTATATCACAGGCAGAGGGGAGGATTTTGTGTGGGAGTGTCTGAGTGTATTGTACGTATTGATTGGTTGTTCTGCAAAAAGTTTGTGTGACGAAGTGCCCTTCGCCGTTTGTGCCTGTAGGGGACTACTGGCTAGCCTCCTGCCTTCCGACTATGGCCCATGTGCTGATAGCGGTATTTTCCCCTGCAGAAAGGTTTGTGTATTTCTGCTGGGGCGTTCTGGACTATCAGTATGGTAGTAGTGCTATCCCAGATAGCTATGCCATGGAGCCTATTTGTGTAACAAAAGACTATGGAAAAGACTTTGGCTCCATGGCGATAGAATTGTATGTATGTGATCTGAGCGCCATTCAATAATAATGTGCACTCAGATCTAAGCTATCTGGGGATATGTTGCATGTATATGTTTTATCATTTTATGTCTTTTTGTAACCATGTGGTTAATGGAGTCTTGCCTCTGTCCTGGGAGATAATTTGATTACTTCCCAATTATCTCCAGAATAGAGAGGAGGGATTGTGATGTCACTGTGGGAGTGTTTTGTTTGTATTGTCTGTGATTGGTTATACTGGGACCCTGTGGGATGTCCCCTTGCATGGGGACTTGCATAAAAGCCACTGTGTGGTCATTAAAACCAGTTTATCTTGTACCTTTCTTGAAGCCTTGGCTCATGTTTGGGGGAAGGGATACCTACACTCTGGGGATTGCTATAATCACTTATTCCCCAGAGTAAGCTCTTGCAATAGCTTGATTTGTTCCTGCTACGATCTCTGGATTTAGGAGAGGTTCACCCACTGGGAGCTGGATCCTGGTTGTGGATCCAGGGTCGGTGGAGACGGCGAGACCCCGGCGCAGCTGTTTCGCTGGAAGTGGGGTCTGCAGTGCTGATGGTGTCACTTGGAGTCCTCGGCAAGCGCTAGGAGCATCGATTGGCGGAGGAACTCAGTCGGAGTGCCAGCGTTACGTCACAGTTTGATTAAAAGCTTCAGTTCTACTTCACCCTCAATCTGAGTCCTGTCTCTTATTGGGGGAATCTGCTACAAGCGATTGCTATGCTTGTCATACTCCCTTGCTAAATCACTACTAAGCTCTTGTAAGAGCTTGTTCCTGCCTTGCTCTCTGGAGGAGTCTACGGTGGTTATGGTGTGGGATGGAGTGCTTGGAGCCCTCAGGAAGTGCTAGGAGCATCCTTCAATGGAGGTACCCAGCCGGGGTGCCAGGTGATCCGTTACAGCAGCGATTGACTGAGGTACCCGGTCGGGGTGCAGGCGGTCCGTCACACTGGGCATAAAACACTGCCCCCTCCCTGAGAACATTGTCAGTTTGTTGTTTCTTGTTTCCTGTTGCTTAAAGACGGACTTGGCTTGTGACCCCTGCTTCTGGATCTTTGTTATTGCCTGTTCGCTGCCTGCCCTGACCTTTGGAACCGTGTAAGACTAATCTTCTGGATTTCTCCTTGTCTATACTGCGAATTGTAACAGATTCACAGTCCTGGTGGTTTCTAACCTTTTCACCTTGGACTGTGAATATCTGCAAGGGTGATCACAAATCTCTGCCTACTGGGCTCCCAATTAAGGTAAGCCCTGACAAACACCCCACAGAGTAGAGTATCTTAGTCTAGCAAGTCTTGCAAATCGCATCCCTTTAAGGCAAAGAAAAACATATGGGTTACATCCTATTGGAATTCCATTCAAGCCATTAAATCCCTCAGAGATCTTCGACCTGTATAAAGTTGAGACGACTGTTTAAAAATGTAGAACTACATTCAAAGGAGTGGATAGTGATCCAAACAACGGACCACACACTTACCTCTTCATGTATTCAAAGCTTTGTGATACAACTTTTTTACTCCAGTTCAATTGTGGAACTCTGTCAATAACCAAACTGAAATCAACCAAACTGAAATTAGCCAAACCAAGTTTGATATCAAAGTGAGGAGATATATATATATATAAAAACAAAATGCATCAAAATATTTAACTTTTTTCGAAAAATTACATAATTTTAAACGTTTATCCAAAAATATTAAATCTAGCCCTCGATAACCAGATCTGGGACTGTTCATAAAATTGCACAACCATTCCAGTCGTCCATCTGATTTAGTTGCCACCACAAGAGTTCGTCTCAGGCTTTGGTATATACCTTATATTCCTCTCAGATGTAACTGGAAGAGATAGGGCATCCCACTCAAATTTTACAGAGCCTGTGATTCACTGGCTCAGGTAAATCAGCATGAAAGAACTAAAGTTGACTCAGGATGGGATCTTCTAAAAGTATCCTCCACGATATAGAAGAAATATGAGAAGGCTCCAAGTTTAAAGACATCCAATTTATTACACAACACACATAAAATATTACATTGAAATAAGGTGTCTTCAGCAATAGTCCTTCCCCATTAGGTTCACACATAACAGGTTTCGACATACACTCTTCCTCAGGTGCATGGTATATTTCTCCCTTCCGCTGTTTATGTAAAATTTTGGTGCCATCTAACGATATAACTCTGCTCCCTGCCATTCGTCATTGGCCGGATATAACTGGTACTTTGTAGCACCACTCCCTGACGTCCACTTTGGCGTGGACTTTGTGAAGCATCATATCCGTTCCGGCTGGCGTATTAGTCCTCAATGAGGTTGTGCATTCACTTCCTGGTGTATTACCCACACGCCGCGGTCATCTTCTGGTTCCGTCTATTGGCATGACATCACTTCTCAGTGTGTCCAGGTCCATAATAGTGCTACATATAGCTTTGTAAGGCAGGGACAGTCCCGCAGTCATTTTAGTTAGTGGCGAAACATATAGTGCATGTTCAAAAGTAAAGGGAAAAGAAAAAATAAAGCAGTGTAAATGTCCTTATAGAAATATATTTTATAATACAATTTTATACCAAAATATATACATTATTAAAAATATATAAATATAAAACGCCACTCAAGGAAACATACTAAATATATTTCTGTACCTCAAAATCTATATTGAGTCCTAGGGGGGGATAATGTTTTCATCTCAAAAATCCACCTCATTTCTGTCTTATTCATTTTCTTAAGGTAGTAACCCCCCCCACCCCCCCCTTTTAGTTACATTTGAAATAAAACTTTTTTCATTCTCTATTGTGGTTTCTTTACAAGCTTTACATAGACCACAATTAAAGAAGCCTTTCAATTCCTTTCCAAATAGATCTTTATTTTTAGATTCATTTGTAATGCAACCCTAAAAACTAACCTCGGTTTTTCACCTATAAAATCACTTACATCTTCATTTTGCTTTAAAATGTGCCAGTGTGTCACGAGAGTCCCAACACACAGGAAAGAGAAAACCCACAAAAGGTGGATCCGAAAGGCGTATAACAGAGCCTTAGAATGGCTGGATTTATCGTAGTTATACAACAAGAAACCGGGTCAAGATAAATCAAGAACAGGAATAACAGAAATACTCAGAGTCAAGACAAAGCCAGGGTCAGGATACCAGAAATCAGAAGTCAAATACGAATCCGAGGTCAAACACAGGAAATCTCAAGGGAATCACCAGGAACACTAAACGAGGATCCAAACAGAAACCATGATAGGGCAATGAATAAGAGCCAAAGTAATCCTTAAATAGGCTTACCTGTGTACTGATTGGTCCACGTCATCATTGCGACTCAAAATAGATTAGGATTTCAATGATGACATGGTCATTTTAAGAATCAGCTTGATGTTATGCCTACACACTATATAAGGAAGTCCTGCCGCGCGGCCACGTGGATTGGCTGGAGCGCGGACATAATCAGGTGAGCAAAGGCAGGAGGAGGGCTGCGCGTCTTGAAGGAGGGCTGCCCGGAGGGAGGTAAGTACATGCCACATTTCAAATCCACCCCTCACCCCCCAGGATGTCTGACAATATGAGCGGAAACAAAAGCTCTTTTCATGGTCTCAAAGGCTTTCCTTGCCTCAGGGGGCCAACCCTAGTGGTTGGCAGCCTATGTAGTGAGGTTCGAGATAGGGGCTATAAGGGTAGAAAAGTTTTCAATAAACCGCCTATAACAGTTTAAAAAAACTATGTTCCTTTGGATAGCTTTTAATCCTTGAGGCAAAGGCCACTCAACAACAGCTGACAATTTCTTGGGATCCATACTGAATCCAGAGGCAGAGATAACATAACCCAAGAAGTGGACTTCAGCTTCAAACAAACACTTCTCCAGTTTACAATACAGACCATTGTCGAGAAGTGTTTGTAAAATCTTGGAAACGTGTACGTGATGTGTACTCAGGTCAGGGGAATATATTAAAATATCGTCCAAGTACACTATCACGAACGAATGTATGAAGTCCCTGAGGACGTCACTGATGAAATCTTGGAAAATCGCCAGAGCATTACATAGGACGAATGGCATGACTGCATATTCATAATGCCCACTTCTGATGTTAAAGGCGGTTTTCCACTGATGCACCCCTCAGATCCAGCTTGGTATACATAGACAGAAGGCCTCTTTAACCTACCTAAAAGCTGCATGATTGGAGGGCGCTCTCACACAGCTTTCTTGCCGGCCAGTTAGAATCACAGTGAATGACACGCAGGAAGACCGGGAGGATGCAGTCTCAGACTCCTCAGCCTCTTACTCCGAGGACACGGGTCACATACTCGCCCAGATGAAGGAGGACCTTGAGGGGAGATGGAGCGCAACTCTAGGGAAGTGAGACAGGAGATCCAGGCCCTGGGAGCTCACACAGCCGCACAGTAGGCCTCTAGCTCCTGTAGCCTAGGCTCCCACCCAGTCTGATAAGTTAAGACTTCATTGTTGAGGCCTACAATGAAGCATTAACTTATCAGACCGGGTGGGAGCCCAGGCTACAGGAGCTAGAGGCCGCAATGGAAAGCATGAATAATAAATCCCGCCACAATAATATTAGGCTGAGGGGGATCCTGGAGGAGGAGAGGGAGACCGGATGATGGAGAAGGTCCAAGGAATCCTCAGACCCCTTCTGACAGACATCCAAAATGGCAGGTGGGAACTGGAGAGGGCCCATCAAGCCCTTGGCGCACCACGGAAGGAGGGAAACCAACCCTGAGACATTATTGTCCATTTCCTCTATTATGCCACAAAAGAGGCAGTAATTCTCAGAAGCAGAGACACAGAAATCCAATACAAGGGACATCCAGGCAAAGTGTACCAGAACCTCTACCAGGTCACTCTGGCGAAAAGACAGGAGTGGAAGCAGATAATGGAAGCCCTGAAAACACAAGGCATCAAATTCACCTGGGGACAACTGTTCAAAATACTAGCATTTCATGGAGGCTGCACACATGTCCTGTCCCATCGGGCAAATTCTTCCAGTCCCTGGGCATTCCTAAACCGCCAGGGGTGGTGAAGCTCTTCCAGAAGCCCAGTCCACCAGCACCATTACCATGAGAATGGATAGACGTGAGCGCACCCAAAACTTCTGAACCCCTGCGGGAATCCTGGGAATATACACTGCTGCCTCAGTTAGAGAAAACTTCGAGGAATCGAGGACCACGGAACAAACCCCCCCATCGCACTCAATATGACCCCCGAGGGGCCCCTCTTGAACTTACGCCACCGATTACACAGCGGACACAGACAAAAATTAATCATTTCCTCCCCACCCTCCTTTTTTTTCCTCTTTTTTTCTATTGCACTTCCTGCACAGCCCCTGTAGGACACGGACACTAATTGGCACCCGAATAAGAACTATCTCCCCAGCAGCGGAAACAATCCGGGCTCCACACCGGGTCACTATCAGCCATCTACACAAGAAAGGGGACTATCTGGCAGAGGCATCAATGTCCATACGCACACCCCACTCAAGGTTCATGAGACCTTGACTGGGAAAAAGGGTGAACAGGGGCCCTTTTCCGCCTCGTCCTTTTGGCGGGGGGAGGCGAGCGACAGCCATGAGAGAGGATAGGAAAGGGGGAACAGGGAGGGAGTAGGGACAGCCCATAGATACTGCATTATGTAATGCCAAAATCTGATAACCCCAAGGGGAACAAGATATATAGGAACGGGCGGAGAGGAGGGGAGTGGGGACTGAAGCTATGGGCGAAGGGGGGGGGTGACCCAATGGAAGGGGAGGGAAAATGTGAATCCCGAACAGCTGGAGAACATGCAGGCAGTGGGGCATCATCCAAATTATAAGGGAAAAAGTTGGCAGGGTGGGACCACTCCACCTTCAGAATGACCAAAATGTATTGGTTGAAATGTTATAAAATGACATATATGTATGTCATAATATACATCTGTGAAATCTTAACGACCTGAATGCCTGGGATCGGTGCTACCCCCACTACCTTTCATGGCCGACTTAGACCAGAGGGGAGTGGCCATTCCAATCCCATACTGGCTATATATAAGTCCAGTAACTAGTTTATGTAAATATCTTAGTTTTGTACATTTGTTTTATATTTCTTCTCTCTCTATCGCTCAACTTCAACCTCCACGCGCTCGAGTGCACTTCCCTCCCACGAATACACCTCATACATACAACTGCCACCTCTTATGGGACAACATGTTTACAAAAATAATTTCACTGAATGTAAAGGGATTAAATTTCCCTCAAAAACGCAGACTATTGTTTATTCCCTTAAGGACAGAGGACGGTTCAGGACCGTCATCGGCACTTTTGCATTGCCGACCGGTGACGGTCCTGAACCATCCTAACGGTCTTATGCACTTACCCGATCGCAGTCGTTCCCCCAGCGGCGATCAACGTTGCTCCCGGTGTGGGGAGACTGCCTGCAGCCCAGACAGTCTCCCCACGGCGGATTAGGATCCCTGGGGCCATGTGATCGCTCAACACAGCGATCACATGGTCCCAATAGGTGTCCATGTGTCTGCCTGCAGGGGGACTGCCTGTGCTGACAGGCAGTCTCCCTGCTAGTGTAAAATAAAAAAGTTAATGTTAATTAAAAAAAAAAATTACATATGTGTATATAAAACAGAAAATTTATGCCATACTTAACCAATATTTTCTTTTCCCAGATATATGCCATGGCAGCACTACGTATGGGTATAGCTCCTCCCCTTCTCAATTGGACAGGAACACCTCCTAAATAAAAGAGACTCCCCCCTATACCCCCTCAGTCTTAGTTTAAAGCCACGGAACAACACATGATTTCAGAAGAGGGTGGGACCGCAGTGCTGCCATGGCATATATCCGGGAAAAGAAAATATCGGTAAGTATGGCATACATTTTCTGTTTTCCCCGGATATATCCATGGCAGCACTACGTATGGGTTATACCCAAGCTAAAAGTAGTAAGGGAGGGAGAATAATAACCACAACGCATAAATCCATGCAAATACGGTTTATTGATCCACAAACTATAAGGCAGCAGCTACAAGGAAGCAGGAGCCCACCCCCAGTCAGGAAAATTCTTATTTCTCTGCCACTTAAATCCTGAGGATAGGGCAGGCCATCTTTATTGGGAAAGCCAAGAAGCCCAAGTTTATTGCAGCAAGTAGGTGAACCCTTCTGTGGGAATTACCACCTCTCTGGGTCTGGCACATCCAGCTGCTACCTATAGGGTTACTGCAGCATAGCTCCCCGGTCGCTAAGGGGAGAATTCTCCAGGGGGTCGCCCTTGGTGAGGCGCCGTGTCCTGAGGCTTCCATGGGGAGAGAGGCTGAACTCCCCATAGGCCAGGGGTACAATTAGACCCAAATAAGTCACAGAAGAAAATTTTTAGGAGATGCAAACTCCACTGTCCCTGAGAAGTGGACAGGAAAAAAAGACTAAGGGGATATAGGGGGGAGTCTCTTTTATTTAGGAGGTGTTCCTGTCCAATTGAGAAGGGGAGGAGCTATACCCATACATAGTGCTGCCATGGATATATCCGGGGAAATATGATTTATAGACATTTATTATATCTATATATATATAGTAATACTAAGTGTATTTTTATATTAATATGTACATATATTAATATAAAAATACACATATATATAAGTGTATTTTTATATTAATATATGTACATATTAATATAAAAATACACTTAGTATTACATTATATATATATATATATATATATATATATATATATATATATATATACATATATACACACACACAAACACACACGTGTGTAATTTAATAACTATATATTGTATATTATTGTAAAATACAAATAAGTAATTTAAATTAAATTATGTAAAAATATATTTTTTTTTATTCTATATCTATATGAAATTTTATTCTAACGGTATTTTAATAATATATATATATATATATATTTATATCAAAATACACTTAAAATGAAATTGTATGTATATATATATATATATATATAAAAATAATACGAAATATACATATGTCCATATAAAAAATTACATAAAGAATTATATAAATATACACGTGGACTTCACATATATAAATATGCTTATATATTTAAATTCTACGTGCGTATTTATGTAATATTTTTACATAATTAAGTAATTTTATTGATTGCAATTTGAGTGACCTGCCTGCCAACCCAGGCCGAAAGTCCAGAGAATTTAATTTGCTAGCACTGTATTTTACCCTGTAACGTTCTACGACACCGTAAAACCTGTACATGGGGGGTACTGTTTTACTCAGGAGACTTAGTGATTCAAAACAGTAAAACATATCACAGCGATGATATTGTCAGTGAAAGTGACTTTTTTGCATTTTTCACACACAAACAGCACTTTTACTGATGATCTAATTGTTGTGATAAGTTTTCCAGTATTTGTGTTCAGCAAAGTCTCCTGAGTATAACAGTACCCCTCATGTACAGGTTTTATAGCGTTTTTGAAAGTTACAGGGTCAAATATGTTTACATTGAAAAGGGCCAGGTTGGTTAGGTTGCCTTTGAGAGCGTATGGTAGCCCAGGAATGAGAATTACCCCCATGATGGCATACCATTTGCAAAAGAAGACAACCCAAGGTATTGCAAATGGGGTATGTCCAGTCTTTTTTAGTAACCACTTAGTCACAAACACTGGCCAAAATTTGCGTTCAATTTATTTTTTTACTAACTTTGGCCAGTGTTTGCGACTAAGTGGCTACTAAAAAAGTCTGGACATACCCCATATTGAATACCCTGGGTTGTCTACTTTAAAAAAAATTTTTACGTGTGGGGTGTTATTCAGAGATTTATGACAGATAATAGTGTTACAATGTCACTATTGATAAATTTTAAAAATGTATGTTTTGAAACCGCAATATCCTACTTGTACCTATAGCCCTATAACATGCAAAAAATTAGCAAAAAAGCATGTAAACACTGGGTATTTTTAAACTCAGGACAAAATTTTGAATCTATTTCAGCAGTTTTTTTTCATTCGCTTTTGTAGATGAGTAAAAGAGTTCTCACGTAAAAGTAAAAAAAATGATGATATTTTTTCATTTTTTTTTAAATTAAATTACATGAGATTATATAAATAATGTTATGCAAAGGAAGCCCCTTTTGTCCTGAAAAAAAACTATATATAATTTGTATGGGAACAGTAAATGAGAGAGCAGAAAATTACAGTAAACACAAACACCACAAAAATGTAAAAAGATGCCTGGTCGCAAATGTACAACATCGCAAAAACAGTCCGGTCCTTAAGGGGTTAAAGAACTTAAGAGCCTCAGTGCTGACATAGCATTTATCCAGGAGACCCACCTTAACCACGTTCATTCCACCCTTCTTAGAGATAAACACTATCGCAACATATACCAATACCCAGTCCAATGTAAACACAATGGGGTCACAATATTACTTCACACTAGCTGTAAATTCATCGTCACAAACACACTCTGCGACAACGAGGGGAACTACATTCTGGCCTCCGGTACCATAGGCTCTCGTACCCTTTACGTCCTAAACATCTACGCCTCTAACACCCCTGACACAGACTTCTGGGGGATGCTGGGTGATATTATAGCCCCCCTAACATCTGACTTACTACTACTGGGAGACGACTAATGTGGTCTCACGCCTGGCGGTAGAAAGGAGCCCCAGGATGGGTGGACAACGATCCCAGGGCAGGGGGGGGACAAGACAAACTATTTAAAGCATTCATAGACTCTCATACATTGATCGATGTGTGGAGAACGCACCACCCCAGCGAACAGGACTAGACCTTCAATTCCGCCCCACACAGCTCTTACTCCACAAGAGAAATATTCTTAACTTGAGGCTGCTTCAGAGTCTGTGCACAACCGAAATTAATAACATCACTTTGTTGACCACGCAGACATAGAACCTTAGAGGCTTACTCCCCATGTCACCATGGTCCTGGAGACACTCAACACCAAATTTAAATTTAACTTAAAACTACCCCTCCCCCCCATCTCCGGACAGATTCAGCGGTAACTACTTTAAGACGTTTGGGGATACTCTCATATCACACCTGCTCTGTGTTCTTAACTCAGCCAGAGAGACAGGGACCCTACTCCCCGACCTGACTGTGGCAAATATCATTTAACTCCCTAAAGGGGACAAGTACCTAATGGAGATGTGCAATTACAGGCCTATCTCGCTGACAAACAGAGACACAAAGATATTGGCTAAGGTTCTGGCGGACCGTATTTCAGCGGTACTCTCACAACTGATATATGCGGACCAGGATGGGTTCATGCCATGTCGGTAGGTCTACTTGGCATGGGGATGCGTTCTTTGCTCCTTTCACTACCGAATAAGACTGAAGGTTATGTCACCTACTCACACCTGCGTGTAGCTGGCACAGATCGACCACGTCCTCTCCCTGCAACAAGAGCTCCACCAACACCAGCAGCACCACGACCAGGGCCACGTCCCTTATTTGACGCTCTCCTCATTCTTTGCGTTCACCCACCAAACAGATGGTTTATGTCAGGCGACAATGTAACCGCCAATAGTCAACAATTAAGTTCACTGACAGAAAGGCAGTGCCAATGTCCTAAAGAGAAAAAAATTCTAGAGGTCACAACAGTGGGACAGGCGTAATTAATACAGTTACTTCACGGTCTCAAAAAATGTGAATTTGTCAAACAACAACGTAACAGTAGTATTTAACGGTTCTACTGGACTGCAAGAAATGCACAGCAGGCCGCAAATTTATTATTTAGCACAAAAAATTTTTATTTTTTTTTAAACCAACAATGTAACAGTAGTATTTAAAGGTTTTATTGGACTGCAAGAAATGCACCGCAGGCCCCAAATTTACTTTTTAGCACCAAAGAAATGTGAATTTTTCAAAGTGCGATGTAACAGTATTTGACGGTTCTATTTGACTCTCAGATATGAAGTGCAAGCCCCAAATGTACTTTTTAGCCCCCAAAAAAGTGAATTTGTCAAACTGCAATGTCACAGCAGTATTTGACGGTTCTATTTGACTCTCGGGTATGAAGTGCATGCCCCAAATTTACTTTTTAGCCCCCAAAAAAGTGAATTTGTCAAACTGCAATGTCACAGCAGTATTTAAAAATGCCTAGATGTTGCCCACTGAGCTACCAGAACAGGATTAAAGTAATGTGCCTGGCCCACCTAACAAACAGACTGATTGCTTATTTCTCTGTGGCACTGGGCTCGGGGCAGGGTACAAAAATGTAGTATAGCACCCACAAAAATAATCGCTGTAGTTTACAGATTTAACACCAAAATTCTTTCCTAATCTGTCCCTCACAGCTGCAGCATCCTCTTCCTACATTAATAAGAGCTCATGTGACGTGCGGCGCTACGTCACTCCAGCTAATACAGAGGCTGGGTCACATGCTGCACTGGCTAATCACAGCCATGCCATTAGCAGGCATGGCTGTGATGGCTTCTAAGGGCACACAAGACAAACGCTTGTTGATTGGCTGCCCTGCAGCTTTTCATAACGCGCCATTAAATCGCCGAACACCGAACTCGAACCTGAACTGTTACTGAAATGTCCGCGTTCGGGGTCAAGAAATCATTATGTTCGGTACGAACCCAAACTTTATAGTTCGGGTACGCTCAACTCTACCTGTGAGCAATGTCAAACCATTTCATTTGCTGCCAGTACAAAAATAAATATAAAAAATAAATAAAAGCTTAGTGATAAGGGGAAAAGGATACGCATTTTTTTTACCGTTATTTTGTTTAACCGTCTCCACAAGGGTGTAGATCTCCCTCTTTTTTGGATATGAAAAAGAAAACAGCCCCAGCTGGAGAGGAAGATTTACGTATAAAGCCCTTTGCCAAAGATTCACTAATATACTCCTCCATAATATTTCTCTCCTGGACAGACAAAGGATAAACTCTTCCTTTGGGTGGCATAGTACCAGATAGGAGTTCTATGGCACAATCATAAGGCCTATGGAGGTGGTAATCTGTCTGCTTCCCTCTTATCAAACACCGCCTTAAGGTGTATGGAGGAGGAGGGTATGTCTGTAGACAGTGGTGGAGCTGTAGGTACATTAAAGGGACACTATAGTCACCTGAACAACTTCAGCTTAATGCAGCCTCTATATTCTGAGAAAATACAGTGTTTACATTGAAAGCTAGGAACCAGAGGGACTTCGGAGTTGATGGAGGCATAATGTGCCTCCACCCACTCAGATCTGCTGTCAGCAGAGCACAGGGCAGCACTGTGCACAGCATCCTGTGATTCAGTATCTCCTCCCTCTGCATGCAGACACTGAACTTTCCTCATAGAGATTCATTGATTCAATTCATTTCTATGAGGAGATGCTGATTGGCCAGGGCTGTGTTTGAATCATGCTGGCTCTGCCCCTGATCTGCATCTTTGTCAGTCTCAGCCAATACTATGGGAAAGCACTGTGATTGGATCAGGCTACCACATGTCAGCAGACTGCTTGTTTTTCTGAGTCTAACAGCATGCAAATTTACA
Source organism: Pelobates cultripes (assembly GCA_933207985.1). Lineage (NCBI taxonomy): Eukaryota > Metazoa > Chordata > Amphibia > Anura > Pelobatidae > Pelobates > Pelobates cultripes. The sequence goes on along the minus strand of OW240921.1, from coordinate 59,082,606 downwards.
GCCTGTGGCTTGAATACAGTAAGATTTTTACTAGATTTATGGAGGCATGAGGGGCCCAGGGGGCTAGATGGTTGTGTTAACACTATAGGGTCAGGAATACATGTTTGTGTTCCTGACCCTATAGTGATCCTTTAATATTATGAATCAGTGTAACCTTTTTTATGCATCTCTCTTGACATATATCACTCCATGATATGTTCTCTCCCTGTCTTCAGTCAATAGTGGGGTTATGATAACATAACCATGTACTATTGAGGAAGGAAGATAGGTTTTCACCTGAAAAATAATTCTCTGTGTGTCTAACAGATCAGAACGCATAGTCAATCGTTCTGTCTCATGAGTGATTAACAGAGAATATAAAGGTCTACCATCTATGGCCTCGGGGGAGAAGGGTGTCTCCTTTCTTAGGGTTGGTAAGTGGGACAAAACCCAGGTCTATAAAGTTATCAGCTGCTCCAGAATCTATAACAAGTCTATAGACTTTTCTTCCCAAGTTAAGGTGATCGGGAGGAGTAGGCGTTTACGAGGCAGTATAGGGGATTCTGATGTCACACCAAAGGCCAGTCCCATGAGCGACCCTAGGTGCAACAGTTTTCCGGATGCACTGGACAAGTCAATCTGGGATGCCCCTTCTGGCAACAATATAAAGCAGAGCCCCCCTTTTCCTATATTGTTTCTCTGCCTCAGACAATTTGGTCACCCCTAGTTGCATGGGCTCAGTATCGGTAGAGAAAGAAACATCAGGTACTAAGGCCATAGGAAATATAGCAAATGGAGGATGTCTAACACGATTCATCTGTTGGGCTCGCTCCCTTAACCGGTTATCAATATCAATAAGATGATCTATAAGGTCCTCTAGAAGGACTGGTAGGTCTTTCGTTTGGTTGCCACCTCATCCAGGATATTATCATTAACCCCCTTCATGAATGCATATACTAAATCACTATTGGTCCAATCCACCTCAGAGGCAAGAGTGCGGAAATAAATAGCATACTCCGCTATAGATCTAGTTCCCTGCTTAATCCTCATAAGAGATTTAGCGGCACACCTCTCTCTGCCAGGTGGATCAAACACCTTACGGAAAGCTCTTATAAATGTTTTATAGTCATAAACCAGATCTTTGTTTGCCTCCCATAAAGGATTAGCCCATTCCAAGACCTGGTCGGTTAATTGGTGCATAAAGAAACCGACCTTGGAGCTACCAGTGGGAAAAGACTCGGGAGACGTTTCAAATTTAAAGTCAATTTGGTTATAAACCCTCGACAGGTCTTAGGATTGCCACCGTATCTAGGAGGTGGTGTCAGGTTTGTGGTCATACTGTTCTGACTAGAAGCTTCAAGCACCACAGACACAGTCTTGGGAGGCATAGGTTTAAAGGTTTTCAGGTACAGAGGTGGGCTTTTCCGACTAACAAGGTCTGGAAGGCCTGAGCAAATTGGTCCATTGTAGGGTCCATTTTCTCAAATTCAGCCTTGCAAGGATTCTGTGGAGCTCCCATTCCTGCAGGGTCAACTGCCCTATCATAATTTCACGGGAGTCGTACCCAAACACACAGGAAAGAGGAAACCCACAAAAGGTGGATGCGAAAGGCGAATTACCGAGCCTTAGAATGGCTGGACTTAACGTATTTGTAACGGAGCTTTCTGTACCCCGGTTGGGTACCTCCGCCAACAGATGCTCCTAGTGCTCACCGAGGACTCCAAGCACTCCACCAGACACCATCGGCACCGCAGTCCCCACATCCAGCGTTACAGCTTGGCTGGGAACTCGCCGTCTCCTACCCACCCCGAATCTACGACAAGGGTCCAGGTTCCAGTGGGAGAACCTCTCTTTCTCCACAGAGTCAAGCAGGAACATCTCTTAAAAGAGCTTAGTGATTTTACTTCCTAGGGCGTATAGTGATATAGCAATCCCCAGGGTAGATGCAGCCTTTCCACCCTCCCCCCCTCCCGCCTTAAAGGGATGCGATTTGCAAGACTTGCTAGACCACACTCTGTGGGGTGTTTGTCAGGGCTTACCTTAATTGGGAGTCCAGTAGGCAGAAATTTGTGCTCACCCTTGCAAATATTCACAGTCCAAGGTGAAAAGCTTCCAGGACTGTGAATCTGTTCCAATTCGCAGTATAAAGAAGGAGAAATCCAGAAGAATACTCGGACACGGTTCCAAAGGTCAGGGCAGGCAGCGAACAGGCAATAACGAAGATCCAGAAGCAGGGGTCAGAAGCCAAGTCAGTGTTTAAGCAACAGGAAACAAGAAACAACGAACTGACAATGTTCTCAGTGAAGGGCAGTGTTTTATGCCCAGTGTGATGGACCGCCTGCACTCCGACCGGGTACCTCCGTCAATCGCTGCTTCCTAGTACTGGCGAGTACCATAAGCACTACACTGGAACACCATAACCACCATAAACCCCACAAACTGCTGCAGCTTGGTTGCGGCCTCACAGTCTCCTACCCACTCTGGACCTACGACAAGAATCCAGGTTCCAGTGTGTGAACCTCTCTCGCTCTAGAGAGTCGAGCAGGAACAGCTCTTACAAGAGCTTGGTGACTATACTCAGGGGAGTATAGTGATTATAGCAATCCCCAGAGTGTAGTTCTCCAATCCCCCAAACATGAGCCAAGACTTCATGAAGGTGCAAGATGATCTGAGCTTTAATGGTTCAGGTTGGCTTTTATACAAATTCTTCAGGCCAGAGGAACAACCCTTGGACCTGATGGGGCAGAGGAACACAAAGGACATAAACCAATCAGAACAAACATACAGTCTATGACACGCCCATGTACAGCACACAATCCCTCCCCTCTGCTTGAGAGATAATGGAGTCCAGTCCTATAAGTAACTCAATTATCTCCAAGCAGAAAAACCACATAACATACCCCCAAAAATGTTACATCCCCGGATATTCAAAAATCACCCGGATCAGAGCAGGGGTTCAAAAGTTTCATGGAAGTCTCTTTTTGACCAGCCACAGGCATGGTTTCATGCCCAAAATAGTTCTAGGGAATTAGGGACAACGGTCGGTCTCTCTTTATGGAGTACAAATATACTTACATTACCTGAATGGAGCCTTTTAAAGTGTATTGGGCAAGATATATTGCAGGGCCCATAGTGACAGGGCAAACAGGCACATCAAAAATCAGTGGCAAGGTCACTTTTGCCACAGTATTAATACAACAAGAAACAGGGTCAAGATAAATCAAGGACAGGAATAACAAATACTCAGAGTCAAGACAAAGCCTGAATCAGGATACCAGAAATCACGAGTCAAATACGAGGCCAAGGTTAAACTCAGGAAGTCTCAAGGGAATCACCAGGAGCACTAAACGAGGATCCAAACAGAAACCACAATAGGGCAAAGAATATGGGCCAAAGCAAGCCTTAAATAGGCTTACCTGTGTATTGATTGGTCCACGTCATCACTGCGACTCAAAATAAAGAACAAGCGTGACGTTACGCCTACACTATATAAGGAAGTCCTGCTGCAGGGATCATCTGGTCCACACGGCAGGAGGAGGGCTGCGCAGCTCAAAGGAGGTGAGTACCTCTCCCTATGCCGTATGGTTGGACCGCACGGAGGGAGTACATGCCACACTGTATGACTCAACACGCATTGGAGAACTACACTCTGGGGATTGCTAATCAGTCTGTTATGAATACTAAGAGGTTTAGATTATTGTCTGATAAACACAAATAACGTATACTGGGCTTTAGAATGGCTGGACTTAATGTAAGAGAATAGTCAATAAACAATCCGAAGTCAAGGGTACAGAAACAGACACTAAACATAATACTAGCCACAAGTCAGGATACCAGAAGTAGGGAAAGTCGAATACAAGCCAAAGTCAAATACCAGAAATATCAATTAACAGGAACGCACTCTCAGACAACCAACAAGTGGAAGCCACGACAGGGCACTGAGAAAAGTCTATTCACGGTTTAAATATGCCTCTCTGTGCATTGATTGGTTTAAACATGACGTTTGACGCCAAAACGTGCATGTGCGGCGATGACGTGACGTCACATGCATGCAGGTGCCATTTTTGTTAAGGGCAATAGGATTAGTATTATTAATTTCGGGACTGCATCGACCAGCGGCCCTAAGAATGCTGTACCGGCTGGGAACCATTGGGGACGAGGATTGAGCGGCAATTGGCCGCAATGCAGGTAAATTCTTCCCCTTTATGGCACGACCGACAGGGGACTTGGGCGCATATACAGTATCAGAGCGTTTGCACTGACCAGACGCGGCCGCGCTGATACACGCACCAGGGGCCGTGACACAGAGTTTGTGTAGGATCTTTTTGAAAACTTTACTTTGTGAGCTATAAATACAGATAATTGTTCATTGGGCATCTGATTTTTTTTATTTTTTTTTATAGTTTAAAAGTTCCTTCCTTTTTTTATTTTGCAACTCATTAAAAAAAAATTCTACATCTTGTTTTTATAGCCTTTTTCATAAAACTGGTCTTTAAAAATCTGCGACTGTTCAACAAACGTATTCTCCTCTTTGCAACTGCGTTTTAATCTAAGGAACTGACTATTTGGAATGTTCTTTTACCAAGGAACAAAATGACCGCTTTCCATATCTATATAGCTGTTTACGTTTACCGTTTTAAAATAGGTGCATGTCTTTAAAACATCATTATCTACAAAAAAATAAAATGTATATCTAAAAAAATAATTTCTAATGAGCTCACTCCCGGTGTCAATTTGATCCCCCAGATATTGGAATTTTAAAAAGTCTCCAGAGAGGCACGGTTGCCCTTCCATATGAAAAATATATCATATATATCTCTCTTATAGAGGACCAAGTTACCAATAAGACAGATTTGCATAGCTGGGTGGGAACTTGACCCCATAGGCGTGCCTTTCTGTTGAAGATAAAATTCCCCTTCAAACCAAAAGTAGTTATGGTTTAATATGAGACAAATACCTTCAACAAGAAACTTAATCTGTTCCAAATCAAAATGCTGAGCATTTAGTGGCCTTACACCCCTTATCATGCTCTAGAATGGTATAGAGCAGGAGTAGGCAACCTTTTAGCAGCATTGTGCTGAAAGAAGTTTGTGATGTCCCGTAGCGTGCCGGTCCTATTTTTTTTTTATTAAAGTTGTGGCCGTATTCTGCAGTTGCTTTGTATTTGTGCATATATGAGCGATTACATCGTATATGTTCATGTTCATCTACTTTCAACTGATGTTTGGGTACCGGTCTACTTGGCTGAGAGAATATACTTGGGAGCTGTAATTCGTCTGGAGAAGCGTTCATAATAACTCAGGCTCTAGCAGTTAGGGAGAAAATAGGCGAACGGGTACCTATCATACCAGTGTTTGTTACAGATAGGATTGTTGAACATCTAAAATCACATGGATTTCAAGATCAGATACATGGGTTTACTTCAGGGAGATCACGCCAAACAAATCTTATTGAATTTTTTGGTTGGGTAACTAAAATAATAGATCACGGTAGTGCAGTAGACATTGCTTACCTAGATTTCAGTAATTTTCACTTCTAGGGGTTTACGCTTTTTTAAAATGCCCACTTTTGATCGGGACAATGTGGAATTTATGGACATCTGGCACTCTGCTTTAGAGTCCTTCTCTTTTAGAGTGATGTCCATAATTGTCCAGCAAAGAAAGCGCAACCTTATACAACTGGATAAACAAATTAATGAGATAAAAGATCTTCTAAAACCAGTTGCTAATTGTGTGGAAATCGAAAATACATTGAAAGATGTTTAAAAAAAAAAAAAGTATAACAGGTAGAACTAAATACAAAAGATAAAAATTCAGAGAGACCATAACGATTACGCTAATAATCAAGAAAGATCATTCTCTAAGAAAAGCCCAACTTATTCCAATTATCATAAAAAGAAAAATTCAGATAATGTGGTTTTAAAAAAAAAAATCTAATACTCCGTATCCCTCTACTGGAAGGAAAGATGTACAGACCAACATTCCTATGAGAGATTGGAGTAGAAACCAAACTGATAGGAAAAATCTATTTTCTCGGAATGAAACATTCCCCAAAATGGCAAAAACCTAAACCTTATAAAACCTACAGGAAAAATGAACAAATGAAGAAGGGAGAAAGAGGAAAGATTCTCGCATAGGCATTTTTAATTTAACCACCAAAATTTTATGGAAAGATCAGATGAATGTTTTAAGTAAAGGCTTAAAATTTGCCCCTACCTGCCATAATAATCCTTTTAACACATTCATTGGCATTAAAAAAAAAAAAAATCACCAGAAAATTATGTTCTTTTTAAACATCGGGCTAAGGATAAAGATGAAGGGACGGTTAATAATAATTCCGTCCATACAGAATTGAAAACGAAATCCAAATTCTTTCCAAAAATAGAACTTAGCAGTGCTATGCAAGTTTTTGAAAATGTAGTTATGGGAGAAGTTAGAAGAATTAGAAAACATAAAAGTAAAAATAAACATAATAGAAATAACCTAAATTATGCTGAAAGAAAAGCCTTGATAGAATAAAGAAAATTTACCAAACCGGTCAATAATGAGGGGGGGGGGAGGAAAGAGTCATCCAAAGTAGAGAAAATTATGTAAAAGGAATTTTAAGACAATTGGAAGCTTATTGTAACGGATCACCTGGCACCCCGACTGGGTACCTCCGTTGATGGATGCTCCTAGTGCTTCCTGAGGGCTCCAAGCACTCCACTCGACACCATAAGCACTGCAGACCGAACCTCTCTTCCTTCAGAGAACAAAGCAGGAACAAGCTCTTAAAAGAGCTTAGTAATTATAGCCAGGGGAGTATAGAGCGTATAGCAATCCCCAGTGTAGATGCAGCCTTCCCCTCCCCCCCCCACACGAGACGAGGCTCTATGTTGAGGGTAAAACACGAACTCAGCAGTCTGAGGGTTTATTGTCTTATATGCAAGTTGTTAAAAAATGTTACCACCCACATGGTCTTGTGGTACAGCTAATCAAATACATTATAATATGGTTAAACACTCCCAGTGAGGACACACAAACCCTCCTCTCTGCCTGTGATATAGTTACAGTACACAATGGGCTAATGTAATCACAGGCAGGGAAATATAGTTTTTATACAATTCTTATAACTTTAAAAAGTATACATGCAATATTAATAAAAGTTACATATTATTAACCAGCATACTTCAAATACAGACAGACATACTCAAAAATCAGACAATTCCCTCCAGTTGTTAAAAAGTTAGGTGGAAGTCCTTTTTGACCGACCGCAAGTATGGCTTTCCTGCATAAATTTGGGCTGTACGGTATGTCTATTTTACACTGAAAAATAATTATTATTATTAATAATAAGTCCCATTCGAATTCACAAACAGGGCACCGTTCGTGAAAATAGCTTGGTATAACTGTGCATTCGAATCGTTGCACGCACTTCGATTTCAGCCGAAACATCAAAGTGGAGGAGAAGGTAAGGGTCAGCGGTGTTCGTGCAAATGTGTAGCAGATTTTAGTTCCAAGGATTTGCAGGCACACACCACTTTGCGCGTTCGACTAACAAAGATGACTGTACGAACGGCGGCAACCCAGCGGTCGGCAATTAATCTGTGGTTAACTGCCAGCCTGGGAGGTAAATTGCCTGCACACTTCCACTTGTGTGTGGTAGGCCTGTGCAGTACTTGGTTCGGTAGCCCCATTTACCGAACCAAATAGGAAAATGACATGCACAAAGTAGTTTAACAGTCTGGGGACACAGTCTTAAAGGGGCATTGTCACAAAAAGTCTCAATATGCCCATAGACTGTTCTTAAAGGACCACTATAGTGCCAGGAAAACATACTCGTTTTCCTTGCACTATAGTGCCCTGAGGGTGCCCCCATCCTCAGGGCCCCCCTCCTGCCAGACTCTAGGGTAAGAAGGGGTTAAAATCTACCTTTTTCCAACGCCAGGCTCCCTCGGCGCTGGAGAATCTCCTCCTTCTTCTGCCGTCATCGGCTGAATGCGCATGTGTGGCATGAGCCACGCGCGCATTCAGCCAGTCTCATAGGAAAGCATTCTCAATGCTTTCCTATGGATGGCAGCGTCTTCTCACTGTGAAAATCACAGTAAGAAGCGCGGAAGCGCCTCTAGCGGCTGTCAGTGAGACAGCCACTAGAGGCTGGATTAACCCTAAAGTAAACATAGCAGTTTCCCTGAAACTGCTATGTTTACAGCAGAAAGGGTTAGTCCTAGAGGGACCTGGCACCCACACCACTTCATTGAGCTGAAGTGGACTGGTTGCCTATAGTGGTCCTTTAACCCCTTAAAGACCAAACTTCTGGAATAAAAGGGAATCATGACATGTCACACATGTCATGTGTCCTTAAAGGACCACTCTAGGCACCCAGACCACTTCAGCTTAATGAAGTGGTCTGGGTGCCAGGTCCTTCTAGGGTTAACCCATTTTTTCATAATTATAGCAGTTTCAGAGAAACTGCTATAATTATGAATGGGTTAAGCCTTCCCCCTAATCCTCTAGTGGCTGTCTCATTGACAGCCACTAGAGGCGCTTGCGTGCTTCTCACTGTGAAAATCACAGTGAGAGCACGCCAGCGTCCATAGGAAAGCATTGTAAATGCTTTCCTATGCGACCGGCTGAATGCGCGCGCAGCTCTTGCCGCGCGTGCGCATTCAGCCGGCGAGGCGAGGAGGCGGAGAGGAGGAGGAGAGCTCTCCGCCCAGCGCTGGAAAAAGGTAAGTTTTTACCCCTTTCCCCCTTCCAGAGCCGGGCGGGAGGGGGTCCCTGAGGGTGGGGGCACCCTCAGGGCACTATAGTGCCAGGAAAACGAGTATGTTTTCCTGGCACTATAGTGGTCCTTTAAGGGGTTAAAGGGCCATACACCCCAGCGCCATAATCATGAGGAAGGAGGCTGTCAATCAGGCTTCTCCATAAGCCAGGGGAACAAGGTAGTTTGTCACGTGAAAAAGTAGTGACAAAAGGCCTTTTGTCACACTTATGAATAGCCCTTCGCAAAAGAGTTTTATATAAGACAATTTATATAGGAAAATTACTTAATATTCTCAATGAAGATGAATAGAAATATTAGACGTACAGGTCTTTAAGATTCCTATTTTTTACACCCTGCCCAAGATTCATAAAAACTCTGCTAATCCACCCGGTAGGCCGATAGTAGCGGGAGTGGATTCTCTTTTAAGCAGATTGTCAGAATTCATTGACAAACTACCACAGCCTTTAGTAGTCTCGCACCCCACTTATTTGAAAAAGTCGACCCAACTAATTAGGGAACTACACAACATCCCTTGGGAAGACGACTGTGTGTTGGCTACATGCGATGTCAGTAGCCTATACACGATCATCTCTCACCATTTGGGCTGCGAGGCTGTGGAGCATTTTTTATCTCTCAGTTCTATACCAGACAGGCAAAGAGATTATATCTTGGAGGGTATCAAATTAATTTTACCACATGACAGGAGGCTTCATATTTGCATAAAACTTTCTTTACTGAAAACTCCAGCAGCATAGAAACATAACAACCAATCAAAAAAATGTCTATGACATCACTTCCTCTTTCTTTGCTGCTCCAGCCTACAAAGGTCATAGTATTTTGCCTCTCTGGTATAACCTAGATTTTGCACTGTCTTCATGTTATTTACTTTATATTTAGTTTACCTCTATTGCTCCTGGCCCTCTTATACCTGTCCCCTTCCCTCCCATATTAATTTTTTCCCCTATATCACCTTATTTTTCACTGTTTCTGCCTTGCGGTCCGCGGACGTTACGGCTTCCCGTGTCGCGCTTGCTTCGCCGATCTACCATATATACTTGCCGGGGACTGTGTGGGGACGGGTGGAGGGAGGCCGAGTCGGCATTTTTTGTTCTTTCCGCACTACGGACCTGCGAGTCCGTTGCGCACTATCACACGCGAGCGGCGGCCATCTTGGATCTCACGGCTCGCGAGATACACGACGGCCGCCTTCCCTGCTCACTTTGCGGATTGGTACTCACCCGATCAGCGCGCTCAGCAACTGCCTTAACCCGTACAGGGATTCCACAAGCAGGTCCTTAGATGGCTGACACCCCTATTGTTTTTTCATATATGGCATGTCACATGGCTCTAACAGCCCCCCTTTGTTCAATGGGAGTATTACACTAAGCTACCAGTCTCAAGCACACAAACTGTTTCCCATGCCACTTGATGGATATATATATAAAGCATGCAGGCATTAAAGGAGACTGAGTGAACTACTGTACCCTACACAGGGTCATACTATATTACTGTACAAATTAATGTGTATTTTTTCATGGCACACCACCTGGGGTGATCCCCCAGATATGCATGCAAGGTCACTCACAGACCATAATCCATAATGTGGGTGTCCTCTGGTTTAACACGGCACACCACCCTAGGTGAACCCCGCTCACATGCACGAGGGCCTACACCTCTCAACATGAGCTTTGTTGCTGATTGCTAACGTACCATGCATACAGCTCTGGTGTACAACTGTGGTGAACCCAAACCTACCACTGACACATACCAGACTACTCAGTATAGGTGACCCCTATTTAGGCATCAGAGCCTTAAACTCCAAACCTCCTTCTACATACGATTTACTAACTGGGCGACCCCCAGTTGTACCAGGAGTCTGGCACCATATGTACTGACCCTTCACCACTATCTCCACTGACTCTTATCGCCTTATCGGCCTCCGTGGAAACGGCCCTCTTGAGGGCTCTACCCCAAGGCCAGGGCGACGCGAGCCCCTCGGAATTGATGGAAGCCTCGGGCTCCGAAGTCCCCAAGGCAAAACGACAATGGAAGGGCTCGAGCCACCCTTCCACTAAAGCCAAAGGCAAGATACTCGTTAAACGGATTAATTGCACGGAACGGTGGCAACACACACCCCAACCACTACAATCCTCCGACGAGGAGGATTACTACGTACCACGTATCTTGGACGTGGTAGACGAATGGCACGGGGACGGTTCGCCATCAGAGGAGGAAGGGTGGCAGGACCTACCCCCCACCTCCTCGAGATACGTCAAGGAGACCATTCTCGGCGACGACGACCGAGACAGAGCCCCAGTGGCACCAACGCCGGAATGACCGAGGATGGAACGTTTATGGACGAACAAGGGACCCGCTCTTCGATCCACGTACCATCCAACACCCACGGTCCTCAGAATGGAGCCTACCAGACCATCTGACGCAGTTCGTACACAACTGGCTGCGCAAACCTCTGGAAAAAGAGGTACGGGCACGCCTCAGGGCCGAATGCCCCAGACCACTGCTACCTGATAAAGTGGCACTTATGCCCGAATTTGACAACACGATAGTGGTCTTTATGTCACGTTCGGGACGAGACCCTCGAAAGGGCGTGGAGAAAGGCATGAAGCGGCACAAGACAAAGTGCTGGATTTACTGGGCCCCATCGCTAAGATACTTTATTTCGCGGAACTCGCACTCAGCCAGGGCTCTCAACTCGACCCTAACATCATACATGAATGGGCTCAACGATCAGTGTGCCATATGGGCAATGCAAACTACGCATTGTGCACCGAAAGACGCAAGTCAGCACTGATCCGCATAGATAGCAAACTCCTGGATCTAGGAGCTAAGGAATTCGGTCCGAAAGCACAAGGACTGTTGTTTGGCGATGCTTTCATCACAGAGCTTAAAAAGCATGTAAAAACCTACTCACCACCTTGAATAAGGCCCAAACCTCACTCAAGCAGGTTTTCCACACCCCCTCAGGAAGAGGTGTTTTTGGGAGGGCTGGTCGGCAGTGGAACCGAGCCACCAGCCGCTTTTGGGCGACAGATCGTACCCACAAGCTCCAAGCTTCTTCCCATCTACGACACAAAGACCCTCATCGTACCAAGGAGCAGGAAGAACTAGAGGCTTCAGAGGTCAAGGACGCGGCCGTTTCTCTAATGGTGAGTCCACCTACATACCAAAATGTTTCCGATTTTATAGCAGGCAGCCTGTCCTTTTTCTTACAGAACTGGGAGCCAATTACCAAAGACGCCTGGGTCCTCCAGACCCTACGCGGCTTCGTCATAGAGTTCTACTCACAACCCATACAAACCGCCCCCCCTCCTCCGATTCACATGTCAGCGGAACAAGAACGCCTGGTGGACGAGGAGATCCACACACTCTTCAAAAAAGGCGCAATACAATACACGCCAGGAGGGAAAGGCTTCCTAAGCAACATCTTCCTGGTCAAGAAGAAAACAGGCGACTACAGACCAGTTATCAATCTCCGACAGTTGAATTCATACGTAATATACAGACATTTCAAGATGGAAGGAATCCATCTTCTGCAAGACCTTCTCATCAAGAACGACTGGTTTTACGCGTCTGGACCTCAAAGACGCGTACCTGTCAGTACCAGTGGACGTACACTGCCGGCGCTTTCTCAGCTTCCGATGGAGAAGACAAATATGCCAGTTTACATGTCTGCCATTCAGCCTCAGTTTGGCTCCGTGGTGCTTCACGAAGCTGTTGTGATGGCTCACATCTGAACCTTGGGCATACAATGTCTCGTATACTTGGACGATTTGCTAATCTTTTGCGAATCCGCTTCCAGACGAAATTTGTCGTTCACTTGCTGGAATCTTTAGGTTTTGTAGTGCACAGACAAAAATCGTCTCGCTCTCCCTCCCAGTCAGTCCAATTCCTCGGCTTCGACTCGAGGGACTGCGTTCTACGTTACCCTTGGCGAAGATAGCCTCGATACGGAAGGAAATCAGACGTGTACTGAGGATGGATACAATACCACTCAGAATGCTCGTCCGAATTGTGGGACTCCTCTCCTCCTTCATACAAGCGATATTCCTGGGCCCGTTACACTACAGGGCCATGCAATGACTGAAGGCGGGATATCTACGCACTGGACATTCATACGATCACTGGATCCCACTGTCGGCGGAAGTGAGAACAGAACTTTGATGGTGGTTACTTCACATACAAGCCTGGATTGCACAGACACCTCCACGGGAGGCCCATGGCAAGGGAAGGAGACCGACCTACACATCAACTGCCTTTCACTTCACAGAACATTTTAAACGCATGGTATGGGATCTTAGGCTTTACCTGGCTGACGACTGAAGCAGTAATAGACTGTGCACTGGGAGGAGCATCCTGCGGTCCGTGTGCCATCACATACTCCTGCACATCCGCCATCAGTACGGTCAGTATATCCAGGGGTACTGGCTGGGGTAAAAATTCCATCCTGGTCCTCATTTCCTTTTGGAAGGGGGTTTCTTCCATGGCTGGTGGGGGTGTAACGCTGCGAGCTCTGTCTCCCTCCATCAATTCAGCAATCAGCACAGCTTTTGGCTTTTTGCTGGCTATCTTACCCCTGGCTTCCAATAGTTCCTTTAACGTCTGCCGTTTCAATGCAGTGTAGTCTGTCACCATTCACCTCTGTGTTCGGTTCTTTGTTGTATCCGAATTGCCATTCACTTTCCTGTTCGGTAGTTTCAATTACCCTAACACTGCTTTTCGGATGTAAGGTTGGATCGCGTCGCTTGCCACCAATTGGAACGGAGCTGCAATATTAAATCACAAGATCTCCGCTGGTATAGAAGGTAAACCAAAGTAAAGCGCTGGAAAAGAAGGCAATATCCCAAATCCCCCAGTAACCGGACGAAACACAGTTCAGGGAGTCAACTGACAATTTTATTCACGGCTCCAGGAGTCAACTGACAATTTTATTCATGGCTGTTAGCCTATGCATCCTCTCTATTCTAAAACACACAAATACATTTTGACACCAGGTTAACACAGCTATTTCAGACAACCTTTAAATGTTCTGCAATATGACCTAAAGTGGCTAGGTTTGCCACAGGGGGAAAGAACACTGTGGGACAGGTGGGGGGAAAGAACACTGTGGGACAGGTGGGGGGAAAGAACACTGTGGGACAGGTGGGGGGAAAGAA
>OW240921.1:59048303-59068267 GCA_933207985.1 Pelobates cultripes | reverse complement strand
TATATATACACACACACACATATATACTTACACACACAGATACACACTGTGTATCAAGGTGTATCTGTGTGTGTGTGTGTGTGTGTGTGTTTGTGTCAGATATACACACAAACACACACTGGCACATAAAAAAAAAAATTGTGCTTTTTTTTGTATTTCACAATGTTGATACACTATGTCAAAGGGTTCCACAGGAAAAATTTATTGGGAATCCATGCCCCAGGGTGTCTACTTTTCAAAAATATATGGTTTGATGGGGGTAAATGACATTGGCCGGCTTCAAAAATGTCCCAAATAGGATATGGGTGTATGATGACCAGTTGTGTAAATTCTCAGCTAGAAAACTACAATGCGCACCCTCAAAATAAGGTCTTTTAGTCCCCAGAGAACCTGACACACCTATACATACTCAGGAGATATTGCTAAACACATATTGGTGTGTTATTTGGCAGTAGCCCTTAAAGTACATGTATTCTTAAATTGCCAATTTTTATTTTTTTTTAAATTTGGCATATAGATTGGTGGTAAAATGGTTGAATGAAGAAAGTCAAAATACCCCAAGTTTAATACCTTCGGTTGTCTTCTTTAAAAAAAAATAATAAATAAATTATATATATATATATATATATATATATATATATATATATATATATATATATATATATATATATATATATATATATATATATATAGTATACACACACACACACACACACAGCCACACATACATATATATATATATACACACACACATATATATATATATACATATATACACATACATATTACATACATACATACACACACACACACTCCAAAGGATTATAGTGCCAGGAAAAACATACCGCTTTCTCCTGGCACTATAGTGCCCCTGAGGGTGCCCCCACCAGATCCCTCCTCGCCTCGCCTGGAAAGGGGTTAAAACTTACCCTTTTCCAGCGCTGGGCGGAGAGCTCTCTGCCTCCTCTCCTCCTCCGTTACGCCCCGCCGGCTGAATGCGCACGCGCGGCAAGAGCTGCGCGCGCATTCAGCCGGTCTCATAGGAAAGCATTTCAATGCTTTCCTATGGACGCTGGCGTGCTCTCACTGTGAAAATCACAGTGAGAAGCACGCAAGCGCCTCTAGTGGCTGTCAATGAGACAGCCACTAGAGGAATTGGGGGAAGGCTTAACCCATTCATAAACATAGCAGTTTCTCTGAAACTGCTATGTTTATGAAAAAATGGGTTAACCCTAGCTGGACCAGGCACCCAGACCACTTCATTAAGCTGAAGTGGTCTGGGTGCCTAGAGTGGTCCTTTAAGGGTTATTTAGGGGTTTATTTTCAAAATAAATGGTTTAGAAATAGCAAAGTGCTACTTGTACTTATTACCCTATAACTTGCACACAAAAAAGCTAAGAACATGTTAACATTGGGTATTTCTAAACTCAGGACAAAATTTAGAAACTATTTATCATGGATGTTTTTGGGCGGTTGTAGATGCGCAACAGATTTTGGCGGTCAAAATTAGAAAAAGTGTGTTTTTAGAAATAGTTTCATCATATTTTATCATTTTTTTTATAGTAAATTATATGATGAAAATAATGGTATCTTTAGAAAGACCATATAATGGCGAGAAAAACGGTATATGATAAATGTGGGTACAGTAAATGGAGTAAGAGGAAAATTACAGCTAATCACAAACAGCAGAAATGTAAAAACAGCCCAAGTCCCAAACAGTAAGAAAATTGAAAAGCGTTCTGGTAACTAAGGGGATAGTGGCCATTTAAGAACTTCTAAATATTAATTGTAGATTATAGTAGCTTTAGTGTAACTATAATCTTAATTTTATTAATGACAGGAGGCTTCATATTTGCTTAAGTCTCTTTTTACTAGAACTCCACAGCAGCACATTAACATAGAGAAAAACAAGCAATCAGAAAAAAGTAATGCAACCATAAAAGGCCCCTCCCAACCAACCATTTCCTCTTTCGAGCTGCGACAAAAAAAGTACATGAGCAAATAAGACAACAATAGCATCCTAAGGACTCGAACTTACAGCCTGGAAGGTTACCTTGTGTTGGAAGCAAAACCGTAGATCTCCTGCGTAACCCTGGAGGGAATCCACGAGCGGACTCCTCCCAGGCAAAATCTTCGGCACTCGTTGACAGAGAGGCATACGTCTGACCGATCCAGTCCCGCGACCCACCTCGCGGCCAGAGGAGGCCCCTAGGCAATGTGTGTCCTCCCTCCTGAAGTGATAGTGAACCACGAAAGGCCTTTAAGGTTACCAGGTAAAACACAGAGTGGAAAATCCCCAGACCTTGTCCCTACCATAAAAACGAGTAGAAGCGCAGAGTCCGGTCCTGCAAGGCAATCAGGTCTAGGACAGTATCCTCTGAGCAAGCCTTGGCCGCCAGTATGAGTATCCTGTATAGAGGGCCCGACCTGACCCTCAGGCCGTCCTACGCCAGCCGGTGATTGCGCTCGATCCCTGTGATGGGGTCCCGGCCTGTGTGTGTCATGTACGTGGCGACCAGGGTCCGATACTCCGGGGCATGGTTAACGTGTCCGAGCGCCCCGGTCTGGGCATCCCACCTGAGGATTCCTGCAGATATCCTCCTTTAGCAGCCTGCAGACCCCGCAGCACACAAAACATGCAGGGTGTTCGGGTAGCGACCATTCCAAAGACCCAGTTGTCGAATCCAACCAATACCGCACCGGGGTTCGCCGGAGGTGACCGGGGGGGCGTCCTTGCCCACCATGCTCGTCGTCTCCCTTGGCGCGGATGTGTGCTCCTTCTCACAGCGCCCCTTAAGGACGTAGTCAAAATTCATGCTCTAATCGTCCCCTCCATAAAAGGGGAGCTGATCTGCCCGCCATTCAGCTAGGGCTGTCATGGAGTGGGAAGGGTACAAAGACCTCTTTCCCTGCGCCATATAAGCGGTGGCATCTGGCCGGCTGGGCCGACAGCATTGGGTCCAGATGCTTTGCTGAAACCTCACCCTTCCGGGAGTGTGGTTTAGGGCCTTCACCCTTCCGGTAACGAATCTGTGCACTTGCCTGCTCCCAGAGAGGAGAGTCTGACTCCCCCGAGTCGTCTGCTGTTAGATGGGGACCTTCTAGTGTCACACCCTAGAAGGGTATGAGTGGAAACCTGGCCCAAAGCCGTTCCCCTGGAGGCGGCCACCGCCGCCTGAATCCTCGCCTGCAGACAGTATTCCTGGGTAGAGGGTTCTATAGAGAGGCAACCGCAGGCAGCGGGACATGCAGGCGTATAAAGAAGGAGTGTCACCATTAGCGTAAACAGGGCAGCACCCCAAAATTGGCAGAGGCAAGTCAGGCAGCGCATGTCAGGCCCAAGTGTAAGCATGTAGTGGGTAGGCATGGCGTTCACAGACAATGGCACAGTCAAAGCCGGCCAATCTGTGTGTGAAGGCAGCTGCGCTTGAGAGTAGTCCTGTAGGCATGCAGTAAGGGGGGAGAATTAAAATCCGCAGTAGTAGCAGTATCCACTGGCAGCACAGACTGGTAGGCCAGTGAAGGTCTCACTAGTATTGGGCCGTGCACCCTTAGAGGGGTCCTCCGTCTACAGGTACCATTGGTCAAAGGGGAGAAAGAGGGGTTGCGTGGGCTGCCAGACCATCCAGAAGTCTTGGTAACCTGACCCCACTAAGGGCAGCTACATGGTAGGGGGAAAAACCGGTCCACCTGTAGCGATACTAGCATCCGAAATGGTAACCAACCAATGCATCAAAACCAGCCCTATAAAACATACCTAACTGGCAGGGTCTCAGAATCCCAGACCCCCAACCCCAAGTGGAAAAACCGCCCAGGGAAATAGGGTGACCACATTCCTTAACTGCCATAAAGGGACACTACTTCACAAGTGTATAAAATCCAATTTATATATCTAGGAGGCTGAGAGAATAAAATGGGCATTCGAGCTGACCGTTTAGTGAATCAACCAAAATTAACAATAACTAAAATACCAAAACGACCAACCGGATATAACCCCATCAAAGGTCATAGGCATGTGTGGATTAAATAGAGTTATATAGACACACCTATAATAACAGCCAGAGCGCTGTGCATAAAAGGGGGGATTACAATAACACTATTTGGTAAATCTCAAGGGAGACAAGGGGGTTGAGACCCACAACAGATTCCATGCACCCTTATACTGTAGGTAGCCAACTGCCCCTGCTGTACATAAATCCCATCTAAGGGGAGAGCTCCCCTGCAGCAGGGCAAGTATACCAACAAAGCCCTTTCTGAACAAGGACATCACACATAGTTGTGCTCAGATACTGCATCCACATACAGCAAACCAACGGTGGATGCCATCACCTTGCCTGAATTATACAATGTGTACAAGCAGTGGGAGATGTGAGTTATGCAAAGCAGTCCCCCGGCTTACACGAGGAAGCCGGAAGGGGACTGAAACGAGGCCGGCACGCCCTCTCCTCTCCGCTCACGCCGCCCGACGGACGATGATTGCGGTCGGGAGACAGGGAGGGAGAGGAGGCAGCTCCCGCTCGTCGGAACAGCGCCGGCGGCCGGCAGCTAACACGTGGGGCCGCCGGAGTCTTACTCTGCGGCCCTGGCATTCGGACAGCGGGTTCGGTTCACAGAACCGCTCCCCGTCAACCGCCGAAAACCGAACGGACAAATTCAAGGAGGGGGGGAGGGAGGAAGGCTGGGAGATGAAACAGGGTAGGCAAGGGACACACTGAAACGGCCCCAGGAGGGGGACCAGCAACCAGCCAAAAAACACCCCCAAGGGCAATAAAACAAAACCCACACCCCTAAACATAATCAAATAGGATCAATAAAATATAGGCAATATATATAGCGATAAATATACGCAATAAAATATTTGCAATAAATATTTGGAATAAAATATAGCAATAAAACCTAGCAATAAATCTTAGCACTAAAATTTGTTTAGAAAATAAACACCTTAGATTCTAAGGTGTTTTGTTTTCTTCCTTTTTCTAAACACCTTAGACACACACAGGTAATCCCTAAATCCTGGACTGGTAGGGGTCCTTAAGGACTGGGTTGAGGGACACTATAGGCACCCAGACCATTTTAACTAATTGAAGTGATCTGGTTACAGTGTCCCTTTTGCATTTAGTGCTGCAATGTTAGACACTGCAGTTTTAGAAAATCTGCAATGTTTACATTGCAGCTCTAAATCTGCCTCCAGTGGCTGTCACCCAGACAGCCACTGGAGGCACTTCCTGCATCCAAACTGACCTTTGGTCCAGTATCTGGACGTCCTCGCGCTTAGAATGAAGACATCCAGCGTGAGATTTTTTCCCCATAGGAAAGCATTGATTCAATGCATTCCTATGGGGTGATTTAATGCTCACGCACCACTTGTTGTGCATGCGCATAAGTGCCTGCTCATTACAAGACGAAGGAGGGGGCGGAGCATTTACACAATAGGTGTCCATGTGTATGCCTGCAGGGGGACTGCCTGTGCTGAAAATAAAAAAATAAATAAAAAAATAAACTGTTAATGTTAATAAATAAATAATATATATATATATATATATATATATATATATATATATATATATATATATATATATATATATATATATATATGTCATACTAAGTGTATTTTTATATTAATATGTACATATTAATATAAAAATACACTTAAAAATAAATTACACATGTATATATACACTATAAATAACTATATATTGTATATAAATATAAAATACAAATAAGAATTTAAATTAAATAAAAACATGTAAAAATGATATATATATATATATATATATATATCTATCTCTATATCTCTATATGAAATTGTATTCTAATTGTATTTTGATAGATATATATATATATATATATATATATATATATATATATATATATATATATATATATATATATATATTATATATACACACACACACACACATATAATTATTTATTTATTAACATTATATATATAAAAATAATACGAAATATACATATGTCCATATACAAAATTACATATATATATATATATATACACATGTAGACTTCAAATATATAAATATGCATATATATTTAAATTCTACGTGCGTATTTATGTAATATTTTTACATAATTAAGTAATTTTATTGATTGCAATTTGAGGGACCTGCCTGCCAACCCAGGTTGAAAGTCCAGAGAATTTAATTTGCTAGCACTATATTTTGCCCTGTAACTTTCTATGACACCCTAAAACCTGTACATGGGGTAGGGATCGACCGATATTGGATTTTTTTAGAGCCGATAATCTGTTAACATTCAGGCCGATAGCCGATATTCTGTACATTTATCATTTTGAAAAAATAAACTATTTCTAAAAGGTAAATGCACAAAATATAAAAGCCACATGCACTGGATGCAGTGTGTTTAGACAGTGGAGCTGTGTATATTTGTGTAGTGTATATATAATGAATGCAGGGTGTGTTTGTGTAGTGTGTATAGTTAATGCACTGACTGTGTAGTGTGTATATAATGAATGCAGAGTGTGTGTTTGTGTAGTGTGTGGTGTATAAAGGGAATGCAGTGTGTGTATAGCGAACGCAGTGTGTTTGTATAGTGTGTGTATATAATGAATACAGTGTGTAGTGTGTGTGTAGTGTGTCTGTGTATATATGATGCAGTGTTTGTAGTGTATGTACATATAATGCAGTGTTTGTAGTGTGTGTGTACATATAATGCAGTGTTTGTAGTGTGTGTGTGTGTGTGTGTATATAATGCAGTGTGTGTAGTCTGTGCATTAAACACACACACTGCATTATATGTTTGTTTGATTTTATTTTTTAATATTTATGTTTATTTTTTTATGTTTATTTTTAATATTTATGTTTTATTATTTTTGTTGTCCCCCCTCCCTGCTTGTTACCTGGTCAGGGAGGGGGGATATGACAGTCCCTGGTGGTCCAGTGGCATTGGCTGAGCTGGGGGGCGCAGGTAGCGTTTACTTACCTCCCCTGCAGCTCCTCCAGCTCCCAGTGTAAGTCTCGCAGCCCTTAGTGCCGCGCAGAGCGTTGCCATGGTAACCCGTGGCAACGCTCTGACGGCCGCGGGTCTCGCAAGACTTACACTGGGAGCTGGAGGAGCTGCAGGGGAGGTAAGTAAACGCTACCTGCGGCCCCCCTCCAGGACCGCCGGGCTTGTAATGAGCCTGGCGGTCCTAGGAGGTATTATCGGCAATATCGGCCGATACCGATATTGCCGAAAATACAGAATATCGGTAAAACCGATAATCGGTCGATCCCTAACATGGGGGGTACTGTTTTACTCGGGAGACTTCGCTGAACACAAATAGTAGTGATTCAAACCAGTAAAACATATCACAGCAATGATATTGTCAGTGAAAGTGATTTTTTTTTGCATTTTTCACACACAAACAGCACTTCTACTGATGATATAATTGTTGTGATATGTTTTCCTGTTTTGAAACACTAATATTTGTGTTAAGCAAAGTCTCCCGAGTATAACAGTACCCCCATGTACAGGTTTTATAGCGTTTTTGAAAGTTACAGGGTCAAATATTTTTACATTGAAAACGGCTAGCTTGGTTACGTTGCCTTTGAGAGCATATGGTAGCCCAGGAATGAGAATTACCCCCATGATGGCAAACCATATGCAAAAGAAGACAACCCAAAGTATTGCAAATGGGGTATGTTCAGTCGTTTTTAGTAGCCATTTAGTCACAAACACTGGCCAAAATTAGCGTTCAATTTAGTTTTTTACTTTTTTCAAACACAAACAAATATGAATGCTAACTTTGGCCAGTGTTTTCGACTAAGTGGCTACTAAAAAAGACTGGACATACCCCATATTGAATACCCTGGGTTGTCTACTTTAAAAAAAATATGTACATGTGGGGTGTTATTCAGAGATTTAGGACAGATAATAGTGTTACAATGTCACTATTGATAAATTAAAAAAATGTATGTTTTGAAATCGCAATATCCTACTTGTACCTAAAGCCCTATAACTTGCAAAAAAAAGCATGTAAACACTGGGTATTTTTAAACTCAGGACAACATTTTGAATCTATTTTGCAGTTTTTTTCATTCGCTTTTGCAGATGAGTAAAAGATTTTTCAAGTAAAAGTCAAAAAACATGTATTTTTTTTTAAATTTTTCCATCATATTTTTTTATTTATTTTAAATGAAATTATATAAATAATGGTATGTAAAGAAAGCCCCTTTTTGTCCTGAAAAAAAACCCAATATATATTTTGTATGGGAACAGTAAATGAGAGAGCGGAAAATTACAGCTAAACACAAACACCACAAAAGTGTAAAAAGAGGCCTGGTCGCAAATGTACAACATAGCAAAAACAGTCCCAGTCCTTAAGAGGTTAAAAACAGTCCTTCAGGTGTTAACCCCTTAGTACACCCTCGCTATAATGGCCGCCCACGTGGCCGGCGCTAATCGCCCGCTGCAGATTGTGGTCGGGGGGGGATGCCTGGCCCCCAGGCAACCCCCCCCCTGTGGCCGGTGACCGAGATCTGCAGCCTCTGATCGAAGTGACAGGCTGTCACTGCGATCATTATTTAACGAGTGTCAGCCGACACACGTGGCCAGCGGCTACCCCTGTGCAGATCGCAGTCGGGGGACATACCTGGCCCCCCAGGCAGTCCCCCTGGGGTCAGTGACCGCGATCTGCACTGTGTGATCGCAGTGACAGGCTGTCACTGCGATCTCACAGCGCTGTGATCGCAATGACAGCCTGTCACTGCGATCACACACGTGGCCGGCGGCTTTCTGCTGTGCAGATCGCGGTCGGGGGACTTACCTGGCTGTCACTTACCTGGCTGTCAGAGTGCTCTGATCGCAGTGACAGCCTGTCACTGCGATCAGTGTTACATGTGTCAGCCTAATGGCTGATACATGTAACAGGCACCATGATCCCCCTGCAGATCGCTAGGGGTAGTGCTTGTACCACCCAGGCACTCCCCCTTGTGGTCAAATAACCAATCTGCAGGAGGTGATCACAGTGACAGCCAGTCACTGTGATCACTATTACTATGTGTCAGCCAATGACCTCAGGTCACTGGCTGACACTTTGTCTCTGCCCCTCTCCTCACCTCACTTCGATCTGAGAGAGAGAGGCAGAGACATCGTTGGTTTTAGAGCTCCTGTAAAAAAAAAAAAGTTGTATTACTTTATAAAAGTTTTAAAAATATATATATTTTATTTAACCCTTTCAGTGCTGATCACAGCTTATTACCGTCATCAGCTGAATAGGGCATCTAGTACTTTATTTAAAAAAAAAAAAAATTCTCATTTTTTTGACCCTTTGTGTCAGTTGCAGCAACCCAAATCTCCATTACCCTGCTGCCGTGATCACTTTTTTTTTTAGGGTTATTTTTTTTCATAACTTAAAAATAACCCTTTCAGTACTGATTGCAGCTGCCTATGCAGGTAGTTAATTAATTAGCCCCTTAGCCCTTTTCAGTAAATTTTTTCCCCCCTAGAATGGCACGTCGCTACTCAGCCGAGGAGGCGTATGCCATTCTGGCAGGCAGTGATAGTGACATTCTGCAAGACAGTGACACTATCACTGCCTCTGACATTAAGCCTCTGAGTGAGACCTCAAGTGATGGTGCCCCACCATCACTCACAAGAGGACGCTCAGAATGCCCAATGCCAGAGTGAGACTGGGTGCCTTCAAACATGATGGCACCAGAAATACCGCCGTTCACTGTTACACCTGGCATCACAGTAACAGTGGACGACTGCAAGCCAATTCGTTTTTTTGAGCTATTTATGTCGGACGATGTATTTGAGCTCATGGCTCAAACACATTTGTTTGCTATGCAGTATCTCTCTGCACATCCGGGGTCCCATCATAATCGCAGGAATATGTGGAGACCCATGGATGTCTCAGAGATGAAGCGGTTTTGGGCTTTAACCCTAGTGATGGGTATAGTTAAAAAGCCCAGTATCAGGTCCTACTGGAGCAAGCAACACATCCTGGCTACCCCACTTTTCCCTGAGGTTATGCAGAGGGATCGCTATCTGCAACTGCTGCAATTCCTTCATTTTAATGACAACTCACTGTGTCCCCCTAGAAATGACCCACTGTTTGACAGGCTCTATAAAATTCGGCCCTTTATCCAACTCCTGTCAGACAATTTTCTGAAAATTATATCCCCGATAAAGATATTTCAATTGACGAGTCCCTTATGAAATTCAAAGGTCGACTGCTATTTAAGCAATACATTCCTTCTAAGCGGTCCAGATATGGAGTTAAATTTTATAAATTATGCAAATCCTGTACTGGTTACACATGGGCGTTTCGCATTTACCAGGGGAAGGATAGCCATCTTGACCCACCAGGATGTCCTGATTCTGTGGGTACAAGTGGAAAGATTGTTTGGGATCTAATCCTTTCCTTGTTAAATAAGGGATATAGGCTATGTGTTGACAATTATTATACTAGTATACAGTTATTTAAAAATGTATATTACTTTGAAACCCTAGCCTGTGGCACAGTGAGGAAGAATCGCAGGGGTTTCCTTCAAACCCTGACAAGAGGCAGAAGCAGTACAGGTTCCTCTTCAGCCCTCCGCCAGGATGAGTTGCTTGCCCTTCGTTTCACAGATAGGAAGGATGTATACATGCTGTCTACAATGCATGGCGAAAGTACAGTGCCAGTGTCTGTGAGAGGTAGCACTGAACATCTGGAAAAGCCGAAGTGCATTGTAGACTACAGCAAGTTTATGGGGGGAGTAGACTTGGCTGACCAATGCATACAGCCCTATCTAATGAACCAGAAAACTAGGACCTGGTACAAGAAAATTGCAATCTACGTGACCCAGATTGCAATTTTCAATGCCTATGTCCTCTATAAAAAAAGAGGTCATATGTAGGCCCTGCTTTTTCCTAGACTTCACTCTAAGCCTTTTGTCACATTTATTATTTACCCAGCCCCCCAATCCTACTTTGGGATCAGAAGATCTCCAAACACTTTGTGGCAAACACTTCCCTTCCCGAATCCCTGCCACCGCTAGTAAAAGAAATTCCCCAAAAAAGTGCCATGTTTGCTACAAGAAAGGAGTCCGAAAGGACTCTAGTTATTATTGCCCAACTTGTCCATCTAAACCCGGCCTCTGCATAACAGACTGTTTCAAAGTCTACCATACAGAGCTGAACTTCTAAATCACTCTGTATGGGACTTTGGCAGTTTGTTTGCTTGATTTCCCTGGATTACTGACTTCGGCTTGTCCTGACTACGCTTTGTTAGCTGCCTGTACCGACCCATTGGTTTGTTTTACCAACTACTCTAACTTCTGGATTCCCCTGACCTTGGCCTGTCCCTGTTTATGCTAGCCATTCTAAAGTGGCTACACCAAACAATTCAAAATACTACAATTGTAGTATTTGAAATGTGCCTTCACAAAAAAAAAGCAAAAAACTAATCACAGGGTTAATGCTGAAAGGGTTAATAAAATCACAGGGTTTTTTTCTTAACTTCTCAGCTTTTCACACAGTAACTCTCTATGTGAGATAAAACATCTCTCTGCCTCCAGATCAAAGTGTATGTGGGGGTACTGTTCTATTCCTGTGATATAATAAAAACCTTGAAACATTGTACATGTGGGTACTGTTCTATTCAGAAGACCGTGTTAAATCAAAATACTGAGGTTTTAGTGCACTAACTAATACCAGAATTATGACATTTCTAGTGAAAATGCAATTTATGTGATTAGAAAGACAAAACTAAAAGTAGGTATCGCTACATGGGCCCAGCATTTCTGTTAAAATGGCTAGACCAAACATCTTAAGGTCTGCATTTTGTGGTACTCTGGCTTGCCTACTTTTGAAAATGGTATGCCACAACGGTGGAAATGTTATTACCCAGGCTGCCATGCTCTCTGAATAGACACAGAGGCCCAGAAAATCACTTTGCCAAACTTACAAGCTTACAAAGGGCATCTAATATATTTTGCCCTGTACTTATCGGAAAAAATCTGAAATAAAGATACGTGGGGGTACCGTTCTATTCAGAAGACAGTGTTAAATTGAAATACTGAGGTTTTAGTGCACTAATACTAGGATTATGACATTTCTAGTGAAAATGCAATTTATGTGATTAAAAAGACAAAACTAAAAGATATCGCTACAAGGACCCAGCATTTCTGTTAAAATGGCTAGACCAAACATCTCAAGGTCTGCATTTTGTTGTACTCTGGCTTGCCTACTTTTGAAAATGGTATGCCATAATGGTGGAAATGTTATTACCCAGGCTGCCATGCTCTCTGAATAGCAACATAGGTCCATAAAAATCACTTTGCCAAATTTCCAACTTTGAAATCAAAAATTTTGTCACCTTGACTACCCCCCAAAAAACAGAACATCTGGTACATGGGGGTACTGTTATATTCAGGAGACAGTGTTAAAAAAAAATAAAAAAAATAGTGAGGCTTTGTTGCAATAACTCATACCAGGAATAGGAAATGTCCTGTGAAAAGTGAGTACATGTGTGTAAAAAAGAACAAATAAAACAATAACCACTATGTGGGCCCTTCATTTCTGATAATGCGGTTAGATCAAACATCTCAAATTATGCCATTTGTTATACTCTGGGTTGCCTACTTTTGAAAATGGTATGCCATAATAGTGTAAATGTTATTACCCAGGCTGCCATGCTCTCTCAAAGTCGAGGTAGGCCCAGAAAATCACTTTGCCAAATTTCCAACTTTGAAATGGACATCTAATATATTTGTCCCTGCGACTTACCCAAAAAACAGAAAGTCTGGTACATGGGGGTACTGTTATATTCAGGAGACAATGTTAAAATAAAATAGTGAGGCTTTGTTGCAATAACTCATACCAGGAATAGGAAATGTCCTGTGAAAAGTGATTTCATGTGTGGAAAAAAGCACAAATAAATCTATTACCGCTATGTGGGCCCTTCATTTCTGATAAAGTGGTTAGACCAAACATCTTAAAATGCACCATTTGAAATACTCTGGGTTGCCTACTTTTGAAAATGGTATGCCATAATAGTGAAAATAATTTTACCCAGGCTGCCATGCTCTCTCAAAGGCAAGATAGGCCCAGAAAATCGCTTTGCCAATTTTCAATGTTTAAAACCAAAAATGGACAGGCGTATGCAAGACCCTAGAACTTTCAAAAAAAACATAAAACCTATACATGGGGGGTACTGTGGCGCTCGTGAGACGTCAATGAACAGAACTAGGAGTGTTTCAGGGCAGTAAACTACATACTGACAATAAAATCAGTAAAATTACAGTATTTATGTGAAAAATGCAAAAAAAAAACTAACTTTGGCTAGGGTTTGTGCCCAAGTGGCTACTACAAAAGACTGGGCATACCCCATTTTGAATACCCTGGGATGTCTACTTTTTCAAATGGAATGCCATTAAGGGGTAATTTTCATTTCTTGGCTGCCATACGGTCTCAAAGGGAGCCCAAGCCCAACAAACCAATCTGTGAAATTTCTATGTAAAAATAAATAGATAGATAAGACGAATATTTGACCCTGTAACTTTCAAAAACACCAAAAAACCTATACATGGGGGGTATTGTTTTACTCATGAGACATTTCTGAATACAAATATGTATGTTTTATTACAGTAAAACCAAACAGTATTGTGACATTATCAGTTAAATTGACATGCAGAATTTGAAAAATATCAAAATTTCTTAATTTTTTAAACTTTTTTAGATTTTATTCATATAAAATGGAGTTCTATATATGAATGTTTGATATGGAATGAAAGCCCTGTTTCCCCTGAACAAACCGATATATAATAAGTGTGGGTGCACTTAGTATGAAAGAGGTAAATTATAGTTGAACAGACAGAGAGTCAAATTTTGTGGTTTGTTTACATTTTGTTTTGATCACAACTTGTACATTTGGCTCCATCCTTAAGGGGTTAACCCCTTAAAACCGGAGGACGTACAATTACGCCCTCTAATAGGCGGCTCTAAACGCCGCCGAGCGTAATTGTACGCCCTCCGGTTTTTGTTAACTTACCCGGTCGCCGGCGGTCCCACGCCGGCGATCGCGGTGGGGGGGACTCCCAGGGAGCCCCCCGCGGCACATCCGTCCTCGTTGAAGCCCCCCGGCCATGTGAGAGTGGGGTCCTAGCGAGGACCCCACAATCACATGGCCGGGGATAGCTGGCTTCTGTATTGCCGGCAGGGGGGCTGCCTGTAATGACAGGTGGTCCCCCTGCTGGCTGAAAATAAAATAAAAATAAGTTAATGGTGTAAAAAAAATAATTATATATACTTAGATCATATATATATATATATATATGATAAGTATATATATACACATATACATACACACATGTACACACACCGTCTAGGTGTATTTTACTATTAATATATATATAATTATATATATATATTAATATCAAATTACACGTACACTGATACTGATTAAATATATATATAATTATTGTTATATATATATTTATATATATTATAAAAAAAATTAAAATGTAAATACGCTAAAAAATAAAATTACAAAAATAATTAAAAATAAATAATTAAAAAATATATAGATGTGTGTTATTTCGTTCTAACTGTATTGTGAAATTAATATATATATATATATATATATATATATATATATATATATATATATCAAAAATACACGTGAGAACTTAAATAATATATATATCTATATACATAAATATATAATGTGATATATCACTCATATATATACCTATATATAAATAAAAATATTTTTAAAAATTATATAGATATATACATATATTAATTCTACATATATATTTATGTAATATTTTTACATAATTAGGTATCTTAATTAATTACAATTAGCGGGACCTGCCTGACAACCCATGCCGAAAGTAAAGGAATTTAATTTGCTAGCACTATATTTAACCCTATAACTTTCCGAGACACCATAAAACCTGTACATGGGGGGTACTGTTCTACTCGGGAGACTTTGCTGAACACAAATATTAGTGTTTCAAAACAGTAAAATGTATTACAACGATGATATCACCAGTAAAAGTGACGTTTTTTGCATTTTTCACGCACAAACAGCATTACACGGACAATATTATTGCTGTGATATTTTTTACTGTTTTGAAACACAAATATTTGTGTTCAGCTGCAATTTCCCGAGTACAACAGTGGCTCATGTACAGGTTTTATGTGAAAGCAAAATAAGCAGCGCCAAATACAAGGCTTGGCGCTTCAGTTTTCATTAGTTAGGCTCGCTAGATTGGGTTGTTGCCTCTTTGAGACCCTATGGTAGCCAAGAATGAAAATACCCCTATGATGGCATACCATTTGCAATAGTAGACAACCCAAGGTATTGCAAACAGGGTATGTCCAGTCTTTTTTAGTAGCCACTTAGTCACAAACACTGGCCAAAATTGGCGTTTTTTGCATTTTTCACACACAAACAAATACTAACGCTAACTTTGGCCAGTGTTTGTGACCAAATGGCTACTAAAAAAGACTGGACATACCCCATTTGCAATACCTTGGGTTGTCTACTATTGCAAATGGTATGCCATTATGGGTGTAAATTTCATTCCCGGGCTACTATACAGTCTCAAAGGCAACGTAACCAATCTGGCGAATTTCAATTTCAAATGTAACGTGCTATATTTGACCCTGTAACTTCCCAAAACGCCATAAAACCTGTACATAGGGGGTACTGTCTTACACGTGAGACTTTACTAAATACAAATATGTGTATTTTATTGCAGTAAAATCAAACAGTATTATGACACTGACCTTTAAAATGCAATTTAGAACTAAAAAAATCAAAAAATTCGTATTTTCTCCCATTTTTTTCATATTAAATTATGTTTCATAGCTAAATATTTGATATTAAATGAAAGCCCTGTTTCCCCTGAATAAAATGATATATAATAAGGGTGGGTGCATTTAATATGAAAGAGGTGTATTACGGTTGGACAGACATGTAGCGCAAATGCCAGGTTTTGTTTACATTTTGTTTTGTTCACAATGTGTACATTTGGCTCCGTCCTTAAGGGGTTAAAGCCTGCAATGTAAACATTGCCGTTCCAGCAATGTTTTACTTTTTAAGGTAAGGCAAACAGGGTCTTTAAATTCAGACCACTTCTTATGAAAAGTTACATAATGCCTTTAGATACATAACCTGGGGGCTCTGCATTCTTTGAGGATTTAAGTATAAGAGCAATGAGATCTTTTAATCTTTTTTTCAGAATTATTTTTAATGCATTCGTTATAAAATTAAAACTAGCAGGCCATTTTATTCCATAGGGAATGTAAAATGTGTTTGTTTTTTTGTTTTGTTTGTTTTTTAAACTACAACTAGAGAACAAAATCATATTAATTTGCAGGCACTGTGTATTTGTTGCACGTTGATGAACTGCTTCACTAATACTAAAATACATTAAACCATATATATATTGTAATAAGATCACACCCCAATGCTGACATTATTTATACACACAAAGAAAAATGAGGAAGAACGCTTCTCTTCACCTTCAAATCACCTCACCTGAAAACTCTCTCCCAGTCTCACACAAGGAAAATTAGAGTTATAAACCTCAGAGACACAGTTTCTTCCTTTGGTGCAATATTGGCCCTCCTCCGGTCACATGACCGTATTAGTCACGTAACATGGTGCTACAGGAACGTTGCTATTTTCCCTCCAGTGAATGAGATTACAGCCTTCACATAACTGGAAAGGTCACATGGTACATGGTACAGATTGCAAAGAGAGGGTAGGAGACTCAATTATGCCTTGTTTCCCTGCTGAACTTTATCTGTGCTGAGCTGTGTGCAACTTTCTGGGAGGAAAATAGAGTATGTGCACCAAGCATTTATAACAAAATATTATAATAATTTTCCTTTTTTTTTTTTTTTTTAAGATATCCTGAAATGGAAAGAATAGTCATACAAGCTCTAATTGTTTTCATAGAAACATTCTGTGCAGTGTTATACATATGCATGAATTAAGGACCTATGAAGATGTTTTTTATATATTTTTCCCATTTCAATATGTGTATTAGATAAGGTTGTTGGTTGTTTTTTTTTTATATTTAACTTTGTAGAATTTAACTATTGGTGTATCAGAGGCGGCTCTAGATAAAGCTTTGTGCAAGGCTCCTATATAAAGCCCCACAATCCACATCACTCACATCCCCTTAAAGGGACACTATAGTCACCAGAGCAACTACAGCTTATTGAATTTGTTCTGGTGAGTAGAATCATTACCTTCAGGCTTTTTGCTGTAAACACTGTCTTTCCAGAGACAATGCAGTGTTTACATTACAGCCTAGAGATAACTTCACTGGTCACTCCTCAGATGGCTGTTCGAGATCCTTCCTGGGTCATAGCTGCCTAAAATGCATCCAAACATTCAGTATCTCATCCCTCTGCACGCAGACAATGAACTTTCCTCATAGAGATTCATTGATTCAATTCATCTCTATGAGGAGATGCCGATTCGCCAGGGCTGTGTTTGAATCATGCTGGCTCTGCCCCTGATCTGCCTCCTTGTCAGTCTCAGCCAATCCTATGGGGAAGCATTGTGATTGGATCAGGCTACCACTTCTGATGATGTCAGCAGACTGCTTGTTTTTCTGAGTCAAACAGCATGCAGAGTTACAGCTTCAGGCTTGAATACAGTAAGATTTTTACTATATTTATGGAGGCATGAGGGGCCCCAAGGGGCTAGATGGTGGTTTTAACACTATAGGGTCAGGAATACATGTTTGTGTTCCTGACCATATAGTGATCCTTTAATATCTTTATCACGCCCTGCCCTATAATCATAATTACATGAATCCCTTGCCTCAAATCCCTAATAACCCTATCTCCAACATAACCCTCAACTAACCATCATATCACACCTTTCCCTTAATCCCTTCAAAATCCCAACCCACATAACCTTCAGTCTGTTTTACCCTATACTCTGTAATTCTCATTGTATTATTATTATTTATAAAGTGCCAACAAATTCTTCAGCATTGTAAAGTAATTGGACTAACAAACAAGTATTTGCAAGACAAGTTGGATGCACAGGGACAGAATTTGTTGAGGACCCTGCTCAAACAAGCTTGCATTCTAGAGGCACATAAAGTGGCACAGGAGTGACATAAAGTGGCACAGGAGCTAAGGGTAGGATGTATTCCATGTACAGGAAAAAAAACATAGTTTACAATGAAGGGTTCGTTTTTGGATGGCACAGTTGCAGGAGAGGAAGCAGGTTGTGTTACCAATGTGTGGGGAGGGAAAGTTATTAACAGTTTATTATTCTTCTCTAAAGAAGTAAGATATTAATGATCTATTGAAGGAATTGAGACTGGGAGAGCAGGGAAGGGAATTCCATGGGAACAGTGCAGCTATAGAGAAGTTTTGAAGGTGGTGGGAGTCAGAGGTGTGTGTATGACCAGAGAATAGAGACAGCTTTTTGGCAGAGCGCAAAGTACTGGACAGGACATACTCGTGTGTTTAGTGAGCATAGGTAGGAGCAGCGTTATGTAGATTTCTAAGCAAGCAGAATTTTAAATTGAGTCCTAAATGTTACAGGAAGCCAGTGTAAGGACTGACATGGGGGGGAGGAGCGGGCAGACAGTAAGATGAGCCTCACGTCCTCGTTCATTATAGACCGTAACAGGGCCAGCTGGAAATACGTAAGACCTCTGAGAAATGCATTGCAGTAGTCAAGGTGAGAGATGATAGCAGCATCACCTAGCAGCTTAGTCACATTCGGTGATAGATGCGAGATATGTTTTTGAGATAGAAG
Organism: Pelobates cultripes; assembly: GCA_933207985.1. Lineage (NCBI taxonomy): Eukaryota > Metazoa > Chordata > Amphibia > Anura > Pelobatidae > Pelobates > Pelobates cultripes. The sequence goes on along the minus strand of OW240921.1, from coordinate 59,049,516 downwards.
TAGCAAGATTTGGTGAGTGACTGGACATGAGGAATGAAGAAGAGGTTGAAGTCAAAGAGAACACACACCATTGACTTGGAGGGAGACCGACACGGAAGTAGAACACTTGACGGAGGAAAAATGAGAAACTCTGTTTTGGACAAACCAGAAAGATAAGTCCTACGCTCATCTCTAGCGCTAGATCTCTAATGAGGCAGGGGATTTATCTTTCTGCATTTGTATCCATTTTTTGTATCACTTAGCCTTGTTACAATGCAGCCGCCCATCCCATGTGTTCCCTATTAAGGGTTAATAATATATAGGGGTGTATATAAAAATACCCCTTTCTGTCTCATTAGAGATCTTTGCCAGAAGCTCAAGGAAGCAAGGTGAATGGTTAGAGTTAGGACCCACCTGGGGGGGTCTGCCTTGAGGTTGGCAGGTGGGCTTTTCCTCTCATGGCCATTGGAGGTAACTAAAAAACCTCCATTTGTTTAAAAATACATAGGAATTAAGGAGAGAGCGCATGTATCTTGTTTTTCTTTGGTTTTTACTATATATTGGGGCTGATGTGTGCTGTAGTTATTGCTGCCGCCCAGTGATGGGAGTGAGCGCAGGACTTATCTTTATGCATTTGTATCCATTTTTTTGTATCACTCAGCCTTGTTACAATGCAGCCGCCCATCCCATGTGTTCCCTATTAAGGGTTAATAATATATAGGGGTGTATATAAAAATACCCCTTTCTGTCTCATTAGAGATCTTTGCCAGAAGCTCAAGGAAGCAAGGTGAATGATTACGACCCACCTGGTGGGGTCTGCCTTGACGTTGGCAGGTGGGCTTTTCCTCTCATGGCCATTGGAGGTAACTGGAAAAAACTCAATTTGTTTAAAAATACATAGGGATTAAGGAGAGAGCGCAGGTAACTTGTTTTTCTCTGTTTTAGACAAGTTAAGTTTAAGGAAATGAGCAGCCATTCAGTTAGAACTAGCAGAGAGGAAGTCAGAGACATGAGTCAAGTGGGGGCAGATAGATTTGCATATCATCCGCATAGAAGTAATATTGGAAGCCAAAAGAGCTGATGAGTTTACCAAGAGAGTATAGATCCAGAACAATAGGGGACCATGTACAGAACCTTATGGAACACCAACAGAGAGGGGTTGCAGATAAGAAGAAGACACCGAAAAAGAAATGCTGGGAAAGGTATTGTTACCGGAGGAATAACAGGAACAAAC
>OW240921.1:59027344-59043168 GCA_933207985.1 Pelobates cultripes | reverse complement strand
CAAAAACGTATGTAAGGAGCTTCGAGTTAGCTTCACTGAGCTAGACCATGCCATATTGGGCTGGGCTTATTTGCAGATTTATGCAGAGTGCCAGGGCACTCCTGGCACCATAACAACTACAGTGGGCTATGGTATTTGGAGAGTTCCTTTGAGTGTAGTCTACACACACACACACACATTACCTTCGAGAAGAGCATGCATCCGCAACAATGTGGACATCAAAACCCTTATCCAAAAGGTCCAGTGTGGTACTCTGAAAAGAGAGACAAGTTCTATGACCATTTTGGCAGCTGATTAATGCAATTGATAACTTAAAGATAAATCATCTGTATATTAACAAAGGGCTTGAAGTGCAAATGGGGACCAAAGACCTATATATATATTAAGATAGATGGGGTAAGGAGCAGAGGAAAGGTGTTGAAAGATGTAGGAATTGTATAACCCTGACAGCAGACACATCAGGTTTTGTAAAGTTTTGGCAGCTTACGCATATACCATAATATAAAGCAGTCTTTATCCTACTCTCTGTCCTGACAGTGGCTTAAAGCTGCAGCAGAGTTTACAAATCATTGCAGTTCTGACACAGCCCCTCAGAGCTCAGTTCAGTGCTAACTACATCAATTTTGACCATATTTTGCTTGTACCCTTGTGCAGACTACACAAAACATTCAGAATTAAAGGGATTCTCCAGTGCCAGGAAAACAGTTTTCCTGGCACTGCAGGACCCTCTAGTGCCCCTCTACTTCCCACCCCCCATCCCAAGTTGCTGAAGGGGTTAAATCCCATTCAGTGACTTACCAGAGTCCAGCGCCGATGTCCCTCGGTGCTGGGTCAGGCTCCGCCTACGCTCCTACCCCGCCGACGTCAGCCAGCTGGGGAGACCTAATGTGCATGCACGGCAATGGCTGTGCACGCACATTAGACCTCCCCATAGGAAAGCATTATACAATGCTTTCCTATGGGGATTTCGGCTACACTGGAGGTCCTCACATAGCGTGACGACGTCCAGCGTCTTTTTAAAACACTTTTTGTGTTCTATGAACACGGAAGTCTCCTCTAGTGGCTGTCTAGCAGACATCCACTAGAGGAGGACTTAACCCTGCAATGTAAATATTGCAGTTTATGAAAAATGCTAATTACACTTGCAGGGTTAATGGTAGTGGGAGTTGGCACCCAGATCAATCCAATGGGCAGAAGTGGTCTGGGTGCCTGGAGTATCCCTTTAAAAAATTTTTATGTGAGACTGACCATACATGCACAAGTCACAGCTCTGACATGAGACTGAGTTCAGGCCAAACAGTCAGGCCTCAACTCAAGTGTAATGTCACACTGCATTCAGGAAGTATTCCGATCGCTTTTATTTATTAAAATGTCTTTATTTTGCAACCTTATACTACAATTTACTTACTTTTTTTTTTGACAATCTTTATTTTACGTTTTACATTTTTCGGTACTAAACAAGGGTATACAAGCAAGAACAGTACACATCATTGTTTCGTCAAAGATAAGTATCAACTCAAGAGCATAGTGAACTAAATTGTAACAGGCTGTTCTGTAAGCCAGCCATGTTCCAGTCACACCATCATACTGTGGACCTCTTTTCCAGCCATACCTACTTCCTTCCCCTCCCAGCAAACCTTACTCCATGTTTGCAGGGGTAGCTTTTTACCTCTAAAAAAATCAATCAAAGAGGGCGCAAGGATTAGCTATAACAGAAAACAATAACTGCAAATGACAGTTTGTATAAATAAAATAGAATCAGCTGCTAAAACACATTAAAAAAAAAAAGAAAGAAAAACTTTCCCAGGTTTTTTTTTAATCAGAATTGTAAACCACAGTGTCAGCACTTAGTAAGTCCTCCCCTTTGAGATATTCACCAGGGTGTTAACAATCAAACTTGAATAATCCGGGTTCCTAAATGGGTATCAATGTAACTGCATAGACATCAGCAGTGATGCAGAGTGAAATCTTTTAAATGGGGCCATTTCTGTATTGTAACACGATGTTTGATGAATATACCTTGAAATTAAGGAAACAATAATAGAGTGTAACACTGTAGATTTAAATACATAAAAAGGCTTCTTCAAATGTGGTAGTTATGTATGTAAAGTGACAAGCTCCACACAAGGTAAAACAAGCACATTTCAATCCTCTGTTACAGGGCGCATGTTCAACATAAAAGATTGCATTGCTTGCAACACTAAGCAGGTCATTTACATGTTGGGTTGCCCGTGAGGCCTTCAATATGTGGACCAAACAAAGAATAATGAAGATCAGGTTCAGGGAACATGCTTATAATATCAAAAGAGGATTTGAAAAACATTACTTATCACATCACTTCAAGACCCACCACAATAGTAACCCAGCCCTACTTACATATTGTGGTATTGAGGAAGCATGCGTACCTTGGAGAGGAGGAGAATTAAGTAAGAAATTAATGTACCAAGTGATGTACTGGATTTTTAATTTGAGAACTCTTAGAGTTGGTGAATATTTTGTAACATCATGCCCCTACCTCATACGACATTGGTTGCCATAATCTAGTACTATTCCATTACTCCAACAAACACATAGCATGGATATCTATTTGATTTTTTATGCCCCTTTGCAGATTTACTTAGACACACAATATCTCTTCATTTATTGGTACCCTTACCCTTTCCACCATATACAGCTTTCGACCAGAAGGGGGCATTATATAAATAAGACTGCTCCTGAGGGAATGTAAGACAGTGTGTGGATTTAAAGGGACACTCCAGGCACCCAGACTACTACTGCCCATTGGAGTGGTCTGGGTGCCAATTCCCACTACCCTTAACCCTGCAAGTGTAATTATTGCAGTTTTTTTTATAAACTGCAATAATTACCTTGCAGGGTTAACGCCACCTCTAGTGGCTGTCTACTAGACAGCCACTAGAGGGCACTTCCTGGATTATAGCACAGATTTGTGCAGAGCGTCGCTGGACGTCCTCACGCTGTATGAGGACCTCCAGCGTCGCTCAATTCCCCATAGGAAAGCATTGAAAAGCATGTTCAATGCTTTCCTATGGAGAGCTGTAATGCGCATGCGCGGTTAATTCGGTCTCCCCGGCCGGTGGGCGAGATCAGTCTCACCCACCGGCTGACTTAATGAAGAGGAGGAGCGGTGGTGGAGGAAGAAGCAGCGACGTGAGACGTTTTCACCCCTTCAGCAAACGGGGATTGGGAGGTGGGAGGGAGAGGGGACCTGCAGTGCCAGGAAAACGGATTGTAGATCCACTATAGGAGGTGAAATGGAGGGATCCAGTCTAAACATGTATACCCTGCACGATCAGGCAGCCCTCTATAATGAAATCGGTAGCCTAGTCGTTCAATCTAGAGTGGGGATACTCTCCCCTTGTCCAGTTGGTATGAAGCATAGTCTCCCTTGCATACCGGTGAGGTACTATACCCCTGTACCAGAGCTGAAGCTTCAGTGGTAACCTTGGTATGAGGTATGGACCTCCATATTGAATGGAATGCAGGAGTGACGCCCCTCAATGCAGTCATCGTTGTCCTGTACAGGTACAAGCCTGTGTGCTGAAGAATGGATGACACCGTAGTGCGTAGAGTGTATGAGAGAGAGAGCCACATTCTCTAATAATGTAACCGAACTCCATATTGGCATCCGGCTGATAGCCTGAGCGTGCCGCACCCGTTAATAACAAAAATTAGAGTCGACATCTGTGTCCGGATTCTTCTATGAGAGTGTGATACCCTCAAAACATGTCCTCTGTATCCCTCTCAGTATCGGGCTGAGGTTGAGGGAGGGCCGCGCCCTCTAATAAGGGATCAGTGTCCAGTTCCGTATATGAGAGGGGTTCGTTCTCTACTTGAGTAAATAAAATTATCAGTACCGGGCCGAGTCGATGGAGGGCCGCACCCTCTTGTATTCCCCCAACTGCGGGGGTTCACCATTACATGATATCAGAGTACAACTGAGGTCCTGAGGGGGGTCCCTCTCTGACCACGAGACCCCTCTCTGAATCACTCCCCTGAGGGGTGGGATCAACTGGTATTAAACCAGACCGATAGTAGACTGAGTAGTAGACAACCTCGGGTCGTGCCCATCTTTAATAACAGAAAGGGGTGATGCGAGAATGTAACCTCTGGAAACAATGATGGAATCTACCAACGGACCGCCCGGATCCCGTGCTCGCGCGTGAGGTACAGGATGACCGTAGGTAGTCTGAGGAAAGCTGGGGGGTTCGGGCACAGGTAGATCAGGCCAACAATGGGCGCAGATAGAGCGGGCAGAGACATAGCAAATCAATGGGACACAGACATAGCAGGCCGTTTTAATGGGCACAGACATAGCAAGCCAGTCAAAGTGGCACAAACAGAACAGGCCAAGTCACTTATCAGTGGTGTATCAATCAGCAATAAGGGTCCTTGTTAAGGAAGCGCTCCTTATTTGTGTCATAATAGGTCCTGGGGAACCTTGCGATAATGGGCCAGGAGTAGGCCTCTGATACAGTAGTTATGGTGCATGTGGAGTACAGGCTCCCACTGAAAGCAAATGTATGAAGTATGGTGTAGTACACTGTGTGGGACACCTTTAACTGTCCACCAATGAGTTAATCTGAAGGCAGGAATAATATATGCCCAGCATATGTCCTTAAAATTATGGGTATCAATGCAGTGTTCACCTCCTACTTCTCAGAACTATACAACCATTCCCCCCGCCTCCAGGCCGCCAATGCGGTCTACATTGCAGACATACACCAATTTCTCTCTGAACTCACTATCCCAAAGGTGAACGGGGCGGAAGCGGAAGCACTACAAGAACCAATCACACAACTCGAGGTGGAGGCAGCCATAGCTTCCCTGAAAGGCAATAGGGCACCAGGTCCGGACGGATATGACATTAGCTATTACAAACAATTCAAAGACATATTAGCCCCCCAGCTGACGACCCTTAGCAACCATTTTCTGCAGGGTGGGACACCTGATGGCGACATGGCGACAGCAAATGTTGTCCTCCTACCAAAACCAGGGAAAGACGACACACTGGCCTCGAGCTACAGGCCAATCTCACTTATTAACACTGACCTCAAAATATTCGCCAAAATCCTGGCGTCCAGACTCAACGTACTGCTCCCGCGCTTGATCCACCCAGATCAGGTGGGCTTTATGCCAGGCCGCCAATTGTATGAAAACACGAGACGAGGGGTCAGCACAATCTGGCACATGGGGGAATCCGGGGCGCCTTCTCTGGCGCTCTCACTAGACGCGGAGAAGGCGTTTGATAGGGTGTTATGGCCTTATTTATTTGAATTACTCAGATTACGTGTTACGGAGACCTTCGTAACAGCTATACGAGCATTATACACCGATCTGAGGGCACAAATACTCATCGCAGGGGCACGCGCAACACCCTTCACCCTGGGAAACGGCACCAGACAGGGTTGCCCATTGTCCCCCCTGCTCTTCGCCTTAACCTTGGAGCCACGACTACAAGCTATCAGGCAACACCCGCACATCAGGGGCGTCACGGTGGGGGGAACACCATTCACGGTCTCGGCGTATGCCGATGATGTCATGCTGACGCTCAGGGAGCCGATACACTCTCTCCACCATTTATCGCTCGTACTGGAGCGATTTGGCAATATAGCAGGGTACAAAATTAACTACTCCAAGTCCGAGGCAATGCCCTTCCACCTGGAGCCCCCGGAACTCACCCACATACGCGACACGTATCACTTCAAGATAACCACTGACGAACTCACGTATCTAGGGATACGGCTAACAGCGAACACATCCTCCCTATTTGCCCGCAACTATACACCCCTATTCCGGACCCTTCTCGCAGAACTAGAGCAGTGGAGGACAGGCCCATCTCATGGCTGGGGAGAGTAAACTCTATAAAAATGAATGTGCTGCCGAGGATACTATTCCTCTTTCAAGCACTCCCAATAAGAGTAACACGGAGGGACCTGACGGGAATACAAAGAGCGATTGATGCCTTCATATGGCACAACAAACGCCCAAGAATCGCGCGCGCCCTCATGTACAGACCGAAACCCAGGGGGGGGCTGGGACTACCCAATGTCTACACCTATTATCTAGCTGCACAGCTGACACAGGTGATACAGTGGCACACACATCCTGACAGGAGACGGTGGGTGGATCTAGAGTCGCTGATGACAGGTCAGGATCTCCCGCAATTTTCAATATGGGCACCCAAAGCGCAAAGAGCCATATTAAGAACAGCGAACCCAGCCATACTCAACTCCATACAGATTTGGGACCAAACCAAAACGAAATACGCCCTCAGCTCCCACCCGTCCCCCATGACACCAGTCCTTAGGAATAGGGCCTTCCCTCCCGGAATGCAGGTGAGAGACTATAAGGGGATAGAGGCCACGGGACTCCAAAGATACGTACACCTATATGTGAACCAAAATGTAGTCACCTACGAACACCTAGCCACTAAAGCCAAATTACGAACAAGAGACTACTTTAGGTACTTGCAGATCCGTGACTTTGCACAAAACCCTGACATACGGAAGGCGGCTCTGACACCACTAACCTTCTTCGAAAAACTATGTTACAATGAGACAACACAAACTAAACTCATTACGCTACTATACAACCACCTCAATGGGAACTCGAACGAGGAGGGCACGCTGCGATACACCGACCAGTGGGAAGCCGACCTGGGGGAGGTATTAGAGGGAACGGAGTGGCAGGATATATGGGAAGCATGTAGCAAAACCACAATATGTGTGACGCTCCAAGAGCAATCGTATAAAACACTATTTCGATGGTACCTGACCCCCGTGAAACAGAAACATATGGGGCTAAGTCCCACAGATGACTGCTGGCACGGGTGCGGGGGGCGGGCAAGTATATACATATGTGGTGGGGCTGCCCGAAGGTCGCAGACTACTGGAGTAACATTGTGGAGCTTAGCTCCCAAATCCTGCAAAGGCGACTGGGATTAGACCCATGGGCATGTCTGCTCTCAAGACCCACAAAGGATCTCCCCAGACACGAGCAAAGACTTCTTAACATGCTCTATTTAGCAGCCCGAAGGTCCCTAGCACAACAGTGGTCATGTCCAGATCTCCCACATATATCCCTGGTTAAGACAAAAATGCGAGATAATTACATAATGGATAAATTGACCTCTCAGGTGCGAAACACCATGACTAAGTTCCAAAAAGTCTGGGATCTGTGGGAGCAATACGATACTTAGCACAACAACTTGGGGCGCGGGGCAGCATCCACGCAACTTTCAATTGGCGGGGCGGGGGCCCACCAAACGCCAACCACCACATCAACACTCGGACAGGCGGAAGAGGCACCACTGCTAGACGAGGGTGGGGCCGGGCCCAGCACATAAAACACAACTTAAGGGAACTGACTACCCCCATCGGTAGTTCACTCGGTAACCATATCAAACTGATATAGCTAAACACGCAGGTACTTGTCTCCAACTCTTTACTTTCCTTTCTATCTCTCTCTTGTAGGCAGGCACCCCAGACCTGTAAGTAGGCAGAAGGGGAAAGGCAGATAAAAGCACATCAGCGTTTTGTGGTGCGTAGAAGGGAGGGAGGGCGCAGTCGCATACCCCAGGAAGCGGCGAGACTGACACTCCACTCAATAAGCCTAACCCTTCACAGCAAAGCTATTGTACATAGTTAACACTGCTTGCCACCTATACCAAAAATTCAGACGAAGTCACCCACAGAAAACTTGATGTATATGATATGCCTAAACTGACAACTGTCACTTGCATTCTATATGCTAATGTATGACTGCGCTGTCATGTACATAAATGTAACTGCTTTCATGATTACCATCTACTTTGTCAAACCAAAAATAAAGAATTAAAAAAAAATAAAAAAAATTATGGGTATCTCTACTTATACCGTCATTTTCCCATACCAGGTATCAAATCCAAGTAACCTGGGTAAACATAGACTATGCAAAAATAGTATATGTCTAGATAGAAATTCACAAGCCACTGATGCATACCCTGAACCCCATGCTTGGTGCAGGGGAAAGGGACTGCGTCAGCCTTGCCCGCCTGAAATATTTCCCGGCTCCCTGGAGAGGAAAGCCTGCCTCTAACGGTTTCCTAGTGTACATCTGACAGTTGGGGAGGGGGCGAGCGTTATTGCTCCCTCCACCTTGGCGGACACACGCAGTCCGCGGGTTGCGCCGGCCGCGGAAGGGGGCCATGTGCAGAGGCTCCGGTCGCCGGGGGCGCAAGCGATAACACAGCACCCCGCGACCGGAGGAGAGAAAAACCATAGGTGGGACACAGTAGGCACCGCTGGAGGCGTACTCCGCGGTCCCGGAGCTCGGAGGAGGCAGAACAGGCCGGCCTCCTGAAACCCCCGAGCGGCAAAGTACCCGCAAAGCCGAAAATGGGATAGATAAGGGGACAGAAAGGGGAAGAATCCCCAGAAGAAATGTATAGAAAACCAGAGGAACACAAACTCCCCACAAACCCCAGAGCAATAGGCAGAGGGGATGAAGCTAATCACACAAATAAGTCCCCAAATAATAAAATCATACAGCCACCAACTAATAATAGCAGGAGGCAATGATACTCTGACCTGTACTGATGCGGAGCAGCAAAGAAAGAGGAAATGATGTATGAAGAGGGGAGTTTTATAGTACCTAACTTTTTTCTGATTGGTTGTTTTTCTGTGCTGCTGTGGAATTCTAGTAAAGAGAGACTTAAGCAAATATGAAGCCTCCTGTCATGTTATAAAATTAGTAACTTTGAACCAACCTCACTATATGATTCTGTAAAGCTACATAGTGCATCTATACGTACCTCCCCTTTCGGATCTTTTCAGGGATGCTGAATCTGATTATTATCATTATCTCTTCCACTCTGAGTAAATTAAGACAAACGGGGGGTGCCATATGTAAATAAATGAGAACGTTCTGAGTATACAAGATAAAACAATTTAGGCAAATTCTCTTGTTCCTAACCAGATCTTTCCTTGGTAGTTAATAATTAAAGGCTCAAGATATTTTGCATTGGTCCGATATATCCCCCCCTTACGAAGGGGGAGCATATTACTTAATACAAAATACTGCATTTTCTTTGAGGAAGATGCTATTGATTTTTGCTAGACTTGGATACTTTCTCCTCAGTACTGGAGGTGCCGAGAAAACCATTTATCGATCACCTTAATACAAGCATTTTAAACTCAAAGAGTAGCAAGGGCTAAATAAACAAGGTTTAAGTTTACGTGGGACGCAAAAAAACCAAAAATGTTCATAGAAATTTAGGTTTATTTTGAAAAGTACAGTATAAAAAAAAAAAAACAGCTACCCCCTCTACTAACCATTATCTACTAAACCGCAGCCCCCTCTCCCTCGTTTACTAAATTCCAGTCCCCACGTCTACTAAACCCCAGCTCCTGTTGTAAAAAAAATTAAAAAATACATTAGCCAACAAGCAGTGTCCGGTGTTCGGCCTCTGGTATACCCCCAATGGTCCCATCTGCACCTTTAAAAAAAGCGGATCCTCCTGTTACTCCCTGAAACCCTCACACACACTCACTGATATTCACACAATCACTCCGACACACACATACACTTACAGACACACACATTCACTGACAGACACACAGACACACTCATTCACTAACTCACAGAAACACACAATCACTCAGACACACACTGACATATGTACACTCAATCACACAAACAGACAGCAATACAGACAGCCATGGACACACACGCAGAGAGTAATTCAGCCAGACATACACACAGACAGCCATACACACATACACAGCCATACAGACAGCCATCCATTCAGCCACACACACACACAGCCATACAGACAGCCATAGACACACACAGCCATGGACACACACAGCCATACAGACAGCCATGGACACAGACACCCATGCACACACAAATTTTATTTAAATCTACCCAGCCTCCCTGCACTTGGGAGAGCTGGGTGGATTTCTTACCTGGGGTCTAGTGGGGCTGCTGGGCAGTTGGGCGGACAGGCCCTGAGTGTAAGCTCTCCCTGCTCAGCTCCTTCATGTGCTGCAGAGTGATGCCGGGAGCCGAAGTGACGTTATATTCCAGCTCCCGGCATCACTGCGGGGAGCTGAGTGGGGGGAGCTTGCACTCAGCGCTCCATCGCCGCGGGCCACAAACATATTAGTTGTGTGTCGCAAGTTTGACATGCATGCCTTAATACAATGTAGACAAGGAGTAAATATTTAGTTTCATTATCCACTTTCATGCATTTTGAGAAGTAAACACATAACCTCAAAAAGAAGGTACTATAAGATAATCTGCAAAAATATATATGATTTAACGATCCAGTATAGCTAGTCCAATTTTTTTTATATATATATATATATATATATATATACCAAAATAAACAGGACCGGTATCAGCTTCAGTTAAAAGCACTAACAGAATACTAAGTATAAAGGAAATTATTTGAATCACTATTCGGATGTTTTGTGCTTATTCCATTCGGTCCGATTTTTATATTTATTATACTATGCACATTCCCAGTTTTTGTTATGTATATTGTATATATTATATGTATAGAGTTATTCTGCTATATAAACATATTGTATGCAGCGATGTTATAAGTGTTCCAAGACAGAACTTTTAAACATAGGTTTGTCTCTTTAAGAGATTATTAATGCCGCTTTGAAAGCACAGTATATAACTGCTCGGAAAAGCGGCTGCGGCACCGATCTTAAAAAAGACAATTTCAGAAGGGCGAAACTTGTTGATGGAGCCAGTTTTTCATTCCAGCATCTGGTGACCACACACGATGTTCGGTCTCTCAGCAAGAGATACCTTTGGCATTCCTCCAGGTGTAGATCGTAGACGGTCAGCTCAAGTGCACAGAGCAGACGCCGTCTCTTCCCAAGGAACTGGTAACCTTTTAACTGCCTGGCTGACTCAAGTGTACACTTTGCTGTTTTAGTGGTACTTAAATATAAGCATCGCGATTTTATCTTGTTAGAGTTTCTTATTGGGGTGTTTTATAGAGGTGAAATAAATCTACAGCGTTACACTATATTATCGTTTCCTTAATTTCAAGGTATGATCATCAAAATCATGTTACAATACAGAAGTGGACACAGTTAAAATATTTCACCCTGCATCACTGCTGATGTCTATGCAGTTACATTTGATACCCATTTAGGCACTCGGATTATACAAGTTTGATAGGTAACACCTTGGTGAATCTCTCACAGGGGAGGACTTCCTAAGCGCTGACACTGTAGTTTTGTACCTCCCCTATTGTCACTTGCAGCAATCAAAATAACATTATATCCATATGAACCTGTATCTAACATCAAGTGTATAGCATACATGTTCGTTGGCACAGGTTTAGTTCCGTGCACTTACTGATGTGGGTGTGGGTCTGTGGCTTGTGCTGTCTGAGGTCGTATGTGTGTGGCTGTAGTGTGCATCAATCGTCGCTGATAGAGTCTCGGTCTGTGCCTATCACATGGTGCTTGCTTGATAAATGTAAAGTAAAAGAGGAACCTGAACCCCGTGGTCCCGTCTCCCCCCAGTCCATCCACCCGGCAAGCCTGCCTGAAATAGGAGAGGGATTACGCGGGTAAGGGGCAGAGACAGTGAAAGGGGGGCAAGCACTCAGGGAAGATAGGAGGAAAGAGGGGTGGAACAGGAGAAGTAGGGCAGGCGAGGGGGAGAGAAGGAAAGAAAAAAATATGAAAAAACAAACAAAAAAGGGGTTGGAAGATATCAGGCCAGGCGCACTGTGAGTTCAAAAAGTGTCTTTGTTTGTAGGCAGATACAAGAAGTTTTGTATGGTGCAGGAGTTGGAGATTCGTGCCTAAGACCTCTTTAATCGTTCCATTTATTTTTTGCCAGAAAAGTTGGATTTTTTTCGACATCGGTCTCACATCTCCAGCATGTATCAGTAGTGTCTAGGTTCAAGCAGCTGATAAGTTTGTAGTTCAGCTCTTTTAATTTCATACTTATCGTACCTTGGTGTGCCAGTGTGTGTATTTTTTCCCATTTTTTTTGGGACACCGTTGTGTTGGTGCCCTGTTCCCAGCATGCCATGTGTTTCGGAGGAGCCCTCTGAGTAGAGGTCACTTCCTGTTAGTCCGGCCGGGTACAGGAGACAGATGCTCCCTGTACCCGCGGACTATACAGAGCTCGGCCACGCTACAGTGAGGGAGTGACAGGAGGGGAGCGCTGAGCCCGGGCGGTGCGGTGTTCCCTCATGGACACACCAGCCCGGGCAAAGCTACAGCCGCCTGAGGCACTCTACAGAGTGCTCGGGCGGCTGCAGCATGAGGGGGGCCTTCCCAAGGGGCACCCTAGGCGGCTGCCTAGTCCGCCTAACAGGTAGCGCCGGCCCTGCTCACACTGCCTTCAGGGTTAGCTACAGTTCACAGAAGAGTGTTTGGCACTATTTATCTAAAGAGCGTTATCTACAGTAACACAGTATGCTATGTACAGTTACACAGAAGACTTATGTACAGTTACACAGTAGAATGTTATGTACAGTTACTCAGAAGGCTATGTACAGTTACACAGAAGAATGTTATGTACAATTACACAGAAGAGTGTTAGGTACAGTTACAAAGAAGAGCGTTAGGTACAGTTACAAAGAAGAGCGTTAGGTACGGTTACAAAGAAGAGCGTTATGTACGGTTACACAGAAGAGCGTTATGTACGGTTACACAGAAGAGCGTTCGGTACGGTTACACAGAAGAGCGTTATGAACAGTTACACAGATGAGCATTGTGTAGTTACACAGATGAGCATTGTGTACAGTTACACAGAAGAATGTTACGTACAGTTACACAGAAGAGCGTTATGTGCCATTGATCTGAAGAAGTGTTAGGTACATCTTATCCGAAGAGTGAAATGTACAATTAATAAGAAGAATGGAATGTGCAGTTTCTCGCCTGTGCATCACTGAAGGGCCTGACTTGTCTGTGCCCCATTGATCTGGCCTGCGTTGTCTGTCCCCCATTGATCTGGCCTGCATTGTTGTCTGTGCCCAATTGATCTGGCCTGCATTGTTGTCTGTGCCCCATTGATCTGGCTTGCGTTGTCTGTGCCCCATTGATCTGGCCTGCATTGTCTGTGCCCCATTGATCTGGCCTGCGTTGTCTGTGCCCCATTGATCTGGCCTGCGTTGTCTGTGCCCCATTGATCTGGCCTGCGTTGTCTGTGCCCCATTGATCTGGCCTTCGTTGTCTGTGCCAGAATGTCTGCATGCCAAACCTTGCTGCTACATACTCACGCTTGGGCATTGCATGCGCTGCCAGACTTGCCTCTGTCACTATATGGGATGCTTCTGCCGGTGACATTTGTCCGTTTTACCCCTAGAGGTCACTTTGCCTAGGACCGCTCCACAGGAGAACCCTTTATGCGGGGGAATGAGCACAGGCGATGTCTAATACGGCAGCGACCACCTTCTAAAGAAGGCAGGCGACTTGAATGAGTCAGACTCTCCTGATGAGGGCAGGCAAGTGCGAATAAGTGCTACTGGAAGGGTAAAGACCCTGAACCAGGCGCCTGGAAAGATAGACTCCGGAGAAGCGTCTAATCCCGATGCAATCTGCCTCGACGGCCAGACGGTACTGCCTATATGGCGTGAGGGAGGCGGTGTCTTTAAGTGACCACTTAAAAAAAAAAAAAGGGCAGACGACTTGAATGAGTCAGACTCTCCTAGAGGAGAGCAGGCAAGTGTGCATAAGCACTACTAGAAGGGTGAAGGCCCTGAACCAGGCCCCGGAAAGATTAGACTCTGGAGAAGCGTCTAGCCCCGATACGATCGGCCTCGATGGCCAGACTACACTGCCTATGTGGCACAGGGTTGAAAGTCCCCGTAACCCACCCCCCCACCACGGCCGCCCTAGCTGAATGGCGGGCGGACCTGTCCCCCAAGTGGCACCGTGGGATGGAGAACAAAGCCCACTACAGGGGCTCTGACGACCTTGGAAGAAGAGGTCGTCTCGTGGGTCACCTTAAACGAACCCCTGTGCAAACCTTGACCCAGAGACCTGGTTTCCTTGGAAGGGTCTCTGCCCGAGCACCTAGCACCATGGGTGCATTTCTGGGGCCGTAGACCGCTGGCTTGAGAAGCCCCCAGGATACTTGGAGCGGTATACCCAGCCGGGCTCCCGAACAAGGTAGCCTCGTACCCAGACTAGCAGGACATACGACCAAGTATATTAGGTGTACGGTTTTTATATGAAAAAAACTTTACGGAGACATATCTAAAGCTCCAACCCGTACCTGTTATAGGGGATTGGACCCTTGGCCCCGGAATTTCACATTTGCCTCCACCTTCAGATGACACACCAGACGGGGCCCTGAATCTGAGGATTGCAGGCGACCCTATCTTAATCAATTTGGACCGCTGGAGGTGCTTGGGATTAAGGGATCTGAGCCCTTTGGAGCCCTCGCACGAGACTATGCTTGAATGTATATCGATTAGTTACTTTGAATTAGACGTGGTCCTCAGGGAACTTCTAAGGACCACGAGGTCCATTCCTGGTAAGGCAGGCTCATTTTTCTCCCTGGCGAGATATGTATTTGGGGCATCATTCATTTGGACGATAATACAGCCTGGCTGGCAAGTTTGGGGGAATTTAGGACATTTGGGAATACCAGAACTATCGGAAGAGATCCTTCTCGTTTTTCCACGAGGACGTTTCGCTGTACGGTTTACCCTACGCTTTCCTCTACCCAAGCTCTTGTACGTTTGGAATAGTTTTTCCGGAAGCACCCGGCGTCAAGACTTTAGTCCACGGAGGAGGACCCATAAGGCCCCGACCAGTTTCAGCTGGCGTACAGACCCATTTGCTCAATGATGGACGCTTCCCTCCAGGGGTGTTCGACACGGAGATGCTGACGAGTCTCCTCCGTTTGTTTGGTTCCAGGACCTTACTACAGGTGTCTCAGTCTGCTAGTACTTTGGTTTTATGGCATCCATTTTGGCCAAGTCAAAACTGGTGTCCTGGATTCCCTGGACCTTTCCCACTTGATCTCAGGGACTGTAAAACGTTTGTCTGCATGGCGACCCTAACGTAGTTGGGTCTGGTACGGATTACCAGAAATTTTGCAAGGACTGTTACAGGGTTTGAGAATTGTTTTGTCACTTGATTGACATTTAGATTAGGTAGCGCGTACGACTGTTTTCGGCAGGCCTCGCTCTGCTTAGTATCTCCCTTCGAGCTAGACGTGCGGTTCATAGGAGTGTGAGTCCTTTACGATTCCCAAGGACAGGTGTTCATCTCCCCAACGAGTACACACGTTTTTTGTTATGCTTCAATTGACGGTTTTCGTCAGGTTTTTGTCCATCTCCAACTCTGGATTTGTTTCCTTTATTATACCTTGTTTTTCTTTGAGATGGGTTGGGATGTTCGGGCCTTAGTTGTCTATCGGCTCTAGTCGGACCCGAGGGTTATACTCTTATCTTGGTTGTGCGTCCCTCCTTTATGCTGCGTTCGACGCCTCCTGTCAATTATAAAATTGTAGATTATACTAGCTTTAGTGTAACCATAATCTTAAAGGACCACTATAGTGCCAGGAAAACATACTCAGGGTCCCCCTCCCGCCCGGCTATGGAAAGGTGGAAAGGGGTAAAACTTACCTTTTTCCAGCGCTGGGCAGGGAGCTCTCTGCCTCCGATCCTCCTCCGTTCCTCTGAAACTGCTATGTTTATTAAAAAAAATGGGTTAACCCTAGCTGGACCATTAAGCTGACGTGGTCTGGGTGCCTAGAGTGGTCCTTTAATTTTATTAATGACAGGAGGCTAATATATCCCTCCCAGTTTCTCCCTCCCCTTGTTTGTT